>JADMNL010000023.1:372255000-372905000 GCA_016271365.2 Neoceratodus forsteri | reverse complement strand
TTAAAGAGAGACCGAATGTAATGTGCAGCCTGTTGGATTTAATGCTGTTCCGGAGGGACACTATACTAAGTTCTTTATAAATGTTTTGGGTGCAGGAAGGGCTAATGGGGGTTTTGCTACTGCTTTCTTTAAAATGTATAGAGAGAAAGTTTTGGATACTTACTCCTTGGAGTGGGAGCAGGGAACCTGCCAATTTTGTAAGCAGGCAATACCTTCATGGCTCTCCAGACTCATTAAGGGGGCTGCCATTCAATAGATCATGACCCGTTTATTAGATCATTGTGTTACTTATCCGGTGTATTTCTTTGAAATCATATTGTAACATTTGTAAGATGTTGAATGTAAAATCAGTTAATATGTGAGATAGTATGCAGGGGGTATTTGAGCAAAGCACAAAAGTTCAATTAATAACAATTTTTTTCTCCCTAACCAGGTTAAACAGCAATCAGTTGATTGTGTCTTAACTGCTGTAAGTTATACCTTAAGAATACACCTTTTGCCTCTGGAGAGGTTGGCATTTAACCAAGGACATTGGGACATTATATTTTTTCGGACCCCCCCCCCATCTCCTTCTATAAAAGAATGCAGGGAAAAGTTAAATGTACTCCATATATATTTCTGTAGGCCACTTTGGCCAGTCAGATATTTCTGTGCCCTGTATGAGCATTGTGTTTGTACTTTGTACAATTATACTGAAAAAATAAATATAAAGTTTAAAAAATAATACATATTTCATATCACTTTTGAAGTCTTTTCTGACATAAAATGGCTTTGAAGGAGGTGCGATATACTCCTGAGTCATAAAAAAGGGGTATGGTCAGGGGTGGAGTTGGGGGTGTGGTTTAGTACCCAGTTTTCACCTCATCCAAAGGTGGCAACCCTAAAGTTGCTTAACGAGCCAGAACCCAAACCCCAACACCTCCCTCATTCATTCAGTTTGCTAAATCTTGCTTCTCTAGAGCAAGTCAGTATAGTTATAGATATTATAAACAACAAGCATTGGTCAATGCTGAATGTTGGCTTGCTGACATTGGCATTGGTAGTGCAGGAGTTAGAGAGATGCATAATAGGAATGGCAGTGAAGTACTGAAGTGAGACCAACCCTACTCCCACCCTGCAGAGACTGACAGGTGTTGTGATGTGCCTTTGGGTCTACGGCCATAACGTTCATGCCATTTCACCTCACCCTACCCTGCAGACACCGACAGGTGTCGTGGTGTGCCTTCTGGTCTTCGGGGCTTACGTTCACCCCATTCCATAAGGAAATATACTGAGGTGGGTGCAGTATAGGAGAATGGGGTGAACTTTGGGAGCAAAGACCCCAAGGCACACCTCGATGCCTATTAGTGGCTGCAGGCTGGGGGTGGAATGGCGTGAGCATTACGGCTGACGATCCCAAGTCACACCTCCAACGCCTGTCAGTCTCTACAGGGTGGAGTGTTACAGTTGGAAACCCTAACGTTCCGGGTGTTTGCTGGTATTTTCACTCCAAATTTGCAACATGGGCTTTTTGAGTCCACACCTCATAAACAGTGGCACTATCAGTTCGTTAGCCGAAAGGTGATTTTGCACAGCAACTGTGCCATTTGGCGCCACAGGTACGAAAACACAACATGGGCAGGATGTGAAAAATGACAGTTGTACTGTTCATCAGGAGGCATAAAAAAATGGCATTGCTGACAATCTGGAGTGAAAATATGAAAAATTGGTAAGGTCATGAGCATGTGTAGAAACTGTGCAATGCACATCCTTAAAACAATCATTTGGGGATTTTTTTTTACCAAATTTTCAAAATAGGCATTTTGGGACTCCCCTCATGAGCAATGGCACTGTGATTTTGTTAATCTGTTCCAAAGGTTGATTGCCCACAGTGACCGTGCCATTGTGCGCCACAGGTGCGAAAGCACATTTTGGGCAAGATGTAAACAATGACAGCTGTACTGTTCATAAGGAGGTGTAAAAAAATGCCAGTGTTGAAAATCTGGAGTTTAAATATTGAAAATTGGCAAAGTTACAGGTTTAAAAAAAATACTTTTGGGCACACTGGGGTAGGCTTCCAGTGTGCCTCATGAGTTTGGGGCAGAGGGGACTGATGCTGATGGGGATTAGGCACCCCATTGGCAAACAAAGTGGGAGGGCATAATGCTGATGGGGATTGGGCACCCCCGTCGGCAAACAAATTAAACTGGAGGGGGGACATTATGCCAACGGGTATTGGGCACCCCCGTCAGCAAATAAATTAAGCATGGGGGGTACATGATGCCTACGGGGATTGGGAACCCCCATCACCAAACAAATTGAACTTGGGGGGACATGCCGACATGGGGATTGGGCACCCCCAAACTCCGCTTTCTGGGGATTGTGTAGCGGACGTCAGGAGCTGCCATATTTATTGAAATGTTTCACCAGGAAAGGCACATAACGGAGTCTTGTCATCTGACGTTCCAATGAGGAAACTGCACCTCATTGGAGCAGCAGATTTCTTTCAACTCCATGGCTCTCTTTGAAACTGCTGTCATCTGCAGCATGCTTGCTAATTGGTGGCTGAGGGATGCACCCACTAAAGTGTTCCCTGTATTGGCGACAACACTGACACACCTCTGAAATGCACTACTGCCACAAGATGTTGCTTGTGCATGTGCAAGCCAACATAATAACAGTAATGATTATCTCACAAAAGTTAGTCATCCTCTTATTGGCATGCAAAACTTGGAAGCCTCTGATGACATGGTTTGTTCCTATTTCGGTATCTTAAGTTAGAATAACGCATTTATATACCAACATGAAGTCGGCATGTCGGTACAGCAGTAGAAACTTCAACAAATGCACCAATAACCAATGTTCAGTATCGAACTTGGGTTATAAGAAGAAGTCAGCCAGTTTTGGGGGTGGGGGAGGGAAGAGGTAGAGGTTGGTGAATGAACAGTCTGTATTACTGCTCAACTCCATCGGTGAGGGAGTGCTGCTACACCAAGTGTAGTACTGACAATTTGTGTTCTCTAATAGGAGTGGAGGCTGCCATCACTGTCTTTGTTGGAGCTCGAGTGTACACGCATGTGCAGCATTTCACATTAATTCTCCTGTGAAACGTATAGTAGGAAGAAAATAGTGACTTATCAGCAAGAAGGGACTGCACTCTCACTTGCTCCTCATGATGCTTTGCTGCAAGCATACCATATGAGGGGGAAAAATAGAATAGAAATTTAAAAAAACTACATGAATGCAGACATTAATATAGTCAAATAACACAAAGCAATTCGATGAAAATCTTGGTGTTTTGGTCACCAGAGCACTGATGAATTGATGGTGGAGTCTTCCTTGGAATTGTCAATCCTAATGCCCAACCCTCCATTGAGTAAATAAGATCAGACAAGATCTAGTTTCTTTATGCATAGCCCGCATGGCTCTATGTGAAGAAAACTAAGAACTATAATGTTGTCAACATGTGGCAAAACATATTCTGTACATTCGAAGAGTGTATCACTATAAGGCCTTGGGTTGGAGCTGAATAGTTTGCTTTGATCTGGTGGCTATGGGCTGGATGGGGAGGTTTGTGGGCATTAGAACTGACAACCTCAATGAAGACCAAACCACTGGTTTGCTAATAAACTGAAAACTAAAACATTAATGTTTTTCATTTCCCTGCTTAGTGTGATTTATGTTCTTTGACACTAATGTCTGCATTAACTTAGATGCTTGCATATATATATATACTGTATATATACACTTTTTAAGAATATATATATATAATGGTAGCACGGTAGTGCTACCATAGTTAGGGTTGAGGAGCCCTTTTAAGGTTAAAGGGTCAAACTTTACACCTTAATAACTTTGCGGCTGTTAACGGAGTTGCCTAAAATTTGGAATGCACGATCAAGAACCATACACCTTGGGGTCTGCCAAGTTTCGTACTGGTCAGATATACGGCTGCGGAGTTATTAAGCGTGATCTGCACACGTGTTTATGCTATATGGTGAATTCTTTGCTCGTGCCTACAGGTCGCACAGTTTGTGCAACCGGTCCGAAAACTTCAGGGAACTTGCAGCTGGGGTGCCCGATGTGCCTTTTGAAGGTTTCGTGAAAAAATATTGGACAGTTCAAAAGTTATTCAAAAAACAAGTTCCCATTATAAGTCAATGGGAAAAGTTAACAAAAAGTTCGACACTTTTGCAAATGCACTTTTTACTGTCGCAAATGGCCCTAGTACTTTCGCAAATCCACCATTTTGTTTTCAGTTGGTGATCAGAAAAATGCTTGGCATTTAAAATTGGGACCATCTAGGGACACAATTATTTTTGTGTTCACCTAGTCGGAACCGAGGATGCTAGCCATGTCTTTATTTTGGGGTTAAACACCCCAGAAATATGTTTTAAAGTTCTGGAAAAAGTACTTTTGCAAAGTACTGTCATGCTCACTACACTTTCGCAAATCTGTGCGAAAGCTTTCGCAAATCACGAAAGTACTTTGCAACACTATGGCCAAAATGACAAGAGTTCTTTGCCACCTTGCTGCAAAAGAACGGTTAAGTCTTTTGACCTGAAATTTGGAGGGAACACAGCCAACATCTCACAGATGTGCCTTTTGGTGGTTTGGTGAAAACATATTGCATGGCTGCAAAGTTATAGTACTCCGAAGTTAGCATTTTTTCCCATAGACTAAACATGGTGGCATACGTCGCGCCTTTCGGGACTCGTATATCAAAAACGATGCGAGATACAGATTTTTTTCTTGCGACTCACATAGCCCAAAGCAAAATCCTAGCCAGGAAAATCATGATTTTTGTGACATTTACATTTTTTTTCTACATTGTGCGGTTGCTGAGATATTAGCAATTAAGTACTTCCAATGCTCGTTTTCAGCTTCGATGCCCATTACAATGCATACATTTGTTGTACACACTGTGTTTCTCTATGCACTTGTTCGGCAAAAACAGGGTATGTGCTTCCGTTACTGTTGTAGTTACTGTTTCAACTTGTGTTTCTGTCCCCGTTTGCGTTTACGTTCCTGTGTACGCCACTGTGTGCGTTACCCTTTGCGTTACTGTTACCATTTGCGTTTACACTACTGTTTCTCTTTGTGTTTTTGTTTGCGTCACCGTGTGCATTGCCATTTCATTTGTGTTTCCGTTTCTCTTTCATTTTGCGTCTTCCTTGCTGTTACTGTTACCTTTTGCATTTGCAATTCCTTTACTGTGTCCGTGCATATTACGGTTTGCGTTTCCATATGCACTTGCGTTTCCTTTTGCGTTTCTGTTTGCTTTGGTGTTATTGTTGCTGTTACCATTACCATTTGCATTTACAATTGCGGTACTGTGCCCGTGCGCATTTCAGTTTGCGTTTCCATACACACTTCTGTTCCCATTTCTGTTTCTGTTTCCTATGGCGTTATTCTTCCTGTTATCTTTACCATTTGCATTTACAATTCCTACCGTGCCTGTGCGTGTTACGGTTTGCGTTTACATGTGCACTTGTGTTCGCGTTTCTGTTCCCCTTCACATCCTTTTTGCTGTGACACTTAACATTGCCATTTTACATATTGCTGCCAACACTGTTCGCGTTACCAGTTACATTTTCGTACGCACTTCAGTGTCCGTTTGCGTCACTGTTCGCTTTGGCGTCACTTTGCGCTTGCATTTCTATTAACATTTCCTTTACCATTTACATTTGCATTACGATGTGTGCCACTGTTGGCGCTTCTGTTTGCATTGGTGTCCGGGCCCCGCGCTCCCGCCGCCGCATTACATTCACTATTTCTTGTCATCATTCTAAACAAGAAGGGAAATTAGAGGCAAAAAACTCAGTTTAATGCATCAGTTAGGGTTGTTCCACAGTGTCAAAAGTGAGGAAATTCGGTGTTAGGGTTGAAAACCCCCCTTGGACCCCCCACAGCCCTCCCCCTCAACCGGCATCATGGTGCACTATGGGGTCGTTGGTCCTAACTCTCACCTCATTTTCCTACACCTCAGATTCTTTACACATGTGATGGGGTGTGAGTTAGGGCCGATGACCCCATGGCGCACTAAGATGCCGGTTGGGGTGGTGGGCTGTGGGGGGTTCAAGGGGGATTTCAACCCTAACATTGAATTTCTCACTTTTGTCATTGTGGAACAATTCCTAACTGATGCATTAAACAGAGTTTTTGTTCTCAATATATATATATATATATATATATATATATTTGCAAAAACTTCATTAATGCATTAGTTGGGGTGAAAACCACAGCGACAGAAGTGATAAATGAGGTGTTAGGGTTTTCAACTCTAACACCCCACCCTAAGTTTCACCCCTCTCCACTCCATTCCCCACCCTCCACACACCAATAGGCGTCGGGGTGTGCCATTGGGTTGTCAGGCCCAACTCTCACCCTATTCCATGTGTAAACATGCTTACACGCTACAGTATAGGACAATGGAGTGAGAGCTGGGAGGCAATATGGCGCAGTGGTTTAAGGCTCTGAGCTGCAAATCTGGAGACCTGGGTTTGAATCCCACAGCCCCCACTTGCATACTGTGTGACCCTGAGCAATAAAAAAAATCAATCAATCAAAATCTTTATTTAATCAGGCGAACATCATTGAGCATAGCTCATTTACAAGATGGACCTGAGTGGTCAAGAAGTGCAAGTGTTATTACATTGACAAGGGTATCATAAACAGTAATACAATGACAGGGGTAACAAAAAACAGTAATACAATGACATAAGTGCTAGTATGTAACAATATACATATGTACAAGGCATTAACACTTATAATCTGGGAGACAGTAGGCAGTTGGCACATCAGAGTTAATATGTAGATTATAGGACCTAGCAGGCATTTTGAGGGTGAATCTTGGGACTGGGAACTGGGTTTTCAGCATATAGAAACATGAGCAGAAAGAGGGGTAGGGCCGTGAATTAGGCCTTGTGGAAGCAGTTGCAGAGTTCTGGGAATAGGGTGGTGAATAATCTTTTGAAGGATATTAAGGGTGGGAGGTTATTTAGCTTCATGGTTTTGGAGTGAGTTCCAAACAATTGCTAGTGAGTAGCTGATAGCAGCCCTCCCAAGCTGGAGTGCAGGCATTGGGGACCTTAAGAATGATAATTTTGCTGATCCTTAGGTTGTATGGCCTAGAAGTGATTTGAGTAAAACAGTCCGAGATGTAGGTAGGTAGCTTGCCTGATAAGGCTTTGAATATCCAAATTGCAGCATTCCTGTTTCTTCTGTGTTGTAATGATGACCAGTTGACTGCCTTATAAAGGAACAATGGTGGGTGCTGAAGGAAGGTCAGTAATGAATCTGATGGACCTGTGGTATAGGGTGTCCAGTTTATTTAAGAGGGGGAGTGAACAGTGTCCATACAGAAAGTCAGCATAGTCAATGAGGGATAGGAATGAAGCCTGGATTAATCTTTTTTTGGAGTCTCTGTTGAGGTAGTGCTTTATTCTAAAAAATAAACCAAGCCTTTCTCTCAGTTTCTTTAGTAGCTCCTCAATATGTACAGAAAAGTCAAGTTTGTTATCAATCCAGACACCAAGATATTTGAAGTTATCAACGTATTCAGCTTCTCTCCAAGTAAGGTGGTTAGTTGTAGGGTGGTAGATGATGGGGTAATGGCAGAGCAACTTTGTGAGGAAAAGAGCATAGCTTTTTTTTTTGGCATTTAGAAGTAGTTTTTTATCCAGTAAGTTGTGTTGTAGGATGGAGAATTCAGATTGTAGCAGTTCACAGGCTTTAGACAATGAAGGATTACTAACATATAGCACAGTATCATCAGCAAACAGATGGATGTTTGATTGAGTGAGGTTAGCATCAATATTATTAATATAGATGGCAAAGAGGATGGGGCCAAGAATAGAGCCTTGCGGTACACCTCTTAGCAGTGGTTTTAAAGTGGATAGGTAGTTTCCATTTTTACCAGTTGTGATCTGTCTGATAGATAGCACTTGAACCAATTGAGTGAAGGGGAATCCAACCCTATTGAACCAAGGAGGTGATCAGTGATTCATGATCCACTGTGTCAAATGCTTTGCTCAAATCCAGGAACACAGCACAGGTACTATTCTTCTTATCCATAGCAGTCTGCCAGTCGTTGGTTACTTTGGCTGAGGCTGAAATGGTGCTGTGCCTTGATCTAAATCCTGATTGTGCTGTGTTTAGGAGGTTATTGTTATCCAGGTAAACCCTTAATTGTGAGTTTACTAACTTTTCGAGCATCTTGGACAGAACTGATAGGATGGAAATGGGCCTGTAATTATTGAGATCCATGGGATCACCAGATTTGAGTAAAGGAACTACTTGAGCTGTTTTCCAAATGGAGGAATGGATCCAGTGGTGAGGAAGATTGAAGAGATGAGTGAGGGGGCAGATAAGACTTGAGATGCAATCTTGAGGAAGTAGGGGTCCAGGGAGTCTGTACCTGCACTTTTGAAGTATCCAAATTGGAGAGGAGATCTTCCACTTCTTTCAATGATATTGGGTTGAAGGAGAAGGTTGATGTAGCCTTTGGCCACGGTGGATTGAAGATTCAAGGAAGATCTCAGGAGATTTGCAGGTGAAGAGTCAAATGCTAGTCCAGCTGTGGTGAAGTGGTCATTGAAGGTATTTAGAATTTCTTGTTTATCCGTAATTTCTGTGTTATTTAGTAGCAGTTTGCAGGTTAAGGCAGGAGTAGAGTTTTGGCCCAAGATACCCTTTATAGTTCCCCAGAGCCTGGTTGGGTTATTATAGGAGGCATCAATTCAGCTCTATAATAGGCCACTTTGGCAGATCTTATTTGTGTTGTACATGAATTTCTTGCTTTTCTGAAATTTAGCCAATCTATGGAGTCCTTAGTTTTTCTTGCCTTTTTCCACAGTTTGTCTCTGGCTAGCAAGGCTGTTTTAAGATCAGTGGTGAACCAGGGGCAGGACCTTGCTTTAGTTCTGATATTGGTGAATGGTGCATGAATATTTAGAGCATTAGTGATAATGTCCTTTAAGATCTGGAGAGCTATTTCCACTGAGGTTGTAAGGTAGAAATCTTGCCAATATATTGTGTTACTCAGGTCATGGAGGTAACCTGGTATGTTAAACTTCTTTTTTGACCTTTTGGGGACAAATTCAGCAGGGTTGGATGGTTTGGGTGAAGATCTTATGCCAGCTATGGGACAATGGTCACTTACATCATTCGGTAGTACTCCTGCATGAGTATATAAGTGAGGCTTATTACCAACATAATATCCAGGAGTGAGCTGTTGCTAGAATTTTTAGGTTAACCCTGGTTGGGTCTTTTATTAGCTGTGTAAAGCCATAGGTGTCACAGAAGGTTACCAATGGAGCAGATGCATTAGATAGCCAGTTTAAATTCAAATCACCAAGGATGATGGTATCTTCAGGGCCTAGATTGGTTATTGACCCCAGGTGAGATAGTAATTTGAGGCCTGCTGAGGGGCCTATAGCAGCCAATCAATTTAAATGGAGACAAGTTTGGAAGGGATATTTTGATTGATAAACATTCAAATTCCTTTGGTTCGGATGTGATGATGAGGCAGGTAGCAGAGATGGTGTCCTTAATGTATATGGCCACCCCACCACCCCTGGAAGGCGATCTGCTCTGAAGAGCTGATAGTTGGTAGGTTTACAACACTGTCTTTGGTCGATGGTCTGAGCCAAGATTCAGAGATGACCAGAAAGTCAGGCAGGGTATGTGCCACCAGGCCTGTTTACGAGAATTTTTAAAGGCTGCAGGCATTGATATGTAGGAAGCTTAGGCCTTTTATAGAGGATAAATCAGCAGGGGAAAAAATACTTTCAATGGGGCCAGGATTTATTTCAGTGGTACCAAAACAGATCAGAAGGTAGAAGATTAATTTGAGGAGGGCATCAAGGGACAAGGATAGTGAGTGGTCAGAGCGTTTCCTCCTAATCCTGGGTGCCTGCTGTGAGCTGAGTGATGGTCCTGATATATGGATGCAAAATTTTTCATAGCATAATATTTTAATGGACAGGCATAGTGGGTTAATAAAAAGACATGATACAAGTAGGGTGCCAGGGCTGTGCTGAATTGATAGGGTGGCCTTATGTGGGATATCCCAGAGGTTGCATTGCAAACGTGGTTCAGGATGAATAAGGAATCCGTGGTTGGCCCTTGTGGATGGTAGAGATGGGCAGGTCGTATTAACTGAGTTATTTATCTTGACACTGGGTATAGCATTGATATCATAAGGGATTGGGTGAGATATAAGGCTCAGGAGCAAAAGGGAGCAAAGTAGCATTGTGGAGGTTAGGTATGGGTTAAGGGAGGAAGGGAAGGGATGTGGGTGTGGATTAAGAAATGGCGGGAGAAAGTGTATAAAAGGAATCAACCAAGGGGGGGGGCGGGCAAAAATTTTGCGGCTTTGCCCGTACCTTCTGCCTGCTTCTCCTGGCCTCCTGGAACCCTTGGTCGGTTGCACAGGTGCCGCAAGTTGCTTAACTTCCTCATGCTCCCAGGTTTCACCTGTAAACAAGCTTTCAGCTTAGTGTGCCTCACCTTGTTAAACAATTGGGGGGAAAAAGTTATGCTTGACAACCCAGTGGCACACCCAGATGCCTGTTGGTGTATGGGGGGTGGGGGTGGTAGGGGTATGTTTTGCCAACTTAAGCAAAGCAGCTTTTCATCCAAACAAATATCATTCACGCACACACACAAACGATGACTCAGTAACTGTGGCAAGCGAAAAGCTTTATTTTGCCAAGTTACAATAGAGAAGGAAATTATACATCACCAATTCCAAAAGAAAAGTCTACATCCAAGCCTCTCTCCAATGGCTGGGAAGCCCCCTTGTCAGCCTGGCCAGGAGTCTCGTGAACCGGGAGTTGGTCCTACAGCGATGCGTCCATCCTGCAGGTGAGGCTTCCAACCAGGCATCTGGAATACATCACCGATTCAATAAAGCAACATCCAAGCCCTCTTCCAATGGCTGGGAAGCCCCCTTCAGCCTGGCTAGGAGTCTCAGGAATCGGGAACAGCTCCTGCAGCAATGCGTCCACTCTGCAGGCGAGGCTTCAAACCAGGCATCTGGAAAGTCCCATTTATATGTTTTATCTGGTATTTAGAAATGCTAAACCACCATGTCCTAAGCACTGGCCAGGTGCCCAGAACACCACGAGTTCAGCATGACAAACACCACTTAATAAATATTTGGCATTCGTCAGATCATCATGCTCTAAACACTGGCCAGGTGTCCAGAACATCATGAGCCAAACAATGCCAGAGATTACAAAAGAAAAGTCTCATAACATCTTGTACAAAACATCTTATATAAGCATTAAAAGTCTCATAACATCTTGTACAAAACATCTTATATAACTATGATTAAGCATTAAAAGTCTCATAACATCTTGTACAAAACATCTTATATAACTATGATTAAGCATTAAGCATTTCAAAATGGAATAATATCATACAAAATGGAGTGACAATAATCAACACAATACATATATTATATTTGTATTACAGGGTAGGAACTCTCGGGATGGGGTGTTAGGGTTAGAAACCCTAACACCTCATTTTCCTGCTTTTGTCACTGTGGTATTCACCCTAACTGATGCATTAATAAAGTTTTTTGCAAAGAATTTCCCTTCTTTTTTAGATCGTATAATTGTAGCCTCATTTTACTGTGGGAGCACCAGAATCCTTTGGACCCTATGCTCCCATCCCTCCATTGAGATAGTACAACACTGTCCATATGTCACGATGGAGGACCCTGCTTTCCCATCCCTCCAATGAGATAGTACAACAGTATCCATATATCATAGTGACTTCTGACTCTGCACTCCCAGTGTTAGGGAACAGCAGTTGTTATAGCACTTAAAAGCGTACGAAAACAGTGTGCGTAAACCTCATTTTTGCAAACATCATACATTTGCGAAAATCTACCACATTTGCGAACATCTAGCATGTTTGTGAAAGTCTTGTTTTCACAAATCAGCCATATTTGTGAAAATCTCAGTTTTGTGCTGAACGCTTAACTTTTCCCATAAGAAATAATGGGAAATTAAAAACTTTAATAACTTTTGAGCGGATTAATATTTTTCACCAAACCTTCAAAAAGCACATCTGTGACCCAAAGGCTTTCTACCCTGAAAATTACAGAAAGCCATATATATTAAAACTACTTTTTAAAGAAATAAAAAATTAGGCATCTAATATGCACTTTGAAACTGTACCCTCTTTCTGTATGATGTCAATGTCTTCACCTTCTAGACTACTTGGAATATAGTCTGGGTCAATGTCAGTAGTTTGAAACAGTTCAGAAGATGTTTAGAAACATAGAAACTGACGTCAGAAAAGGACCGCAAGGACAACCCAGTTTGCCCATTTTCTCTACCTACTGCAAACAGCAGACCCTACTCGATCTCCGGCTTTACCCTCTCTTCACTGTCGCTAGGGTTCCCCTAGGCCTGTCCCATGCATTTTTAAATTCCCCTACTGAATTAGCTCCCAACATCTCCACTGGGAGGCTGTTCCAGGCATCCACTACCCTTTCCATGATGAAATACTTCCTCTCGCTACCCCTTAGTCTGCCCCTTCCAGCCTCATGTCATGACCCCTTGTTCTAGAACATCTCCTTTCTGAAAGATGCTACCCTCCTATACTGTGTTTATGCCCTTGAAATATTTGAAGGTCTCTATCATATCCCCCCCCCCACTTCTCTTCAAGAGTATACATATTGAGGTCCTCCAGTCTCTCCTCATGTGACTTTTGGTGCAGGCCCTGAACCATTTGTATTGCTCTTTTCTGAACTGCCTCTATCCTGTTTATGTCCTTACAGAGATGTGGCCTCCAGAACTAGATACAGTACTCCAGATCAGGTCTCACTAATGATTTGTACAGTGGTATCACCACCTACTTTCTTCTGCTGGTAATACCTCTCCCAATGCACCTCAGTATCTCACTGGCTCTCCCCACAGCCTTGGTACATTGTTTGGCCACCTTTCAGGTCATCCGATATGATTACCCCTAGATCCCTTTCCTTTTTGGTGGCCATCAGTATCTCTCCCCCCATCATGTAATCTTCCCTGGGTTCCTGTGTCCCAAATGCATGATTTTGCACTTCTGTGCAGCGAATCTTAAATGCCACATGCTAGACCATTCCTATAGTTTACCTAGGTCCCTCCTCTTTTTTTCCACCCATCCAAGTGTTCACCCTGTTGCAGATCTTAGTGTCATCTGCAAAGAGGCATACCTTCCCTTCCAGCTCCTCTGCAATGTCACTTATGAAGGCATTAAATAGGTCTGGCCCCAGAACTGATCTCTGTGGCACCCTGCTGGTCACCCTCCTTTCCTCAGATTGAGCTCCATTTACCACCACCCTCTGTGTTCTATCCCTCAACCAATTTCTAACCTAGTTTACCGTCATGGGACCCATTCGTAGGATGCCCAACTTGTTTACAAGCCTCTTATGTGTAACAGTGTCAAAGGCCTTGCTGAAATCAAGGTAGACCACATCCACCACTCCCCCCAATCCACTTCCCTGGTCAAAGAAATCTATCAGATGTTTTTGACATGACCTTCCTGCTGTGAATCCATGCTGCCTCGGATCCTGTGCACTGCTGGATTCAAGATGTTCCACAATCCTTTATTTTAGCAGTGATTCCATAATTTTCCCCAGCACTGAGGTCAGGCTGACTGGTCATTGGCTATATTTTAGTAAGTTCACTTGATTTTGTTCGCAGCCCCTTATTGTCATGCTCTTCTCTTCATCCTACTGGATGTGCTTTGTTTGTGATTAATCTGCTGTGTAGATACTGCTTCTGTATAACTTGTATATTCCTGCTAATTCTTGTAACAATATTTCCCGATGCTCTTTACATGTATAGTTTGTTCTACTGCTGATGTGTATGTACTGTTCCCTATGCCCCTTCCCCAGGACACACCTGGAAACGAGCACTAGTGCTCAGTGTGTCTTCCCGGTAAAACTTTTAAATAAATAAATATCTCCTCTGTATGCATGTCTTTGGAGTCTGGATGTAGTATATCTGAAAGTGACCTACCAATGAGCTGACACTGTATACTCTCTGAGCATGTAGAAAATGATGCCAGATTGCTGGTGGTGTCACCCTCAAGATGGCAGCTGGCGGTCTTGAGCATCAGCCGCTCCACTACTAAACTCCCCTAAATAGGCTTGATTTTGACGGCAATAGACAGCATTACTGACAGGGGACACAAGAGGAGAGACGATGCAGCGAGGCAAAGCAAATGACTTGAGCTTGGAGCAGGAGGTTGCCAAAGGATTGGGAGCCACTGGCTCAGTGACTATTAGCAGGCTTTGATTGTCTTCTCCTGCTGCGGTTGCCTCAAACAGGGATTGAAAAAGATCAAATCTCCTTCAACAGAGCACCTGCATAGAAAGCTTGACCTTTTGATTGCTGAATCATCGGACTTTAGAAAGGAGGTCCGCAATACAACAGCAGCATTGCAGACCAATGTGATGAAACTCGAAAACCGGGCCGATGACCACAAGGAGCAGTTGACTCTCACCGACTATTGCCATTCTGCATCTCCACACTGCTGCACAGAGCCTGGAAGGCAAACTCAAAGATCTGGAGAGTCACAACTGGTGCAATACCATGTGCTTTTATGGGTTTTGGGAGGGCTCAACGGTTCATACCTTTCAGCCTTCTTACATTTATCCAAATGGCCCTTCAATTCCCCAATGACAGAACATTGGGGATCAAGCAAGCCCACCAGGTAGGTGTTGGAGCCCCAACAAACAGCACCAGATGCTTGGTCCTGCTCGATAGTGGCTAAATTCTTTCAATACACCGATAAGCAGGAAAGCCTAACCAGGGCATGGAGCACTAAGGACATCAGATTTCAAGATATCCACATTTTTCTGGACAATGACTACATAATGTCCCTGCAGGCAAAGTGCAAAGCATATTTGCTGCTCATGAGAGCCCTCTGGTGCAAGAATCTCAAGTTCTTTACCACTTAAACAACTAAGCTGGTGGTGAATTTTCCTGAGGGTCATCAAACCCACACTACTGCAGAACAAGCCATGGATGATTATAAAACCAGGCGTATTTCAGTGGATGTGGGCTCAAGCAAGCCCTTACTTCCATCACTCATTTCCAAGACGCCCGCCAAGCATGGAAGACAATGGACACCAGACGCTGGCAGAAACCATGCAGCAGTTTGTGCAGCAGCTGTGCCAGGACAGTTCCAAGCCAGGTGGCTTAAACATCAAAGACTGAACTGCACTGAAGTACCACGAACAGTTACCAGGGTAATGTCTGCACACAGTGTTGCAAGGTTGGTCCCCAGCTCCTCTTTAGGTTCCCTGGGCTAGTGTACGTATAGGTTCCGCCCTCCTCAATTGCATCTTCTGACTCTGAGGTCTGGGGTCTCTCCGGATCAACTCTGCTCAATTCTAGACTGATGCTTTAGTGTTTCCTGGCTCTGTTCTTCCCATCAGGCATACGCTACAGCAACTGTGAGTCTCTTCATGGAAGGTGGGATTGTGGCCTGAGCCACATTATTAGATGAAGGGTTCTCCTTTTGGCACTGTTGCTGCGAGTGGGGGTTGGGCCTTTCAATCGGTGCCTGTGGGTTGCCCAGTAGTGGATCCCCTCCTTATAATCTTGCTTTCAGGATGGTTTGGGGGGGGGCCTGCTATCTACACTCACCCTTCTGGTGGTGGGGGGAACGGTGCACCTCTTGCTCCCTGGGTCACCCAGCACTGCCTGGTAGTTGGCTCAGTGGCCCAGCTCTTGCCACTGTGTCAGTTGAGAGACTTGCTTACTGTTGTACCATGTCTGAGCACCTACTATAGATATTCAGGCATAGACAGTGCTGAGCAAGCTGTTTTTCATGGAGCGGACCATGGATGCCTGGGCTCAGGGGCTGGGGGGGAGCGGATGAGGAAGCGGATTGCACGGGCTGGGGGGACTTGTGCAGACTGTTGACCCAGGAACTTCCTGGTGGTAGATATCCCTTTTTTACTGGGATCTTTACCTTGTTCTGTGCCGCTATGATAAGGCATTTTGATCCTCCTCGTTTTGTGAGGAATTTGGATTTTTGCTGTGACATTCACGTACATAGGAGTGCTTTTTCACAGATATGCCTCACTGATACCATATCATGTCTTCTATAGACTCTGGAGGATCTGGGGCCTACCAAAGATTTCTTGCATTTGACTACATGCCCTGCAGGCAGCTATCCCGGGCCAAGACTGTTTTTGTTACATGGATTTTACTAATAGCAGCCAGACCAGTTCAGCATCTGGCTTTTCTTCCTTTAAGTTTTGGCTCCTGATCAGCTGGATACTGTGGTGCTGACAAGGATGACCCCGGGCTAGTGACTGCTATCTGAATGGGTTGCTCTGTCCAGCCTTACTGCCTACTGTACTGTTGGTTATAGTAACAAGTTGGACTCGCCTGTGCATTACATACTTTTGACTACTCTGGTAATATTGTAAGGTGGGGGGTTGTGGTGAGCGTAGCAGCAAGCTATACCCATCTTGCTGACATCAGTTCCTGACCACCCCCTCACTCAAGTAGCCTTAGTGCTATGGGACCCCCCCTTTGTTGGGGTGGGACATCTCCTCACCACAGGGGTTTGCCCACCAGCAAAGGGCTCAAGGCAGAGCCCCTTCTTGGAAGTCCAGTCTGTCACATGTATGTTGAGGCAGACCGAACAGCTCCCTCTCCCAGTTTTTTGGGGGTTACAGTTTGCATTCACGTGGGTGTCTTGTTCACACCACTCCTATATCAGCTGTGGTGGCCAAATTGATTCCTTTTTGACCATGAGATAGCCATGTTGTCCCAAGATTGATCCTAGTTCCTGTTACAAAACTGCATAACTGTAGCACTGATTCTTACAATACAGCCCCTATATGTGGAGTTCTGGGGAGAGGGCAGTCGGGGGTGGGTGGGTGTAACATCTACTTTGTATATTGTGATGGGTAAACAAGTATTGTGGTACTCTTGAAATGTAATCAGGTTGAACAATCTGGTGAAGCGCTCCAAGGTGCCTTCCAGAATCAGAAAGGTACACCTCAACCTGGTGTACTTGCAAAAGACCCAAATTTGGGTACAGACTGATATATACCTCTGGGACACCTAAAGGCAAGAGACGGGGAGTGGCAATGCTAGTGTTCTATACCACTCCTTTTCAGGAAGTTAAGGTGATCTAAATAGGGAAGGATGCCTAGTAATAGTCCAGGGTGTTTTGTGTCAGATGGAGGTCACTTTAGCTAACATCTGTCTCCCCCCAGGGTCTTATTCTGTAACATACGGGGGTGCCTTGCTGCTCTGGGAGGACTTCAGTATGATTCAGCTTTCTGGGACACTACCAATCCTAGGTCACCATGGCACCCAGCTGTCCATAAGGTTTAATCTGATTTCAGGGGTATCTCTTGCAGCAGGCCACACCTATGGAACGATAGACGCCAGGCACTAGGACCACACAGGAACTTTTCTAGCTAGCAGTCTACCAGGGGGCCACCCACTCTGATGTCATATGCCGACGTTGACCTATCCTGTAAGTGTGGGCAGCCCCTGTGCCTCCTCAGTTCTTTTCCAGCTGTTGACCATCACACGTTGTACTTCACAGAGATCTGTCAACTTCAGTTGACCACCATTTCATTGAACTTCTTCGTCAAACCTTTATTTTTTTGTTTTCTCTTCCTAGTGCATATCACTTTAGCAATAAAGTGATTTTCCTTCTCTGTTTATGCTGTGCTCTGCCTCAGGGAACCTCTTCAAAAAGTGTGCCTTTGGGAAGAAGATCCCCAAGAAGGATGACCACAAGGCCTGCATCTGCTGCTTAGACCCAGAACATGATACCCAGGCTTGCAGGATCTGCTGCAGCTTCAACCAGGCCACCAGGATGCACCAAAAGCAGACCCTAAAAAAACCTTTCTGCTGAAGCAGAAGGTCACCCAGATGGAGAAGGCACTTCAGGCTTGAAGTTCCTCCACCTCCCTCTCAATGTCATCAGGCTTGCAGCCTTCCAAGGCCTGGGACAAGTCTACAGGGGAAGCATAACAATTGAGATAAGGACTGTCCCAAGGACAAAACCTGGACCTCCACATCTTGAACCCTGTCGCTGGCTTCGTCCGCCAACGCAGCTGGGCCGTCCTCATCATCAGGGGCTGCCCCCTCTGCCTTGCATACCCTTTCCCCTGCAGGGCTACCATTGGCAGCTTCCCCCACCAATGTTTCGGTGGTGGGGATCAGTTCTAGGGGTGCTGGCACCCCACTGACTTCACAGCCCCTACTGTTCAGGCCCTTGTTATCTGTGGACACTCACTCAGGTGGCTCTGCTGGCTTGTCATCAATGGGCTCAGCATCGGCAGTTGTCTGGTCACAACCAGTACCCCTGCCGCTGACCTCTGCCATTTCTGCAGTTGTTGTCTGGGCCCCGGAGCCTCTACTCTCTCTGGAGTCACCCTGGCCCAAGCCCCATTCACCATCGCTGTCCCCAATGCTGACCCACACTGAGGAACTTCCCAGCAGCCCCCAGCCTGTGTGCTGCCCTCCCTGGTGCTCACCCTAGTGCAAACCCCAGTGTTCCCTCCGACTCCGATAGTGGTGGACTTCCACTCTATGCTTACCACCTTAGGGATTTTATGCAGGTGAAGCTTGCTTCTCCCCAAGGCCTGTCCCCGCAATGCCCCCCTGCTTCTCCAGCAGGACCACAGCCCATACCCCAGAACCCTGGGCCCTTGCGCCCCCTCCAGGACTCGGGGGGGGACGAGGATGGGTGCCGTCCAGACCTTAATCCTCCCAATGATGGTGACAACGGGGAAGCTACTACTTATAACTTCTCCTCCATGGTCTTGTCTGATGGTGAGGAGACCCCTAGGTATATCCTGCAGCCCCCAGGATGACCCTACTTTTGTCTCAATTATGAGACAGTTACAATCAGCTATGGACTTCGACATCGAGGAGCAAGATCCTGCTTGACATGGACTGACCACTTATTAAGGTTTGTTCCTCATTGCTGCACTCTTATAAATGAGTGGATGTGTGGTGTTATCTCCACCCAGAGACTCAACATTATACGCATTATTCCGCGGTGCATGCAATATACAGACGTATAGATTACTGCTACACCCAGCAGGAATCCCTCAAATACATTACTGATTGTAAGGTTGGGGATACTCTACTCTCTGATCATGTCCCACTCCTGACTTATCTATGACTGGAGAAGGAGACACCTAAAATGTGGTGGCTCATCAACACATACCAGTTGCACTCTGAAGAATTCAGGAGATTACTTGCAGAGAAAATACCTGAAATTAACCAGCTTAACTTTGGAGACACTCACTCACAGGCTGTCCTATAGGACACTATGAAGATGGCCCTATGGGGGGGTATATTATCGAATATTGTTCTAGGAAACAGAGTGGTAACAGCAGCAGTCAGGCCTACAGGACACTTTGCATTTTCAGCAGACTGCTCGTATGCAGGGGAACACGTTGGTCTCCCCTCACTTGGACAAAACCAAGCGAGATATTGACAAGCTCTTGCTTGCCAAAATGGAACTGGCACTAACATTTTTAAGACACATATACTATGAGGTGGGGCCCTGAGCCACCAGAGTACTAGCTCACCAAGTATGGCGACAAACAACAGAGCTACGGTCACATAACTGAAGCACCCTGCCACTTTCTGTCTCCTTCATAGGACAGGGAGATAGTGGAGGCATTTCACTCTTATTATGCTGCTCTTTATATTCCAGAACATCCTTGTGACAGGGTTGAATAGGACCCTGTCCCAGTTGTTATGGAGAGTTTGAATGCAGGGATCTGTTCTGTTCTTTTCTTTCCTGTCTCTTGTCTGTCTGGTTGCACAACCAAATTTTCTAGTGAGACTAGGATTTGATCACCCCGACAATCTTGCAGTTATCTGCCTCTCACTATCTCTCAGTCTTCCCTTGCTGTTTCTGTTTTTTTCCTCCCTTGCATATCTGCTGGTATGAAAATATATGCAAATCATTATGTGGAAATGTAACTGATATTGGGATCCTTTGTTTAGAAATGATATAGTGTTACTGTTGAAATTTATATAATTATAGTTTAAGATGATTGAAAAAGCAATTGGGAACTCAATGGGTTAACCTGAGAGCAGTTTCTAAGCCCGTTTTCAGAAGCTGTGGAGAAGGAGCCTCAGTTCTGGGACACTGTGTTCTTGCTGAACCTGCCTGAAACATGCAAGAACATTTTAGAAAAAAACAGGATGCTTGTTAAGTAGGGGGGTTGCAAAGACTTATATGACAGAGAGCTGCAGTGTTTTGAGACACAGAGATTGAAGGAAAACTCAGATGGATTTTCTCTATTTATTCGGCCTTTGTAAATAGTTATTCTGAACAACTGTATTTCTTTTATGTTACTGCTAGTACTAATAAGCACTTTTTGCGAATTCTACAACTGCTCCTGATTTTTCCTGTGCCTCGACGACAATCCTCCAGACATGGAAGCTACAAATGTCTTTATAACATGGGTACAGAAAGAGCAGATGCTTGATAGGTTGATTTCTGGCACCTGACTACAATAATGTACAATATACTCATAGTTGATGTGAGAAGGTGCTAGGTAAAAATCAGTAATCTTTGTCGGCTCTGCTTTTTCCTCTGATGGAGCGAATGTAAAAACAGCCATTTATTTTTGCCACTGTTAGTGAGCAGTCCACTAAGACCTACTCACCTGCCCCACATATCGTCATACTGTCGCATCTCCCGCTCCCTGTCCATTCCATGTTCTGTGCAGGTGAACTTCAGCATCAAATGTCAGTTGGAGTCATTGCCATGATACCTGCAGTTGCACCCAACACCCTCCCGTCCTGTCATTCGGCGATCACCACAGTCCTCCGTTACTGCGATAAGCGTTGGGTTGCTGAAATCTCTCGCTAGCAGTGCTACGCTTCCAGCAACCACCGAATGGCTCCCCCTGTTACTGTGCCATAACAGTTGTGAGAAGCTGTTACTTGCATGGCGCTGTCAGCAGCTCCCTCACCCTGCTATCCTCTGAGTCATTGTTTGCGGCATTTCACAAAGACCCAGCAGGTTACCATTTGTAACAGTGTTTAGCACTGGCAATATTTGCAAGCCACCACACAGAGAACTGGCTCCCATCTACGGGCGTGGAGTCCTGTGTGCTTTTAGGGGTAGTAAACTGTGCCTATGAATGCTGACCCCACAGGTAGCCATGCCCCTTTTCTCCTCACAGTGTGCTGTAACCCTGTCTGACTGCCAATACACACACACACACAAAGCGCCCACCACTTCCCACAGCCCTATGATGTGTCACAACACTGCCACAAGACTTTCCATGACCTATCTCTGACCCTGTGCAGCATACACACAATCCAGCAAACCCGATGGGACTCCCGATACTGTGCTGCAGCTCTGTGGCACCAATGATCTTCAGCAGGATTACACCCAGCATCATCCTCGGACAGTACACTCCCCACAGTCTGCAGTAAGGCAGCTTGGCAATCTTCAGCTACTTCTATACATTTACACACAAAGTGGTCCTGACAGCACAGGAAAAATGTGAGTTTCTTACAATGTTATGATCTCTGTATACACAACAGAGCAGACAAGATGTTTTTGTCACAATGTTGCCACATTTGTCTGACAATAAATTTTCATGATGTGTTTTAAAATGTACATATGTGCTGTCATTTTTGCACAGCTGTGTGGCATCCCACAATATGTGTAAACTGTGCAGCAGTTGTTCCTCGAGTTGTCGTGCAGTCCCGATGTTACAGTGCTACTCCTCTGAACTCGCTTCCTATACTGCTGCACAATTGCATTCAGACCTGATTTTTCTCCCCAGACTCAAGGCCGCTAATGTTTTATACAGAGACAGAATGACAGATGTAGGGACAGAGCGAGCAGTATATCGGGCAAATTCCCTGCACTGTCCTGCCTCTCATTCTCTCTTTCACTGTGTGTCTGTCACTGTTCAGCAGCAGAAATGTCACAAATGGTCTGAATAGTGTATGTGTGACATTTGTGTGTGCATAACAGCAATGTAGCATGCATTACTTGCCAGGGACTACTTTGCAAGGTGGAAGGATACACCCCCTTTTTTGCTGTTTAAACAGCAAAAAAACAAAACAAAACACAGTTCTTGTTTTTTGGTTTTTTATTATTTAAACGTAACCCATGTTATAAGCGCAATAACCCACTCCAGGGTGTGTGGTTAGTGGGAATTAATCAACACCCCAGGTGCTGTGTGGACACTCGGCCTAGGGCCTCATGCCTCGCAACGCACTCGGGGTGTTGATTAATCCCCAATAACTGCACACCCTGTTGTGGGTTATTGCTTACATCTTCACTCCCTGAAGGTATCTCAAATGACTCAAGAGCAGGCAGCCAACCTGATCAGGCTGGTACACAGCCACGACCTGGCGAAGGTTCTACATAAAATGCATACTCAAAAAGCCCCAGGGCCTGACTGGTATGTCATGGAATTTTACAAATCTCAATGTGACCTGCTCCTACCCCAGCTAGCTAGAGTACGTAGCGAGGTGACGGGGGGAATCTCGAGCATGTGGCAATATGTCACAATTTCAGTTATCCCCAAACCAGGGAAGAATCCATCCGAATGCCCTCATAAAGACCGATATCAGTCTTAAATACAGATTGCAAACTATTCATAGAAGTTCTGGCCCAGTGACTGGACCCATAGAAACATAGAAACATAGAATTTGACGGCAGATAAGGACCGCTTGGCCCACCTAGTCTGCCCATTTTCCTACCTAACAGATAAGCTGCAGATCCTAGTTAACCAACAGCTTACTTCCTCCTACCCCTTGCTCATGCATTTAATTTACCCCAATCAGACAGGGTTCGTGATAACCCAACAAACAGGTGTCAACACCTGCTGTACCCTACACCTGTTCCATCGGGTGCACACTCACTCCACCCTCTTCTTGTTGGCTAGTCTCAGTGCTGAAAAGGCATTCGACAGGTTGTCTTCACCTTATATATTTGCCACCATTGAGAAATTTTGATTCCTTGGAGAATTTATCACCCTCCTCCAACAAATGTTATCCCCCCCAAAAAACATTTGTAAAAGTCAATGGGCATGTCTCCCAGTCTTTCTCGTTGGGACAAGGATTCCAACAAGGCTGTCCTCTGTCCCTATTATTGTTCACTGTTTACGCTGAGCCATTGGCACAGGTGATCAGGAAAAATGTGATTTTTCGTGGTATCGATATGGGTAGTCTGAACCACCACGTTGCCTCATGCATCGATGATGTACTGTTGTACATGGCAGATCTGGATAGCACTTTGCCAGAGGTGTTCCAGATTCTGGATACCTTCAGTAAAGTCTCAGCCTTTAAATTAAATGCCATCAAGACAGAGGTTCTCCCAATACACTAGTCCCCTTCCAGGCCCCAGAAGCTGCAATATCTCTTTAAATAGGATCTACAGGAACTTAAATACCTTGATATCAAGTTGCCACTTTGATTGGCCTGTCTTGATGAGATCAACATTACCCCTTGGTTGGGACAACTGACCAAGGACCTCCAAGCCTGACACAGGCTCCCACTTAGCTTGATACATAAAATAGACACTGTAAGGATGATAGTGCTGCATGCATCTTACTGTACATGTCTTTCAAAATGTTCTATTTCCTATTAAAAAGCAGGAATTGAGGAAATGGCGGCTGGCCATATCCAGATTTATATGGGCAGGAAAGTGACAGAGAGTCCATCTGTCTAAGACATGGGAGTGGGGTGGGGGGAAGGTCCTTCCAGACCTGTAGCTATATTACGTAGCCACACAACTGAGGATCTGATTTCAGTGGCACATCACAGTGGCAGGCACTAGACTGCAGCGGTTAGAAAAAGAGAGAACATGCTTTCATGGGAGATGATACAGTACATGTTTGGGTGCCTCCCAGTAGCCCATGCCAGTATTACCCAGAATCCGTGGATTGTAAGGGTTGGGTCAGTATGGCAAGAAGTAGTAATGTTACTGAATCTCAAACCATCCCTAATATTGGTTTGTCCCATTGCTTACCAAACGGATGTTGCCCAGGCCAGTATTTTTTTTTTATTTATTTAGGCAATCGGATGAATACCTTTGAGCAGACGTGCTCATTTGCAAAGGTTCCTTGTCACAGAGTCACAGACTAAATCACTATACAATAAGCTTTGGTACATAAAAGGAAAATTACAATAGATATCAATCAGCCAGAAGTGGCAACCATTGCAGGGATTGTCAGAGCAATCAGGATAAAACATAGGAGCAAGGCATTGCGCGTATTCAGAATTAGCAGCCCATTATGGCATTGTCAGACATTCAGGATTCAAAGACAGTAGGAGCATAGTATTAGCGTGGGGACAGCAACATGGTTGGAGATAGAGATCTTTCAATCTGCTTCAGTGCTTAAGTTAGGTACGTAAGTTAGAGTGAGGTGAGAGTGGTGCGGTTGCCAGGTGGGATGGGGGGTTGTAGTTCCTTGGGGCAGTTACATGAGGTGCCAGGTGAGAGTGCCTTCATTAGCTCCCTTTTGAAATGTCAAATTTTGGAAGGCCCTGGTAATGGCACAGCCAATTCATTTAACCAATGCAGGGCTCTGGCTGAAAAAGAACGCTTGGCTAGACTTGTTCTGCAGTAAGCAACTGACAGGTTACAGTGGGTCAAGCTCCTGGTAGCATAAGGACTTTGTACTGGGACTAGAAGAGTTTGAACCCCAGGGTAGGTGAGGCCCGATAGTGCTTTTACTCCCAGTAGGCAGATCTGATATTTTATTCTGTTGTGTAGGGGGAGCCAATTTTTGAGAGCATAAAATGTGCATGAGTGGGTGGTTCTGTCCGCCCGGTGACAAAGCGACGTGCTTTATTCAGTACCAGCTTGACCCTGCTTAGTACTGTATTTGTGGCAGCCCTGTAGACCACGATGCTGTAGTCGATCATGGGGAGAATGGAGCTGGTGACTAACTCTTTTGGCTGTGGTGGTAAAGTTTTGCCTCAGTCTGTAGAGAGCCCCCAGGTTTCAGTTGATGTTGCAAGCCAATTGATCAACTTGGGGAGCAACGGTGAGTGACTGGTCAATAATGACACCTGGGTATTTAAAAGTTCAACCTGATCTAGGGCAACACCACTTGAATTGAGAATGATGAGAGGGGCAATCTTGTTTCTCTTCTGCAAGCTGGAGAAAAGCATAGTCTGTTTTTTTGTAGTTTAGAATTAGTTTATTTTGTAGGAACCCCCTTCAAGTGAGGCAAAACTGAGCTGCAGGTCATGGATGAGAGCTTCCTGGCTGGGTCCACTTGCTGATGACCTCGTCATCTGCAGAGAGTAACACCCTTGAGTTAGGACAGGCTAGGGGGAGGGTGTTGATGAAGAGGCTGAAGAGAAGGGTCAGAGTACAGAGCCTTGTGGTACCCCTATTGTGACTGGTCGGGAATCGGAGCATACTCCACTGATCCTGACTTGCTGTGATCTCCCAGTGAGACATCTGTTGAACCATTTGATGGTGTCTACAGAGAGGCCTAGTGTGTGGTGTTTAGAGAGTAGCAGTGTGTGGCTAACCAGATCAAAGGCTTTGATTAGGTCTATAATGATAGATCCACCCAGGTGGCCTTTGTCCAGGGTCTCATGAAGAAAGTTGGTGTACTCGGTAAGGGCCATGGTGGTGCTGTGTAGCTTGCGAAACCCATGATGTTGGGTACATAGGAGGTTGTAATAGCTAAGGTAAGATACTAGTTGGTCGGAAACCAGTCTCTGTAGAGCTTTTGACAGAGATGATAGGATTGATATTGGCCTGTAGTTGTAACTAGTGTGCGGTCTCCACTTTTGTGCACAGAGGTTATGAGGGCAGTTTTCCATAGTTGAGGGAACTGGGAGGATCTTGGGGAGATGTTAAACAGTTTGGTTAGCGGGAAGGCTAGCTCCTCCAGAGCTAGAGCAACTAATTTCATATCTAAGGTGTCCCCCATTCTGGTTTTAGTCAGCACTCAATGGACATGCTTAATGGTGTCCTTGATAGTGATAGAGTGGAACTAGAATTCTGGGAGGTGAAGGCCTCCGGCGACATCAGGTGAGTCTGTAGGAGCGGCTGGCCTCCGGAGGGTGAGTTTGCCACTGGGAGGGAGTATGGCACTGAGGTCACTGAATGCGCTGTTGAATGCATGGGTGATCTCAGTGGGGTCAAGCGTGACAGTACCATTTGTGTTAAGCATCGTAGGTGAGGTTTTGTCGCCCTTCACCATGAGGTTCTGTAGGTCTTTCCTCCTACCCCAACTATGTGATTGTTGATCCTTAAAGTAGGAGTTTTTTGCCTGCCTAATCGACCTGGTACACCATTTTCTGGCTGCCTGATATTCCTGTATGTGTGAAGGCAAGCCAGATGCCTTGGCTCTGTGTCATAAGTTGTCCCTGGCCCTCATAAGCGTGAAAAGAGGTGACCCACTTGGCTGAAGACCCTCTTATGACTCATTTTCTAAAAAGGGTGAATTTGTCTGCTACTGCATTGAATGCAGAGACAAAGTAGTCCAGGGCTTGAGCTATGTTGATTGTGGAATCCAAATGTGTCCAGTCAATTTGGGCTGAGTGATTTTTAAAGTTGCTTACTGAACCCTTCCTAAGTATCCTAGTAAAGGTGGTTTTAGGGGGTGACTTAGTTAGTCTGGTGAACCATGCACACAGCGCCGAGGAATGATCACTTAGGACATCTGGCAATGTAGTGACTTCAGTAAGTTTTTCCGGGTGGGTGGTAAGGACCCAGTCATGAGGGTGTTTGTGCCAGTTATATAGTTTGTCCTAGTACTATCCTTGATGACTTGGGTCAGGTAGAGGTTGTCTGATCTTTGAAGTCAGTGTTAGATTTTGCCACCCAATTTATATTGAAATCCCCTACCACCAGGATCTCCCAAACCTGTCTGGCTTGTTTATAGTGTTTGGTAAACGTTTCTGTTCCAGGATTTTGCTTTCCTGGGGGATATATACCATCATGAGCATCAGGTTTTTTCTCCCATTCCCTAGCATGAGGTGTACTGCAAGACATTCACAGTCACTGCTGGCACTATCAAATGTGATTTTATACCCTTGTAGTGTGTTATGTACATAGACTAGGTAGCCTCCCCTTCATTTACCTAAATGGTCTTGCTTGAAGTGATTATATCCACGCAGTGCGATGGAGTCATCAGGTGTTTTTAGTGACAGCCAGGACTCAGAGAGATTATGTCTGGCTGAACTTGCATGACCCATGCCTCAAACTGTGCTATTTTGGGTAGTATGCTACCAATGTTAAGGGAGGTGATTTTTAGTGTAATGGGGGGGTGGATTATCAGACTGTGCTCCAGGGGAGGGTCCAGGGTTGGGGTGGACATTGCCTGATAGGAGAAGGAGCAACTAGCTTCCCCACATTCAGGTGATGGTGGAGATTTAACCTGGTCTATGTGACACAATTCTGCTCAGGCTTCAAGATCCAGTCCTTCAAAGAACTCCAGACACAGCTGGCTTGGAATGCAAAGATTTTGTTCAATAGCTTCAAGTATGCTGCTTCATCGAGACCCAACTGGCAGTGGTTCGGGATGGCACCAAGACCCCATGGTAATGTCCACCCTAGCTGCATATATCAATATGCAGTCCCTGAGCCACCTTATTTCTGTTATTTATAAGGCCATTCAGGCTAAGCAACCCCATGACACACTGTATATAGTGGCCAAGTCGAGGGAGGAAACGGGGTCAGGAGCAGCCCCCAGCAACTCGGGAGCAGGAATGTTTAGAAGCTGCATGGGTTACTTCATCTCATGTCTGGCATGATTGGTTTGGAAGCTGGTTACACAATACTTTTGGACCCCTGTTAGCATGGTCAGATATGGGATGGGGGGAAGTGCAGCATGTTGGAGGGGGTGTGGGGCCATTTTACACACACACACACACACACACACACACACACACACACACACACACACACACACTATGCAGGCCTGCCCACAACTAGCCACCTTTTTATTTTTTCAGAGTACCTTTTATGGTACTTACCTCCCCACCCAGTAGGATCCTTAGGGCCCTCTGATTTGCAGGCTGTATTAAAAACATTTCTAACAGCAGGCTTTAGGAAGGGAAGAGATCATATTTTGACTCCATGGAGCCGAGAGCCCAATCCCTTCCACTTCCCTATTCGGAATGCCACCCCTGCACTAGCATGTTTTGTGAGGTAATAGGTGGGAGAGCATAGGGGTGTGCTCCATTGACTTTAATAGGGCTTCTCTTTTAAGCACTAATTTCAATATTTTAGTGGCCCAATCGGAACTAATCAAGGCCACCACTCAACTAAGAAGGGTCTTCCTAATTGAGTAGAGGCCTTGATTAGTCCCAATTGGGCCACTGAAATATTGAAATTAATGTTTAAAAGAGAAGCCCTATTGAAGTCAATGGAGTGTGCCCCCATGCTCTCTTGACTATTGCATAACAAGACACGCTAGCACGGGGGTGGTGCTCTAAACAGAGAAGTGAGAGGGATCGGGTTCTCAGTTCCACGGAGCCAAAATATGATCCCTTCCCTTCCTAATGCCTGCTGTTGGTAATTTTTTTAATGCAGCCTGCAAGTTGGGAGGTGTGTGTGTGTGTGTGTGTATGTGTGTGTGTGCCAAATAATCCTTCTGGGGTTCTGGGGGGGGGGATTTCAGAAAGGGCCCAAAAGGTGCTCTTTAATCTTTATGTTTATTGTTTTACAACAAACTCACATACAGTTAATGCATTGAACACCAAGCATACAGTGTAATTAAAAACACTGATGACGCCACTCCTCTTAATATAATATCAGTCAGTTTGGTGCAATATAGATGTGACTTTGGGGAGATAGAAACTTAACCACTAGTTGTATCATTCAAATATAAAGCTGTTAAATGGAGTCCATTAGCTGCATGGTTCATATTCATAAATTAAGTCTTATATAAAAATTCAAATATCTCTCCACCCCCAAAAAAGAGGAAAAGAGAATTTCTCTATGCTATCCCTTGTCCAAATATATCGTAAATACTACATAACATATTTGAATGACTTGAACATCAAATTAGACTCTTTAACCACAATGGTGCTTTAATAGGTGAAAATTCAAAGTGGTAAGCAATAACCATAACAGTACAATATTTACCAGTTAGGGTCAATAAACTGCCATGGGCAGACCCTTGCAAACTCCATAATTCACACTTGTGAATTATGGAGTTCTGTAAACCATGGTTCTATGTCACACAAAGGTGCACAAAGTCACTTTGCGCAGTGATAACCACCAGTAAATATAAAAAATAAAACATGGAGAAGTGTGCCGGGAACTCAGATTTTATGCACACCCTCAGTGTGTGTGTGATACCCAGATAAACCCCTCGGGCTTCGCCCTTGGGGTTTATGGGGCATCACACACCGAGGGTGTGCATAAAATCTGAGTTCCCAGCACACTTTCCCATGCATTATTCTGTATGTATTAACAAGTTACAACAGAGTCATGAAAAGTGAACAGAATGTTTGTTACCATTCTTCCTCATCCTCTCAGAAAGGAACACAGCTTCGTAATCATTTATTGGCAATGGCTGATGAAGTACAGTGGCAGGCGATCCCTCAGAAAAAAGTAAACAATCCAATCTCCAGTTTACAAAAAAGGGCAGTACTGAGTTGCCTTACCTGGAGAGATGCCATTTACCCACCAGACAGTCCAAACTAAATTAAAGAGAAAGCAATACTGTCCCACTTAAGTGTCCTCATCTTCAGAAGAGGATTCTTGCTGTGCCTCTCAAGCTTGTTGTGGTGTAGCGTGCTTTTGATCCCATTTCAGGGCGTTGGCAGGATCTGAGAAAATATACACCTTCTTTCTGTGTACTATTCAAAGTCTTGCAGGTAACACTACGCCATGAGTGACCTCCACTGCCCCGAGCATGACTCTCATCCCACTAAATCTTTTCTTTTTCTGCCGTGTGGCATAACTGAGGTCGGGTTACATTCTGATGATCTGCCCATCCTGTAGTAGACTCCCTTTATGCTGAGATAGTGCAATTAAAAAATCTCTGCTGCCCTCTCCCTTTGTCACCAAAATGGTGGTAAGGGGGGAGCCTCTGGGTTGTTAGGCTTACCTCGTGGAGTCACCTGGAATGCCTACTGAATATGTATCGGGCAACTAGTTACACAGTCTCCAAGCTGTTGAGTTACTCAGTCCATAAGAAACAGAGGGAGATGGTCCCCCTCGCTCCCTTCAGGCATGCTGACGATACGAATATTAACAGAGCGAGCTCGGCTCTCCAGTGTTTCGAATCTCGCACAGAAGAGAGCATTGTCTTTCTTTTTTTTTTTTTTTGTACTTTATGTTTATTCTTTTATGTATATAAACATACAGTAAATTCCTTCATTCAACATTACAGATGTACTGTACAATAAGGGCACCACTCCTCTAAATATATACCAAGGATTAGTTAAATGATAAAAGATACGTCCTTTGAGGGGATATCTGTTTAGTTATACACTTAATACAAAGTATTCCGATTGCTGTCAAGAAGTCCATGAGACACATGAATTTTATAAATAAAAGTTCAAAAACTTATTGATCAGAGTTCTTCCCTGGTTTAGGGAGTTTAAGCTTCATGCAGTACCAAAGTATGTATACACCTTGTGTACTAAAACTGAACAGATTCCCTCTGAGCTCTATATTCCCTTTAGAAAAAAGATATCCCCTTATTTCTCTCAGACAATTTAGGCGCTTTTACTTATTTAAACCACTGAACAATGATCCTTAGTTATTTCTGATCAAAGATTATTAGATTTATAAGAATAAAAATTTCAGTTACATACAGGGTGGTAAAATATAGCTAAGAGAGCCACCACTATTTAACTTTAGAGTCCAGACCAGCTGAAGACCATCACTTTGGTCAAAAAAGAATAAAAAAAAAATGTGGTGTACTTTAACTGCTGTATTTTAAACATACAATAACATTTTCCCCCCTTTAGAAATCGTTACCAACAATGTCCAGTCTCTTCAGGTATTTTCTTCTTCTTTGGATGAACAAGCCTCTACCTCTTCCCCCCTCCTACGAGAGGGAACATTCCTCTGGCACCATTTGAAGGCCTCTGAAGGCTCAGAAAAAAGATAAATGTTGCTCCGATGTGCTATTCGCAGTCGCGCTGGGAAAACTAGGCCATGTGGTATTCCACCTTCTCTCAGCATCGTCCTCACGCCATCAAAATGCTTCCTCCGTTGTCTAGTCGCATATGATAGATCAGGAAACATCCGAATCTGGTTGCCTTCAAAAAGAAGAGCTTTCTTTCTTCTTGCCAGTGCTAGCATTTTATCTCGTGACCCAACTCCATCTAGGATTAATACCACCGTGCATGGGGCCTCCAGGTTGTCTTGCCTTCCCCTAAAGGCCACTCGGTATGTTTTTTGAATATTCTGTGTAATTGGGACAATGTCTTCTCCCAATTGTTGCAGCAACCAGTCTTGTAAGAACAGGATCAAGTGGTCACCCTCGGCACGTTCTGTAAGCCCCAAAACTCTTACATTAGAGGCCCTTGACTGGTTTTCAAGCATTTCTAGTCTAGAACGAAGATGACCGTTCTCTTTCAGGACTGTGGCTATGGCTCCCATAGCTGCCTCAGCCATTTTATTAGCCGCGGTCGATGCTCCTGAGACTGCTTCGAGTGTTGTTCCCACTACCGTGACTCTTGAGGTAAGGGAATCAAACTTGTTAGACAGACCAGCCACCGAAGATATTAACTGGTTTATTTTTTCACTGAGGGTTTGTAGAGTCTCTCCACCTGAATCCACATCGTGGTCTTGTTCTCGGCCTGGTGTTGCTCGCGATGATGTCGGAGTCGAAGGGAGTTTCGATTTTGCTGCATCTCCCGAGTGCTTTTCCCTCCAAGGATTGCCCATTCTTGTTCTACCAAAGTTCAGCAGCTTATTTTTTTTTTGTTTCATGTGTTTATTAATGGACAGTTATCCAAATACAGTTCATAGCCATCAGCTATAGGAAATCCATATAGTACAGTCATATTCATTTGCCACAACACTTGAATATAGCAACATTTCAGACTTCATTCCACATTACTGTCCTTTTTTTCTTTTTGTTTTTAACTATCCCCCCCCAACCTACTAACCCCTAACAATTAACTATTAACTCAGTCTGTGTCCCTTCTTTCTATCTCATCTCTACCTTACTCAGAGGTCCATTCTCTCAATTAAATAAGCCACTACCCTCCAGCAATACTCTTTCCCCCATACTCAGAGCACCCAAATATTCTGCCCAGGTTCTCTCACATCTGTCTTCCATCCCTGTTTAGCTATATGTCAGCTTATCCACTGCCAAGACTTTCACCGTGAGTTCTTTCCATTGACCCACTGTAGGCCTCAGAGCTGTAGTCCATACATTTTTTATTACTATCCTAGCCACTGTAAGTAACACCCGTATCCATCTAGGGTAAAGAAACCACTCCCCATTTTCTTCTCCTTCTACCCCCTAGCAACAGTGATTTTTGGGAGATCTCAATGGGCTTTCCTCTCACGGATGCAATTTCTTTAGATATGTCTTGCCAGTAGGGCTTTATCACTTGGCAACCCCAATTATAATGTTGGTATGTGCCCCTGTTTATTTTACACTTATTACAAAATGGCGAGACCCCCGGACAAAAGCTGTGCACCATAGCTGGTGGGTAATATAGCCTCTGTATGTATTTGAACTGGGCTTCTTTGTACTTATTGCACACTAGCGGTCCCTGGTGGGTTCTAACATTAGCTGCCAGTTAACCTCGCATTTCTTCCCCGATATCCCGCTCCCACCATACCTTCACCTTCTGGGGAGGATCCTGAAAAAAAACTTTTCCTGTCCAGCCTCACGGACCTCCCTATTAATCCCTTCTCACATCTATTAGCCCCCATTATTTCTCTTTCCACATCCTCCATCAGTCTCCTTGTTTCCCTAGACCCGCTAAGCTGTTTATAATAGTCCCTTGCTTGGAAGTATCTATACCTGTGTGAAGTGGGCACATTCCACCTCTTTTTAACCTCCTGGAATGTGCATATGCTCCCCCCTGATGTCAAGGTCGCCATGCATTTTACTCCCTTATCCTGCCACAGTTTAAATCCATAATCCTCCAGACCTAGCAAGAAATCAGGGTTCCCCACCACTGGGACCAGCAAAGTTTGACAAACCTCAATTCCTTGTCTCTTTTTAATTTTTCCCCAGGCCATTAAACCCGCTACCGCCATCGGATTAGGTGCAGCCAGCTTTCTATACTGCTTAAGTCCTTCTTCATATAGGTAACTCGAAATTCTCCCTGGGGCCCCATCCTCTTCTAGCTCGACCCACCTGGCCACCTCCTGTCTGTGTACCCAATTTTGTATGTACCTATATTACGTTGCCAAGAAGTACCCCATCATGTCCGAGAAATTTAACCCCCCCTTGTGCTACTGGTGCTTTTAACGGTTTCAAACTAATTCTGGGGTGTTTACCCCTCCAACAAAAATTGTAAATGCATTTTCCAATTTCTTTATATCCTGGGCTGTCAGGCTGAAAGGGATCATCTGCATTTTATATAAGATTCTGGGCAAAACATTCATTTTAAGGAGGTTGATCCATCCCATCCAGGAAATATTCAGCTCTTTCCACCTACTCAGATCCTGTAAGATTTCCCTTATCAATGGTCTATAGTTCGCCTCATATAGGTTCCCCACTTGCTTTCCCACCTCAGTTCCCAAGTATGTAAGTGTATGTTGTACTCTTTTTAACCCCTAGGCCTCCTTCCTACAGCTCCCCTCCCAAAAACATGATTTCGGACTTTTGCACATAAATTTTATACCCAGAGAAAACTGCAAATTGCTCTATTATTGACAGCACTTTAGGGACTGACATGTCTGGTTCTGTCAAGAACAGCAGAACATCATCCACATAAAGAGATATAATATGCCTTCCCCCCCCCCCGTTTTCCCCTAATACCATTTATAGCAGGCTCATTTCTAATTTTAATTGCCAGGGGCTCTATTGCCAACACAAATAGCAAGGGTGACAAGGGGCATCCCTGTCTTGTTCCCCTATATAGTCTGAATTCCAGAGTTGCTGCTTCATTAATTACAAATCTGTGCCCTCGGATGTACATAAAATGCCCCTACCACCTTTATAAACTCTCCCCCAGCCCAAATCTCTGCAAGATATGCAGTAAATATTCCCACTCAATTCTATTGAAGGCTTTTTCAGCGTCCATTGAAAGGATACAAGCCTCGCCTGGGTGCCTCTCCCCCCCCCCACCAGATGACATTCAGCAGCCTCCTTAGGTTATGGTAGGAGTGCCTTCCTTTAACGAACCCAGTCTGATCCAGGTTGACCAGTAGGAGGAGTACCTCTTCCAATTGGTTTGCTAAAACTTTTGTCATGATTTTGCAATCATGGTTCAGGAGCGAGATTGATCTAAAGGACCCACATTCCTCCAAGTTCTTTCCTGCTTTGGGAAGAACAGTGATCAAAGCCTGGCAGCACATGCTAGGGATCCCTCCCGCTTCCCTGGTCTCTTGTAGGATATTACACAGTGAGCCCGCCACTTCCTCTTTCAATAACTTGTAAAACTCCACCCCCAGGCCATCAGGTCCTGCCGCCTTCCCATTTTTCAGCTGGCTAACCACATTTTTAACTTTCATCATCATTATTTTTCCCCCCAGCTTTTTCCTTTGTACCTCATTTAGACTGGGCATTTTCATCTCCTTAAGGAAGCTGTCCCTTTCTCCACCTTTCCCTTGACACTCGGCCCTGTATAACTCCTCATAGAACTCCTTAAATCTGTTACGAATTTCCCCTTCCTCCTTAACTATTTTCCCCTCCCTATTTTTAAGTTGCACTATCCTATGACTACTATTTCCTTCCTTCATAAGCCGGACCAATAGGGGGCCTGCTTTATTGCCCCATTCATACATCCTCTGTTTTGCAAAGAAAATGTTAGCATTCACTTCCTTGCCCAAACTGATGTGAAGCATCTCCCTCGCCAATCTAAGGTCTCTCTGTTTTTCCTTCTCTTCCTCCCCAAGTACTTCCTTCTCCAAGTCACCTATTTTGACTTCCAAATCCCTTTGCTTCTGCCTTTTATCTCTTTTTTGCTTAGCTGTGTATCCAATTATGACCCCTCTTATGAATGCTTTACCGGCTTCCCAGTGTATACCCTCACTTTCCACCGTACCCTTATTTGTCTCCTCATAAAATTTCCATTGCTCATTTACAAAATCCCCAAACTCCTCCCTTGGCAACATATATGTGGGAAATTTCCAATGACCCCTCTGCACGCCATTCTGACCCAAGACAATCTCCATTTCCACCATGGCATGATCAGATAAAAATATTGTGCTATGTCCCATTGCTCTGATATATTGATACAAGTCTCTATGAACATACATATAGTCCAGCCGTGACCAGGAATGATGTGGGTTGGAGAAAAAAGTATATTCCTTTACCCCCAGGTTAGCGGTCCTCCATCCATCAATCAGGCCTAATTCTGCTAATCCAAGTAGCCATTGTTGTATATCCCTGTTCATCTTGTCCCTATTCCTTATGTAATCTAGTTTAGGGTCTGCCACGTAATTAAAATCCCTCCCCCGCCAATATCAGATTCATGAATTGTTCCTTAACCAGGACATCCAGCAGCTTCTGATAAAAGCTCCAATCCCCATCAGCCGGCACATATAGATTTCCAAAAGTGATCATTTTACCCTTGAGCTCCCCCTCTACAAAAACACCTCCCTTCTACAGTGTCTCTCACCACCCTCTGTGTTTTAAAGGGCAGGTGCTTATGAATTAGAATTGCTGCCTCCCTCTTATGTGAATTGTAGGTTGCTGTGTGTCACTCCCCTACCCATCCTCGTACAAGTTTTTTCTGCTCACTACTTGATAAATGTGCCTCTTGCAACATAGCCACTGAAACCCTGCGTCTTTTAAGAGCCATTAAGATTTTCATCCTTTTTGTGGGAGACGTAAAACCTTTTATGTTCCAGGAGACTATTTTAACCCCCACCAAGGGCTGGGGCGTGCCATTAGTCATTTCCCCAGTATAATCGTCCATGGAACGTCCTGGTCACAGCTCGACCTTTTACCTCTAACAGATACCATATGACACAGACCGTTCTGAGAACAGTAAAAACACAAGTGAACAATTGAACAATCACGAACTGTATAAAAGTAACCCCAACTTTGCCCCCCTCCCTTGGTTCGTTACAGCCATTCTTTATCCCTTCTTCCCCTGTGTTGATCCTCCCTCCTCCCTAACCCTAACTGCTCTCTCCCCTCTACATATACTATGATCTTCAGTATAGACTCACTCTCCCATACACTCTACTCCTGCTCCGTCTTTCTTAACCCAAACTTGTCCACGTGCAAAATTTACCTCAATATGCCCCAACCATCTATCTTGTTATACTATTACTGTACTGCCCACAACCCCCTCAGAATCAGTGTCTGCACCCCCTCTGTCCAGGCCGCCCCCAACCCCCTTCAATTGGTTGCTATACATAACCCATTTCCTCCCCCTTACTATATTTGCCCTTCATACAGTTGCCAGGACGTTTCACCCCCATCAGATCCTATGGAGCCACATTCCAAAAGCCCATTCAGTTCATTCCCCTATCCATCAGGGCTTTTCCACATCCCCCTATACGGCCCTCGGCTCCTACTTTTGCCAGGTATGCCTCCCTTGATTCGAACATTTATGTGTATCCCTGCATTTGCACATTCCCATTTTAGCCCTCTCTTATCACCAGGTGGAGAGACGGGAAAAAGGTGGAAGCTCGCGCCCCACGGTGCCACATACTCCTTGCAGAGAAAAAGTTCTGTCTGTAGTCCACACTCGTGAGGCCGCCAGCAACCCTTCCACCTCCCCTTCTTAAACTTTGTAAACTTACGGCTTAGTTGCCCCATGGAGTAATCTGCCTCTTTCAAAGGCCCAGTTCTGTCTCTAGTCCACACCATTCGAGGCCTGTGGGGATCATATCCCTGTCATTCTTTAATGCCAAGATATAACTCACCAACATTCCTCCTACACCATCTGTAAATCCCTAGAAGTCTGCTTCTGTTAGCAACCTGCAGGATTAAAGGGAAGGGCAGCCAAAAACACCTCCGGGGGCAATCCGAGCAAATTTCAGCTCCTCCATGCTTTTCTTTCCCCCCGCTGTTTATTCCCCTAGTAAGTGCAGCCACCGATTCAATTTGCCGTTCACCAAGTCAGCCTCCATCTTCTCACCACTCAGTCCCTCTCAGGTTCTCCCATTCTTCCTGTCCCAGTCCCCCAAGAATGTTTGCAGCTTCTCCAACTCCCAAAATGAATATGTAGCCCCCTCGATTTTTACTTTGGCTGTAGCCGGATATACCATAAAGAAATCGAGCCCCCGTTGTCTCAGCCCATCCATCGGTGTGTTAAACTGTTGTCTCTTCTTCTGTATTGTTTGAGACATATCTTGATGCAGAGTGAGCCTATGGCCTTCATATACTAGCTTTTTCTTATTTATGAAAGCCACCAATAAGGCCTGTCTATCTGGGTAGTGATGCAGTCTGAAAATCACCTGTCAAGGAGGTTGCCCGTTCTGAGGCCTCGGGGCCAAGGCCCTGTGTGCTCTCTCAACTTTAAACTTAGGCTTGGGCAAGTCCATGTCTAGCAATTTCAGCAGAGTCTCTAAGCAGAATTTGAGTAAATTCCCTCCCTCCATTCCCGCCGGCAGGCCCCTGATGCACAGGTTATTTCTCCTGCTGTAGTTTTCCTGATAGTCTAATGCTTCCTTAAGCTCCTCTACCTCTTTTTCTAGTTTTTGTATTCCATGCTTTCCCAATGCGGTGTAAAGTCGGCCAAAATTTGCTCCGACACCGTCCTGCTGATCGCGGTTACCTCTGCTGCCGATAATGAAACTGGGCCTGGTCCTCTGCTTGTGCTTCCCTCGTGGAGTGGGGTTTTCTTTGTGTTTTTACTCACCTGGTGAGCCGACTTGCCCGAGGTAATGTATTCATCCATCTCCCCAATATTAAAACAGTTCTTTTCGGCTGGGCAAATTATCTAGTTACTCAGTTAAGCACTTTTATTTTTGTAATAAAGACGGAGCTCCGGAGTAGTGCGACCAGTCAGATCAGCTGCTCATTAGCGCCCCCCAGCAGCCTATTAATGTAACTTTTGTCTGGAATTATTGGGAAAATCTTCTTTATAAAATTACTTTAAAGTTATTTTTGAAGAGCTCTAGGGTTCTGCGTCCTCAAGGCTTGGGCGCCATAGCGCCCCCCGAGAGCATTTTCTTTCTGTTAACGTGACTGCTGTCCCTAAGGCTGCATCAGCATGCTTATCAACCTCTGCTGTAGATGATTTAACTGTGTCCATCGAGGTTTCTAGGGTGACCACCCTGTTAGTAAGGCTGTCAAACTTATCAGCCAGCCCTGAGACCGTCAGGATTACACAAATTATTTTAAGCCCAGTATCTGCAGAGTTTCTTTTGTGGCCTCTTCCATCAGTTCTTGTGCTCAGCCCTGGATCGACTTAATGGCAGGAGCTCCTGCAGCAGTTTTGCTTTTTGTGCCCTCGGACACAGGTTTATCTTTACAGGGATCGCCCACTCTCTTCCTGGAGGGATCCACCATTCACCCATGAACGTTCAGGTAAATGTTCAAGTTGGGACTTTTAGTTTAGATGATTCCCTCCGAGTCTGTAATCTGTGCTCTAAGACCAAGCAGCCATCTTGCTTGGGCTCCACGGCCCCCCCTTCCTAGCCACCTTTCTAATAGAGCTAGAGAAAGAGATCATAGCAGTTCTCCACATGGCGGTTCAGTCAGGCCCTGAACTCTTATCTGTTATTTCACTACCCCAGGCATATTAAAGGTAGACACACAAAATATTTATTGGGATTCATGCTGGTGGCAGCTCCGAAAGTAGTTACCAGAAAGTGGCTCACTAGCCTGATACCAGAAATCAGTGCATGGAGGGACACTGTCAACAAAATATACACCATAGAGAGCATTACTCATAGCCTTAATGACAGGTCAGAGGCATTTACATCACGCTGGACTACCTGCATATTATATACTGTATCATGCTACATGATCTGAGCTTTGTGCCTTAATTGAGGGCTGTTGGGGGGGGGCACTGCCAGGGAGAGACACAGATGAGGGGGAGGTAGAGTCTTCTATCTGGCCATCCTGCCCTACAAATCTTCCCAATGTAGCAGTAAGCTTACAGAGTGCAGGCTGTGACATGAGCCCCCAGACCTCCTCAGTGCTGTACCGAGGTGCTGGGGGGAACTCGGGTATTCTACAAGGGATGAAAAAACATACAAGAACAAATACCACCATACAGCTTGGAAAATGTATAAAAGATGATGTATTTATGTAACCCCCTTGTTCCCACGGGTTACTAGCATCTCACTTAGAATCAGTGGCAGGCAGGGAGAGGCAGTTTGTGAGATGCCAGTTAAATGGGTTTCACACTGTCACACTCTGTTTTCAGTTTCTGCTGAGCTGGAGTGATGATGTCACCTTAGAATTCTCGCAGCAGCATAAGCCACAATGGAATGCTAGCTGCAAGAGGGTTAGCAGTAGAACATTGGGAGATTCAAGTCAGTTTCAAGAGAGACTTGGGAGAGTGAGGAGTGCTGCAGGGTGCAGCTCCTCAGACCTAGCTCTGAGAGAGAGCTACCTCAAGAGAAGGGGTTGTATGTTCTCACCCTAGAGAGGAACACAGAAGACTTATAGAAGGAGGTGGTAGAGACCGTTGCTAGAAGTTGTTCCAGTGCCCCATCCCCAGAGGGATGGGGGGGGAATTCCAGGATTCTGGGGCAATCCCCTGGTCCAGCCTGGAGAGGGTGAAGCTTCCTGAGAGTCGTTTTGTTCTGAGAGTACCTGAGACTTTGTGTTGTAGGAAAGAAGCCCTGGGGCACCTGCATACCGTGGTGAGTTCTTCTCTGACAAAGAGACTTTGTTCACTGAGACAGTGTTTTAAGTAAAAGTGTCTGCCAACTGTTGGGTCAAGGAGAGACTTGCCAAGTACAGAACTTTTAGACTGTGTATGACTTAAAAGCATCTGCAACAGTGGGGGTCTAGAGTAAAGACATAACCACATACAGAACTTTTAAAGTCAGGACACCTCCTGTGAAAAGTAGAATGTTAAATGTGAAAAACATTTCAAGAGAGCATCTACAAAAGTGTTTCAGAGAAAGGTGTTGTAACCAGATGAATGGCTGAGTATAGATTTGGGAGCAAAAGGTGGGAGACTCCCCCCATCTGGAGTAACCAGATTTACCTCTCCGGGTCCAATTTGGGCACCTTTGTTTTCTTTCTGAGCACATGGCCAATGCCTGAGAAAAGCACCCAGATGTGGGATTTTGGATTTCCCTGAGAGCCAGAATGTGCTCGGGGGTGATTTAGGGAGCCATCATCAACCTCCATTCAATATGGAAAAGTGTCCTAGTACTGGCCAGGGTGCCATGTCAAGGAAAAGAATAGAAGTGTACCAGTTTGGGCCGTGTGTGCCCAGATCTATTCAGAACCTGAGGGTTCGTAGTGAGGAAGTGTGCTGTGTACCTCAGTAATCTGCATTACCAGTGAGAGTAGCCCTGTGGGGGGTCCATCTTTGCTTTGTTATTCTCTGTGATATGTGAATAAAAGCCGCACTCTAGAATCCCAACCTGGTTTGGACATTACAGCTATTGCTTCAAGTGTCCGGATTTACTTGGGTGCCCCTGACCAGAAATACAAACCTAGCATAATGCTGAGAAATGTTTTCTCCCAGGGACCCAGGTTGATGGCCATGCTAAATGGTCCCCCCAGGTGTGAGCCAGGTAGTTGCCACACTTGGTTTGCCTGTCTGAGGATGGCAGGCTCCGAAGTAGAAGTAATGGGTCCACAGAGTTTTGTAAGATATTTGTAGTGACTACCCCCACCCCTCTCGGTGGCGCCTAGATGTGAGAGGAGCAGCCCTGCTGGTAGAAACAAGGGGGGCTGGTGGGGGGAGGTTACATTTACTCATGATTTCCCAGGTTAAAAACATCCATCTCAGACATACACAAAGCAGTGAGTGACTCCCTGAAGAGGCTAATGAACAAAACCGTCGGAGTATGTTTGTTTCATCCTGGGACCAGTACTTTTTCTAAATTCATTAATGACACCCCCTCCTCACTTCCCCACTGTTGCTCCATCATGTATGCTGACGATCTGGTTCTCTACGTTGCCTGTCGTTCTGTCTTGGACATCAATGCCCACCTGTCCTCCGCATTCAAACAAATCCAGCACTGGCTCTCCTCCAACTCACTCATTCTTAACCTACCTAAGACCCAGGCCATGCTGTTTGGGTCTGCTAGGAAAGTCTCAGCTGAGTCTACTAAGCTTCATGTGCTTAGCTGCAACGGGTCTAAAGTGATGGCTACTGACTCCTTCAAATACCTTGGAGTTACCCTTGATCCTGTTCTTGATTTCTCTGTACACATCAACGATGTATGTAAATCTGTTAATGCCAAACTAGGAGCAGCTTACTGTGTGCGCCACTCCCTAACCCCTGCTGCCAGAATCTCTGTGGCACGTGGCGTACTGCTTCCTCGGCTTCTGTACGCTCTCCCCACTCTCTCCCACGCAAACGCAGGAATCCTTCGCAAGTGGGATATCTCATATAATAACATCTGTAGATTCGCCCTCTCTGTCCCTCGACTAACTCACCACTGCCACCTTTACTCCACTTTGAGCTGGCTGTCCCCCCCATCTCAGCACTCCTTCTTGCTGGGTTACTTTATTGATTCCATGAACTGGTCCCCCCGCCCAGGCAGCATAGGTGCCATGCTCACCCCTGTGATTTACTCCCTCACACTAAGGTCATCTAATCAACCTCTGTTCTCCATCCCTCTCTGCTTGACCAGGATGGGGAAGCAAGCCTTCTACCATTTTGCCCCTAAATTCTGGAATTTCTTACCGGCCTATTTAAAGGGCTCCTTATCTCATTCCGCCTTTAAATCAGCACTTTTTTCCCACCTTCATACACTCGACTCCTGCCACTGTACCTATGCATCCCTGTACTCCTCCTACTCATCCTTATTTCGGCTCTACCTAGTTGTTACTATACCAAACAGTACTGAATTGCCTGGCTTTTCATTGGTCCTACCCATCCTTGTGTGGATGGCTACTGATTGCTGTTATACCGTGATCTTCTCTGTGGAGTTCAGCTCTGTTATGTATTTGCTACTTGTGTTTGCTTGTTTAATTTATTCAAAATTATGTCTGTTCCTCTCGGATGCCTGTTACTGCTAATGATCTGTATTTGTTTTTGTGTTAATTCTCTGGTTTATGTACTGTACTCTTCTGGGTCGTGCTTGAAAATAGGCAGGTCTCTTGTCTAATGCACTTACCCGGTTACCAAAAGCAAATAAATAAATGAGCAGACTAGGTGGGCCAAGCGGTCCTTATCTGCCGTCAAAGTCTATGTTTCTATTGTCCCCTGCTCTCCCAGCATGTAACGCGCATTATAGATCGAGGGAGCGCTCCTGACCAATCGGAGCACTCCTTTCCCCTGCGCATGAGGCACTCTTATTCTGTGATGAGTGTCTCATACGCAGATACCCTGGAAATGGGAACGTTCGGGGAAGTTGTTTTTTTTTAAATATATTATTGATCGCGCTCGATCAATAATATATTAATACATCCCCCGTTGCCCCTTGTTGCTGAAAAAGAGTGGTTTCATTTGCCTTCAGTTTGAAACAGAACAGCTCAGCTTCGCTTTGCTGTTCTCGCTCAGCTGAAGGCGTGTGAAACCACTAATTTTCAGCAGCGAGTGGCTTCGGGGGACGTAATAACACATAGCACACAGCATACTGTAGTTTGTACACAGCAAACCATGTTTAACAATGGAGCCGACTAATGTTTTGTATATATCTAAGATGGATGCTTTTAACCTCGGATATAGTGAGTAAATAAATACATTTTTATACATTTTCCAAGCTGTATGGTGGTGCTCATTCTTATATCTTTTTTCATTACATGGTTGTTTGTAGCACACCATGGGATGGAGCTGTTTGTGTAGTTTACTCTACAAGAGATTACCTGTTACATCTATGTGAATTATATCTATGACTATACAAATACTATTTGCTATGTATGTTGTGTGCACATTTCTTCAATAAAAAGATATTTACAAAAAAAGAAACCCATGCCATATATTCTGTGTTGTTTACACTAGACTATAAACTCTACCATCACATGATAGGATTACATAAGAGCCATTAGAAGGTGAAACTACCCCATAACATTTAATATCCCGAATCTATAAAACCCTGCTAAACACCCCCACTAGGGAAATGGACAATGTCCAGGTAAATTGGGAATCGGAACTGCTAACAGATTTCTCGTCACAAGACTGGATATGGATCTGGCGCTGCCAACATAAAACAACTAATTCCTACATATGGAGAGAATTGGCTTGGAAGGTTGCAGTAAGGTACTTCCGTACCCCTCAAATAACAGCCAGATACACCCCAAGTGACCTCCAAACCTCCAAACAACTATGAAACAATTGCACCAAGGCTATCCGCCTGTCAAAAGCCTCCTATTTCAAATCCCAACTAGACCAGAGCCCAAACTCCCCTGCCTCCTTCTGGAAGGTGATCCATTCCCTCCTGGACTCCCCCTCACAGCAAGCTTGCCCAGTTTTTAAAATTGATGGCTCTCCCTGTCACTGACACTGCCGCCATTGCTGATGCATTCAACAAGTTCTTTATTTCCTGTGCCCTACTCAACTCCCCCTCCACCCCTGCGCCAGTCACTTCTCAATGCCCGCCTAAAATTTCCTCCCCCCAATGGCTACCTCATTCCTCCTTTCTCCTCTCTTGATGTTTATACCACGCCTTTGTCTCTCAGTCCCTCCAAATCAAGCCCCGATGGCCTACACCCCAGACTGTTCTACATCTCTGTACCAGCTATTGTCAACCCCGTAACATACATACTCAGTCTCTCTCTCTCCTCAGCTACTGTTCCCAAAACCTGGAAATCAGTCAGAGTCCTACCCCTGCACAAGGGTGGAGATCTCTCTTCCCCTGGAAATTACAGGCCCATCTCCATCCTCCCCTTCCTTGCCAAAGTCCAGGAATCCCTCATTCTTGCAAAACTCTCAGACTTCCTCTCTTCAAGCACCTCTTTATCTCCAGTGCAATCAGGTTTTCAGAAAAAACACTCCACGATCACCTCCCTGTTGCGGGTCACTGACTCCATCCTGACTGCAATGGATCAAAGCCAAGTCACCGCTGCTGTCTTTATTGATTTAGCTAAAGCATTTGACTCCATTTCCTACTCACTCCTACTCCAAAAACTCCCCTCTTTCGGTCTTGCAACACCCACAGTTGACTGGTTTCGCTCTTACCTCCAAAACAGACAGCAGTCAGTAGTAATAGGTGACACTCTGTCTACTCCTTTCACTATCCCGTTTGGGGTCCCCCAAGGCTCCATCCTTGGTCCCATCCTCTTTTCCCTTTTCATAAATGATCTTCCCTCAGTCTGCCTCTCCTCCAAAATGCACATGTACGCTGACAACACTGTCATTTATACCTCCGGTCCATCCCATGACAGTGTCCTCCCCATTATCCAACAACACTTTGACAGTGTACAGTCTTGGTTCCAGGCAAATCAGTTAAAACTCAATACTAAAAAAACAGTCACAACGTTTTTTAGATCCAGGCAGAAGCTGGCCTACCTCCCCGCACCCCCAGCAATCACCACCCTTGATAGCTCACCCCTCGAGAGAGTCTCTGCCTTCAAATATCTGTGAGTCTGGCTGGACGGCCACATTGATTTCTCTACACACATTGATGCCATCTGCACCAAACTCCGGCCCAAGCTTGCAGTCCTCTTCCGCCACAAAGCCAGCCTCCCCATCTCCACTGGACGCAAACTTATACTCAAAACAATTTTGCCTGTGCTTGATTACACCTGTGTCATCTATGGCACCACCCCCAATTCTTCCCTCTCCAATCTAGACACTCTTTTAAACTCCATTTGCCACTTCGCCACCACTTCCCCTCACCCACCACTGTCTTCTTTATACTCCTCTCACCCATACCCCTCTATTGCACCGGAGATCTATCCACTGCGCCTCTCTCATTGCAAAATCCTGGTTCAGCTCCCTTCCTCCCTATCTCTCTTCCCGTCTTACCCCTGCCAAATCCACTAATTACTCGCTTCACCATACAGACCCGCGCACCTTCTCCATCCCTCGTTCCATGGCAGGCCAGTCAACCTTCTCATATCACCTCCCTCTCCTCTGGAACACTTTGCCCTCAGACCTTTGTCTTGCTTCCCCACTTTCATCCCTCAAAAGATTCATTAGACTCCTCCCCTCCCCCCAGTGCCTGCAATGCTCCTAACCACCTGCATCTCCTTGGACCCTTTGGACTTAGACATCTCCCTTTGGACCCTGTGCTATGCCATACCTTAACTCCCCTTACCTTCCCTCACCCCACCCCACCCCTGCCGTAATCACAATTGGTCTCTTTTTTGACCAGTCCTGGGGATCCCCTGCTTCCCAAACTCTTCCCTTATTTATTGCCCAGCCCCCTCTCAAAGGGGCTCAACATTTTGAAATCAAGTTGCCATGAGCAAAGCTATTAGCTATGTTAAGTATCCTTGCTCATAATGTCTGTGCTTATTCTTAATCCTATGTAACATTATGCCTAAACCATTTTTAACTCTTGTATATATCTATACATTCTGAAATACAACTAGAACTCCTGTACATGTCTGTATGCTACTGTGATGTAACCTGTTCTGACATTTAACTCTCCTCTATGTACTATCACCAGTGTCACACCTGAAAATGAACTTCAGCTCAGTGTGCCTTTCCCGTTAACAGTTTTAAATAAATAAATAATAATTCGTTCCCTCTGGAGACACATCATGCTGGAGGGGATGTGGATGCGAGGTGGCCACCCATTCTCATATTTTTTGGTTTTGTTCAGTTATAACACAATACTGGAGGTGGGTGGGGAGGACTCTGGGAAAGCTATTTCCAGAACTAGGCCCTTTGACCCCAGAAACAGCATTGCTGTTACACTTCCCAAGAAGGATTCGGGGGGCCCACAGGACTTATCTATTAAGTATCTTGTTAGCCGTGGTAAAAAAAGTTTTAGCTAGACTTTGGCTCACACCATCCTCCCCAAAAATAGCCCAATGGGAATCTACAATATATGAATGATATATATAAAATGTAACACCATACAGCTCGGTTGCAGAACAAAATTCTGAGCCTAATGAATCAGTGGAACACTTGTTTTTTGTTGATTTCAGAAACCCGTCCAGACTTGATACCATAGGAGAATAGAGGGAGCCTTCACCCCATCTTCTCTTTTCCCGATCTACCCATTAATTAAGGGTTGCGATACAATGGGCTCAAGTGGGAACCGGCCAGCCCTTCAATCATTAATTTAATACACCCCCATGAAAGAGGTTGACCCCAACAAGGTGGAAAAGAATGATTCTTGTCATTAGTGGAGTGTGGGAGGTATATAGAAATACATCATACCTAGCTGCAATACCCCAGGAGTTGTACTATTGAATATATAAATTATCCTAGGCATGCAATGTTTGATACTGCGGATACTGTGGATACCTGAAAAATTTAACCAGACCATATATTATTAATACTACTATTTATTTGTTAATGATTGTACTCCTGATCTCAATGAAAAACTGAGATAAAAAGTTAAAAACAAAAAAAAGGATTATATAAGAGCCTGGGGCCTGCTGGCACCGCAGCAAGGCATCCACGTGCAATGCTGACATCCCAGTATTGGGAACGGACCCGGGAGTCAGAGGGCCGGCCGGGCAGAGAAGGATTGAGCGCCCAAGGAGCGGCTCTCTTTTTCCGACGGGGGGCAAGCATCCGGTGTGTTAGTGGCCCCTGGTGGAGGCCGGGGGACCCACAATGATCGGCGCCAAAATGCGTTGGAGGCAGGACAGATGCCAGACGTCATTGCACGACCTGCCTCTGAGGTAAACACTCAGCATTTCAAAATTCAGCCTTCCCCTTGTATGAAGCCCTGCCCAGCCACCATTCCTGCTGCCACCAGGGTCCGCCGGGGGGGGGGTCCCACTCCCATGGCCCCACCCGGGAGGGTAAGCCGGGGTAAAATACCATTGACCTTGGGAGGGGGAGTAAGCCTGGGCATGGCGGGGTGGCGTGCTGGGCAGGGGCTGAGCCTTAGCCTGGAATGGGAAGGGGAGGGACGAGCCAAAAAAAAAAAAAAGCCTGGGGCCTTTAAATTCAACTCTGTGAGCTCAGAACCCTGGCCCCTGATGAAGCTTTACATAGTGTAGTGCCAGGGCACCTTGGTATTTTGGGTTTTTATGGAGTGAGTACCTGCAATAGCTGATTTAGCCTAATAAAACTGAATTTGGTCACTAGCAATCCTAGCAAGTGTGCTTTCTTTACTTCTAGTTAGTGGGCACTGCACTTTGCTTCCTTGTTTACACTAGTATTTGTCTGAACAGCTGTTGACTCTGCAGTAAACTTTCCACATAGACAAATTACTGATTGCATTCAAATGTTTTTTTTTCCAGCCTACATATCAAAGAGAATGACATGTCTTAAAATTGATAATGTTGAGTAGTTCATATGAAATGAATGGGGCAGTGCTACCGCTTCTGATACCAATGAGCCAGGTTTGGAAGTGAGCCCAGGTTGTTGTGGGCTGGCTGGGGGGAGGATGATTGAGCATCCCAGAGGACACTCTCCTCCTCTGGCGATGGAAGACTGTGTGTGCACGCTCTGCTATGACACTGTCACATGGGCGACCACAGGTGACAGTGCAAGCTGAGCCACGATGGGTGGGCCGGAGCCTCCTGCTCAGGATGTCTGCATGTTTGTGTGCGGATGTCCACTTGGGCCTAGACCATGAGCACTCAGGAGAGGGGACTAATGTAAGGAAAACACTTCCCTGGCTTGCAGCAGTATGACACCGCCTCTCTCTCCGCTGGCCCCACACTGTTCACTGTACTTTCTACCACAGCCCAGCGTAACTCCTCCCTGGATTGGGGAACCTGGGAGGCACTGCCATGGAAGGCAAACCACGGGGCACTGAATGGTCAGAGGGTAAGTCCCAGGAATGGGGTGACACGGCTGGGAGAGAAAATGGTCAAAGTCAGCCAGGCAGCGATGCAGAAAGTGCAATAAATTCAAACAAAAAATGAATGCTTGTAATAAAACATTAAATTTCTATACATTCAACTCAAACAAACTGCTATAAAATGAGTATCAGTTTTTTTAAACAGTGTGCTTTTGGAACCCATAAAGAAAACATGGATGCAATTTCCATAATATAAATTTCATGATACCGGCATATTGATATGTGGTTGCCCTGCATACTGATTGGAAGAGACTTGTTTTTAGTCATTGGTGATACTCACTTAAGAAAATTACTACAATTAAGTTATAGCCAAACAGAATGCACGGATATCATTACACAGTTTGTATCACATTGTAAAATTAATATGATTAGTCATTATAAAATGGGTAGAGGAAATCCTGCATCCTGATTGGTCAGGACCCATGTCCTTATGGGACAACAACCCTGCAACTAGGTTGCATTAGTATTAGATTAGATTATTTTTCAGAGGAAAATATATGCAAGATAATGGGGACATGCAACGAAGATGGAAGGGGAAATCTATTAGAGATACAGGGTTGTAATTCTTCACCGTTAGGGGGATCACAAGGTACTTTTTCTGTATGAGATGGAACTTCTGTGTTACCCGGACATGCAGCCAAAACAGAGAATGATTTGATACAGTCAGTTCAGTACGTGAGCACTCAAAATGACCAGAAAACTGGTCTACTTTTAAGCAAAACCAAATGACCAGTTAAGGACCCTAAAAACCATATTATCCTGTCTGAAACCAGACTGGTGGCAACCCTAGTCACTTCTAAAGGAGGTAGCAGCCCTAACAGAAACAGTGAAAGAAGCCCTGACCAATTTCAGGAGGCTCAACCAAGATATAATGTCAAGCAGACAGAAAATAAGTGACACGGAAGCTATAATTGTCAGCCTGGAAATTACTGTGGAACGGCTCAGACAAGACCATGCGACTGATGCCCGGAAACTTAAAAAAATGGAGGATAAGTTAACTACACAGACAATTATTTCAGTCAGAATAATATTCATTGTATTTGGCCTCCCAGAAGGTGTAGAGGGCAGAGAACCCACAAAATTCATACAGAACTTTTTACTGGAAAAATCTGGTCCTCCACAAATGACCTCAACATACACACTAGAGAGATCTCACAGAGGTTGTCAGTGTACCAAACCAGGTCCCAGTGACAGGTCTAGGAGTTTTATAGTCAGATTCATGAGATTCCTAGAAAAGGTACGCATTCAAAAAATGGCCTGCACTGTACCACAACTAAAATATTTATTTATTTATTTGAATTTAGGATTACAAGTACCTTTGGGCCAAGGCTCTTTTACAAAGATTCCACGTCAGTTGAGGTACAATTCAAACAAGACATTGAATAACAGTATAACAGTGGGTTATAGGCAGTTACATACAGTTTTATACATGCAATACAGTGGCAAAAATGCCAGAAGGAGGTTTGGTAACAGGGTTGACACAGTATGGAGGAGAGACACACTAGTGGGGTGCGGCCATAGGCACTTGTCAAATATCAATTTAAGTGCTACAGGGGGTAGGGAAGGGTGGTGGGAGGACTGGAGGGGAGGATGAATGGGTGTATGGGAGAGGGAGTTGGGGGGGAGAGGGTTAAGTGCTAGGTGGAAAGAGCAAGGAGGAGAGGGGAGAACAATTAGGAAGGACAGTCACAGGAGCTTGATGCAGATAGGATGTGATGGAGACTGGATTTGAATGGACCAAGCTTTGGAATTGAGGCAATGTCAATGTTAAGACCATTGAACCAGCTGGGAGTTCTGTGCGCAAATGATCTTTGCCCTTGTGTGGTGTGGAAACGCGGGATATGCAGAAGCTGGGATTCAGAGCCCCTGGTGATGCAAGTAGTCCGCACTGGGCAGAGGAAAGCTTGGACACCTGGGGGAGCAAGGTCTAGTGTCATTGTCTTTGTCATAAGGCAGGTTTGGTACTTGATCCGGTTTGAAAGTTGAAGCCACCCAGTCTGTGCGTAGAGATCACACGTGTAGGTGAGGCGATGGGTGCCGGTTATGAGATGGGAAGCTTTGTTTAGTGCAATGGATATGCGCCTAAGGGTGGTGGCAGAGCTGTAGATGATCAGGCCATAGTCGATTATTGAGATTACTGAGCTCTGTACTGCAATCCTTAAGGCATCTGAGGTAAGGCGTTGCCTGTGCCTGAAGAGTAGGCCACTGCGAGTGTTGGCAGCCTTGGCAATGTTGTCAATGTGCATAGCATATAATAGGTTACAATCGATGGTAATACTGTACCTAGATATTTAAAGGATTTAACCTGTTTGAGAGTTGCACCAAGGCAGTTTTTGATCGTGATGGAATCGAGTCTGTGTTTGTTGTGCAGACTGCAGAGATATAATGGCAAGCAATTTTTTTTAAACTCTCTTTATCTCTGCCCACTTGGAACTCTCTCGGGTAGACCGCACTTACCACCGACCGCACTACCACCTGCCTGAAGTCCCCCTCATTGGGAAATCGGGGACAGACACTCCCCACCTACCTTGCTCTGACAAGCCCCCCAACCTTAGCATGCCAGAGCCAAGGTGAGGTGAGGGATCGGGACAGCCAACGAGGTGAGCCTGGCATTGGGTATGTGGTGGTGGGGCACTGCAGGTTGCTGTTGCCTATCCAGGGAATGGGATTTTCCTTGTTTTCCCTGGAGCATGGATGTGCAATGACGTCTGCGCACCTATGTGCTGATGTCTGCCCGCTGCTCCACCCCATTGCAGCACTGCTCTCTGTAGTGCCCCGATCTCCATCGGGGGCCACTGTGGAGTGACGCAAGGCCCACTACCCACCCCGAGAGAGGAGAGCAGTCCTCCAGATGCTCAATCCTCTTCCTACCCAGCCAACCCCCGGTGGCCTGAGTCAATTCCGAAACCAGGGTTGCTGATTTGGCATGAGGTGTGGCATCCAGCTCCTCAACTCTCAGCGCCACCGGGCCAGCATGGCAAGCAAATTAAAACATTTAATAACATCTCAAAGGAAATCAGAGCCAAAAGAGAAGTCTTTGGGGATATAAAGTCCTGGCTACACAAAGCAGACCAGTGCTTTCATGTACAGTACCCAGCACGGCTGAAGGTCTGGGTAAAAACAGGAGCAGTAATCTTTGAATTGGTGGAGAAAGTAAATAAGGTGCTGACAAAGAAATTCCCATGAATTTCCCCATTCACAAAAGCAGCCAGATGGCTAGAGACACTTTCATCCCAAATAATATTCCTCCAACCAACAGGTAAACAGACAAATGGGATGATATTCCCCCCCATACTTTGGACTTCAACTAACAGAAGAAAATAAAACTGTCCGCCCATAGAGATCATAACTCATAACAAAAGTGAAAACAAAAAAGACTCAAAATAGTGACAGAAACTGGTAAAAGGGACAGGAGGAAAAAGTAACACAGCAGTGCTCAGACCCACCACATGCTCCGTAAATTTGATCAGCATGAGGTGACAGAGGAGGTGAAACAGTGAGTAAAAAGGGACACTGGGCGGTGGTGCCAGAGAAAGGGTGCCATTGGAGGGGAATGAAAAAATTTGATGGGATTTGGTTTGGTGGGGGCTTGCGGCTCCAGGTGTTCCGCCAGTGCCAGCTAGACCAATAGTGGAAGCATTTTGTATTCTGTAGTAGAAGGGGGGAGCACACTAAGAAGGTTGCAAAGTAGTTCTCGGCTACCAGTCACATGCTGGGCAGGATATATTCCCACACGTAGAAAGAAATGCCTAGTCAATGAGCCCATATTACCAAGGCTTCATACTGAGAAAGTACAGAAGGGCTCAAAAGTCACAGGCTATGCTGCCTGGTTGGCTCCTCCCCCTCTTTCTTGGAAACAGGAAAAATAAGTTCTTAGATGGTGACCCAGGTGGAGAAAAAGTCAGTGCTGCCCAGAATTTTGAGAGACCTCTGTTTAGGCTTCCCTGATTGGCACTCACATCGATGGCAGTGGTTTCAAGCATCACACAGGGGCAATGCTAGTGAATAGCCAACCACAGCTACCCCCAGTGTCACCCGACAAAACAAAACAAAAAGAGATGGCAATCAAGCCAACTTCAGTGGGGGTTTGGTGGTGCTTGAGCTGATGACCTAACATAAATGGGAAAACAGAATCCTCTCCTTTCCCTTTCCTTTTTCTATTTCTTAATGGGGGCAGCATTCTTGGGAAAGAGTCTGAAGACATGTAAAGAGGAATGAATATAAGATGTGAGGAAAAGAGTAGCTCAATTTGAAAAATAAATAAAACTGTTAATGTGTTTATTTTTTAAAAGGAAAGAAATACAAAGACTTGTTAGTTTTCTTGTGGAAAATGGTTATGATGACTGGCTCCATGGCGTCAAGCGATGGGGTATCGCTCTGGGATGCTGCTGACCCGGGTTTGTGCCCCAGTCCTGGGATGTCAGGAGTGGGGGCCAGCAGGGAGGGAGGGAGCTAAGAGTGTCCTTTGGAAGCGTCCCTCCCGGGGGAGGGTTGCTGTGTGCCATTCACATAGCAGCTCCTGGTGGTGGCATAGCGAGGTGTTCCTGGCAGCATGGGTGACCACACACTGTTGAATGCCCCCACCCCAGGATGCTGTTATGTCCACACAGACTAGGGGAGGTGGATGGGGCACCATAAAAATGGAAAACGGCTGCTATTAGCACCAGATAATGGCCTTGAGTAGGCTTCCTCACACTGCCTGGCTGCACAGCACGCCATTCCTGCCCCCCCCCCGGAGGATTGTTCTAGTTGTCTCTCCCCCTGTCCAGAAGCAGTTTGACAGTTCAGGTTGAGCCTGATGAGTCAGACAGCTCAGTAGAGCCCTGATGGGTGATATGTGGCAGCAGAGCTGACTGGCAACAGTGAGCAGAGCCAGCATGAGAGTCTGAAGGAGTGGGGCTCTGGAGCCCAGGTAGGCACAAAAAACATTTTTTTATGATGGTAGTGTAGATTACAGTATGTTAGAAGTAGAGAGACTGTGTTTAATGAGGTTGGTTTTCACGCAAGACATTAATGTTAAACCAGTAATGACTATATCACCCATGGTCAAAGGTCATCCTTCCAGGCCTCATAGCAACAAGTTATATAGGTAGCACCATAGATCATTTTCTGTAAAGAGACACAGAGATGCCACAAATGCATTGTGGACAGAACAAATCTAGGTACAGCAATGGTGCAGGAGAAAAGAGGAAAATTATTAAACATGCAAACTGTCCTACTTTCAAGTAATTCCCAAACCAATAGTAAGAGAGGTGAAATAATCCAGAATAAAACTTTATGCTAGAAACACAAAAAAGACCCCAAATGACCTAAATAACTATAATGATGGGAGATAAAGACTTAATAATCTCAACATGGAATGTAAAAGGCCTTCAAGACTGCAGCAAACAAAGGCAAGTACTGTAAAATCTAAGAAAATGAAAAACACAGATCACATACTTGCAAGAAGCACACATAACCAAAACAGAAGTTCAGTTGCTAAGAAGATACTAGGCAGGTGAAGCCAAGGAGCAGAAATCAGTGTAAGAAGAGGAGGAGTGGCCATACTAATCCATAGGAAATGCAACTTTATTGTGAAAGAGACGTGGCAACACCCAGAAGGCGGAGCCATTCTCATAGCTGGCAAGCTTAACAAACAAAAGGGTTACTTTTAAAGAGGGAAGTCCCCTCAACATATTTTCTGTATACCTGTGTAGTCTGTTAAGCGTGAACAATGGTTCCCCCTCTTACATCCTGCTAATTTAATTTCTTCAATAATACCGTCCCATGTTTTGGGAGAGTTGGAGAAGGTTCTGGTTTGTTTTGAACTGTATATCTATAATCAATCAATCAGAATCTTTATTTAACCAGGCAGTCACTGTTGAGCGAAGCTCATTTTCGAGGTGGACCTGGGTTTGTCACAAGGAACTTTATACACAGGATGCAATACAAAATAAAATAAAATAAAGGACAATAAAATACAGTATATACATAAATATCAGCAGGTAACATTGACAGTAGAATATGTATAGGTCAGATACAGCAGGTATGGATATAACACAATTTTTTCAAGTAAAATATACAAGTCAGAGGGTGCACTGATTATAAATAGAGCACAATGTAAAAAGGTATATAGTGATCCAGTATAAGGGTCACGTAACACATTGCTAAGTTAGTTGTGACTATTGACAGGAGGGATTTGAAATAGTGTGATCTGCAAGATAGGGACAAGGAAGAAGAAGGCTTAAAATGTAGACAGCCACAGTAGCTAGAGATAGGATGGTTCAGACCTAGAGAGGGTTCAAAGGGATAGGGGAGGGAAGAAGGGGTAGTAAATTAGGGCTGGGGCCAGGGTCATTGGAGTGTGGAAAGGACAGCTGCGGAGAGCAGAAAGGGGGGACGGAAGACCCAGTTTTTAGATGTGACTAATCTTATAGCATCAGCAATTTGGGGTGCACTGGGATTTTTTAAGAGTCATGATTTAGGGGAAACAGACATATGATTCCTTATTATGATGTAAATATAGTGATTTGAATGCTGGTAAGCTAATGGGGTGGGTTAGTTTCAAAGTTTTTTGCAGCTTGTTCCATAGTTGAGAAAGCACAAAGCTAATGGCTGCTCTACCAGAGTGTGATTTTGCCTTATATACATATAGGTAGATATATGAGGTACTTTTCAAGACATACTTTCCAAGAGTGCAAAATGGTAGACAGACAGCGATATAATGGGGCAGTTTATCTGTAACTGCTTTGTAGATCCAGACTGCAGCATTTTCTATCATCTGTGAACAAGGGATGACCTTCCCAGTGCCGTATACAGTGCGCAGTGATGGTCTGAGTATGGGCGACCCGTGCTGAATCTTATAGCTCTGTGATAAAGCGTGTCAAGTTGAGCTAGAGTACCAGCAGGTCCCTGACTGTATAGAAAATCTGCATAATCCAATAGGGAAAGAAAGGTAGTTTGAACCAGTTTCAGCTTAGCATCTCTTGTGAGGAGATTGTTGAGCCTATAGAACAGACCAAGTCTTTGTCTAAGTTTCTTTGCTAACTCCTCTAAATGATCTGTGAAGTAGAGTCTATGATCTAACCAGACCCCCAGATACTTCAACTTTGTTACATATTCCAACCGCTCAACTAGGATGGTGGTGATCTGCGGGAGTGTCCCGGCAGTAGCAGGCTTTATTGCACGGTGATAGGGCGAGAGGAACATTGCTTCGTTTTTTTTTTTGGCATTTAGAAGTAACTTCTGGTTAATAAGATGAATCTGCAGCAGATTAAAATCATTCTGAAGGGCATTACAGGCAGCATCAGGGGTGGGGCTACTAGCATAAAGTACCGTATCATCCGCAAATAGGTGTATTTGTGCTCCTTTGATGGAGGCATCTATGCTGTTAATATAAATGGCGAAGAGCAAGGGGCCAAGAATGGAGCCATGTGGTACACCCCTCAGCAGTGGTTTTAATGGAGACACTTCCCCTTCCACCTTTACTTGTTGAAGTTGGCCCGAGAGGTAGTTAGAAAACCATTTATGGGATAGGGAATCCAAAATGGTCCGGAGGGACGACAGATGCAGCTTGTGATCAATGGTGTCAAATGCCTTGCTTGGGTCCAAGAAAACTGCGCAAAGTTTTTTTGTCCAGCTCAAGTTGCCAGTTATTTGTCACCTTGGCTAGAGCTGAGATTGTACTGTGCTGTGCCCTAAAGCCTGATTGTAACGGGTTGAGCAGTTTTTCTGATTCCAGATAGTTCCAAAGCTGAGAGCTCACTATTTTCTGCAGCATCTTAGACAGGATTGGAAGTAGGGAAATTGGCCTGTAATTATTAAAGTCACTAGGATCTCCCGATTTGAACAAAGGAAACACAAGTGCATTTTTCCAGATGGGCGGAAGGTCTCCCTGGGACAAAGATAAGTTAAAAAGATGTGTAATAGGGACTGCGAGGACACGGTGACCGACCTTTAAGAAATGTGGGTCAATGAAGTAGACTCCAGCACTTTCCTGTTGTCTTACTGTAGGAGATCTTCGACTTCTTTCAGAGAAGTAGGCTGTAGGGAGAAAGATGAACTATAGATAGGTTTATTTTGTGATTCTATTCCAATTTGTTGCTGGAGGGTATTGGCTGGAGAGGAGTCGAAGGCTAGCCCTGCAAGAGCAAAGTTATTATCAAGAGAGTCGAGAATAGATGGTCTGTCGGTGATGGCAGTATTGCCGATCAACAATTTAGTAGGTAAGGAATTACCAGTCATATGACCTTCAATATCTTTGATCGTTCTCCAGAATTTGGAGGAATTTCTTGAGGAGTTCTCCAGCTGTGAACGGTAGAAATGAACTTTAGCTTCTCTGACCCTTTTGGTGCAGAGGTTCTTTGCCCTCCTAAATGAATTCCAATCGTTTGTTAGATTTGTTTTTCTGGCGGTTCTCCAGAGCACATCCCTATTCTGCAAAGCATCTTTCAGATCATCCGTAAACCACCGGCAGAATTTGTTTCTAGCACAAACTTTTACCAGTGGAGCATACTTGCCCAGTGTGATATTGAAGTCACTTGCTACTAGTAGGTTGTATTCTGGATGGTTTACAAGTTTGTTCTGTGACTGGTAGATTAGGTCTGGATTGTCAACATTGGGCCCATTGACAAAGTCCCCTTGACCTATTTTCTGTTTACCTGTATAACTTGTAGGCATGGACAATGATCCCCTCTCTTGCATGGGGCCACTCAGACCTCCTTTCTGTGATCAGCCCATGGTACTGTCCTATATCCAACTATGCAGCTTGGCGAACAGAATCCAATTTTAACACTTTTACTGCTGTCCAGCCACCAAATTATGAAGTTTATTACAATTACTGCCTCTGATCTGGCAAGCTGCCTGAGGATGCGTCTTTACTGCAGGTGTACGCCACAGTGCCCCCTCATATTTAAAATGATTCTAGTGTACAATTCTTCCATTATTCAGATTTCATTTACTAGGAGTAACCATTCTGCCATGGAGGGAGGCAAGGGAGACATCCAGTGATGAGTGATAGATTTTAGTGCTGCATTCTAAATGGGTACTTCTTTGGGGGCATCTTACCCATTGAAGTAGGATACCCAAGACCAAATTCTCAAAAAACAATAGAATGTTGTATTATAGTGTAACCTCCCCCCTCCGGCCCCCATTGTTCAACTAGCAGGGCTGCTCCTCTCACACATGGTGCCAACAAGAGGGATGGGGATAGTCACTACGAACAGTTCTGTTTACCAATACTTCTACTTCGTAGCCTGCCATCTTCAGACAGGCAAACCAAGTGTGACAACTACCTGGCTCACACCTGGGGGAACCATTTACCATGGCCATCAACCTGGGTCCCTGGGAGAAAACATTTGCTCAGTATTATGCTAGGTTTGCACTTCTGGTCATGGGCACCCAAGTAAATCAAGACACAATGGAAACAATAACAGTACTGTCCAAACCAGGTTGGGATTCTGGAGTGTGGCTTTTATTCACATACACAGAGAATAATACAAAGCGAATATGGACCCCCACAGGGCTACTCCTACTGGTAATGCAGACTACTGAGGTACAGAGCACATACACAGCGAACCCTCAGGTTCTGAATGGAACTTGGCACACATGGCCCGAACTGGTACACTTCCCTTGACTTGGCACCCTCGGCCAGTACTAGGAGACTTTCCCATATTTCATGAGGAATTATTGGTGGCTCCCTCAACCACCAATGAGCACACTCAGGCTCACAGAAAATCCAAAAATCTCACGTCTGGGTATTTTCTTCAGGCATTGGCCAAATGCACTGAGAGAAAACAAAGGTGCCCAAACTGAACCCGGAGAGGTAAACATGGTTACTCCAGATGGGGGGTCTCCCACCTTTTGCTTCCAAATTTATACTCGGCCATTCATCTGGTTAATAACACCCTTCTCAGAAACTCTTGTAGATGCTATCTTGAAATGTCTTTCACATTTAACATTCTACTTCTCAAACCTCTGAGGTGTCATGAAATTAAAAGTTCTGTAATTGGCAAAGTCTTTACACTAGACCCCCACTTTAGCAGATGCTTTTAAATCAAACACGAACTAAAAGTTCTGTACTTAGCAAGTCTCTCTCCAGACCCCATAGTAGGCAGACACTTTTAACAGAAACAGTCTTGGTGACAGAGTCCCTTTGTCGGAGAAAAACTCACCACAGGAATGCAGGTGCCCCAGGGCTTTTCCACACAAAAGTCTCGGGTACTCACAGAACAAACAAATCTCAGGCAGCTTCAACACAATCCAGGCTGGACCAGGGGATTGCCCCCGAATCCTGGAATTCCCTCCCATCCCTCTGGGGATGGGGCACTGGAAAACCCTCTAGGAATGGTCTCTACCACTTCACTCACTGGTCTTCTGTGTTCTTCTAATGGGGTGAGAATACACTACCCAATCTCCAGAGATAGCTCTCTGTCAGAGCTAAAACAGAGGAGCTGCCTTCTGCAGCCTCCTCACTCTACAGACGCTCTCTCAAAACTACTCACTCTAACCCAACATTCTACTGCTAACCCCTGCAGCTAGCATTCCATTGTGGCTTATGCTGCTGCAAAAATTCTAAGGTGACATCATCACTCCAGCTCAGCTGAGACTGAAAGCAGTGTGACAGTGTGAAACCCATTTAACTGGCATTTCACAAGCTGCCTCCCCCTGCCTATCACTGATTCTAAGTGGGATTCTAGTACCCCTGGGAACAAGGGGGTTACACCAGTATTGCTGAACAGGTTCTCGCAACTTCCTTCCAGTATGGCCATACCTCTGGACATGCCCAGATTATGTGTTGGTGATTACCCTGCTTCCACAGGCCCACCAGCATCTGACTGAGCCTCCCGTTGTAAAGTGGTCTGTAATAGTGGTCACCCTAAACAAGCGAGAAGTGGTTTTCCATTGAAATCCTCTCCATTTTGTGCAGTATATTGTCTTATGTGCTTTTGCCAAAGTACTGTCTAGAGCTCTGGGGATACATGAAGCCTCAGTTCCTTGACCCATGCTTGCCATATATCTGTGTCTGGATTTTTCTTTTGGGTCTGCAAAAGTTCGTAAAGCTGGGATACTTGGTGGGAATCTAAGTCCCACGCCTTTTTCCTCCTAATGTACTGCTCTAAGGCAGTGGGATCCCTTGTGTATATCTTTCCTGTGGCTGAGCTCTGCATGTGCCTTCTTGGTTGCAGAAAGCAAACAAAAATCCCTTCTATCTATCTATCTAGAATTTATTCCTGAGTTGGGCAAAGGAGTGGATTTGTCCCTGGTCTAACAGATCTGCAAAACAGGAGATTCCCTGACGGTCCCATACCTTAAAACCTTGGTCTGTCATGCCAGGAGGAAAGTTTTGGTTTCCTCTAATAGGCATGAGCCCTCCCATGTTTTGTGCATTAGCCAGTTTTACTCTATATTATAAAATGGATCATGAAAATCCTGTAACCTCTTTGGTGAAAACAAGTCACGTAACCACGAGTAAATCCTGCAACAGACAGACAACTGGCAAAGATCCCACCGCTCAAATTTTTACTTTCTTTGATCCTAATTCATTTCTTTAATAAATTTTTTATACAGATTCATGTTATAATCACAGTAATGCACTTCAGGGTGTGTAGTAGCGGGAGTTACCCACTTCTTGTGTAGTTAAAGTCACTCGACTGTGCTGACACACCACACAAGGCGTGGCTAAATGCCACAGCAACACACACCCTGTTGTGCATTACTGCTTAACTGTATCCACATTTGGAGTTTGTGGGATACCCACCTATTACTGAGCTTCAGCATCCTCAGGCTATGAGTTAGCAGGAGTGGAAGGGTTCCCAGGTCAGTTGTTTAACTGTCTTTGTTTTCATTAGGACAACACTGTTCCTTTTTAAGAACGCGCTGCCTTTAATCATTAGGATTATTTATTTATATATGGAAATTCATTCTGCTGATGCTGATCTAATGACCTATAAATTACTCTGTTTACACATAGGGCCCCCTGATGAAATAGTGGTAGCTCTGAAAGTTTATGGAACATTTTAGCATAGAGAACTGCATGTTTTAACTAAAGTAACACAAAAAAAACAAAATCTAGTGTGTTTGCAACTAAAATTGAAGAACTGAATTCTGTGGCCTTATAGACAGTGAAGTTCTGGCCACAACATGGAGAGCAGCGACACTGGTGCTGTGCACTCGACAGTGGGGAAAAAAGGAACAAAGCAGTTGAGAGCTAGCACCACTGTATGCCAGCGGGCAATTGCAGTGACGTAACACTGGACCTACTCACACTGCCAGCACTCCAGAAAGTTCTGGTTCCCATGGAGTCCTAACACCTCTGACACAGACCCATTCATTAGTGGGACTCTATGGAGAAGATTGATTCTTGGCTGGGCAAAAAAAAAAAAATTTGAAAAAAAAAAATAAAATTATTGTTTACTTGAGCCACCTGAAAAATATAACTCTGTTGCTCCCTGCAGGTCCTTTCAGCGTCCTTCTGCCCAGTAATATACGTACTTTCTAATTTAATGGATGAAAACATATGGGACTATAACAGCATTTTGGGGGGCGATTTAAACAGAACAACTGCATCAGAAGGTTGAGGTATTTTAACAACTTTGCTTTCTTATAGAAATCACACATGTACCACCAGGGAAAATATACTCAGCAAGGATCAGTATCCTTTTATCAGTGTTGTGGGGTATCATTTATAGAGTTTTTCTACTAGTGCAGCCAGACCACTGCTTTCTGATACAGCGCACAAAATAAAAAGTTGCCAGCAGTAAGCTGTATGTTACTGGATGGCATCTTATTTGGGTTTGCTGCTGACATTTAGATGTCCCATCCCAAGGTTCTAGTTTAAATAACAAAAGCTGATAGTAGTTTTGGAAATGTGGATTTATTAGCTTGAGCATCCTTTGGCACTGAGCTAATGCTTTTGGCTATTGTCATGCAAGCAAAGCAGTTGCTATTCTACATTCTGCTATGGTGGGGGGTTGGGAGTTTCTTTCAGTCCAAAGCAACCTCTGATAGAGCAGCTGCCACAACAATATATATTTAGCCCATTGTATAGGATACAGGGCTCCAGCGCCACCATTCACTGACACCTTCTATGCACTGTGCCCCCTCCCCCCTCAAGATTCTACAGGATTGTTCACTGCTCCTGTTCTCAATCAATCAATCAATTTTATTTGTATACTGGAAGGTATGTGAGCAAAATGCCCGTTTTCACAAACGTCCAGTGTAGGAAATACAACAGATGAACAGATACATAGGCCAATGGAATACATAGGACATGTGATGAACTACCTATGACATACAACAAAGTAAATACATTATAGATACAGGTGTATAGAAGTACATTATATATATATATATATACACACACAGATGTATAGAAGTACAAGGAACTAACAAGTGCAAAATAAAAATAGCATATTACATGGGTAAAATTGTACAAGAGTCGAAAAGGAGACAGACCGATAAACAGAAATGTTTTCAGGTATTGTATAGGGTAAGAAATTTTAGTGCACTCAGTGGGGAGAAGAAAAGTGCCGGTGATGCGGGGGAGAGAGAGAGAGATGCTGGGATTTCCTGAGAGGGCCATGGCCATGTTCTACTGCAATTTACCCTAGACATCTTGTTTGTACAGTATCACTATGCACCAACTATTGTGTTTCAACAACTGTAATTGTATTACACTTTTGCACTTTATTTTGTTTCAACTGTCATACCTTGCACTGAATATTAGGATTTGCACAAGTGTATTACTTTGCACCGAATACTGAAGCTTGCACAACTTTATTACCTTGCATCGAATATTGTGGTTTGCACAACTGTATTAGCTTGCACCAGATATTGTAGTTTGCACAACTGTACCACCTTGCACTGAATATTGGGGTTTGTACAACTGTATTACCTTGCACCGATTCAGGGGTGTCCTTAACCCAGGACCAGTACCTGAGATGTCTTGCAAATGGCCCTGAGTTAGAGTACTGCCAGGTTTGTTTGTTTTTTATTCAGTTTAACTTTCAGGCTTTCTGATGTCAGCATTGTTAACTTCAGCCACGATTGTGATGCTTGCTGGCTGCCTCGCCCTCTCTCCCCTCAGCGTTCGTGGCTCACCCCATTTGCCAACCCACCACACCTGAGGCTGATCCACTTGCCTGCCAGCTACAGGCAGCACTCTGGTGCCTGCTGCCTGTGAGGTCTTTGTTTTGCTCTGCAGGCCAGTGAACACGAGAGAGGGAGAGAGATATCATATAAAATATATACACTGTCTGAAAAACCATGCCCATTCTTTTTTTTTTGTATTTTCTCTTTTCTCCCTTCGTGCCTCGTGACCCACCACTCCTTCGGGCTGCCTAGGTCCCATCTGCTCTGCCTGTCCCTTCCTGAGCCATCCAACCTCAAATTGCAGCCATCCCTGGGGTAACCCTTCGCTGGGCGGTCCCCCTCCTCCGAGGGGGAAGGCACCGGAGGGGGCACCCAGCACACATACTTGGCCCCAGGGTGCTGCTGAGGTGAAGGGTCTCCTTCAGGGCACCGGTGGCAGTGGGGCACTGGCAGCCATCATCCGGTCGGTTGCAAAGCGGATTTTTCACTTTTCTACTGTTCCCTCCTACGTGTGTCTGCAGAGCTCCTGGTCTCCACCAGAGGCTGCTGCAGCATGACATTGACCCACAACCCACCCCAGGAGAGGAGAGCAGTTCTACGGACACTCAATCCTCTCCTTCCCTGCCAGCCCCCGGCATCCTGAGTCTGTTCCCGAACCCAGGTCGCCGGCGTGGTTTGAGGTAAGGCAACAGTGCCTCAACCCTCTACACCACCAGGCCAGCTCATGCCCATTTTTAATCATTCTAGGGCACAAATTTTAAAAACACATACATGCATTTAAAACAGACTGTACCATTGAGAGAGGGATCAGAGGGAGAGACAATTACAGTTTTACAGTAAACCCATTGAAGGAGAGGCAGCTACAACAAAATAAGTTGTCGCCAACTTACTTGCTCCCTTTTCCTTTCCTGGCTTTTTCTTTCTAATTATAAAAAGCACTTACTGTTACTTGCCTACAGGCCTCTTTAATAAATATTAATAAATATAATAAAATCTACAGGTGGGCAGCCACTAGACAGCCAGTAGTGCTCAGGGTCTGGGCACTATTCATCAGCTAGACAGACAGCTAGGCTGCTCTGCTTCATAGAAACATAGGATTTGCTGGCAGATAAGGATCCCTCTCTATTCAGCCGAACAATTGCCCATAATGTAGGGCACTGCCCCACATACTATGCTCTGAGACCTCTAAGAAGCCAGCTCCAGCTTGGGCTAAAATCACCTTTCTTAGAACAAAGATTCAGGACACCACACAGCACTATACTCCACCAGCCCCTAAGCACACACCCCAGCCAGGGATACCTCTACCACAGAGGGCAACTAAACCTGGGGGCTGGCACAGTCAAAAACCATTGAGCTGAACAATCCGCATAAGGCAAATGATCCGATAAAAACATCAAACAGATTCAAGCCACTGTCACCCATGCCATTCGTCGAGGCAGCGGACACAGAGAGTCCAGACCTACCACAGGGCTCATGTGAGCAAAAAACAAGCTACAGGAAGACACAGGACATAACTGCAAATCACGTACTAGTCATAAGGGATTCTGTGATTAGGGGAATAGAGTCTCACCTACAACAGAGCAAAAACACAAAAGTTGCGGTCAGGTGCCTTCCAGGATCATCAGTGCACAGATACATTAACCGCATTGAGAAAATCGTATGGAACAGAGGGATAAAACCCCACACCTTAGTCCACCTAGGCACCAACAACCTGGCCAATCATTCAGTGGAGGAGACCAAGAGACATCTGATTTCTCTAGGTGATAAACTTTCTCCTATTTCGTCCACTGTTGCATTCTCTGAGATTCTTCCGGTATGGGAAAAAGGAGCTAACAGGAAGAAGATCAGAGATAAAGACATCTCTGAGCTCAACAGTTGGCTCAGAGACTGGTGTGCAGAGAGGGGCTACAAATGCATTGCAGACTGGAATACATTCTGGGAAAGGCAGTTCTTTTGATATGATGGCCTGCACCCCACCAGTGAGGGCACCTGGGCGCTAGGCCAGAAATTTGACGTTTTCATTTCTAATTTAAACTAGTTAATGGGGAGTGGGAGCAGCACCCAAGGAACCACAGGGGACAACTGTTGCCACTCCCCAACAGTCTCCTATGAACACACAACCAGATCAAGACAACACTAACACACACCTTATTGGCACACTTAAGGACCCTACAAGGCTACTTAGTATAAAGACAACGTCCCCTACAAATATACAGCAAAAGGGAAGCCCCACAGTGATCACTGTGTAACCAAGTAAGGCAAGCATTGTGCATCAATGCTTATAGCCTGGTGAACAAAATATCGGATCTCACCACCATAATGGCGGAGGCAGACCTGGACTGGGTCGAGGTTACAAAGACATGGTTCACCGAGAACCACACCTGGGATGTAGCTATCCCAGGATACACACTATTCTGAAGAGACCACAAAGTTAAAAAAGGTAGGGGGATAGCAATGTATGTAAAAAACAGCGTAAATGCTATGGAAACCCAGGGACAGCAGCAATGCAGAGGTTCTCTGGGTCACCCTCGGAGCAGGAAGTAAGTACCCTATCCGAGTTGGGGTTATATACTGACCCCTAGCCCAGGATAAAGAATTGGACAGGGAACTTCTGGAGGCCATCCTACAGATGGCAGACAAAGGTGAACTGCCGCTGGTCGGTGATTTCAATCTACCGGATGTGAATTGGCTCTCACACATGGCCTCTACAGAAGGGAGCAGAGAATTCCTCCTAGCACTAAAGGGAGCAGGACTAGAACAGTTGGTGACCACACCAGCATGAGAGGAAACCATCCTGGACCTCGTGCTGTCAAACAGCGACAGAATCTCTGACACAATGGTGGGCAGCAAACTGGGTACCAGTGACCATAGGACCATCTGGATCACCATCACCAGTAAAGAGGAAGTCATCAACAGCAAACTCAGAGTCCTGGATTTCAAGAAGGCTGACTTTACTCAAATGAGGGCTTCAATAAAACAAATACTTAGCAAGGAAACGGGGCACAGTGGAACAGAGGTGGAAAGCCCTGAAGGAAGCTTTACTCACTGTAACTGCCCAGTGCACAAAGCAGATCTCTAAGTCAAGAAAAAGAAGGAAACCAATATGGTATACCAAGGATGTAGCAAGAAAAATAAAGGATAAAAGGAAAGCATTCAAGAGATTCAAGGATACTAACAATGAGGCAGATATGGAAGTCTACGAAACAAAGCTAAAAGAAGGAGGGAAGGCAATAAGGGCAGCCAAAGCCCAGACAGAAGAGATAATCACACGAGGAGTGAAGAAGGGTGACAAAACGTTTATAGATACATCAGAGAAAAAGGGAAAACAAAAGGAGGCATTATAAGTATAGCAATCAAGGACGGCAAACAGACAGAAAATTATAACAAAAAAGCGGATTCTAGACTGTTTCTTCAGCTCAATCTTCACAAAAGAAGACAATGGCAATAGACCTAAAATGCAGAACACAGGCAGACTCACCATATAAGTAGATGCTGGACCATTTACAAGAGACAGTGTCCTAAACGAGCTTCTCAAATTAAAAGCAATAAAGCAATGGGCCCAGATGAAATCCACCCTAGAATTCTGAAGGATCTGGCACAGGAAATTGCAGGCCGACTGGCAGAATTATTCACACAGTCTCTAGAGAGCGGAGAAGTACATCAGGACTGGAGTAGGGCCACAGTAGTACCGTTGCACAAAAGTGGAAACAGGGAGGAGGCTAGAAACTACTGGCCAGTGAGCTTGACCTCGGTAGTGGAGAAGCTTATGGAGGCCCTACTTAAGGGCTCATCTGTATCCCCCTCCCTGGGTCGTGCCTGAAAATAGGCAGGATTTGTCTAGTGCACTTACCCGGTCAACAAAACAAAATAAATAAAAAAATAAATAAATAAGGAAAGAATAGTGAAGTTCCTTACAGAAACAGGGCAGTTAGATACTAAACAGCATGGATTTACAGCAGGATGGTCATGTCAAACAAATATAATTGAATTATTTGACTGGGTCTCCAAAATAGTGGACCAGGGAGGGGCGGCAGACATAGTCTATCTAGATTTCAGCAAGGCTTTTGACTCTGTTCCCCATAGAAGATTGGACAATAAGCTAGAGCACTGCGGGTTAGGGCACAAAATAGTCAAGTGGGTTCAAAACTGGCTCCACAATAGAACGCAGAGGGTCATAGCCAATGGAACACTATCTAGTGAGGGAAGGGTGATCAGTGGTGTGCCTCAAGGATCTGTCCTTGGCCCAGTCCTCTTCAATAGATTCATCAGTGACATTGCTGATGGCCTAGTGCAGGATAAGGTATGCCTGTTCACAGATGACACAAAGCTCTGCAACAGGGTAGATACAATTGAAGGAATGGCAGCAATGGAAGCAGATCTAAAGAGCCTAGAAGCATGGTCTAGGGACTGGCAGTTGAAATTCAACGCCAAAAAGTGCAAGGTCATGCACCTAGGTAAAGGAAACCCAAGGAATACATACACACTAGATGGTGAACAATTAACAGAAACAAAACTCAAACGGGACCTCAGAGTGCTTATTTCCAATGATTTAAAGGTGGGTAGACAATGTGAAAAGGTGGCGCAGAAAGCTAGTAGCATCCTCGGATGTACTGGCAGGGGCATTACAAGTAGGAAGCGAGAGGTCATACTCCCTCTGTACAGGTCCTTGATGAGGCCACATCTTGAGTACTGTGTACAGTTCTGGAGGCCACACCTTAAAAAGGACATAGACCGCTTGGAGGCTGTATAGAGGAGAGCAACTAAAATGGTACAGGAACTGCTCCAGGAGCAATATGAATCTAGACTACAGCAACTGCAAATGTACTCCCTCGAGCAAAGGAGAAATGGGGGTATGATAGAAACCTTCAAATACATAAAGGGCATGAATAAGGTACAAGCAGAAAACCTCTTTCACAGAAACAAGACCACATGAATGAGAGGGCATGGTTTGAGACTAATAGGGGTAAATTTAAAACCAACATTTTTAAGTTCTACTTCACAGAGGGGGTGGTGGACCCTTGGAATAACTTACTACCAGAGGTTGTAGAGCCAAAACAGTCACTGCTTTTAAGCTAGCATGGGACAAGTACTGCGGTAATCTCGGAAGAAGAACACAATAGGGGGTAGATAATCTGGGCAGACTAAATGGATCATACGGTCCCCTTCTGCTGACACGTTCTTATGTTCTTATGATCACTTGACCCAACCAGGCAGTTTCTCCATTTTGTCCCTGCCCATACTGTCACTGCAGGTGCAGACCCTACTGTATAATTTATTCCTGGCTATTTCACTTGAGGTTTGCTCCAACCTGCCCAGTGCCCCACTACACAGAGTCCATCAGCACTTAATCACTCAGGCAGCACGCAGAGATGATGTGCTAAAAAAGACCTACTCACTTTTAAGGGCCAGTAGTCTTTATTGTTTCTCTTGCCAAATAAATAAAATCAGTCAGCAGCCTGGGCCTACCCTGCTGCATGGAAGGGAGAGGAGACAGTATGTTTAAAATAAGCTCTACTGAGGCCGGCCTGGTGGCGCTGAGGGTTGAGGTGCTGGATGCCACACCTTGCACCACGCCGGTGACCCAGGTTTGGGAGCGGACTTGGGTTGCTGGTGGGTTGGCAGGGGGGAAGATAGGCTTGAGCGTCCTATGACAGCTCGCCTTCTCCAGGGAGAGAACAGGCCAATGCCCGCACACTTGCCGGACTCCGAGTGGTGGCTCGGAGTACTGCAAGCCTCATGAGGGATGGCTGGCCATGGTACAGCATGGGTGTTGGTGCCTAGCACCATGACGTCAGGGGAGTTGCACGCTGTACGAGGAGGGTGAAAATGGGAAAATGAGCCTACCACCACCGGGAAGATGGGGAACTGTGACATGCTCACGATGTGCCTCCACCTGCCCAACAGACCCAGGACCAACAAAAAGTAAGTTACGGGGCATTCGGCCCCCGCCTTGTCCCCGCCCGGGGGGTACAACCGTGGCTCCATGGGGATCTGGGGTCCGTCTGGGTAGAGTGGAAGGCAGTGGGATGTCAGATGTCTCCCCTGATGGGTCGGGGGTGGCAGGCTGATGAAAGGAGGCAGACAATTGTAATTAAAAAAAAAAAACTTTACTTACTTTTAAGGTCTAATATCCTTTATTGTTTTGACAGAGAAATAAAATCAGTCAGCTGACATCTTCATTCATTACACTGGGAGGCAGTAGAGTGCAGTGGGTTAAGGCTCTGAGCTGCAGATCTGGAAACCTGGGTTTGAATCGCACAGTTGCCTAGGTGCATACTGTGTGATCTTGAGCAAGTCATGTAACTTCCTTGTGCTCCCAGGTCACATCTGGAAACAAGCTTTGGCGTAGTGTGCTACTCCTGGTTAAACAATGTTCCCTTTCATTACCTGAACCTACCTTTATGGCCTGCTAGGCAGTTTAATCTGACTGTACTACTGCAGTGTGGAGGCCAGCTAGCCTAAGCTGTCCATCTGGGCCGTGATCCAGTGCTTTATATGAGTGGTGATTGAAATATCTATATCAGTAACACAAAATTCAATTTAGTTACATATCATTTGCTGGCAGAATATATTTAGGTTCCATATGCTTATTCTTACCTGCTACAAAAAAAATTAAAGTCTGGTAATCCAAGGGGACACATCAACAGATTCCACACCACAAAAAACAATCTAACACTAGAATTTATTATAGATATAAGAACATTTTTCAGATAGACTGACGGTCTGCAGCCACTGTCTCAATCAGAAGGAGAAATAGATTATGGTAATAGATGTAGCAGCACAGCAGTCATGTTCCACTGTGGCATATCTTCATGATTTTGAAAGCAGTCATAGCCAAGGTGATAACCAGCAATATGTAGAAGGAGCACAGGTGGGCAAATGGTCGAAAATGTTGCTCCTTTACCAACTGCAGAATCAACTGATGCAACAAAGAACAAATCTCCCCGTGACCTTGGCAATAGTGATTCTAGTTCTGTACAGCCGCAGAATTATAACTTCCCAGCAACTTGTTTTGGTAAAAACATGAATGCACGCAAATGGTCATTTCAAGCAGACTGGTTTAAAACATTCTGTTGGTTAGAATACTCAGTTCAAGCCAATGCAGCATATTGTTTCCCTTGCAGAGTATTTGGCACTAGAAATGCTAAGTTATTTGGAGATGCTTTACTTGGCAAAGGATTCACAAATAGGAAATGAGCTACTGGATCATTTAGGGAACATGATTCTTCAGCCATTCAGTTGAGTGGCATGAGCTGCTGGGCAGAATTTGAACGTACAAAGAAAACTGGCACTATAGAACAAGTCATTAACAGGGCAGGTGGCAAAGACATCCATGATCAGAGAGAGTGCATGAAGCGACTTGTGGAAGTAACTAGATACTTGGGTAAACAGGGATTGGCATTTTGGGGACATAATGAGAGCCCAGACAGTATGAACAGTGGAAACTTTCTGGAATGCCTAGATCTCATAAAAAAATCTGACCCCCGGTGGCACTGAGGGTTGAGGCGCTGGATGCCACACCTCGCTCCACGCCGGTGACCCGGGTTTGGGAGCGAGCGAGGGGCATCCGGGGGTTGGCCAGGGGGGAAGATAGGCTGGAGCGTCCGATGACAGCTCACCTTCTCTGGGGGAGGGAGGGTTCTCTATCCTGGCAAGCAGTGACCTGTGGCGGAGACTGGGGGCTTGACAGCAAGTCGGGGTCCTAGGGGCTGGATTGGTTGAGGACATAGGTCAGTAACCAATCAGCCTTGGGACTATAGAGAGGGGGGAGGGATGTTGCCGACATTGGCATTTGTGCCTTGACGTTCAGGGCCGTGGCGTCCCGCGGGGAAAAGAGTGAATACCCCCCCACTGGAACCGAGAAGGCGGTGCGAGCCAGGGTCTCTATGTGCCGGAGCTCATGCCTGCAGCCCGTGGACCCTGACACTGCAAGATTCGGTGGATTGCCTCTACCCTGACCTCCCGCCCAGGGGTATCCGCTGCAGAATGGAGGACCTGGGACTGACAGGTAAGGCTTCGGCAGAGACCAGTCTTAATGGGCAACTCCCAATGATGCGGGTCCAGTGGGTAGTAGGTGGGGATAAATTGTAGGATTAAAAAAAAAATCTGACCCCTTTCTTGTAAAATAGAGACCACCAGATAATACAAGTTATACATCACCAGATTAATTGAATGAATTAATTAGCAGCTGTTCGAAATAAACTCTTGCAGTCATTGTTCAGGAGATAATATCAACAGAAATGTTTTCTATCATGGCTGATGAAGACGGAGACAGTAAAAAAGGTTCCACCATCCGAGTACGCCCGTCATTAGGGCACCAGGAATTCAAGTTTGAATCCCACTTTTAATGTGGGGAGTTGTGTCCCCGCACCCCCCCCCCATGTAGGGGGCTGTGCGTCCCATGCCCCCCTAACTATGGATTCTAACCCGGGGGGGCGGACCTTGGGGACGAGGCATCGATTTGGAAATTTTTTCACCCTGTTGACGGGCGCACTCAGACTGGCACACAGATGGCCGGAAAGGAGTAAAAAAATGTGAACAGCTAACAGCCTGTGTGTACTGTGTAAACATGTAAACACTGAGGGACAATTAATAGAAAGGTTTCTTGGGTTTACTAAAATGGTTAAGTTTGATGCTGTTAGTGTCTCTGCTGCATTAGAAGACTGAAAAAAAATGCAACTGACAAACTGTTGTGTGTTGCTCAGGCTTATGATGGGGCTTCTGTGATGAGTGGTTATGTTAGTGGAGTTCAAGAAAGCATTTAAATGTTTCATGATAAGGCAATTTATGTATGTAAGTACCCTCTGGGTACTTTTGTTTTTGTTAACTCTTTTTTTCTCTCCTGTTCCCCCTGGACCTCTTTCGGGCGATCCCCACTCTCCGCCTACCATGCTACCTCCCACCTGAAGTCCACACTGCCAGGAAATCAGGGACAGACACTCCCCCCATACCTCTCAAGTGTCCTTCATTACGAGGGACATCCCTCATTTTGACCCTTAAAATTGCTCTGTCCCTCATCCGTCTCTCGTAGAAAAGGTGCTGCTCACACAGCGAATGTGCTGTAAATTCAAACTTTAAAGCAGAAACTCTTAATATTCTAAAATACTAAATACAAAATAAACTTTGTACAGGTAAACACTATGGTTTTCACAATGTTCTGAGCTTCTATCTCCATGTTTGAGGATGTGTCCCTTATTCTGAGGGTCTGTGTCCCTCATTTTGAGTGTTCAAAAATGTCCATGCCCCTCATTTCAGTGACAAAAGGTTGAGAGGTATGACTCCCCCACCTACCTGGTCTGACATTCGGCCCCTTCTCACCAGGCAAATGAGGGGATTGGGAGAGCCAGTGGAGTGAACCTGGCGTTGGGAGTGCGATAGTCGGGCACTGGAGGACACCGTCGCCTATCCAAGGGATGGGTTTTTTTGCTGCTTGTGTGTTGCCGGGGCATGGACATGCAACGGTGTCCTGCTCATGCCAGGTATGCTCCTGCACTTGGGTGAAAGACAGCTGCTGCTGCCCAATCCCCTGCTACATGTCCATGCAGACTGCAGCACTCCTCAGAATCCCAGGGGTCACTAGTGCTGCGCAAGGAAGGACCCACCCACCTCAGGAGAGGACAGCTGTCCTCTGGACACTCAATCCTACTTCTCCCCTGCCAGCCTCTGGTGATCCGAGTCCACTCCCAAACCTGGGTCGCTGGAGTGGCACCCAGTACCTCAACCCTCAGCGCCACTGGACCGGTTACCCTCTGGATACTTACTAGTTAAATTTCTGAAGGCTATGCAGTAAGGGAGAAGTTGGGAACTGTTGGTGCCTGTGAGTCTGGAGGTAGGACCTGCTTGCTGCAAGCAGGGGGCCCCTCTGTGTGAAGGTATAAAAGGGAAAGTTCTGGCACCTTGGGGAGAGGACTGTAGGGAGACTCAGGGAGAGAGAAGGCAGGGGGTGTCAGCCCACAAGTTCAGCCGGAGGGCCATGGCAGGGCCAGGGTGGTTCGCTTGACACACCGACCCACCACCCTTGAAGATCCGCAAAGTGGAAAGCAACGGTTTGGGTCAGCAGAAAAGAGCAGCAATGGAGCAAAGAAAAGGGGCCTGTCGGTGCGAGTTGGGAGCCGGAGCCCGGGTAGAAGAAAGAAAATTGGAGGCACACCAAGTGAACTTCGGCACCCCAGTAGGGTAAGCACTAATGGGGTCTAAAGCCCAAAGGGAGTTTCCCCAAGGGTGAGTTCATCAGTAAGTCAGAAGGTTTCCTGTGGGTGGGCCCACTATGGCAATGGGGCCTGAGGCACGGCTTGGAAGTGGCACCTCAAGCCATTGAGGGTGTGGTGGTGGCAGCACTACCCCTAATCCCCAGGCTGGTGGCTGCCACAGAGTTGGGACTCCCTAGTTGAGCAGCCTGTGGAGGTGGGAAAAGTCCATTTGGGGGAGTGATGTTTGGGACCCCAGTGGAGTGACAGTCCGTTGGGTGATCTAGTGTTGCACTGGCAGAAGTCCCCCTGATGAGTCAGTTCAGAGGTTGAAATTGCTGCATGAGCGGAAAATGCCAGGAGTTACTGGGATCAAGGTCGGGGGCACCCAAGACCGCCTGGAATAAGGCCCAGCTGCTGAGCTTTGGCATCAGTGATTGAGTGTCTGGAAGGGTTCTGGTGGTTCAGTTCTTGCTAAGGGAACATCAAATAAACTTAATGAAGTAAGACCATAGAAGTGAAAAAAGGGTATGCTCCAGGCTTTGTCGCCTCCCCCCCCCCGCCCCGGTGGAGAAGTTGTGTGACCAGGCAGAAGAGAAGAGAAGGAAACAAAAGAGAGTGAACGGGGTTGGGATAGTAGAAACATCTTGTGCTGTCGTGAGCCCTACGTGTCTGTGTAGGAATGGGGTTATAAGAAGAGAGCCTGATTGAGAAATTGTAACTGCTGGGGAAATGAAGTTAAGGAATACGCTATGAGATAATGGAGTGTATTCATATGAAGCTACCTCATGGGGTGTCTATTCGGCCACTAAGTGCTGCCAGGAATTTAGCCATCACAGCTTGAGGGAAAACTGCGTTAAAGGAATCGGTCTGTTAGCTCAAGAGACTTTTGCAGCAGATTTTTCAGCTATGTTTGTGAAGGAAACCCATCAAATGCAATACATCATGCTCCATGGAGTGGTTATTACTGTTTAAAGTTAATTAAATCATTTTGCACAGTTTTTAATACTGTCTTTGACATGGTGTAAACAAATTGTTATTCTGACGAGGAACCTTTGTAACTGAGCATTTCTGCTCAAAGGTATCTTTCCAAACTTTGAAATAAATAAACAAAGAAGTACAATTCAGAAGTGGACAATGGACTTAATCAATGAAAGGTGCATGCTTTCCTGCTAATGAACATTGCCCCTACAGGTTGATAAGATCTGCAGTAAGACAGTGCCTGCTCCCCGCCATCAACTAACCAGGTAACAAGCTATTTCTGTTCTAATTCCTTGGACTGTGGTTGCTTAGGTTGTGTAGTGCCCCCCTCCCACTTTTTACCATCCAGACACCACTAGACACCGGGAGGGGGGCTTACATATACATTGTTATGCCCATGAATTAAATCTTGTGCTTTGTAATACATGCAAAGAATAGACAGAGGCACGTGACTTCTTCCAAACTCTTGAGATTTTTTTTGCTTTTTTTAGTGTTTCGGTGAAACACCACCAACAGTTCATGAATGCACAGAGGGACCTAGGCTTAACACCAGCTGAACTTGTGCAACTCTCAGATACTAGATGGTCTTGTAGACCGCGGTCAATTATAGCTGTGCTGAAAACATGTGTTGCACTTTTAAGTTGCTTGGCTATAGGGTCTGATGCAGCTGCTCATGGTTTACAAAAGAAGCTTGCAAACTGGGCAGCAGTTTCCTGTCTCTTTGTGTTTCAGATACTACTGAGTACAACCCATGGTTTGTTTAATCCCCCCCTTCTCCCCCTCCCTGCCTTCTGTACCCTTCTTGCCCCAACTAAGCGCTCTAACCACTCTCTCCCTGCAAGAGCATTTATGCTTTTCCTCCCCTGATTGCAACCTCTGCACTGATAGTGGTCTCTCAATGTAATTAAGTATTAGCCGGCCCAGTGGCACTGAGGGTTGAGGCGCTGGATGCCACACCTCGAGTCACACCGGTGACCCAGGTTTGGGAACGAGCTTGGGGAGTCGGCGGGGGAGGAGAGGATAGAGCATCTGGAGGACTGCTCTCCTCTCCTGGGGAGGGTGGGTGGTTGACTCCCCAGCACGAGCGACTCCCAGCAGAGGCTGGGAGTGCAACAGCCAGGGGATCATGCTGGTACGGGGAGAAGCCTAGGTGGACATCTGCAGGAAGGGTGCGGGAGCACGCCCAGTCGCACTGGAAGTCATTGCACATCTGGGCTCCTAAGGGGGGTGCTCATGAATGCAGGAAAACTCCCATTGGCTGGGAGGAAGACATCGCCTGCCCCCACCTCCAACACCAGACCCTGCCCACTGGGGACCTTGTCTCTCCAATCACCTCCACCCGAAAGAGCACCAGAAGAAAGTGCCAAGGAGCAGCAAGCGGACTCACTCCGGGGGTAGATTCCAGGGGGTTGCTCCATGGGTGTGTTGTGGGTGCTGGGAAACTGAGGCACAGATGGGAGGCTCTCAGGTACGAGGGGAACAAGCAGGTTGACCGATGGGGCCCCAGCCAGCAGAGACGGGAGGGAAAAATACTTGATAAAAAAAAAAAAATGTAACTAAGTATTGTCCTATGAGATTACTCTTACTGTTAATGTCTCTCCTCTACTTACTCTTTGGATACCCTAGGTTACATGTAAAACTGCATTATTCTTGTTATGTCACTTGTAGGGTTACCACCTGTCCCGATTTTTGCAGGACAGTCCTGATTTGGGCAGCTGTGTCCTGCAATAAAACATGAAAAAAAATGCTACATGTTCTGACATTATAGTACAAAAAATATTTTCTGACTTTCCTCTAACTGTTGCAAAAAACTATAATACCTTAACTAAAATACCTTAAAATGACAAGAAACAATAGAAACAATTAAAAATTGCAACACTTAGTCTTAATTCTGATTATTTAGAGAAAACAAGTCTGTTTCACTGGTCAAGGTTTTATTTTATTTATTTATTTAAATTTTGATGACTGGGTGGGCCCTCTGAGACAGTCAAGTCCCTTTTTCAGGGGTGACCCTGGGAACCTAATGTTCCAAGCATAAGAAAACAGTACAGATGCAGATAATTATGTACAAATGTCATTGGACAGTTACATACATTCATGGACTAGACTAGCCAAGATTACATATTGTCCTGCAAAAAATAACGTTTCCGTAAGAAATGTCCCACTTTGGGCTTTTTAAAAGGTGGTAACCTTATCACTTGTTACCTTGTTTATTGCCCCAAACGTTGTATTGTACTCCCCTGGGCCGTTCCTTAAAATAGGCATATGTATGCCCAGTGAACCCTACCCAGTCAACAAAAGCTAAATAAATAATTTCCCGTGGAAAAAATTCCTTGATTTGTCAACTGATATAACTGCTGTTGCGGCTGCCACCACAACTCTGTCAGACATGCGAAATGAGGCAGCAGCCAATGACGTGTAATAAAGCGTCAGTTTTGTGAGAGACTTGATATGTCAATTGCACAGGTTTCAAAACGTTGCAAGCGTGAAATAAATCCCAGGTTGGATGATTTCTTAGTTGAAACAACCTCTGGATCCACGTGAAGTTACTCATAATGAAAAATAAGTTTCCGATCCAGATTGTGGTATCCTTGTTTGAACAGAATGATTGCAGAACTTGGTAGAATATTTTCTACTGTAAAAGAAATACTTACTGGCATTCAAGCTTGTTCACCTTCCTTATCACATTTTCTAAACTTTTAGTCTCTGAAACATGAAGCTGATCACTACAGAACTGATATTTTAACACGAAGAAGCTGTTGCCAAGAACTTTGTGACGCACTTTCAAAATGAGATGAAAGATATGACAGTGTTGTATAGTAAACTAGACATTCTAATGTTTCTTTTCCTGAAAAAATAGTCAAAGTTGCAATGACGATCCCTGTCACAAGTTGTTCATGTGACCATTGATTTAGTGTTCTGAGATGTCTGCACACTTGGCTTCATGCAACAGTAAACCAGGAAAGACTTGGGGCCCGATATTTAAAATCGCATAAAGTGGAGCGCAAAAATTTGCACTCCGCTTTGCAATAGCTCCAGTGCCCAAAGATGCTATGTTTAGAGGAATAGTGCACCGGCACTATTCGATTGAATATAGGGCAATGTTGGCCCAGCACTGCCCCAACGTGGCTCCTGAAGTACGCTCCCACAATGGAGTGTGCCAAAGCGCAGTTTGCAATATTCAAGGGGACCCATGCAAATGAGCTCATTGAACATGCAAGGTGCTAAGGGGCCATTTGCATGCCCATCATGGGTTCATTTGCATGGGTAGCCAGACAATTTAGCACAATGCCGCCCTCCAATTGCCTGGTTCCAGACATGGAGCTATCCCTGGTGGTAGTGGTCCCCTCCCCATCCAATCCCTCGTCAAGTATATGCACACAATTAACCTGGTGTCCAGTGGTCCCTTCCCCCACCTGCACCCATGCCCAGTGTCCACACACAATGTCCCTGGCATCTAGAGGTCGTTCCCCACACCCATGCCCGATGTCCACACACAATGTTCCTGATGTCTAGCAGTCCCTCCCCCCATTCACACACATGCCTGATGTAACAGAACATTTATCCTGGTGTCTAGTGGTCCCCTCCACCCGATGACCTGCACAATTAATAAAAGAAGTTTATCCCTGGCGTCCAGCGGTCCCTCCCCTGTCCGATACCCATCCCCGTACCAGTGAAAGCCCACCTCAATTTGACAGTCCCCTCCAGTGATCGCCGGCCCACCACTAATGTGCGAGATGCCTGTGGCAAGTAATGCCCCCCCCCAACAACACAGCATTTCAATTTATGACAATCAGTAACTTTCCACACAAGAAATAGTCCATGTAAGTATTTAACCCTTAATCACAGTAAAATAAAATGTCATGCATCTCTCATATTAATGACACAGCATTGGGGGGAAAAATACTATTAACATAACATAGTAATATTCTAAAGTTCAATAGTTACACTGCAGGGATTCACGATGTGTCATCGACAAAATATTTGTCGAACGACCCCACAGCAAAACCGGCAGGTGGACTGCATTTTGCAGTCGGCTGCCGATTTGCAGAAGCAAAAAGTGTTCTCCCCCGAACTGCCCACACAGGGGGCTGTGTCCCCCCAACTTAGGATTCTCAGCTCCAAGTCAGACCTGAGTTGGGGGGGTGCAGGACCCCCTACAGACAGAGCTGGGTGCCAGCGGGTTCCGTACAGTGACGTGGCACTGTTGTCACAGTAGGGGACTCCGCTGTCGACATGTCGACATTGGGGATGTATACCGCCACTGGAGTGGAGTCCATGAACAGCATGGCTGTGTCCGATAAGTAGATATCCAAGATAAAGTATAACAATGAACTACCCCATTAGGGGAACGTTTTGCTATGCTAGCTCCCTTAAGAACACTGAAAAATGTAAGAAAATGGAAAAACTTTCAAATAATCTAAATTATTAGAACAGTTTACCAAACTGTATCTATATAGAAAATACTACCCCTGTTTGATAGCATAGGCACTCTAAGGTATTATAAATATAGAAGCCCCCCATTTATGTTAAGAGAGCACTTACAACAAAATAGCAACTTGTTTAACTCTAGCCCAGGGTATGAAATTCATGAAAAAAAGTACCCGCCCACTTGGGCACATAAGAAGAAAATGTACATGCCCAACAAATTATTTACATGCCGCCCCTTAGTTTACATAATTTTAGATGTCATCTTCACTGGGCCAAGCACTTTCGTTTTCATCACCACTAGGGCTGGCAGAAGCAGCATGCAGTGACAGTGTTCTGGAGCCATAAGTTTTGGTAGTGGGCCTTCTTTTGCCATTTTTCCACCAAGTGATATGGCACCTTCAGGGGTTATAGTCACTAAGCTGGGGTCCATTCAGAGATATAGACATTAGGTTGTGTAGGGTGTCTGGGTGTAATCCAACCCTCCAGTCATTTTTTATTCTTCCCATCAGAGAGAAGCCTCGTTCTGCAGCAGCAGTGTGAACAGGAATCAGGAGAATGATTCTGACAGTGGCCAGCACATTTTTAAATTGTTGATCCTGCACATCCGCAAGAATCACTTTCTGCCACAATTTCAGAGACTTACAACTTTCAACAGACAGCAAGTGGAGTACGTGCTTTTTTAAGTCTAGCCACTCCAGCAGTACCAAAGTAACATCAACTCCACGAGACTCTAGGACCACTTTATAGTGATCAACAATTGTTTGATCTCCATATGTTTCAAGTGCCTCTGTGGATGTTGGCCAGGACTGAAAATTTAAAGCTCTTGCAGCTAGTAGCACTTTATTGGTCGTGAAGGACTGAAAGCGAGATTCATTGTGCTGTGATGTTTTCCGAAGAATTTTTTTTTTTTAAATATCATCTTTATTATGTTTTCAACATATATACATACATACATATCATCAGGTCTCATACATTTCAATTAATTTATACAATACATTTCCTTAGCTGAGAAGCAGAATATGTAGGTTTAGTTACTTACATATAGAGGGTTGTCTATGTACTTAGCTTACATGTGGGGATTGGAATATTAGTAATTGATTGTAAATCAACAATGAAAGATAGATCACTCTTAGATCTTGGGTCTCTGTTGGCTTATCAGCATGGTCTTAGTATATCCTCTAACTTGTAAGGTTAATAAGTTGTTTGTAACTGGTCGCTCAACATTCAGGTAATCCTGGTATAATCTATTAGTATATAAGTAATAGCACCTAGGATAGAGTTCCTTGATTATATCTGTAATAACCATTCCCACAGGAAACAGTTGGAGCGTTTAATGGCACCTCCCTTTCCAGGTTACAATCTATAGGTAGTGGGGCCTTGTAATTTTTACGTGTGTCCATTGCCTTAAGACACTCCTCACCTTGCCCGTTGTACCGCCCTTTCTCCTCAAACTGGGTAACGCTGTATTGGGTTCCCATTATCAAAAGAAAGGACCTAACCTGGCCTCTCATTCCTGCCATCAATGGCTCGACTGTTTCAGACTGAGAGTAAGTTAGTCAGTTATGTTCGGGTTTCCTAAGGGGTGAAGGTGGAGTCCCTTAGCATATAGTATATCTGCCACCTAATCCATCTAGTGGTAAACTTCTCTTCTTGTTCATTCAGATTGTGTATTATTTTTTCCATGTTGTAGATCTGTTTTGTGATGTCCCACCAATCTTGTATTGTGGGGGTTTTAGCGGTCAGCCATAGTTTCGTGATAGCCTCCTTTGCTGCCGTGATGAGAAGAAGGAGTAGGTATCTGGTGTTGGGACCTCTTAGTGTTCCTGGGAGGATAAAAAATAGGAACATCTCCAGCGTCGGGTGAGGTTGGGGGTCCAGTATTTCTTGTAGGTGAGACTGGAGGTGTGAAAGAAATGGTTTGAAGGCTGGGCGGGACCACATGATGTGAGTGTGGTTTGCCTTAAGTTCTCAGCACAGGCAACAGCATATTGCTGGGTTGGTTGGAGAATAGTGGCTCATGATTACTGGTGTTCTGAAGTATCCTACCAGATTCTTCCACGCGTATTCACGCCACTGGTGTGAGCTGGTCACTCAGGATGAGAGACTGCATGCTCAGTGCCAGTCCTAGAGAGAGAGTTGGTATCACGATTCCTGGCTCCATTGCAGGCGTATGTTCTAAGTGAGGGAATCCCTCTGCGAGTTAAGTGCTTGATAGTAAGATGACAATCAGGTGGTCTTGTTTCACTGTATTGTTCAGATGGATTTGGCTATGAATTAAAGTTGGGTATTGTTCGGGAATCCATAACACCTGTGGAAGATTCTCAACGTAGTGTCAAAGTTGAAGATAGCGGAAGAAATCCTTGTGGGGCAAATTATACTTTTTTTGGATATCTGCAAACGACCAAATTCTGCCCTGTGTCATTATCTGTAACAGGTATTTTAGGCCACATCTCTCCCAGTGCTGAAAACTGTTATCTATGTTGTTCGGGGGGAAGTCGTTAAGGCTGGAGATTGGGCATATGACTGCTTGGAAGGAGGCCAATTGCTGTTTTTTTTTGATGGATTGCCAATTTCTGAAATGGTCTGCGAGCCAAGGATTTAAGTGATGGTGTGTTCTCTTGTCTGTCGCTTGTTGGTACAGGATTTGAAAGTAAGCATGGTCGTTCATTAGGGTTCTCTCAATTTCTAGCCAATGTGGGTTGGAGGTTCTGTTTTGCCTGGTCATTATGTGTGATAGGGTCGCCGACTGTTGATGCAGTTTTAAATCAGAGAGTGCTAAGCCCCCGTCTTGGCGTGGCAGAGTGACAGTCTTTAGGCAGACTCGGGGCCTTTGGTTGGCCCATATGAATTTTGCTATGAGGCGGTTCATTTCTAGAAAGACCTTTAACGGTATATGTATGGGAATATTTTGGAATAAATATAGAGCTCTTGGGAGGACAATCATTCTGACCAGTTTGATTCTGTTTGTTACACTTAAGGGTAAAGTTGTCCATGACTGTAAGTCTAATTTCAACTGTGTCATGAAGGGGGTGTAGTTGTGTTTGTAGTATTTTATGGGATTTCGAGGTAGGTGTATACATATATATATATATATATATATATACATATATATACCCAAATACTTCAGTTTTTGCAGGCCCCACCTACCTGGGATGCTGTCTTGTGTACTCAATCAGGGAGTGTAGTCAAAAGTGAGTATTTCTGTTTTAGCAAGATTTAGTTTGTAACCTGACACCAGGCCAAAAGCATCCAGGATCTGTTTTACTCTGGGGAGTGATTGCTCGGGATTTTGGAGGTATAGAAGAAAATCGTCCGCATACAGAACGATGCGGTGCTCTGAGCCTCCTATTTGTATTCCCTCTATTCTTCGGGATTCCCAGATTATTGCGCTAGTGGTTCAATAAATGCTGCGAATAGTAAGGGGGATGGTGGACATCTCTGTCTAGTCCCTCTTTGGAGGCGGAAGCAACTGGAGTGGTGTCCATTTACCTTTACACATGCTTGGGGTGCAGAGTATATGTTTTGGAGGACCTTAATTAGGGGAGGGGGGAAGCCTAATTTATGGAGTGTTAGGTACAAAAAAGGCCAGGCCACTCTGTTGAATGCCTTTTCGGCATCTAAACTGACTAATATCGATGGGGATTTATTTATTTGCATTTGATGGACCACATGAAGGGAACATTTGATATTGTCAGTGGTGGTGGTGTGGGATCTCTCGAATCCTGTTTGGTCCTTATGTATTAACAGAGGGAGAACCTGGTCCAAGCGGTGAGTTAATATACTCGTAAATAATTTGTAGTCTTGATTGAGTACCGATATGGGCCAGTGTGAAGCACAGAGTTGTGTATTCCTACCTGGTTTGGGGATCACAGAGATAGTTGTGTATGACCAGGATGGGGGGGAGAACTTCCCTCCAAAACTGAGTTGAACACGTGTAAAAGTCTGGGGAAGATTTGTGTCCTAATAGCTTTATAGAGCTCAGTGCCCTAGCCATCCGGCCCAGGCGATTTAAGGGACTTGGCAGTGGCTGAAGAATTTTTTTGATCTCTGAAATTGTGGCTTCTACAATGTCTGACGGAGAACCTGATCTGTGCCTGCTAGTTTCTTTTTTTTCTTTCTTTTTTTTTACTTTTTCTATTTATCCCTCCTATCTGCTCTCGGTGCCCACTCCTTCCATCCACTCATTTCCTCCATTCCACCTTCCGAGGGATCTGCCCTTAGAGTGCCTCTTCTCCCCTCCTGCACAGTGGGGTCTGTCCCTCCTTGGTGGTCTGGATGGAACCTGAGTGGCTTTCATCCAGGGCTGCCGAGAGGTGTTTTCCATTTTTCTCCCCTTGATCCCCTACCCTCTGAGATGTCCGGCAGTTGGGATGTACGTCCCGAGTGGTGGCGTGCTGATGCACGCCATGCCTCTCATGCACCGTCGACGTCCCCCTTCCCCGGCTCCCGTGAGCGGAGCCGCCTCCATCCCTTCCTGTTGCCGGTGCTTCCACTGGCTGTGGAAGGGATGCAGAATGCAGGTGCATTCTTGGTCTCCCACCCCTGAGGGAGGAGAGCATCCATTGGGATGCTCGATCCTCCCTCTCCCCTGCCGACCCCCGGCCACCCGAGTCCGTTCCCAAACCCGGATCGCCGGCGTCGCACGAGGTGTGGTGTCCAGTGCCTCAACCCTCAGCGCCACTGGGCCAGCTGTGACTGCTAGTTTCATTAGTTAAGTCAACACTGTTGTATTGAGTTAGTTCTCATTTACAGATGTAAGTGTTATGCGGTGAAGAGTTTCTTGAATCGAGAGACCATTTAGTTTCTGAATTATGCTTTCTACTCTGCTGTGAACTTTTTCAATAGTGGAATCCTCTTGCTGAAAGCACAGACTAAGACCAGATAAGTAACCAAAAAACACTTTCAGAAAGTTCATGTATATAACACATTTTAAAGTATTAAGCACTTTAAGTATTCCTAGTGCTTTTTGGCCATGATCCTGCTTGTTTGTCAGTGACACATGTTCGAGGTGAGGGCCTTTCCAACTTGTTGGTGACCTGTGGTAAAATGAGTAAATGTTCAGCAGAAGTTGTTCTAATGACTTGTAAAAGGGACCGTCTCTGAAATAATCCTTTACAGCAAGCTCTAAACAATGTGCACAGCAGTGTATGTCAGTGAGGTGTGGGCACTGGAAATCTTGCTTTATTCAAGTAAGGACAACTGAAGTGCTCCCCAACATTACAGCAGCACCATCAGATGCCGCACTTATCAGCCTATGTTTCCAACCACCATCCTTTAAACCACCTTCACCCACTAAAGCATTAATCACAGTATTTAAAATGCTTTCTGAATTTGGGACACTGACTGGTTTCAGTGCAAGAAATCTTGTTACAGGTAGGCCATTTTCAAAAACACGTACATAAATGCCCTCCTCCTCAGTCACACTTTTATCTGTGCAGGAATCAACAAGAAAAGAAAAGAAAAGAAGTCATTGTTTTGTAGTAGACTAGAAGTAGTGCTTTGAATATCTTGGGCAATATAGTGAATGAAGACACGGCATTGCTTGTCACTACTGTAACTGTGACTCATAGCATCATCCCCATGATTTCTTCTTTGTAAATCAAACAACCCAGGAAAATCCCTGAAAGGCCTTTCGGTCCTAGCAAAATAATATGCTGTACAGAACAATTTACAAATTTGATCCATTTCTTTTTGTTCCATAAATTGTATGGATTTCTCTATTGGTCTTTCTCCAACTTTTGTTTTATTTGCAATGTATGCCATTTCAGCATTTTTGTGTGCTACGGACACTTCGTGTGCTGAGATAATGTGTACTCTAAAAGTACTGCATCCAGTTCTGAAATTATTTTTGCTTTGGCTTTTATCATAACTCTGACACAATGTACAGAACATGGCACATTTATCTGTGTCATATGTAAGCCACTGCCTGCCCTTTTTCCACGATTTCTGAAATTTTCTAACTTTCGGGGCCTTAACTTGGCTTTCTGTACAAGCACTAGCACTTGAGGAAACTTCAGTGGTCACAACAGTTTCACTGTCTGGGCAAGGAGGTGGTGTGGTTATAGCTGTAGTAGTAGTAGTGCTAGTACTAGTGCTTGGTGTTGGGGAATCCGAGTCGGCTCCCACAGTCTCTTCAAGACACTTTCTCTTAAATCCAAATTTAAAAAGACTCATGGTGTCTGCCTGAACTTTTGAATGCTGACTTTGAGAATTTTTGTGTTACTCAGTATTAATAAATGCAACAAGGAAAAGTGTGTCTTGTCTTTTTTTTTAATAATAAACTTAACAAGAAAACCTGACTGTCTCGTCTGATTATTTTTTATAACAGGTGACAAAGTAGACAGTATTCAGATTTTAGATAGTCCACAGACATCGTAGCTTGTAAAAAGCTTAATAGTCAGAATATTTTTTTATAAAGTATTCCAATTTTAGATAGTCCACACACGTACAAAAGGTTGTCAATTTTTTTAATACAGTATTCAGAGTTTAGATAAGTCCACACAACATAGCTTGTAAAAAGCTTAACACTCAGATTATTTTTTAACAGTACTCAGATTTTAGATGGTGAACAACAGCATAGCTTGTAAAAAGCTTAATAGATTATTTTTTAACAGTACTCTGATTTTAGGTGGTGAACAACAGCATAGCTTGTAAAAAAGCTTAATAATTAGATTTTTTTTATAAAGTATTCCAGTTTTAGAGTAACTTGTAAAAAAACAAATTATAGATTTTTTTTTGCAGATCCTTCTTAGATTTTAGTGAAGAAACACTCCACAGAGTAGATTGGTAGGTCAAAAAGTTACAAGTTGTAGTAGCTCATAGAACTGGCTTTTTAACTAGCTTTGAGCTACCTGGGCTAGCAGTAGCTCTTTAATTACTTTTCTGTGATTTAGTTCACACAGCAAGTATAGCAAGCTGTAGCAAGCACCCTTCACAGGAGTAAAAAAAAGACCTGTTTAAAATTGACTTCGGGTACCTCAGCTACAAGTTGTTTAACTGTTATAAGATCAGAGAGAGCTGTGGATTGATAGCTTTAGCTTACTTAGCATGAATTAGTTAAAACAGCTTACTTAGATTTTTCAAGAGTTCCCAGACAGTAACTTGACTGAGTCTGTGAATATAATGATGAGACTACTAAACTATTTTAGTCTTATCTTACTGCTTCAGGGACAGCCTTCAAACTAAGAGAAAGGCAGTAAAGGCACCTCACAGACAGTTGCCCTTTTTCAGCTTCCCAAATAGAATGCTACTTTTCTCAGCTCAAGTTATAAACAGCTTTTTGATTTGATGGCCAAACACTCTCCAGATAGCTTCAATTAGGTAAGGTTTGGTTAGGCAGGGCAGGTATTAGTAATACTACTAATAATAACAAAACCTTTTACTGTATTGAGGAAGGCAGGCACTCAGATTAGTATATATTATGGATAAATTCAGAGTCTGTTGCAGCCTGCAAAGTCTGTAATTAATGGTCCCCAACTGAGTTCTCCTTCTATATGCTGTAGTCAGCACTTTCTGCCTCTCTTGCTGTAATTTCAGCAAAATGCTATGTTATACAAGCTAAGGCAGCAATAGCTACTAGCAAGCTATACATATGTCTTTATCTCATGCAGTTAGACTGGTGGTAAATTCAGCTTGCTTAACTGTCTGCAGACTAAGTGCTTCCAGAGATATATGTCTCACAGTGATACCCCTCTCCACATGTCACTCAGTCACTGATTTTTGAGATCCTGATTTCTGCCTTTTTCCCCCCACTTTCAAATGCCTAGTTGTTAATGCTCTCCGTTTTGTTTAAAATTTCTTCCCCTCTGGACAGAGATCTTCACAGTCTCACACTCGCTCGCTCCCCTCCCCTGATTAACTCCTGCACACTCTCAGGTTCAATAAAAAAAAGTTAACACAGCTCTTGAAAGAGCTTTTGGTTCTTTTAGTTGAACAAACAGAAAAATTACAGACTGATCGTCGATCCTGATTGCAATGGGATCGTAGAAAGGAACCGATAGTTACTCTAGCAGTGCTACCACATGATGAGTCGAACTGTCTCTACATTAACAAGAGACAGAATGGCATTGGCATGCTTTGCAATCCTCTCCTGTCCATGCTGCGGCAAGGGGTGGGTGAACTACTTGACACACTGGCACACCTGTTGGTACCCACTTCATGAAAACACGCCTCCAGCAGTGACCGTGGGACCCCTTACTGGTGCTAGATGGTGGAGGGCTGTGCCAATCAATTGAGGTACGGCCACTTACTTGTCTCTTCCTTGGAGACTCGCAGCATGTCAGCTAATGCCATGAAGAGCACACATGTGATGGGCTCTTGGCATTAGCGCTGTTGTGCCTGCGCTTCTCCAGTGCTGCTTCTCCATCCCGATGGCTCCCCCGCCCGGACAGTGAATCCTGAAAGAAAAAAAAAAGTGAAATGAGGCAAAAACAAAGAAAAAAAAAACCGAGCTCCACACAATTACCTTAGGTGCTGAAGTGGACATGTACTACACAACAGTAGGTGTCCTGAGGAAATAGTGCATGCCCTTGGGCACCTAAGGTATAGGAATTTCGCACCCTGCTCTAGCCTCTGAACCGGAGACTCTACAGCCCTATATAAACATGGAACCCACAAATTTACCATCCTGGGAATAGCCAGTCTCTTAATTATAATGATGAGGCAAAAAATTAACTGATAGAATGAACAGGTTTTATTAGAAAGTTCTTACTCTGGCAGGCCTGGTGGTGCTGAGGGTTGAAGTGCTGGACGCCACACCTCACACCATGCCAGTGACTCGGGGTCAGGAGCAACCTCGGGTGCTGGGGGTTGGCAGGGAAGGAGGAGGACTGGGCATCCCAGGGACTACTCTCCCCCTCCAGAGAGGGTGGGAGGGGATGACCATGGTAGTTCTGGCTCCTGGCAGCGGCTGTGGGCTAGTGCATGTTGCAGTCCACTAAGATGTCAACACAGGCTGACACTGGACACGCCGGGCATGGATGCACACACACAGAGTCCTTGGCATCATTGCATGCCTGCAGAGTGAAGTGGAAGGCAAAAATAAAAAAAAATATACCAGTCCCCATGAGCACAATGAAGGCAGGATCTGGTGCTGCCACGACAGTCACACCCAAGTAGCTCCCCTGTTGTGTCTGCCCCCTGGTCTTCCGTGGTGAGAGGGCTAAGTACCCACCGTGATGCGGCCAGGGAAGGGAATGACATAGGGGTTTCAGAGCTCTGGCTGAGGTTGGGGCAGCGGCTGAGGTGATAGATGGATGGATGGGTGGGAACCATAGGTACAACACCTCCCCCAGCCGAGGAACAGGTATAAAAGTATATAACAAAAAAAAAGATTCTTACTCCATGGACTCTTCTGCATTTTCCTCTTCTTTCAGCCCTTGACGCCTTTGCTCTGCCTGCACCCTGCACCTCTAAACTCACTTGCCTGATTCTATCGGGTCAGGTCTGAGAAGGCCCAGACCTTGCTTTAAGGCACAATTCGAAGACGAGCTGTAAAATTGATCCGAATGTGGAATACCAAGCTCCTTGAGATTGTGACGGACTCCATCAAATTTCTTTCTTCTCTGCCTCGTTGCATAGCTGATATAGGGGAAGAGACACACCAGCTTGCCATCCTGGGAAAGTGGACCATTCCTCCTGGCTCAGGGACATGATCTGGTCTCTCTCTCTCTCTCTCTCTCTCTCTCTCTGATTCCTGCAGTAACCACCAACAAAGTGCACGATGGGCTGTCAGCCTCCATACTCCCACGTGGCGTAATGCGATATGCTTTTGAAAACGAAAGTCATTGGGATCGCGGTCCAACAAGAGTTTTTCTGCAAGCCAGTCATTAATGAACATTTTAGGGTGATCCTCTTCGATGCCTTCCAGTAATCCCAGCACCCTAACATTTGCAGCCCATATCTGGTTCTTAAGCATTTCCAAACATGCTCTAAAATGCTGTGATTCCTTTGCCACCATGGCTGTTGCACTAGTGGATGCCACTGCTTATTTTTTCACATCGAGCATTTCAACCTTCATTAAGTCCATGGTATTTATTTCCACTACTGTGACCCTGTTGTTAAAGGTGTCCATTTTCTGGCTGAGATCAATGATGGAGGAAATCTAACATTGCATTTGTAGGCCCAGAAACTGCATGGTTTCTGTCTCAGAGCTCTGTCCTGCAGTAGTCTCAGTTACCTCCGCAGGAGTTGCTGGCAGACCCGCTGCTTCTTGCTTCCCTTTACTGGGGAAATTGGAGCCCCGATCGTGCCGAGGGTTACCCATAGTTGTTCTCTAGGCAAAGATCTTCTGATCTAGGAGCAAAGAGTTAACAAAGTTTCCCCAAAATAAACTTATTTAGTGTCTTTTTGTTATCTTTTATCGGAGCTAGTTAAAAATGTGACTAGTATGCTCAGGTTCCACAGCAACCTCACCCTGGCCCCATTCCTGAATACGTCCCTGAACCACAGCTTACTCCCGTGCAACCCTAGTGGTTGGCAGAGAAAGTGCAGTGGCCCCCCCGAGCCAGTCCCGAGCCACCAAAACAGTGGCCCTGGTGTACCCGTGAAAGCTCACCCCAGTTTGACAATCACTTCCCCCCATGGCAATCGCTGGCCTGCCACTAACGTGCAGGATGCCTGTGGCAAGTAATACCACCTCCAACAACACAGCTCTGACCCCATTCCTGAACAGTGATATTCCAACCCCTCCAGCCCATGTCTTGATGTTATCTAGTGACCCCCCCTCCTGTGGCACAGAGAACCCACCCCCCCTCGTCACCCTTACCTGAATCGCAGTGCCATGGTGAAGTGATGGTGAGCGACACAGCCCTCCACACACCACCTCAGCCACCCACCATCTGACAGAAGCAGGGTAACCAAGAAAAACCAAAAGTACCAAGAAACAGTAACCAAGAAAAACAGATACAAGCAACCAGAGATTACAGAAGCAACAAAATTATGCATTAAGCAGGTTAGTAAGGGGAAAAGGAAGAGGAGACCATTATGGTTTTCCAAAGGAGATAGCGGAGAAAGTGAAAGCAAAAAAGATTGCATTCTGGCAATACAAAAAGATGCAGGCAGAAGGGGATAGGGAGAAGTACCAGGAGAAGCAAAGGGAGGCAGGGAGGTCAGTAAGAGAAGTCAAAGCTCAAACAGAAGAGTGCATCACAAAATCAGTGGGTAGAGGGGACAAAACCTTTTACAGATACATAAGTGAAAAAAGAAAGGCAAAGAGAGGGATAGTGAGACTTAAGGGGGAGGATGGGGGCCTCGTGGAGGATGACAACAGTAAAGCTGGCACACTGAACAGGTATTTCTGCTGTCTTTGCTGAGGAAGAGGAGGGTAATGGGCCTGAAGGGAGTACAAGAGGTGGGAACGGCACAGAAATGGACACAAGTCCCTTTACATGGGAAAGGGTCCTGAAGGAACTGGAAGGAATGAGTTGATAAAGCAATAGGGCCAGATAGGGTGCTCCCCAGGGTCCTAAAGGAACTAAGAGAGGTGGTGGCTGAACTTCTGGCAATCCTGTTTGGCTGATCACTGGAAATAGGGGAGGCATCCAAAGACTGGAGAACAGCAGATGTAGTCCCCTTATACAAAAGCGGGAACAAAGAGGAAGTGGGGAACTACAGACCAGTCAACCTGACGTCAGTAGTGGGGAAGATCACAGAAGCACTACTGAAGGAGAGATTTTTTTTTTATATATACTTTTTCTTTATGCCCCCTTCTCACTGTACTAGATTCCTTTCTTCGGGGATCCCTAGGCTGTGTATTCCCATAGTCCCACCCCAGGTACCTCCCTCTGGGTGCTGGTTAGCCTTTCCCCATCCTGCCTCGGTTTGACCCCCCCCCCAGTCTCCCTCTCACACCTCAAGTATGCGTCAGAAGGCGTCACCAGCCCCACCTATGAAGCTTGGTTAAGGGTTATCTCGGACAGCCAGGTCCCATCTACAGGAGCCCAGCACAGGGTTTTTCCGCTTTCCTGGTCCCAGCCCGGGACGTCTGCACTATGTGGGGCATGGAGCGACGACTTCGCTGACGCGTTAACGCCTCTGGCTCCTCAGCAGATGTCCCTCCATATGCTGTCTCGCTGCACCTCCACCTGTGGTCACCTGGGTGGCGGTATCGCAGTGGGACCTGCATCCCACCCCGCCCTGAAGAGGAGAGCAGCCCCATGGCGCTCAAGCCTCCTCCCCAGCCGCCTCTCCAGCCCCTGAGTCCATTCCCTCAAGCCTCGGGTTGGCCACATGCAGTAGTCTTCACTGGCTGTGCCGCAGGCCGCCTCTTGAAGGAGAGATTGGTGAACATCTGGTTGCCAAAGGACTACAGGATCCAAGGCAGCATGGTTTCACTGGGGAAGGTCATGTCAGACCAACCTCGCTGAATTTTTTGAGACTGGGTGGCAAGGGAGGTGGATCGGAGAGGGCAGTGGACATGACCTATCTGGATTTCAGCAAGGCCTTTGACACTGTGCCATATAGAAGGCTATTAAACAAGGGAATATTGGCGTGGGCAGGACAGTAGTGTGGTGGGTAGGTAATTGGCTGGGCAGCAGGACACAGATGGTGGTGGTAAATATCTGTCACTCCACAGAAGGAAGAGTGGCCTGTGGGGTACCACAGGGATCAGTGCTGGGACTGGTCCTATTCAATGTCTTCATTAGTGACATTGTGCAGGACCTAGAAGGCAGAATTTCCCTGTTCGCTTGATGACACAAAGCTCTGTAACAGAGTGGACATGCTATAGGGTGTAGACAGAATGAGGAGGGATCTTCAGAAGCTTGAAGAATGGTCAAGGGTTTGGCAGTTGAAACTCAATGCAAAGAAGTGCAAGATAATGCACACGGGGCACAAAAACCCTGGAACAATATATCAGTTGAGGGGTGAGGATATATTATGCACCAAGCAGGAAAGGGACCTTGGGGTTATCATCTCTGATGACCTCAAGGTAGGGAAACAATGCGACAAGGCAGCAGGTAAAGCAAATAGGATGCTGGGATGCATAGGCAGGAGCATCACCAGCAGGAAAAAGAAGGTCATAATTCCCCTATATAAGACACTAGTCAAGCCACACCTGGAGTACAGTGTACAGTTCTGGAGACCTTGCCTATGTAAGGACATAGACGGGGTAGAGAAGGTTCAGAGGAGGGCAACAAAGATGGTACAGAGATTGCATCACAAGTCCTATAAGGACAGGTTGAAGGACTTGAATATATACTCCCTGGAGGAGAGGAGGGAGAGAGGGGATATGATAGAGACATACAAGTACCTTACAGGGAGGAACAAGGTGCAGAAATACACTATTTCCCAGCGAAAAAGGCGTTCCAGGACTAGAGGGCATGGGATGAAGTTGGAGGAAGGGCAATTCAGAGGAAATGTGAGGAAGAATTTCTTCATAGAACGGGTGGTGGACAAGTGGAATATCCTGCCAGAGAAAGTGGTGGGGTGCTGAAACAATTGCAAGATTTAAGAATGCATGGGATACACATAAGGGAATTCTGGAGGTCAGGGGTAAGGGGCAACAGACTTCTAGGAAAACATAAAGTGAGCTTACAAGCTCAAATGGGCAGGCTGGGTGGGCCGTAGGCCCTTATCTGCCGACAGTGTTTATGTAACTTTGTAACATGGCAAAACGAACAGTAGGTCAAACTAGGAAAACAACTGGTCAAAAGGCATCAGGTGGTACAAGAGCAACACGGCATTATGACACGATAATGCCATGTTGCTTGTGAAGTACTACAAGTAGCCACAGGCTAAAAAGGAGCAGTGTTGGAAAAAGCTAAAGGTAAAGAACCATAGAAATTATGTTTAATAAGAGCAAGTAGGTAGGTTAGATAATCAGTAGGACAACTATAACAGAGGCACAGTAAAAAAAAAGTTGTAGGAGGCAAAGAGAAAGAGGTAAAAATGGAGAAAAGCTCAGTAACGTTAACCTCATGTCAATATGTATCTATGTTCTCAGAAAGGATTAGAGTAGCATTGAGGATGAAAAAAAGGGCTTCAAAAAGTACAAAGAATGGGCTGGCCCGGTGGTGCTGAGGCTTGAGGCGCTGGACGCCACACCTCACGCCACACTGGTGACCTGGGTTCGGGAATGAGCCTGGGCCACTGGGGGTCGGCGGGGGGGGGAGAGAGAGAGAGGATCAAGCATCCAAAGGACTGCTCTCCTCTCTCGGGGGGGATCCAGGCTCTGCCCAGCACCGCAGCTGCCTCTGGTGGCTACTGGAGGCACTGCAATGCACAGGACATGCTAGAGGGACACAGAACTGCGGCGGGAGTGCCTGATGCCACTGCACAAAAGAATTCTGCCGGGGATGGTGGAGAGGGTGGAGGGGGGCCACAACCAAGATCTTTGAAAAAGTCTGTCATGGTGAAATGTCAGACCTATCTGCTCCTCTCTTGCTGTGGCTACCTGCCTGAAATAAAGAGGAAGACTTTTTGGAAAAATACTCTGGTTTGGACTCCTACATTATTATACAGAGGTGAGAGTGCCATGATTGAACATAGGCAGCAGTTACACAAAGCATCAACTAAAAGTACACAAAGTACAACAGCAAGGCAGTTTAATGGTACTTAAGTGTCCGATTCAGCATCAGATTTAGTTTTCTCAACTCTAGTTGCACAATCTTTATGGATTTTCTCTGCGAGTTTACCAGCATCAATGGGATTTAAAAATAAAAATACCCTTTCCATCATTAAGTATCCTGAGAGATGCTAGCAACAGGAGGTAATGATTTACGCCCAGTTCTCTCAGAATGCCCCACACACCACTGAAGCCCATTAACTGTGTTACTGTGCTATAATTCAGGTCAGGGAACAGTTTCACAAGAACATAAGCAATTTTATTCCACCTGAGCATTTTGCAGCAAGGAGTTGCTCATCTCTCTCTCTCTCTCTCTCCTTTGGACTTGCAGTGACCATCAAGACTGTGTCTTGTCTTACGGAGGCTGTTGGGGATTAAGCCAGTATGCCTTTTTTTTTCTTTTGTATAATCTTTTTATTAAGTTTCTTTTTTTTTACTTTCTTTATTTATAGTTTTAGTTCAGCATTACAAGACAAACAGTTCACATACAAACAATTAAATACAGTAATTTACAGTGTTAATTCAATTAATTCAATTCATAATCATATCAATTGACAAATAGTGTTCATTAGGTACCAACAAATACACCTGTAATCCTTTCATACTTGAGTTCCACTGTTTATCAATCATGGTACAGAGGGTTGTTTAGTAACTATATTGTGTACCTGAACATTTCATTAAACTTATGACATGTCTGGAGTCGGTAGCATCCTATCTTAATATGTAGATACCCACAGGATACCTACTTGATTTTTCTCCTAAACTTGACCTTATGGACCCTCTTCATTATGGAATAAAATCATGTCTCACCTCTGCCATATATAGAATCCAACGGCTCCATAAAATCTCAAACCGAGGGATCCTTTTGTTAATGGATGCTGTTAAAGCCTCCATTCTATATATATTGATCATAAGCTCTTGCCACATATTTAATGTGATAGGGTTTTGGGATAGCCAATATTTAGTTATTGCCTTCTGGACTGCTAAGAATAGTATTTTCAGGAGCTTAATTGTAGGAGGGTCTCTGTATTCCTTTGGCACTTCCAAGAAGAAAAAGCAGGAAGGGTTAGGCCCAGGCCGGGATCTATTATTGCCTTTAGGGCTTGCTGTAATTCCTGAAAGAATGGGGTCAATACTGGACAACTCCACAGCATACGTACAAGTGCTGCTGGAGAATGGCCACAGTTTCTCCAGCAGGTTGAGAAACTACTGCCTTGATATTTCATTTGAATTGCTGGGGTCCGAAAGTATCTAATAAAGATTTTCCAATAAAAATCCTGCCAACTGATTGCTGATAAGCACCAATGAATCCTTGTTTGGGTCCATGTCCAGATTCCCTCCGGAATCTGGATCCCCATATTGAGTTCCCAAGCCCTTTTTATAGATGAAGTCATATCTCCTTTCCATACAAGCAAAGCCTGATATAGAATAGAGATAATGTTTCCTCTGACAGGTGTACCCTCTATCGCCTTCTTAAAGATGAGTGCAATCTAGGGAAGGGTTGACAGTCTGATACCCGAGTCTGCCATAAGGCTTCTAATATAGTTTCTAATTTGAAGATATCTAAATCTGTCTTGCCAAGGAGTTCCATGTCTATTGACTAACGTTTCAAAAGAAACAATCTCTGTTTCCTCCAAAAAATGCCATATCAAGTGTAGGCCCCTCGCCTCCCACCTCTTAAATCCCACATCCCATATGCCAGGGAAGAAAGTATCCATGTGTGGAACAGAGAACAAGAGCCCCCTCCACCCAACTGCCCTTCTGTCCCTCAAGATTTCAAGCCATATGCTTAAGGTGGAAGCAGTATATGGATTATCTTTTTGTTTTATACCTAATCTCCTTCTCTGTCTAAGAAGTGTGTCGTTCAGATTTTTAAGAGCCCCTTCTCTTAATTCCAAGTTCTTCCATTTGGACAGATACCCTTGGTCCAATCAATACATGATTGTTCGTAGCTGAGCAGCCTGATAATATAATTTAAAGTTTGGTAATGACAGGCCTCCCTCTTTTTGGGGATTTGAAGAACCGAGAGCCGGACTCTAGGTTTATGTGAACCCCATAGAAAGCGGGAGATTGCCCTATTGAGTGAGTTAAAAAAGGAATTTGGTATAAGAATGGGGATTGTTTGGACCAAGTATAAACACTTAGGGAGGATAATCATTTTTATCGCCTCCACTCTCTGCGTCAAGGGAATGGGGACAGGGGCCCACTGCTCTAATTCTAGCTTAATGTTTTTTAGGATTGGAGTAAAATTGAGAGTGAACAATTGGTCTACATGACAACCTAATTGCACTCCTAAATATTTAATATGGGTTAAATTCCATCTAAAAGGAAATATCTGTCGGATCTGTTCCGAGGGCTCATACTGTATTTTCAAGACCTCAGTCTTAGATATGTTCATCTTATATCAAGCTAAGAGACTAAATTCTGCCAGACATGCCCACAGGTGCTCCAATGACTGTTCTGGATTTTGAACATAAACCAACAGGTCATCCGCATAAAGGGCTAGCTTATGTTCCCCCCCTTCCCCACATCCCACCCCTGTATCATCTCATCTTGTCGCAACGCCTGTGCTAGTGGTTCAAGGTATAGGGCAAAAAGAAGGGGGGGAAGGGGCATCCCTGCCTGGTGCCACGTTGCAGGCAAATCGGGTGGGAAACTCTGCCATTAATCTTCACATAGGCTTTTGGGCTAGTGTATATATTACTTACGATTTTAATGAAGGATTCTGAAAATCCAAAACCATGGAGGGCAAGGCCCAAGAATTTCCATGCCACCTGGTCGAAGGCCTTCTCAGCATCTAAACTCAGAATCACGCAAGGTGTCCCCGATCGAGTGGCATGGAAAAAAATATGTAAAGATCTTTTAATGTTGTCTTGAGTTTGCCTACCCAGAATAAAGCCTGTTTGATCGTGATTAATTAACTTAGGCAGAGCTGTCTCCAAACGCTTTGCCAAAATCGATGCATGGAGTTTATAGTCAATGTTCAAGACGGATATAGGGTGGAAGGAGCTACATTGTGTAGTGTCCTTCCCTGGTTTGGGGATACTTGAGATAACAGCATAATTCCAGGTGTCTGGGAATGCATCCCCAAGTTGTGCCACCCTGCAAGCCCTCAATAAGGGATCATTTATCTCCTTTACAAAAAACGTAAAGAATTCTGGGGTATACCCATCGGGGCCGGAGGATTTCTTCGTTTTCAATCTTTTAATTGCAGATGCCAGCTCTATAGAGGTTATAGGGGTATCTAAGGATTCTCTAATCTCCTGAGTCACTTTTGGTAATTTTAGCTTAGCTAGATACGTTTCTATTTGTTCTCTGTCTGGTGAGTGTTCTGACATATAAATTTGTATAGTAATCCCTGAATCCAGATAAGATTTTTTCTGGGGATTTTAATAGATGTCCTGTCCTGGGGTCTGTGATCTGTGTGACCATGTTCCCCATGGTCTGTCGTCTCAGCCGGTGGGCTAAGAGGTGTGAGGCCCGATGTCTGGATTCATAATACCTCTGATGCAGGCGTTGCAGTGCCTGCTCCGTCTTTACGTCAATTAGTCTCTGGATCTGTTGTTTAATTTTTTGAATATCCAACAGCACCGAATTGTCTCCCTTCACATGTTGATCCTGTAAGGCATGTAGTTGTCTTTGGAGATCCTCTAATTGTTGGTTTTGTTGTCGTTTGAAGTGGGCAGCATATTTAATACAGTCTCCCCTAAATACAGTCTTGATAGTGTCCCATAACACAGTGTCAGATACCTCAGCGGACTCATTGTCCTGCTGGATTTGGGCTAATCTAGTAGTGGCCATGTCTGTAAATTCCTTTAAATTTAGGAAATAATTGTTAAATTTTCAGAGGGATTGACCCCTTTTGACCTTCCAGTTCAGCCTCAACAACAATTGTGTACGATCAGAGAGAACAGACAGTACATGTCTGCATTCCAGCACCTGGTCTTGGTGTTCTCCAGAGATCAACATGTAGTCAATCCTGGCATATGAGCCATGTGGAAATGAGTAGTGTGTGTATTCTTTTTTATTTTTATTCTGCCTTCTCCAGGCGTCTATCCAGAAAGCCCCCCTTAAATGATCTCTAATTAATCTGCTAGTCGGGTTCTGCCGAAAGGACTTAATTTTAGACGTGTCTTTTTGTTCCCAGATCTGATTTAAATCCCCACCTACTATTAATAATCCCTTATGATGGTCAGTGATTTTGTGTAGTAAGGAACGCAGGACCTCTTTTGTAGAGCCCGGGGGTGCATGCAAGGAGGCCAATGTGATAGGAGCACTATCCAAATTACCTGTAAGTATAGCTAGCCGACCCTCTGGATCTGTGTAGCTGGCTATCCTCTGAAACTGGGTTCCTCTGGAGACCAGTATAGCAGAGCCTCTTCTTTTTCCCTTCCCAAATGAGGCTGCTACCACTTCATCATAATCAAATTTCTCCAACTTCTGATGTTCAGATTTATTTAGGTGGGTTTCTTGTAATAGTATAAAAGAGGGGTTCTGTCTTTTTATGGTAGACATTACTTTGTATCGTTTAATCGGGTTATTTAATCCGTTGACGTTGTGGGAAATTATTTTAATAATGTTATTATCCCCCATTTGCATAGAAAAAACTATAAGCCCTCAAATGTACGGGATCAGGTTCTCCAATCTCCTGCCTCTGCTCTAAAATTTTCCAAAATATACACCCCAACCCTCCATGATGTTATTCCAGACTCCACCAAAAGATTGTAGTGAACCATGCCACCCCCTTTGAATGTCAGGTGTAACTTGCCTATGAAAATTTTTATCTAAGGCTATAACAGGTAACCAAACATCAATACCAACATAACACATAAACTTTACACTCCTATAGGGAGGCACTAACTGAGCAGCCATCACCTGGGAGTAAAAATTATTTACAAAGCAACTCCCAAGGTAGGGGAACAACATGTAGTGTTCCCTATGTGTTAGAGTAGTCAATACTCGAATGGGAGGAAAAAGAGGCACAATGAAGGCTCGTTCCTTCTGGACCCTAAAGTTAATGGGTCCTTGCCAGATGACATGGCTCACTGTCACCAACACCACACTTGACAGGATATATGATGCTAAGAGCACCAAAGGATCTCGCAACATTTTACAATGTCTCCGAGGTTCTGACCCCCCCTCCCCTTCCCTCACCAAACCTAACAATATTTTATTCTGAGACCCCGAGCTTCTAGAGTCTCTATCAGCCCATTGAGGTTTTGTAATCAAAAGCCTGCCCCTTTAAGAATGATGCCAAAGTGGGCATTCTCCATCTCCTCACTAGAGGCATCTGGTATCAACAGTATACGTCTGTAAACATTTACCTAAGTTATACACTCGATAATATTTTAAAGTACAGTGATATTGATAGCCATAGCTAAGATATGCTTTGATCTGAGAGCTTTAATTCAAAGGAGAGACCCAGCTGCAGCTGTTTGTGATCTCTCGTATATCATTTCACCTCAATACCATATATTAACATAGAAGGGCTAACATTAGTGGTACAAAGAACCCAAGGCTTCCTTTTTAATTTACTATAACTTACTGCCAGATCCATCCAGTAGAGCACAGCTCCTCTTGATAAACTGCCCATCTCACTGTGGCGTCTCCTGTATAGACATATCTCAACAGTGCAACCCCCCCTTCTTACTCCGTGTTGTGGGGTTGGAGCAATCTACAAGACCACTGAGGCCTCAGCCTATGAAAAAATTCACCCCTAAACAGAAGAAGTTAAGATTACTCCAGGAGACTGTAGTCTTACTTTTCTGTTGCGAATTTATTCCTCGTGCTGGACTAACCTAAAACTATGTAGTTTCAACTATTTGTTTCATCAGCGTCAGCCCAGCGTTGCAGCTGTGCACACTTAATACAAGCATCTTTACAGATCTTTTACATTACCGGAGTAATTGATTGTAGCTGAGAGATCCCCAGTTGCAGTGATAGATGCTCTCCTCAATAAATATGTTAACCCTCCATGAGAAAATCCCATATTGCTACCATAGCCCCCGTGGCAACATTTATCCATGTGGAGCCTCAAACAACGCCACCCCCCCCACTTACTCCACTTCGAGGGGTGGTGAATTCCTCAAGAGAGCCCCTTCACATAATGCTATCCTCTTTTTATACCTGCAATAAGGATGATACAGGGCGGCAACAGTTCTTTATTCGACCTCGAAACCCCCACTCCCCTTCGTAGAAACACCGCAGGCTCATCAACAATGGCCCTGGGCTATACCCAAACCGTGGTGGTGTGGGAAGCTCTATTCATAGATCAGAATGCGGGAAGGCCCCAATCTTCCACGCGGTTCCCCTGTACAACCGCTAGCAGTCCCACGGGAGGAGACCACCGCAATCACAGAGGGTATCTCCCTGAGTGGATATCTTTGGATTCTCGATGGAATTCTCAGTGCACCTTGTTTCGACCAAGATCATCCTCCAGAGGGAGATCGTTCCTTCATAGCCTATCCCATTTTCCTTTTGCAACAGCCTAACATTACGCCCTCATACACTTAATGTGGGCATTGTTACCAACTAATTTACGCTCCGAGAGGTCTACAATGCCTGATCTAGCCACCACTGCATCGCAGCGAGGCCCCATTACCTAACAAGTGTATTCCTCCTAACAGAAGCCCCACTGTTATAGGATACATGTATGTCTGTATCAGTACGGAGCCTCATTATCCACACCCACCCATGTGGTTTACAACAACTGAAATACCTTTACTCTCTAAGCGATCCCCACTGAAGTACAGGATGGCCTACAGCAGATGAGCGATCCCTCAAAGCGGCTGCTAGTGGCCACGCAAGCCTAACCCAGCCATCGCAGAGGGAGTCACCTCTACAAGGCGCACTAAACACCAGAGCCACCCTGGTAATCCCCGTGTAGTACTGCACTTAGGCCCAAGCCACTTTGCCAAGGAAAAAACGACCCTTCATGCTAAATATCCGCCCCTTTGCAGAGCTCCCCACATACACCAGCCTCCGAATGGGTCTTCACCTTTAAAAAACCTACCACATCCAGCTACTCCAGCAGGGGTGGGGATCTCAGATGGATTGCCAAATGTGGAGTGACCCATCAACATGTAGTGAGGCAGCTCCTTAAGATTCCCCCCCTCACCTTTCTTACCCATGCCTCCATCAAACATTTGTAGAACTCATATCATTGCACTCTATATTCAACGAGAAGGATTCCATTAGGTTAAACAATCAGTCAAATAAACTGATAGTTAGAACATGAACCTATGAGTCAGAGATCCCTCGATAAGGAGGGAGCGCCAGAGAGACGTCCAGCATAATAGCCACAGTTCTCAGCCGTTTGTTCCCTTCTTCAGGTGTCAGTCCCCTTCTCCGACAACGTCTCCTCGAGTCCGTGGGAGTGGGTAAGCTTATGCAGCATTTTATTAATGTCCTGGAGTGTGGAGGTGGCAGCTTTCTTTCCTGCTCAGCTGGAGCTCTGGGATCTAGCTGTGTGCCAGGGGTTTTGCGGGGTGGCAGGTTGATCTCTGCGGCTGGGACCATCTGAGACTTCATGTCCCTTATTTTTAAAGGCCTGGAGGGCCTCTTCAGCAGTGTGGTACATTTCAATTCCTATTTCCTAGTGTACCCGCAAGCGCGAAGGGTATGACGTTTGAAATTTGACATTCAATGCTTTTAATTTCCTGAGTAATGGAGCGTAAGCCAGTCTCTGTTGTTGTATCGCAGGAGGGTAATCCTGGTCAAACAGCAGTCGGGCACCATTATATTCTATGAGGCCCTGTTTCCAGGCAGCTTTGAGAATCTTCTCCTTTTCGCGGAAGCTTGAGAATTTGGCCACTATTGATCTAGGCCTGGCTGTCACTGATGTGGGTTTAGGCACTAGCTCACGATGCGCTATCTCAATTCTGAACGAAAAGGCCTGTGATAGGTCGAGCACATGGCGCAATAGATCTTCTATGAATTCGTTCATGTCTCCTACTTCGGCTGATTCAAGTAAACCATAGATGCTAAGGTTGTCTCGACATGAACAGGCTTCTAGATCTAGGCATTTGGTGGAGATGTTTTCTTGCTGTTGTATTAAACATTCCAATGCTTTAGAGATTTGTATGAGATCATCTTCGGTTGTTGAGACACGATCTTCCGTAGTGGAAACTCTGGTCTCTAGTTTATTCAGCTCTGAGTGCAGCTTATTAAACTCAAGCTTTGTTTCTGTCCTAAACTGTTTTATTTTGGACAGTAGCGTTTCAAATCTGGATCTAGACAGGGTATCCATTTTGGATTCGGTGTCTCCTCCCGCCGTGCTCACAGGCGATTCTCTCCCACTCGCAGCAGAGCTTGCAGGGCTCAATCCTGGTTGATCACACTTCAGTTTTGAATTTTTTGAACGGGATCTTCTCATATGTGTATTTCCACTTTGCATTTTGTACAGATTCGAGTATATTGCCGTTGACCAAGCTGAGTGGAATCAATTTTTATTGTTAGTGGAGGAGAGAGCTCTTCAGTTAAGTCGCCATGATGCTGGTGACGTCACCGGAAGTCCTTTTTATTAAGTTTCAACAGAAAAATAACAATACACATTTGGACATCGACAAAATAGACATCAACATACAGGACCTATGGGGAGAGGCTCGAAGATAGGACCTATGGGGAGAGGCTCGAAGAGCTAAATATGTACACATTGGAAGAGAGAAGGGACCGGGGGAACATGATAGAGGTCTTCAGGAACATGAAGGGGGTAAACAGGGGAGGAGCAGTCAGGGTGCTTCGAAGGAAGAAGAAGGAGGGGCAACTAGAGGGCATGGGCGGAAGTTGGAGTGGGAAAGATTCAGGGGAGAAAGAAGGAGGTGTTACTTCACTGAGAGGGTGGTGGAGTCATGGAATGTGCTGCCCAGGGGGCTGGTGGAGGCAGAGACGGTGGAGCATTCAAGAGGGGGTGGGACAGGTACAGGGGAAGGGTTCTAGAAGCAAAATCCAGTGCAGCGAGAATATCCGGAATGGGGAACGGAGAAGCCAGAGAAGGCGAGGGGTGCAGCAAGTTCAGCTCCCAGGGTGGGGGCTGACCAAACGAGCAGACAAGAAAGACTGTTAGGCCTATTCTGCTGGCATTTTAGTACGTTAGTATATTAGTATACAAACAACTCCGTGCAACCCCCTGATACATTTCCATTCCCTCTTGTACATCACATCTTACTTACTTGACAAATCTAGCTTGTCCCAGCCCCCCCATGTTATAACTATAGTAATAGTGTGGATAATTTCCGAATGTATTTTCCTAATACAGTCCTTCTTAATTGATGAGGGTTTCTCATACCTAGGTCACCACTCCCTTTTAATTAACCATCCTAGCCCAGTCCCAAACGAAGTGTAGCTTCCTCTTGAGTACTCAGCGAGGCCAGGAAGGGTGCCCATTCTTTATAAAATGCTTCTTCTGGGCGGCCGGTGGTGCAGAGGATTGAGGCGCTGGACGCCCACCTCGAATCATGCCGGTGACCCAGGTTCGGAAGCAGCTCCAGGTCGTCGGGGCTGGCTAGGAAGAGAGGATTGAGCGTCAGAGGACTGCTCTCTCTCCTCTCCTGGGAAGGGTGGTGGGAAGCCCTGCTCTAGTAGTGGCCCCTGGTGGAGACCAGGGGTACTACATACAGTGGTGCAGGCAGAACAACCAGAAAGCTGGAAAACAGCTTCGGCACCACCGGATGATGGCCTCCGTGCTCCATGTCCCTCGGAACCTCCGGGAGCATCCTTCACCACACCAACGCCTCTGGACCTTAGAAAAATAGTGTGCCAGGGTTCCCTGCCACCCAGTGCCTTCCCCCTCAGAGGAGGGGGACCCACCCAGTGATGGGATACGTTGGGACAAAAATCGGGGGTTAGCTGCGATGTTTGAGTGGGAGGAGCTCCAGAAGAGGACAGCCGAGGCATGGAAGCACTAGGTGGCCCGAAGGAGAGGTGGACGCCGGAGTGTGAGGGGAGGTAAAAAAAAAAATGCTTTTTCTCTGTAATCATTAAAGTTAACCTTTCCAATGCTAAAGCTTGAATACTTAGATTATGCCATTACTGGATGGTAGGTGCTTCACAACTCACCCATGTGTTCTGTATATTGTGCCGTGCCAGCACCACTAATATTCTACACCACCTCAGGAGTACTTCCCAGTCTCCTTCTTCTCCTTGCATCATTCCGAATAACCCCGTAACTTGGTCCACTGGTACTGGTATTCCCCCCATCATAGAAATCTCTCCCAATACCCCTTTCCAAAAATCTTGCAGCACCTTACAAGTCCGAAAGCAGTGTATATATGTTCCCCTTTCCTTCCCACATCTATCTCACAGAGGGATCGAAGGGTGTGCTTTATGAACTATTACTAGGGGATAATACAATCTATGCAGGAATTTATGATAAGCTTCTTTATACCTATTACATATCAGAAGGCCTGTCTGTCCCTCCAGCAGCAACTGCCAATTTTCCTGCATTATACTGCGGCCCAAGTCCCTCTCCCATAATTGCTTAGTTTTATAGGTTTGATCTGGAAAATGTTGTTTCCCTAATTTTGCTGCCTTCCGTATAAACCCCTGGGGTTCTTTCTGTGCCAGATTTATTAACGTTTCCATCTCTTGCCATCCCTGTGCGTAGTTCCCTTCCCTTCCCATACTCTGTATGTATGCTCTGATCTGCATATAACGAAACATTTGCTGTCCCTCCAGACCCATACCCTGCACAATTTCTCCCACTAGGCTCATGACTCCATTTCCTAGTAAACTTCCTATATTCCATACCCCTTTATTCTCCCACTCCCCAAAGCCTTTATCTTCCCATGCTGGAAGGAAAAAGGGATTTCCCACCACTGGAAGCAAGATAGTTTTTCCCTTAAGTCCCCTTGTCTTCCTAATATGCTCCCATGCTTCTAACACCTCTTTCACCATTGGGTGACCCCTTCCCTGGGCTGCATAGGCCTTAACTCCTTTACTCTGTAAATACACCGATAGACTGCCCGGACACCCCCATTTTTCCAAATCAACCCAACTGGCTATTGCAGGGCGGTGCACCCAATCTGCCACATATCGCTGTTGAATGGATAGATGGTAATTGGACAAGTCTGGGAAATTGAGTCCCCCCCCGTCCTGTCTCAGCTTTCAGTCTCTGGAGACAGGTCCTTGGCCGTTTCCCTCGTCAAATAAACTTGGAGAATTCCTTCTCCACTCTGGCAATATCCCCCTTCGTAAGACCCATAGGCAACATTTGCATGGGATATAACAACCATGGCAGTACATTCATTTTAATAAGGTTTATGCGCCCTAACCACGAAATTGGTAGCTGCATCCACCTATACAAATCTGCCTCCACCTGTTTAACTATTGGGGTATAATTTAATCCATACAGGGACTCCATTGTTCTTCCCACCTGTATTCCCAAATATGTGATACTCTTTTGTGCCACTTGAACCCCCCACTGAACATCCTCCCTTCCAGCCTTAGGTAAGTACAACATCTCTGACTTGGTGATATTAATCTTATATCCAGAGAATGCTGCGAAAGAGTCTACTAGTTCTAACAATGGGAGCAGAGAGTCCCGGGGGTTCCTTACAAACAAAAGCATATCATCCATGTACAGGGTGATCTTATGGTCCTTACCCCTTGCCCCTTCAATACCCCGAACCCTCGAGCATTGCCGAATCGCTGCAGCCAAGGGCTCTAAGGCCAGTGCAAATAGCAGGGGAGAAAGAGGGCACCCCTGTCTTGTGCCCTGCTCAACTCAAAATAGTCTGTAGGGGTCCTATTCACTAAAATCTGGGCCCTAGGAGATCAATACATGGCTCTAACCCACTGGGCGTATGACCCACCCAGACCAAACTGGGTCATCACCTCAAATAGATATTCCCACTCCACCCTATCAAATGCTTTTCAGCATCCATAGATAGAACATATGTTCCATACTGTGCCTGTCCAGCTCTCCATACCACGTTAAGTAGGTGCTGCATATTATGATACTAAGATCTCCCCTTAACGAACCCGAACTGGTCTGAGTGCACCAACAAAGGCAGCAGATCCTTCAGCCTCAGCGCCAAAACCTTCACCAGGATCTTAAGATCACAATTTAAAAGAGAGACTGGCCTGTACAATGCACACTCTGTTTCATCTTTACCAGGCTTTGGGATTAAACAAATCACAGAGTCATAGCAAGTTTGGGGCAAGTCCAGATGTTGTGCAGCATCATCTTTTGCCTGAAACACCTCCCTCAAAATTTCTGCCAGCTGACCTGCCAATATTTTATACAATTCCACAGGAAAACCATCTGGGCCCTCTGCTTTTCCCTGCTGTAATTTCCCTATCGCTTTAAGGATTTCCTCTTTCTCTATAGGTCTGTTTACCTTCTTATCCTGAGATTGAGTCAATCTAGGAAGTGTCACTTATCCAAAAAATGTTTTGCTAGTGTCTACCCTTACATTCAGCCCTATATAACTGACTATAAAATTCCTCAAAACACTTCCCTATGTCCTTAGGCTCTCTGTGCAGTTTCCCTTGCTTATCCCTGACCCCCATCACTCTGGTGGGACACCTCCCTCCTTTCATAAGTCTCACCAAAAGCGGACCAGGTTTATTAGACCACTCGACTACTCTTCGCCTACAATAAAACCAATTAGTTTTTGCTTCTCCCTTCACCAATGCATTCAAGGCTTCCCTTGTAAGCAGTAATAATCTTGTTACCTCTCCTCTTTCTCCGTTAGCCACTTGTTCTAAATCCTTTAGCTGTTTTTCCCATTCTAATCGTTTCTCCCTTTTTCATCCTTGCCATGTACCTATTTTAGACCCCCGCATAAAGGCTTTCCTGCTTCCCAATATATTGCCAGAGAGACTTCACTATTTTCATTAGTTTCCTTATATAACTTCCATTGGGATCCCAAAAAATCCTTATTAAGCAGCATGTATGTCAGGAACTTCCATTGTGGTACTGAATCTCTCTTCCCCTGTACCTTTAACCAAGCTATAACCATGGCATGGTCCGAAATGTGTATTGAGCCATGAGTAACGTCCAAAATCCTGTCATTCCATCCCCTCGGTACATATATATAATGAATTCGAGACCATGTACCATGAGGATGAGAAAAAAAAGTATACTCTCTAGCTCCTGGATTCACTAACCCCCAGCTGTCCGCCAAATCTATATCCGCCATCCCTATCTGCCACTGTCTAAGTCCCTCCATCATCCTACCTTTAGTTTCAGAGTGGTCCAACACCAAGTCCATCGTGCTGTTCAGGTCCCCCCTTAAAACTAAACCGGGAAATTGTTCCTTAACCAGTATATCCATGAATGAGGGAAAAAACTTGGGGTCATAGAGTGCTGGCACATATATATTGGCTATTGTAATTTGTTCCTCATGTAATTGACCCACCAGAAAGATACATCTCCCTTCCTTACGGTCTTTCACCACTCTACTAATCTCGAACGGTAAGTGTTTATTCAGCAATATAGCCCCCCCTCTTTTATGACTAGAGTAAGAGGCCACATAGCATTTGCCAACCCAGCCCTTTACCAGCTTACTATGTTCTTTGCCGGACAAAAGTGTCTCTTGGAGTAATGCTATCTGCTCCCCCTTTCTTTTAAGAGCTGTCAGCAGCATCGACCTCTTAACTGGGTTGGCAATCCCTCATACATTCCAAGAAACCACTGTCATCTCCTGTGTATTAGCCACATCCATTTAACCTGCATTCCCTCACATGTTCCACGTTTATTCTCCCCCCAAACCACATTTAAAGCATCGAAATGTTCGATATCCCAGTGGATGTGATGTCTTATGTATCTTTTGGGTTGCACTCTTTAACACACATAAACAACATATATTTAAACTATTTACACCTATCAACCCCACCATACCCCCTGTTTCACCGGAACCTTCCCCCTTCCCTCCCATCCCTCCTGTCTTTCTCCAATCTCTATCTCTCGAGTACCCCTCTCCCTCCAGTCTCTTGACACTAATTGCCAGTCCAGCATGAGTGTCTACCTTCCCTTTGTAGATATTAGTGCCTCATCACTCCCAACCTGGCCGACTATCACTGTAAACCTCCTTCCCCAATATACCATCGCTTTATCTCATAACCGTTTAACACATGTGTTTTGTAATATAAACATCAGAAATAACAGAGAGATAAAAACAATAGAGGGAACCCTGTGGAACATTTAACTGCGAACCTATTAATAAAAATTAAACCCCGTTAGCTTTCCGTTAGGTAGTTCTTCTCCTCCTGTCACTCTGCTCAAATTATGCCTCTGCCCCTTTAAAAGGATAGTGGGAATAAAATAAATAAATAAAACAAACAATACTTTAAGTCCAGTATCCATTTGCCCTTATAGTAATCCTTTTCTTCTTTTGCATCGATCTTTGTGAATATCCTGTTGGAGGGTACATGCCGCGCTCTCAGCTTATGTGCTAGGCCCTTGCCCCCTTCAAGGCCCAGTTCAGCTCCAGCGTGCATGCCGTCTCCTTTAGTCTCAGAAATAATGTTAAGCAGTGTCTCAGAACCCTCAACTTCACCCAAATATCCTTATTATATGCATTTCCCACTCCTTCAGTTTTTAACAAATAAATATTTTTATGATCCACATTAGTGAGTCTCACAACTGCCCATTTAGAACACTGAAAAACAAATAAACACATCTTTTTCCTCGGGGCTGACTTTCCGCATTAACATCATGCGACCACTAGTTAACTTCGCAGTGCGATTCCAGTATACTCACTTTCCAAAAGTGGTCCCACAGTTATAAACTCCATCGCGCTCTCACAAAATATGCTCTCGTAAACAAACTGAGGCTGGCTGTTTAACTTATTTCCATTATACCCCCAATTTCTTCTGAAGATCTCCCACAAATTGCTCTGCTTTAGTGAGCTCCCAGAAGGAGTACGTACCTCCTTCATGTCGGATCTTGAGAGTGGCAGAGTATACGAGGAAATTCTCCACCTTCCAACTCCTCAGTTGATTCATGAGTGGACTGGGTAGTTTCCTCCATTTCAGCAGTCTTGAGGAATAGTCTTGAGAGAGAAATAGGCGAGTGCCTTCGAATTCCAGCCCCCCTTTCTCCCTATACGCCTTCAGGACTTTCTCCCTGTCTTGAAATGCATGGAATCTCAATATTATTTGCTGTGGGGGCTGATCGCCAGGTGGCCGAGGCATGACCACTCGATGAGCCCTCTCTAGCTTGATTCATTCATTTTTAAATTTTAGCCCCAGTAATTCAGGCATAATTTTGGCACAGAATCCCATCACATCTCCTCTCCCCACCTTCTGGTAAGTATCTCAATCGTAAATTCAAACGTCGGTTATAATTTTCTTGATAATCAAAGGCTTCTTTCAGCTCTTCCATTTCTTTCTGCAAGGCCGCTACTTTTCGGGGAATCTCCAGATTTTCATCCTCTAACCTGGATATACGATCCTCTGCTTCCACAATTCTGTTGGCATGTGAAGTTTGCTGCTCCAGCACCTCTTGCAGCTTGAGATCTATTTTGCTCTCCATCTTAAGTAGCCTAGGCTCCAACACCGCAATTACTTGCCCCATCACCTCGAGGCCCAAAACACTCACTTCTGCTGCCGATAGCGAGATGACCCCGGTGCTTTCAACTATTGCAGAGGCCGTCGATTTCTTCCCCGCTTTTCCCATCGCTCTTTGGCCTTTCCCAGTATTGGATGTTAGAAACTCATCCATGATTTCTTCTTAAAGCAAGTAACTTTGGAGATTGCACTTAAAATTCGGTTTCAGTAGTTTTAAAAATGTATTTAGTCGGCCGGTGGCACAGAGCGATGTTCAGGCACGTCTATCCTGGTTAGCTGCTCATCAGCGCCCCCTAAGCCAGTATGTCTTTTTGATATTCAAGGAGAAATCCAGAGAAAGTGCTTCCAGGATCCATCCCAGCAGGAAGGTTTTTAAGTCCATTCTTTCTGTTGGCTCAAGGAGGTCCAGTAGGCCCAGTATACGGACACTGGCCACTCTAGAGAAATTCTTTGGTTGTTCAAGCATGCACGAAGTGTGGAATTTTCTTTCACCAGGCCAGTACATATTATAAGCGCCTTCTCAGTCACCTCTCCAGCCTTGGTGGCATTACCTGTGCGGATGCTATCTTTTTCTCTAAGAGGGCTGTTCTATTATTAAACTCCTCCATTTTCCACGTGAGCCACTGAATCGAACACCAGGGAGGGCTCACCACCTGACATAGTAGGTAACTCTGGTCCCACTGTCGTCCACATGTTTTGGGCCTTTGTTCTCCGTTGCTCAGGCGGCAGCTGATTTCTAGGTTTCCCCTTTGTCTGCTGTGCTGAAACTTGTACTGGTGCCACTTGAAGGTTTCTACTACTGATTGTGCAAGTTACATTTTTTTCTTCAGTACTGTTCCTCCTTACATCCCTTCAAAACATGACCCCCCCACCCCACTGCTGACCCGACTGTAGAACGTACAAGTTAACCACCCAAAGTGTGGCCAGCCACCAAGAGTTATGCAGGGCCTGTGGGGGAAGATGGGTGACTGGAGGCATTTTATTCTGTTTTTTGCCACTGTGATATCAGCATGTAAAGACATGGAGTGTCTGCCAATGTCCCCCCACATTCTGCTGCTCCTGCTGGCGCTGCCACCAAGCCTCCACCAGGTGGCAGTCAAGGAGTGAGACGTAGGATCTCCCCTTCCCGGAGGTGGAGAGCTGTCCTCTGGACACTCAATCCTCCCTCACCTGGCTGACCTTGACCACCCAAGTCCGTTCCTGGTCGCTGGCATGGCAGCTGGTAAGGCACCAGTGCCTCAACCCTCTGTGCCACTGGGCCAACTTGTGCAGTTTAGATTTTCTTTTTTTTTTTTTTATTATATTTTTTATTAGTTTGCAAGCAAAAAGCTTACAAAACATAATATCCAAGGGATGATACAACAAGTACAGGATACACATCAGCCACTAAGTCACAATCAAATATAAGACACCCCCAAACTGGTGCACCCAGGGGGGGGGAATAACCCACATACTGCAGGCATGCAGTGAAAGTAACCCCAATGCATGCAGCTTAAGGAAGAACCAAAAGCACCATTCCTGTCAGACCCAATAAATATAGGGCTGAAGGTGCCTTAATATATACGTCCAAAAATTAGCAACTCGCGCTTCAGTGATAAAGGCACTAAGGAATACGCAGATTAGAGATCCCATGCCCCTACATAAACTCTATAATACCAAATTATATAGTTTGGTGACTTATCCCATATCTTAAAATAAAGTAATATAGACAGAGCTCATTAGACAAACCAATTACATGGAAGAGCAAAAAGTCGAACATAAAAAGGATTAGTTCACACCAGCAAGAGCTTACCAAGCTCTAGTCCAGATCCAGGGTAGCATCCATAACCTTCAAACAAGGATCTGAAGTTCTCCACAAATATAAAGCCACCCCCTATCAGAACATTGCCAATCCCAGCCCCTTCATGACTTACAGTTCCATTAGAGTCCAAGAAAATACGTCCCTAATCTTCCCCCATGGAGCCTTCTTCTCCATCTATTCCAGCCAGTTCTTGCTCAATGAGGTGCAAAAGTGTGTTTGTATCCGCAGGCTCTGTAAAGTGATAAACTTTCTTCTACCAAGTCACTCGGAGGCGTGCTGGAAAAAAACAGCTGGTGCTGAATCTTTAGTTGCCTGAGGCATACCTCTCAACCTCCTGCCTCATAAATCAAGGACAAGGCTTAAAAGAAGCAGGGACAAAGGACCAAAATCAGGGGCACGTCTTCAAAATTGGTGATATCTACTCAGGAAGCTGGTAGAATAAGGGGCTTAGTGTAAAATACTTTTTCTAAGGAAGAACAAGTCTGTAACCTTAATATTTGCCATTATTTTGTGCCTACAACTTCCACCATTTGGTCACGGAAACACAATTTTTAGGAGGGACAGGGTAAAATTTGAAGGCAAAATCAGGGACATCCCTGAAAATCAGGAACAGTTGAGAGGTATGGCCTGAGGTGACCCCGGACACCATCAAAAGCCCCACACCTCTGTCGAGTGTTATACGACAGGTCCGGGAAAATCCTCAGGCAGTTTTCTCCATATTTAAATTCACGATATCTTTGGACCAGCTGCAGCACTTGGTCATGGTCGCCAACCCCCGTGCAGGCAACTAAGAGAGTTCTAGGTCCTGAGGCATCCCCCATCAGTCTCCTGGGACTAATCCTGTAGGCCTTCTCAAGCGATACTGGGGGGTCCACCTCTGATAAACCCAATATAGATGGTAAAAGAGACTTCACAAATAGCAAATAGTCCTCTCCTTCAGCCTGTTCAGATAGTCCCAATATTGTAAGATTTCTCTCCCGGGCTGAATTTTCAAGCCCCTCCAGCAGCTGACACAGGACTGAGTTCTCCTTGATTAATCTGGTTGTAGCATCATAGGCTTTTAACACAGATCCCTCAGTTCATTGCAGTGACTACTCACAAGTGTCCATTCTTGTCTCTAAAGCGGATACCCTTGGAGTCAAGGAATCAAGTTTATCTATCTCCTGCACGGACCTGATGAGCTGGTTCAACATAGCCTGTATGGTTCCAAGGGACGTTCTTCCCATAGGCAGATCACCCCCAGCCGCAGCTTCACTGGCGCATGAAGGCCATTCCTGCCATTGTTGCGGTGTTTTCTTTGGGGGTTAAAAAGTCATCTGAAGAGGCAGCATTTCCCAGACTTTTACCCATACCGATAATCCATGGTTTATCACACCACACTTAACAAGCAAACGGGGCAAAAGTGTCACAGAATAGCTTTAATTTATTTAATTTCCAAGAAAATTCTCCAGGAGCTCTTTTAGATAGCTGCTTCCTCAGCGCCCCCTGTCCAGTTTAGATTTTAAAAGAAAAAATAGTAAGCAGCTATTTTTAAACATTTTATGCAGTTCTTTGCCAGAGCTCCATCTCCATGCATCTAACCATGCTGGTAGTCAGGCCACGCAGCCCCACACACCAGATATCATACAGAGGCTAAACCAGGTGATGAGGTTATTACTAAGAGCCAGTTATTTTCAGCCTGTTTTGCTATGGCATGTATGTATTAACCTATGTCTGTTTGCTACAACAGTTTTCTTAAATGCATCATTTTTCGGGCCAGTGCCCCAACTCTTTCATGAGTCTAGAGATGTCCACTTGTGAAGTAGCTAAATGACGGGTCATCATGAGGGACTTACTCTGGCACCCTTTCTTCTCCCCCCAGTTACTGTCTCTAGGGGGTCTATAAGTGGGTCTGGTGCTTGGGGGAGGGAGATGATACTGTAACTGTCTGGTGTTTGGGGGGGGGCAGTTGAATGACTCAGAATGGTGTATACAGCATTAATGAACGGCAGCCCTCCCCTGTAGTTATTGTGTAAGGTAAAACTGTAAAAGTGAGGATGGATGTGGTGTTCAAATAAATAAAGCTGTAAAAGTAAGACTGATGAGACAGTGAAGCCTGCTACAACAGTATAAAAACACACAATTTGTGCTCTTAGATAACAATAACCATTACACATCTACACACAATGCTAAAAAACAGGCAAACAAAAACAGAAACATTAACAATGTAAAAAATAACTAGGACAGCCTTATTGGCACCAGCCAGATCTTGTGTTTTTTTTTGCCAGAAAGTACTCTAATTGCCAGTAAATGGTTGTAGCACTCTGTGATAACTGGCTGGAGGTAACAAGTTTGAAGTTTACCATGAACCCCTCTGCACCCGCTAAATCACCTGGCAATTGAATGGAAATGGTGGGCACAAAATTTGACATGGACCACTGGGGCAACTATATTACCCACTGTTTTTTTTCCCTCAAATGAAGTTAGAAACATAGAAATCTGTCGGCAGAAAAGGGCCACTCAGCCCATTTAGTCTGCCCCTTTCCCTCCCCATGGGCTTTTCTGCCCTATTTTCCTTACTCCCCACTTTCTTGCCCAAGATTATTCAGCTCTTTCTTGACAAGTCCGATACGTACACAGACATTCATTCAGATAAGAACAGAATGTGCAGTTACTGTACAGAACCAGAAAGAAGGGAAAAGAAAGAAGAAAAAAGTCATACAGGCAACAAAGGTGCATCTTGTTCGGTCATTTCATCAGTACCAAATTAAATAACAAAACACAGCTCAGTTTATTTCACAAAATCATTTTGACTACTGAGTCAGCCCTTACATTAACATCAATACTTACACCTCAGGATCCTCTCCTGATGACAACTCATATTGGGCTCACACTAAGTCCCCTTGTGTCTTATTGATTGATTAGGACAGGTTAGCCATTTGATCTAGAGTTGTCTGACTAGTGAGGGTCTCCATGTAGCTAAAGTATAGAAGCCATCTCCCTTTCAGTTTTTTGGTGGTGTGTTGCAGTTTAGCCATTGTCCACTCTGTAATGAGAAGGGATTTACAATTTTCCAGCCAGCCTTGTTTTGAGGGTGTGGATGCCACCAGACACTTTTGTGTGATGGCCTTCATGGCAGCTGATATCAACAGCATGTAAAGATACTTGTGGCTTTTATCTCGGACAGTGCTATGGGGGAATCCTCAGACCATATGCTCTATTCTCTTAGGTGGAGCTATCTGAAAGATTTTGCCTATGGCTCTAGCCATCTCCTCCCAGTAAGTGGTTAATTTAGAGCATTCCCAAAACCTGTCTGTATAGTGAGACCTTTGATGACATCCCCGCCAGCACGTGACTGAATAAGAAGAGCCAAAGTGGGCTGTTATGGATGGAGTGTGGAAATACCTACCGAGCGCCTTCCGTCAGTGCTCCTTCCAACCATTATATGCCATGTATTTCTGTGCCTGGCACCAGCAAATGTGTCACTCCTTCTTAGTCAGTGCTGAAGTTGCCTCTGTTTCCCATTTTCACTGGCTTATTTTCCTACTTGTGTCTGTTCCCATGGGGTGATTCTATAAAATGTTGGGACAAGGTGTTCGTGAGTGGAAGAGGACTGTAAGGTGGCAACTAGTTGCCTAAGTGGGCCTAACTGATCCTGAAGCCCCTGTGTCATTGCACAATTATTAATATAATGCCTTGCCTGCAGATAATTGTAAAAATCTCTATTCAAGAGATTGAATTCAGTTTTAAGATCCTCAAAGGATTTAACTTTGCCATTATTCTTCAACAGATGTCCTACCTGGGACAACCCTTCTCGCTCCCAGCGTTTGTACATGGTGTCTATCCCTCCTGGCATAAACCCATTTGCCATTCTAATTAGGGTCAAACTACATACCCCACACCTTGTCCTTTCTAATCAAAGTAATTGCCCCCATGCGAGGAGTGTAGTTTGTGTCCATGGGTGTTGTACCTGCCAAATCATCCTGTTATCTAGTTTATTAAAAAACAGTCTCTCACTGTCTCCGATCCTTCCAGGGCCACCCATCCAGGGGTGTTATCTGGTTGCAAAAAAGTCTGCAGGTGTTGTACTTGACATGCCCCATAGTATAGTTCAGGGTCGGGAACCCCCAGAACACCTGCCCTTTTAGCTAACAGAAGCAGTTTTCCATGGAAGCTAGGGTTTCCTCCCTGTATATATAAACCTCAACCTCAATGTTTTTCAATCTGTGTCCATGTGTGTTTTTTAGTAATAATTATCGGTGGTGCAGAGGGTTGAGGATCTGGCCACCACACCTCGAACCATGCTGGCGACCCTGGTTTGGGAATGGACTCGGGTGCCAGGGGCTGGCAGGGGGAAGGAGAGGATCAAGCATTCGAAGGACTGCTCTCCTCTTCTCCCCTGGGGAGGGCTGGGGGGGGGGTAGCACCACTCTGTAGAGGCTCCTGGTGGAGACCAGGGGTACTACACATAGAGGCACAGGAGGGACTACAGAAAGCTGTAAAAGCAGCTTCAACACCACCGGATGATGGCTGCCATTCTCCATGCTCCCCAGAACCTCCGGGAGCTTCCTCCAACACAGCAGCACCCCCAGACCATGAAACATAGTGTGCTGGGCTTCCTCGCCACCTGGTGCCTTCCCCCTCGGAGGAGGGGGACCCGTTTGACGATGGGATATGCCGGGGCAACTCGGGGGATTGATTGCAATATGTGTGTGTGAGGGAGAGCTCCTGAAAAGGATTGCCGGGGGCATGGAACACTAGGCAGCCTGAAGGAGAGGCGGAGGCTGGAGTGTGTAAGAGGAAGGTAAAAAAAAAAAAATAATAATTGTGAGGGATGTGAACACATAGAGGAGTCTTAGCAGTATGTTCATATGCAACACTTCAACTCTACCTGTAATTGATAAAGGAGGAGCATCCCAACATTGTAGGTCTGTCTCCAGAGTCCGCAAAAGGGGGATGTAATTTACTGCGAACAATTTTTCACACTGATTGGGGATATGTATTCCCAGATAGTGGAACTGTGACTCAACCCACACAAAGGGGCAATTTGCCTGAAGCTCTGCAGTTTTACAGCCACTGAACAGTATTATTTCTGGTTTTTTTTTTACATTATCTATTTATCTCCCCTGAGACCCCCACCTACCTCTCCATCAGGCCAATTGCCACAAGGATGCTCACCTCTCTCGTCTCCGCCACTGATCCCAACCCCATATCGCAGCCACCTCAGGGTAACCCGACATAACCCTGCATCAGGTGGGTCCTCCTCTTCCAAGGAGAAATGGCCTAGGCGTTGGCCCTGGGTTCTGCTGTGGCCGGGTCGGCTGTTCTGGAGCTCAGGAAGGCACTGGTCCAGGCAGCTGTCTTCCGGTAGGAGGAGATGCCATTTTTCTATTTTTTTCCTCCAGTTCCCCTACTTGAGCCACAATTGAGCTTCCCCTGGTCTCCACCGGGGGCCGCTGCAGAGCGACACCTTTCCCCAACCCACACCAGGAGAGGAGAGCAGTCCTCCGGATGCTTAATCCTACTCCTTCCCCTGCTGACCCTCCAGCGCCCGAGTCTGTTCCCGAACCCGGGTTGCCAGTGTGGTATGAGGTAAGGCACCAGTGCCTCAGCCCTCTGTGCCACCGGGCCAGCAGCATTATTTCTGTTTTATCCGAGTTTGTTTTAAACCCCAACACCCTTCCATACTCCCTTAATATTTGTAGCAATTTGGGGATCCCTGAGGAGGAGTCCTTAAGGAAAATGAGAGTATCCTCTGCATAAAGGGTGAGCCTCGCCTCCTCTCCATTTACTTTAATACTGTCAACCTCTGTAGAGTCTCTAATCAGCATCACCAGGGGTTTGATGCTGAGTGCAGATAGGAGGGGTGAGAGAGGACATCCCTACCTCATTCCCCTTCCTACGGTAATTGATTCTACATCACCCCTTTAACCCCTACTCTAGCTGATGGGGGATCATACTGAGCCCCCACCCAGTTCACTCAGTTTCTAAACCTCTCTCTTATACCAAAGGCTGCTAATGTTTGACTCAGGAAACCCCAATCTAGTCAGTCAAAAGCTTTTTCTGCGTTGACCATAATGACTGCTGTAGTGTCTTGGCTTCCTTCTACTGCAAACATAACATTTAATAATTTTCTGGCATTATCTTGGATGTGTCTATTAATGATGAATCCCATTTGGTCTGGGTGAATGACAGAACCAATAACTTCTTGTAATCTATTTGTCAGGATTTATGTAAAAATCTGAGCGTCTTGGTTTAGTAAGGAAATGGGTCTATAAGACCCACACTTAATGGAATATTTCCCGTGTTTGGGGATGACTGAGATCAATTGATCATTTAATTGCTCTCTAAGTGCTGCAAGGGACGGCAGCATGTTTTTAGGCATTACAAGCCTTGTATTTGCTGTACAGCGGGGTGCAGTCTTGATTGTGGGCAAGGTAGTACCTGTGGCTTGAAGTGCTCCCATTCCTCCCATTTGTGAGACATTCAGGAGCTGGCAAACACTGATTGTAGGTGTTTCAGAGAGACACTTCAGATCCTCTGAGTGCTCCCAAGCTGTCTTTTTAATGGCAGCTTGTTCAGCATTGTTGGCCTGCACAGGGGAGTAACTAGGAAGTGGCGAGTACATCACCAAGGCAACAGATGACATAGTCATACATGCCCTATTTAGAGCTTGGCTCCAGTAAGCAGAGTCGAGCATGGAGCGGAGGCCATGTGGGCAGAGGCCAGTGGCATCTGTCGGTGTCTTAAGCAGATAAGCGGATAAGGGCCAGGCAAAATACAAGTGGGACTCCTACCTGCAATAGTTAAGTGATAATTTCTACAGCTATTATTACTGCAAGGTACTTACTGTGTTTGGTCTTTAGTATGGATGGCATGTATATATTTACAACTGGTTGGGAGGTGGGCTTAAAATGCTCCTGTTGTCACAAATTTAGTCTCACTCAAACTAGCGAGCAGATGCACTTTATGTGCGACCAGTGTGTGGACTTAAGAGAGTTTAGGATTAGAATTATTGGGTTAGAACTGGAAATAAAGTGTTTAAGAAGAGATATGCTGAGTGGTCAGCAGTTAGCAGAACTCTGCGGTCAGTCTAAACCGGGTGATATATGTCAAGGAGAGACAAGGCAGAGAGATCTGGAGGATGAGTGTGACGGTTCAAGTACTGAAGTAATTAAAACTAAAAGAGGGAGAAGGGCCATGGAATTTACTGTACTATCCCTACAGATAATCGTTTTACAATGCTTGAAGAACTCATGGATGGTATAGAGTCCCAGACCAGTGATACTTTAAGCACGGTTCATGAAATGGAAGGTGCAATAGATGACATCTGTGAGACTTGTCACTATGAAGATGTACCTTCAGTGGCTAGAAAATTAAAAAGGAATGTGTATATCTTAGGTGGCTCTACTATTAGGTCATGTCACCACCAAAATTAACACAGAATATGTGATTAGCAGTTGCTTTCTGGGGGCTGGAGTGAAAGATATGATAGGCATTATAGGGAATCTGATGAGTAAGGTACTGCAGGGTTCCCTTATTGAAATACATATTGGTGCCAATGACGTTCGGAATTGTTTAGCAGAAAACATCTTTAATGTATACAAAGAAATCAACAGATGAGTCACAGAAGTTCAATGTGAACTAATCATCTCTGAAATATTACCAATACCAAGAATGAACAACACAATTAATACTAAAATTAATAAACTCAACAATTGGGTAAGGGAATGGTGTTTGAGGGAGGGAATCAAATGTATTACTACCTGGGAACACTTTGTACATCAGGTACATTTATTTAGTTATGATAAGCTACATCTGAATAGGGTAGGGGGTGACTTGCCTGGCAAGATATCGTCTGACTGTATACTGAAGGTGTTAAACTAGGTCAGATGGGGGAAAGGAACTACCTTTGGGGACCACTAACGCTAACCAGAACTCTAATAAAAATAAATCTAAAAAGAAGCACTTATACAGCAGGATAATAAGAAGAAACGGTAGGAATGATAGAGACCTAAAGATCCTTTTGACTAATGCTAGAAGTCTTAGAAATAAAATGGACGAGTTGAAGAACATACTGATCTCAAAACAGATACACATATATGCCATTATGGAAACCTGGTTTCAGGATGGGGAATGGGGCACGGACACATAGGGTTATAATTGTTTTCAAAAGAACAGAGGAAACAAATGGGGGTGGCTGTGGTGGTATTGCATTATATATTACAGAGGAAATTAAAACCCATGCAATAACAGTTGAGAATAAAATGATAAGGAATATCAAACTACTTTGGACTAATATTCAGACTGCTAATAAGAATATCACATTAGGTGTAACATACAGACCTCCAAATTTGAATAATGAAGAAAATAATGCATTTCTTGCAGCACTAAATGAATTCCAAATCACAGGGAACTTCATTCAAATGGGGCATTTTAATTACCCAATAATTGACTGGGAGGCACAACAAGGGAAATCCAGTTTGGAAAATAATTTAATTGACTATATTACTCATAAAGGGTTGGACCAGTTGGTTGTTAGTCCAACAAGAGGTGGAAACACCTTGGACTTATTCCTAACTAATATTGAGCAAGACACAATCAACATTCAAATTATTGACCCAGTAGGTGACAGTGACCATAATACTGTGTTCATAACTATTGACCAAAATGAAGTTAGCATTAAGGGGAAAACAGAAATAAGGGATTATCTAAAGGCAGATTATCATTCTATAAAAAACTATTTAAATTTTTGGAACTGGAAACAGAATTTAGAAGGGGCAGATATGGATAGTATTTGGTTAGAAATTAACAACAGAATACAATATTGCCTTGAACAATGGGTCCCAAAAGTGAAAAAATATAATGCTAAGCGTAGAATACCCACATGGTGGGGAAGAAATATTAAAAACAGTATTACAAGAAGGAAAAGGAAATATGTAAGGTATAAATCCAATCCAATTAATGAGAATTGGGTTTCCTGTAAGAAAGAGGCAAACTGTACAAAGAGGTTCATAAGAAGGGCCAAACAAAAGGCAGAATTACATATCGCCACAGTCGTCACGAATAATAAAAAATCCTTCTATAATTACATAGGGTCATTAAAGGGTAAACAAGTTGGAATCGGGCCCTTAGAAACTCAACTGGGAATACTAAATAGCGAGCAAGATATTGTGAACCAGTTTAACCAATATTTTCACAGTGTATATCTCAGCTGAGAAATAATAATGATTCATCAATTGCGAGTGCACAGGATTGTTGGGATGAATTAGCAATTGTTTTCTTCGTAAAAGAAGTCATGGATAGATTTATTAAATTAAAGAGCAATACATCAGCAGGACCTGATGGAATAAATCCAGGCTTCTTAAAGGAACTGAAGGATGCCTTAGTAGGCCCTGTCACCATGCTGTTTAATGCATCTATCAGGGAAGAGACTACATTAAAAAAGTGGAGAGAGGCAAACATTACACCTATTTATAAAAAAGGGGACAAAAAAGCAGTTGGCAATTATCGACCAATCAGTCTCACATCAATTATGAGTAAACTACTGGAGGGCCTGATCTAAGAGCGCATGGTCAAACATATGAAAGATCTAAGGTACTCAGATATAAATCAACACAGATTTACTAGTGGGAGATCATGCTTAACTAATCTGCTTAGTTTCCTTGAACCCATAGGTGCAGCATAGGATACAGGCTTGCCTGTGGACGTAATCTTTTTAGATGATGCCAAAGCGTTTGATTCAGTGGTGCATGATGTACTAATCAAACAGCTAATTTCTATTCAGATGCCTCAGAATATAGTGGCATGGATAAATTCATGGTTGACTAATAGACGTCAACGGGTAGGAATCAGAGGATTTACATCAGACTGGAGAGGGGTTACAAGTGGGGTCCCTCAGGGCTCCGTTCTGGGTCCTACTTTTTTTAACATAGTCATTGCTACCATGAAGGCAACACGGGGCATCTGGATGGAAAAATATGCTGATGATAGCAAAACAGGAGCAACTGTTGATAATGGGAAGGCAGCACGCGACCTACAGAACAACTTTACTTCCATAGAATTATGAGCAAGTAACAACAAGCTCCAAGTCAGTCAGGAAAAGTGTAAAGTAATGCACTTGGGGAAAAACAACCAGCAATTTAAGTATCAACTGAATGGCATATACTTACGTACAACAACAAATGAGAGGGATTTAGGAGTAATTGTGGATAATAACATAACCTTTGACATAAACACCAGACATAAGGTAAAACTGGGTAATAGGATTCTGGGATGTATTAAAACGAACATCAACAGCAGACACCCAGGGGTGATAAAGCCTTTGCACAGCCTTTGCTGCATTTTCCTGAGCCGCACCCTGTGTTTCTTTCTCTAGCTTTCCTTTCACCTTCCCAAAAGCCCAGCAACTCCCTGAATCAAATCTCTACCTTTTGTTTTGTTTTTACCTGACTCACTATCTGCCTATGTCTCCCTTCCCCCTAATCTGCTAAAAATAGACTCCTCTGGTCTCTGCTATTGTCTCCCTTCCCCCTTTCTCAGCTAATCTGTTTCTTTTATCTTCTGGAACTCGACGTCACATCCTTGGCTCCAGCCCCTACAGTTCCTTCTCGGCCTATTCTCTCTCCCCCTGTCTGTCTCTCTCTCTCTCTCTCTGTCCCTCTCCCTCCCTCTTTTCACACTCACTGTCAGCTCCTTTTGTCCCTTTCCTGACCCGCTCCTCTCTTCTACCAGCCTGCTATACCGTATTACTTGCTGACCGCCAATCTCTCTCCTCCTTCTCTACAGGACCGGCCCTCGGTCTGGGTGCCCCACTGCTAGCGATACCAGCCCTAAAGTTGTGCCAGCTGCTCCTAGATCCCCGAGCCTCTACCCATTACCAGGTATGCCAGCTTGAAATCTTGAAAGCCCTGGTGTGGAAACTGCAAGCCCCGATTGACTGCTTAGCTTGGACCAGGTTCCTCACTGGATGCTGCTGCACTCAGACTTCTCCTCATTGCTCCCACTCCTTGCAGTGCTTTTGGCGCTTATTTCTAGAACTTCTCAGCCAATTTATTGTGCTCTGTGACTCATATTTGTGTCGTACCCACCCTCCCCGACCCTGGCCTCTATTGAATGCTCTTCCTACCCTGGCTCCACCTCTTCCCCCATACTTTCACTAGACCTCCTCTAAAGGTCTACCAGCCTGCTGAACTGTATTAATTACTGACCTACCCACCTGAGTACAAGCTTAAGTCCCCCAACCTCCAGCACCAAACCCCACCCCTGTCGTGACTGCTAGTCAACTTCTTGTTGCCCTAGGGATAACTTCTGCCCCACGGTTACTACCAGTCAACTTATTCTGGTGTCCTACTTGGGACAACTTTAGCTGTGGTACTTACCTATCCCTCTCCCCAGTCATCTATCTTGCATTCCTCCAGTTCACCCGCATACTACCAGGCAAACCCAATTTCTGCAAAGGCCCAAATTGCTCACTCAGGCACCCACCATCTACCCATTTGAGTACTCTTTCAGTACCCCCCCCTCCATCAATCATCCTTGCCACAATGAAACTGCTACTCCCACTGGCAGTAGTTGACCTTCTGTCAGGTTCAGTTCTGTTAACTGACCTCTTTGCCTCTGTACTTTCCCTTGAACAGGCGGAACGCCTCCACTTCTCGGAAGATATATTGTCTCCCCCTCCCTCTCCTTAAGCTAACTGGGTCTTAAACCCTCTTGGCACCGCTATGCTCTGCTTCCTATGTAACCATGAGTGTCAGCTGCTTGGTTTCTCCATCCACTCCACCCAAGCTCTCTCCTCCTGTCTCCTATCTGTGTTGTCCCCTCCGCATCCTACTCTCCCTGCTGTTATTGGCTGGGAACATTGAGCCCAACCCTGGGCCAGATGCCTTGGCCTCGGGACTTTCGCCCACTAATGGGTTGGGTATCTACCACCTAAATGCTAGGATTCTGCTGCCTAAGCTAGACCACATCAAAGCCTGGATTTCCCAATGCTCCCCCGATATCCTCTGTATCTCTGACACCTGGCTATCTGGCGAAGTACCCAACTCTTTCTGTAGCCATTCTAGGATACTCCATTTTCTGCCAAGACAGAGGCAAGCGGGGGAGGAGTGTTGCCATCTATACCCATAACTCCCTTCACTCATCTATTGTCTCACAGTTTGTCCCCAAATCCCACGAGATCCTACTCTCCAAGTTAAAGCTCCCCTCCTCCTCCTCACCCCTCTTTGTCGCAGTTTGCTATTTTTCTCCTACTGCCCCTCCAGCCTCCCTGGTCTCTAACCTAGCTGCCCTCACTTCCTCAGCTGCCTCAGGCAAACTTCTGATCCTGGGTGATTTCAACACTAACTGGCTCGCACAGCATTCTAAGGCTATCACTCAAGAAATCGAGTCCCTTAACCTCACACAGCTTGTCACTGACCCCACCAAATTCAACCCTCACTCCCCCAACCACTCGTTGTTGCACTGGATTTTAACTATCCACCCTCAAAAATTCTCCTCAGCTGGCACCCTTCCGGATGCCTTCAGCGACTATTGTATCATCTTCTGCTACAGGAAGCACCGCCCATCTGCCCCGCCCAAGTGTATATGGTTCAGGCTTCTAAAGTCCCTCAACCAACAGGCCCTACTAGCTGACCTCTACCTGGCTGACTGGTCTTCACTGCCCCAGACATTGACTCTGTACTAGTGGCCTTTAACTCCACCTTCCTAGGTATATGGAATTCTCATGCCCCCTTAAAGAAGCTGCGTCTCCGGCTCAGGCATCTCCCCTGGATCTCCCCTCAACTTGTAAAGCTCTTCAAGGCCAGGGATAAAGCTTGGAAAGTATTTAAAGCCTCCTCCAATGCCTCTGACCTTCAAACATACAGATCCTTGAGGAATGCATGAACTTGGGCTGAGCGCACCACTAAAGCTAGTTTCTTTAAGTCACAGCTTGAAGACTGCCTCCACACACCAGCTGCCTTCTAGAAAACTCTCCACTCCCTGCTCGTCTCCATTCAACAAGCTCCCCCCACACACGGAGCACACCAGCGATGGCCCTAGGGCAGTAGCTTCCTCCATAAACCACTTTTTCACTACCTGTGCCTTACCCCAAGGGCAACCTCCCACACCATTATCCCCTCCACGTAAGCACCTGTATGGCCCTACCCCAGGGACCAGTCAGTTATCAAATCCCCCCACCCGCTCCCCTCCCCACAACTTTGGCACCAACCCTTCCTCCGACCTACCCAATCACACCTCCCCCCCCATCACCCCTCTAGAGGTGCTTCATGCCCTCAGATCTCTAAACTCCTCCAAACATAGTCCGGACGGTATAAACCCCATCCTCTTGAAGATCTCTGTCCCCACAATAGTCTCCTCAATAACGCACATCTTCAATCTATCCCTCTTTACCTGCTCCCTGCCTAAGGCATGGACACTAGCCAAAGTCATCCCACTTCACAAAAGGGGTGATCCTTCCATCCCCAGCAACTACAGGCCAATCTCTCTCCTCCCCTCCCTCTCTAAAATCCTGGAATCCCTCCTCTCTAAAAGACTAAACTTCTGCCTCACCTCTAAGGACATTCTGTCTCCATACCAGTCTGGCTTCCATTGCCTCCATTCCACCTCCTCCTCCTCCTCCTCCTCCCTTCTCCACCTCACCAACTTCATCCACTTGGCCATGGACAAGGGTCATCTGACACTTGCCATCTTTATAGATCTGGCTAAGGCCTTTGACTCAGTGGCCCATAATCTACTCCTGGGGGATCTCTCAGCCATAGTCCTGCCCACTACCTGCACCAAATGGTTCAAGGCATACCTTTCAGACAGGTTTCAATTCGTCCAGTTCAGGGAAACAAAATCAGCCCCACTCCCAATCCTGGCAGGTGTACCCCAAGGGTCAATCCTTGGGCCTACCCTCTTCTCCATTTTTGTAAACTACCTTCCCTTCTCCTGCTCAGCATCCCAGGTTCAAATGTATGCTGATGATACTGCTGTCTTCACTTCCAGACCTTCTCTTGCCATGGTTGAACCCTTCCTCCAATTTGACTTCACAAACACTCTAAGATGGCTTGAAAACAAATCGCTCAAATGCAACACCAAAAAGACAGTTGCAATGGTTTTTGGTTCTGCCCAAAAACTATACAAAATTACTACTCCTCCCTTCCTCTGTGCCTTAGATGGCTCCAAAATCACAGCAGTTGACTCATACAAATACCTGGGAGTTTGGCTGGATCCCAAGCTGGACTTTTCCCTACACCTAGATTCCATCCATAACAAACTGCACCCAAAACTTGGAATGCTTCACAGACACAAGGACAGTCAATCCCTCCCTATCAGGAGGGAAATTATTTCCAAGCTTATCCTTTCTTCATTTGATTACATGGACATGGTCTATAGCTCAGCATCAAAATCCTCCCTGGCCAAACTGTACACTCTATTTCACGCTTTCTGTTGATTCGTCTCAAAGTTCCCCTACAACACTCATCACTGCGTTCTCTACCAATCTGTCACCATGCCCTCTCTTGCCAGTCACCGCCTTGCACACTGTTCAACCCTTATCGCCAAATTCTGGTTCGACTCCCTTCCCTCCTACCTCTCCTCCTTATTAACACTGGCTCCTAGCACAGGCTACTCCCTACGTTCACGTGACCACTGCACCTTTGGCCTGGCAACACCCCGTACACTTGCTGATAACACAGCCTTCGTCCATCGTTTCCCTACCCTCTGTAACTCTCTTCCCCCTCTATACGTAACCTGACAACAGTACTGTCATCAAGAAATATTTTAAGCACCTTCCACTGCCCCTTTGCCAATGTTTCAGCCCCCCTAATTCCAGACTCCACCACATTGCAGTGCAAACCTCCTATTATCGTTCCAACTCTAGCTCCCCACATCTTGTTGTCCACTATGTGTCACTGTACTGTTCACCCGGCCGCTCCTACTTGTGCACTCTCCTCCTTTCAAATTACTTCATGGAGATATATAGTTAATGTACTATTACTTGTATATTATTATGTCAGATGCTAGGCTGTGTTCCATGTATATCCTGTATCTGCTGATTGTGTTCTTGCTTGCAGTTTGTAACATATGTTGTTCCACATATGTGTATTATTTAAATGTTTATTGTGTATGTTACTTGTCCCTTACCCCCTGCCCCAGGTCGCACCTGGAAACAAGCCTCGGCTAGTGTCCTTTTCCCGGTTATCAACTTTTAAATAAATAAATAAATAAAATAAATTGTACACAGCCCTGGTGAGATCACAACTGAAGTATTGCACACCCTTTTGTGCTCCTGGGACAATGAGAGGTAAAGCTGTCATAGAGAGTGTGTTCAGAGAAGAGCAACCAAGTTGTTTACATCCGTCTATCATAAGAACTATGGAGAGAGATTATGAAATCTGGGAATGTATTCTGTGGACTATAGACAGCTTGTGGGGATTTATGCTTGGTATTTAGAGCCACAAAAGATAGATATATATGGGAAATTATTGGTCTTTCTGACCACATAGGAACACATAGTACACATACTCATAATTTAAAAATAAGAGGAGATACAAATAAAACAAACAAAAGAAACAGGTGGTTTAGTCAGAGAGTTGTGAAATGGGGGAACTCATTGCCTGAGTCCATGGTTCACAGTATAATGGTAGATGCATTTAAGAACAGTTTAGACATCTATATGAGAGAGAAAAAATTATGAGTATCTCCACTGATCGAAGTGGCAAGCTACTAAAGGGTTGTCTGACCTCTAAGCTTGACATCCTCTATGATTCTATGATTCTGTGATCAAGGCTTCCTGCCATGAGGGCGGGGTGTCTCCTGCCTTTTGGATCTCTGTAAACACCCAGTGCATTAAGGGAATGAGATTGTCTGCAAAGGCACTATGCCATTCCTCTGTATAGCTGTCCATGCCTGGGGATTTGTTAGACGGAGGCTGGATAATGACCTCTTCAATTTCTGTCTTTTTTATTGGTACATCCAGAAATTTTCTGTGTTTGTCCTTTAGGTTTGGTAAATTTAATTTTTCTAAAATGTTTGAAACTAGCTGTTCATGGCCTACGTTTCTGTCTTGCTTGTATAAAGTTCAGTAAAACTGCTCAAATAGGGAGGCAGTGCACGTGGATCAGTTTTCAAATATGTGGCCCTAGAATTACTACTATGTTTTGAGGATACTGGGAAGGGGTGGGTGGGATGGGCAGCTGTGATGAAGGGCTAGCTGCACACTCAAGCAGACTCGATAGACCATATGGCCTGTTTCTGCTGGCAATTTCGTATGTTCGTAATGTATCTTTTTGCTTGAGCTTTGCGCACTGGTTTACCTGCATGTTCCCCATGCTCATACTATTTTGTTTACAAACCTAAGCTTTGTTTCAACTGCCCTTAAGTTAAGTTGATTCAGTTCTTCCCTCGTCTGTTGTATTAGTTCCAACAAACGTCTCTGCTTCATTTGTTTATGTTGCCTCTTCAATTCCCTGTGTTGCTGAGTAAGTTTCTCTTGTTTCTCTCTCACTTGTTTCTTTCTTATTGGAACCATACATGATTATTTGTCCCGGCAGAACAACTTTTAAATTATCCTATAGAATTTTAGAGGTTGAGTCTTTTTCTGTATGAAATGTTAGGAAGGTGGCAATGCAGGCCAGCCCGTTGGCACAGTGGCAGAGCTACCGCTTGAGAGACCAGCGATCAGGGTTCTGGAACAGGTCTGGATCGTCAGAGGGCCAGCCAGGGGGAGGAAGATCGAGTGCCCTAAGGACCTCTCTCCTCTGGGGAGGGAGGGTTGCCACACCTGCTGTACTACTGCCACCCGGTGACCATGGATGGCAGTGCAGTTAGGGGCACCACGACTAGGCAGGGGAGGACGTCGACTGGAGTCTGGAGCAGCCGCATGTCTCTGAATTCTTCTGCATCCTTGGACTCTCATGCCTGCTATCGTCCTCGGGGAGGGGGACATACCAGGGAAGCTGACCCCCCCCCGAGCATTAGCACCTCCTGGATCTGTGGTAGTCCTGACCCTGGCATGGCCACCACGGGTACAGAACCATGCCTCAGGATGGCCCCACTGTGAGGGTGTGAACATGGGTTTATATCCTGCAGTCAGAGTGTGCCTAGGTGTTAAATGGGTCCAGGGTGAAGCTGCGGGTCAAGAAACACAATGAATTTAAAAAAGGAAAAAAAAAGGAAGATGGCAATGCCTTCTTTGATACTCATACAGAAGCATTCATCCTGGAAATGGCCTGCATTAAAACTCCAGAGGGGCCTGTCCCTGCTGTGACTTACCTTGGCCACTAGGTGGACCGGGGTGTTGTCCAAAATAGTGGTGGGTCCTATTTCAACATTTTTTTACATCTACATAAAGGGATATAGATGTATAAAACCTGTCTAGCTTTGAACAGCTATTACTGGGTGTAGAGAAAAAGGTGTAATCCCTTGTCTTAGGGTGCTCCTGTCTCCATGGAGCTAACAAACCAAATTCATTTCTCAATGCCTGTAAGGTTTTCCCTGCTGTTTTGGTAGTCACTGAGGCACCTGTGGATCTATCTAGGTAGAGTTGCTCCACTACGTTCCAGTTTCGCCCCCTCCCATAATGATTTCCCCTGAAGAGAGTTACACCAGTCTGCCGAACAGATTTTTTAAAAACTTAAGCTCAGCAGGAGTGGGACTATTACCCATTTGTTTTAGAGATGCTGGCCAATCCATGGGCAATGGAGACAACTGGAGCAGCTCAATCAGTCAACCAGCAGCTGCACTGGGACATTGGGTTCACACCAAGCAGAGAGTCCAGTTTCAGATTGTCATGTCCTGCTGTAGCTGGTTGGATAGCGTAAGTGCCACTAAGTGACTTCACATATAACTGGCACTGCTGGTGAGTGGGGGAAGAATGTATGTGCCACCAACTGCACTGCAGGTGATTCAGATGGGTGGAGAAGTAGGATGTAAGTGAAACTGAGAATGGTATCTGTGATTTTGGGGAAAGCTGGGCACCAGGAATTGGCAATTAGCTCTCAAATGTACCAGAGAACTTCTCTGTTAATACACCAGAGGGTATCAGCTGTGCTCTGACATTCTGACCTTAACCAGCCCTGCATTGGTGCTGTTATCCCTATGAACCCCTGCTCTGGAACTGTTACTCTTGAGCTGACCAGCTATGCTCTGTCACTATTATCCCTGAGCCTAACAGCTCTGCTCTGGTTTTATTACCCATTATCTCTGCTCTAGTGCTGTTACCCCAAGTCAAGCAGTGTTTTTCTGGCGCAGTGACTGATAAATCTACCAATCCTTCTCTGGAGCTATTACCCCTGAGACTACCAGCCCTGCTCTGGAACTATTACCCTGAAGGCTACCATCACTGCTCTGCTGCCATTACCTCAAACCAACCATCCTTGTTGTGGCACTATTATCCCAAAGCATGCCAGCCCTGCTCTGGTGATATTAGCCTTCAGGTCTACCCTGAAGCCTAGTAGCCATGCTGTGGTGCTGTTACCCATGAGCTAACTAGCCCTTTTCTGGTACTATAACTGCTGAGCTTACCAGCCCTGCACTGGTGCTATTACCCCTGAGGTTACCAGTCCTACTGTTGTGCTATTATCCCCAGGCTACCAGCCCTGCTCTTGCAATATAAGCCCTCATGGCTTCTAGCCCCACTGTGGTGCTGTTATCCGTGACCTAACCAGCCCACATCTGGCAATATAACTGCTGAGCCTACCAGCCCTTCTCTGGTGCTATTATCCCTGAGGCTTTCAGTCCTGTTCTTGTGCTATTACTCCCAGGCTACCAGCCCTTCTCTGGTGATATTACTCCAAAAGCTACCATTCCCTGAGGCTACTAGTCCTGTTCTTGTGATATTACCCCCAGGCAACCAGCCCTCCTCTGATTCTAGTACTACTGAGGCTACCAGCCCCGCTGTAATGCTGTTACCCCAGAGGCTACCAGCCCTCCTCTGGTGCTATCTGGATCTATTACCCCTGAGATTACCAGTTTTGCTCTGGCATTATTACTCCTAAAGGTTACCAGCCTAGTTCTGGCACAATACTCCACAGCCTACCAGCCCTGTTCTGGTACTACTGCCCCAGAGTCATTAAAGATGGATAAATGAATGGGCCCAGATGGGATGCATTCAAGAGTGTTGGAGGAGATGGGGTGGTACTAGCAGGACTGCGTGCAGATCTTTTCATCCACTCCTTAGAAATGGGTGAGGGAGGGTAGGAGTGGGAGTGGGAGTGTCAGGGGTTATGAGAACAGCAGATATGGCCCCTCTGCACAGAGGTGGGAAGGGACTGGAGGAAAGCAGATGTGGCCCCTCTGCACAAGGGTGGAAGGGGACTGGAGGACAGCAGATGTGGTCCCTCTGCACAAAGTTGGGAGGGGACTAGAGGACAGCAGGTGTGGCCCCTCTGCACATAGGAATCTATAATAATTTATGTATGTATATATTTGTTTATTTACTTATTTCAAGAGTTTGAACAGGAAAAACATACTGAGCTAAATAGCTTGTTTCTAGATGGGTCCTGGGGGAAGGGTTTGTGGAGAGTGTAGTAGTGAGTTACATCGATAATGTTGCAAATAATTATAATAATACTAATAAAAAGTAAAAAGTACACAGCAGACATTTGAGAGGAAGCACAATGCACAAGTAATGCAAAACATAGCATATCGATAGCAACAGTTTAGCAAAGTGCAACTGGCAGCAAAAGAAGGGAGGGAAGGGAGACCGGAAGTACAATGGAGAACTAGTCAAAGGAAAAAAAGGATCAATACACCAGGGCAGTAGGGGGAAGGAGTAGTATGGAGGGAGGAGTAGTGGGATTAGCCTAGGGAAGTGGCACCTGCAGGAGTGAGTAGTGAAGTCACAGTGGAGGGATTTTAGTGATACAGAAGTGGGAGCATTGTGAATAGCAACGGGGAGGGTGCTTCAATGTAGTATCCCGTGAAGATAGTGACCGAAGAACGGTGACACATCAGAATGGCAATGAATTCACAGCACCAACACTTTTGTGCGACCCCGTTCCCACCTCATTCCCCAAGTTGTGCCCCCCCCGGGAGTTAGAATATATAATAAAGGTGGTGTGGGGGTGCGGGAGCAAGAAAAGACTTTCCCGAAAGTGGTCACGATGTGAGTTCATCGCTGTTCTCATGCATCGCTATTCCATAGTCGCTATTATGACATGGAACCTTCCAATGTATAGGGAAGCAGAAGGAGAAAGAAGCTTGATCAGCAGAGGATTTTAATGGGGGAAGGGGAGAAAATGGGTATCAGAGCTGCAAAGAGAGTAAGAGGTGGAAGGAGAGGAGGAGAGAAAGGGGCAAAAGTAGGGGAGAAGGAGCTCAGTCAAAACTCGGAGACAAGGGTGGCACAATAAGTGAGGACCTGGCATCAAGGAAGGGCAAGGAAAGGGAGGAATACAGGGAAGAGTGGTGGATTCTGGGGAGGCAATCCAGGGCAAAATGGCAGAAGGGGTGAAAGAGGAGATCCAGCCTGGCAAGGGTGGACTTGGGAGCAACACTATATACATTGTCGCCATAATCAAAGATAGGTAGATTCATCTTCATCACAATCTCTCTATGGGCAGGAAGCAGTATACTTGCTTTGTTCCTGTAAAGTGCCCCAGGTTTAGGGTGCGGCTTGTGATGGATAGCATCCATGTGAGTAAAGAAGTCAAGATGGAAATCCAACCATACCCCAATGTATTTAAAGGAGAAGACATCCTCAGTCAGAACACCATCTGGAAGGAGGGGGCAGTGGAGAGCCTGGCAAGTCTCTGCCTCATGTCAAAGGTCACAGAGACTATTTTTTTGGCATTGTGGGACAACTGGTTTGCCCAAAACCAGTGTTGGATGTCATTGAAATCCGTTGGAGTTGGGTCATTAGGTTAGAGGCAGAGGTACCAGAGACATAGAGAACTGTGTTGTCTGCATACATATGAATGGACACAGAGAAACAGACGAGGGAGAGGTTGTTCAGGAAGATAGAGACTAGTGTAGGGCCAAGAACAGATCCTTGGGGAATTTCAGATCACATAGGGAGAGGAGGGGAGATGGTGTCATCAGTATGGACAGTTTGGGTCATACCCTCAATAAAGAAGTGGCTGGTAGGGTTCCTGGAGGTAAATGGTCTGCAGAACATCAGGCAGCATGGGTTTACCAGTGAAAAGTCATGCCAAATGAACCTGACTGAATTCTTTGATCGAGTGACAAGGGCTGGGGATAAGGGTCAAGCAGTGGATACCCTGTATCTGGACTTCAGCAAGGCCTTCAACACTGTCCTACATGGGCTGTTGTTTAAAAAACAGGATGACTTGGGGGTGGAAGATAAAATAATTGGGTGGGTAGAAATTGGCTGAGTGGGAGAACACAGAGGGTAGTCCTAAATGGGGAGCATTCAGAGGTAAGGGAAGCCACAGGCCGAGCACTCTGAGGATTGGTTTTGGAACCTGTCCTCTTTAAAGGGGATCAGTCAGCAAAAAGGGCCTCACATTCAAGTGTGGGTCTGATCCCAATGTTCACTTTGTGTGCAAAAACATTTTGGTTTACTTACTGTTTACTGTAGTTTAGTAGATTGTATCAGATTAATTTTGCTTAGTTCTAGGCTGACATCTTCTTTTACTATATATCCCAGAATTCCCTGCAGCTGACATCAGAGCAGTAGACAGTAGTGGGAGATTCAATAGCCTGCAGTGCATGATAGAGTTTATATAAGCCCCACCTCCCCATGTCTAAGGGTTTTATTTATTTATTTAGCGTTTGTTAACCAGGTAAGTACACTAGACAAACACATGCCTATTTTCAGGTACGACCCGGGAGAGTACTGGAAAACAAAGAACATACAGAGTAAAATTTGAAGCAAGTAGGGCAGATACACAGATGTCAGGAGAAGCATAACATACATAGTAAGATATCTCAGGTCACGACAGTAATCATAGTCAATAGGCTAAGGTACAGCGTCACTGACACAACGTCACCAGCAATATATATACAGATATATACAAAATTTACACATTTGCAAGATACATGGAATGAATACACTCAAGTATACTGTGCAGAGGACCAGGCTAATCAGGGACGGTTAAGACAGTCACATACTGATGAGAGCTTCAAGTGGTTCCACAGGGAGGTGCGTAGGCCGACTGGGGGGAGGTCCGGACCTGGACAGGAAAGGAGTTCCACAGTCTAGGGGCACATGATGCAAAGTCCCTGTCCCCCATTTTGGTACGAGTAGGAGGGACCTTAAGGATAGAAGGGCCCTGTGACCTTAGGGGGTAGGTAGAGGGGGCTACTGGCACAAGGAGCTCCGACAGTCATGGGGGGGTGCCAGTACCCAGTACCTTACCCGTGAACACAACAAAATTCAAATAATTGGGCGGGGAGAGCCAATTGAGCTTACTGTACAGATCACAGTGATGAGTGAGACGAGGGACTCCAAGAGCAAAACAGCAGATGTTATTACAGGCAATGGTCCATCTAGAGAGGTGGATCCTGGAGGTACTGGCAAACAAAAGGAGCCCATAACAGAGGGATGGAAGAAACACCCCTCTAGACAGCGCTAGGCGAGCAGCCGGAGTAAGGTTATTCTTTGCCCTGTAAGCCAGATCCAATTTCAGTTAACAGCTCTACACGCATTTTGGATATGCTGACCAAGATCGAGCTGCGGGTCAAGTGTCACCCCAAGGTATTTGACGGAATCAGTGGTGAGAACAGGAGTGCCATTTTAGATGGTTTAGTATGTTCGAAGGGGAGGGGGTGCTACAGCCAAGCAACACAATCCAGAAATAGTCAGATATGTTGAATAAGCTGGAAAAACAGTACCTGATAGATAAATCCAGAGTTCAGGCAGATGACAGAATAAACTCCGTCGCGGTGTGGCATCAGGTGACCAGAGGGCTGCAGAACTGGATCACTGGGGGCTAGAAACGTTAGAACAAACAACCATCTTCATGCATTTTATGTGACACAGAACAGATTACTCAGAATGGTAGGAAATCAATGTCCATGCAGGTGGCTTTCCAATAACAACATGGGATTTATTTGATTGTTGTAAACAATCATTAAGGCTCAAGCCAAATAGCAGCTCCATGGGGCTAGGGGCACAATTGATTTAATTTCCTTGGTGATCGAGGACACAGAGCCATGGCACAAGTCATTTTGGGCAATCACCTGGCCGACTTTCCCTTGTACATGGAGTGGTAACACTCTTGGATGGGCCAGAGAGACACCTCAGAGCAAGCCTAATGGGGTAGAACAGCCAGTTACAGTTCATACATTTCTCTCTCACAGCAGCAGCCATTATGGGGCTATTTGACAGTTCTTTAACAATGCAAACATACCATACTGCCGGATACCCCATTGCTGGTATAGCATCATTTCTCCTCCCTACCACGGAGCAGGCACAACTTGAGGTGGAATTATCCTGGGGACCCAGTGAAGGAGTGGTCTCCCCGAGCCTGACCGCTAACCTGGCTACCGCTCCAGGGGGTTCTGGGGCACCAAACAGTCTCTTTCCTTTTCCAGCAGACCCTTCATCTTGGGTGGACATGGACTACGGCCTACAGCAAAACAGGCTGCGACCTGCCACACCGCGGCCCGTACTACAAGCTGGCCTCTCACTCTTCAGTCCGAGGCCCCATGGCACCCACCCACCTTCCAGGCACTGATGTGGACTCTCCTTGCCAATCTTGCCAGATGCTGGAGCCACCCTAGTGCCAAAATCACAGTGTGGGCCCCTCCTTCTTCCCCAGCTTTCACTTTGAAAAGTAGTGGCAGTGGCATGGCATATTGAGGATCTTCACATGGCACAAGAGTGCTTATTTTCTCTTGCTGACATCTCAACTGTGGCCTCAGATGATCCCACCTTCCTGGGGGTACCGGGGTGGCACTTGCCCCACCCCAGGCCCACAGTCCCGACCACTACTTCTCCCTGGAGTCTGTGGCACAACTTGACGGAAGACCTCGTTTTCCCATTGTGGGTCCCTTTTATAGTGATGCCAGGTTAACACCCCTAACTACAGGTCCTGGCACCATGCTGGGTGCAGACGCACCCTGGATAATGTAGTAAGCCATACACATTGTGGGGCTTACATTTATATAAGCTCTGAACTGCTCTTTGCTGGTCCTGCTGTCGTCCCTGGGCTAAGCAGAGTCACAGGACTGTACTTAGCCCCTGTAGAAAAGCAGACCAGGAAAACATCTGATCAGAGATTATAAAAGGTCTAACATGCTCTGCAGGCTACTGAATCTCTCACTGCAGCCTACTGCTCTGATGTCAGCTGCAGAGGATTCTGGGATTTGTAGTATCAGAAGATGTCAGCCTATAACTATGCAAAATTATTCTGATACAATCTACTATACAACAGTAAATAGGAGGTAAACCAAAATGTTTTTGCACACCAAGTGCCACGGCCATATTAAGGCACAGACAGCATAGGCCTGGGCCTAGGGTCCCTGCCTGCCAGGGGGACACCATCAATCCCCAAAATATATTTAATCAACTATGGGACAACGGTCACCTAGAATAACCCTCCCCAAACTCTGGAACAATCTCCCGAGAGAGCTCCAGGACTGCACCTCTCTTGAGGGGTACAAGATCGGGTTAAAACTACACCTAAGCAGTGGGTCTCATTGCAGGTGCCGCAACTCATAAAGGCACCTCTGCTAAAGGGGGATGCCCTCACGTAAACACAGACAAAAAGGGAGGGAGGAACGGTAAGGAAGGACATAATGTACTGAGCGGCACTCACGTCTACTATCTACTCATGAGTATGTGTAACTAACAAGGTTGTTCATATGTAAACTCGCCTATGTCAACTGTAGTAATGTCTATCTCTGAGACACGTATACATGATCAGCGTACCATATACTGTAGTACAATCAAAAGCATTGGTTTTCTTTTCCCCTCTAGGTACATATAACTAATCCCGGGTCACCCCTGAAATAGAGACTGTCAAAGTCTCAGTGGGCCTACCCGGTTACCAAAATTTTAAATAAAAAAAAAAAAAATCTACATATCCATTTCTTTCTGCCTAAGCTACATTGCTTGATAAAGGACTCAGCTGCTGAAAAATCTGAGTAAGGCAGGGTTGAACTGTGATGTGATCTCATCTCCCTGATTAGGTGTTAAGTACAGCTGATAGCTTCAGGGGGACCCCATCAGGCTGACCTTTAAGGTGTAAAAAGCCCATTTCCTTTACTTTGTCTTCCACCCCCCACCCCCCTGGTATCCCACACGGGGAGAAGTGGCTAGAAAGATCCTTGTCCTCCCACTGGGGTTCCTGATAGGGAGAGTGACTGGCATGAATCTTAAATGGGAGCCCCATGTGGTAGTTTGTCCAATACTTTCCTTATGCTGTGCATCTGAGGGGGGCCCCTATCATTCATATCAGAAGGATTGGAGAGCCAGCAGATCCTGCCTATTGAAGAACCTGTTCCAAGTTCCAGATGCTTCTCATTAGCACAGGGATGTTATGTGACATGTCCTAGCCCTGGGTCTCATAGTATGCAGGTAGAGGTTGTGGTTCAGAAATCCAGGTGTTCTGAGTCTACATGTTTTCCAGGTTCTCGACTTGGGGCTCTAGCCACTAGGCTATACTGTCTAATGTATTACTTAATTGTGACACTCCTTGTCTGGAAATGGATTACCATTGTTAAATGCAGTTCTCTTTTCAGGGAAAATTAGCAGGGGGATTCCTAGTTGAGTTTTGGCTGGGGTGATGAGTGTCATGAAACTGATTCTCAAATTTATGAATAAAAGAAAAAAAGGTGCTGAATTTTCTAAGTCCCTCAACTATACTATATTACAGTTCACAAACAGTATGGCTGAGCCCAACCTTTAACTCCACCCACAAAATCATAGTTTGATGACTCAAAGTAGCAAAGAAGCTGCAGTGCTATAGATAGACCTACAGTGTTGTCAGGGGCGGCAGCAATGGACTTTAGATCATATTTGTTTACTTTGCAGGCAATTGTACATGTTATGGGGCTATGTACATACAGTTCTACCCCACTTTAGGTACAATTGTCTGCACAGTAAACAAATAGTATCTGAAGGCCACTGCTAACCCAGACCATTACACGCCTGTCTGTAGCACTGCAGTCTCTTTGCTACATGGTTGTTTGGGTGGGGGCTGTATCAGGAAGTAAGAGTGCACTTGCTGTAAGTTAAGTAATGTAAGAAAGGTGGCAATCATGTATTCTGAGAGAAGTCTTGCACATACAGGGATCCCTCGATTATCTGCCCAATGTGGTTTGTAGAAAATGTTAGTTATTCTATTGCACCTTATTATCCTGCACCTTTGATTATCCACCCAATTTTATATGCAGAAATGGGGGGATAATTGACGGTGCACTATAGATTCTCAGACTGAAATCAAACAGAATGTGACACTTGGGGGGAAAGGAGAAAAGAGAATGGTGTTGCACTGTCGCTAGTGTGATTTCGAGAGAGTGGAACAGAAGGATAGGAATTTCTATTTGTATGCTGTTGTCTGTAGCTCTTTACATGCAAACCGTATCCTAACTTGGGATACAGTTTGTATGTGAATGGATTCCCAAGGTGCCTTACAGTCTGTGAGAGGGTTCCTCCATGGTGAAGGGGCCTGGTTGCAGTGAGGGGGGATCAGATTTCTCCTTGGCCTACAGCCTCAGGTTGCCTTAATCTGAGCCTGCAAAGTGCACACTGGGACCAGCCCCACACTTGTGTGTGGGGCCCTTTTTGCTGACTGCTCCCTTTTAACATATTTATATATGACAAAGGGCAAGGGGCCCCATGGAAAATATTTCTCTTTCTAGACAATACTAATATCTGTGGAGGTGTAGCAGCAAAGAAGGGGTAAGGGACATAAGGCAGGATCTGGATAGGATAGAGAGGTGGTCATGGGTGCAGCTGCTGAAAATATGTATTTTTTAATTACAGTTTAATTATGCACAAGAAACACAAGACACACAGAGGACATAAACAAAAACAATACAACACTTCATCAATAGTCGTACATGCATTGATGGGTCAGGTCATTTATTTATTTGTAATTTTTGACTAGGAAAGACACACTGAGCTGTGATAGTTTGTTTCTAGGTGCGTCCTGGGGGTGGCTTGCATGGACCTGCTTTTTGGATGGAGAAATGTTGGCCATGACACTGGAGAAACTCCCTTTCTCTTCTTTGGTAAGCGCCATGGGATCCTTAACTTCCATCTAGACAGTGACCAGAGATGAGTAGAAGAGACCTCGGTTTAATATCTCATCCGAAGGACGGCACCCCAACAGTGCAGCACCCCCACATCCTGCACTACAGTGTCAGTTATGGGTATTACCCATATAAGTGCATACTGTTATTATACATGCATGCATACATGTAATAAAATCATACATCTATGCATTTCTTCTCTAGAACTGCTGACCTTGTAGAGTTAAAATGCATATTTACCACTCAACAAAGAGAAGGGGACATGGCATCTGCAGTAGTCACAAGTACTTGAACAGTAGCCTGTTTTATCTTACATTAAGTCAATCTTTGTAAATGTAAAAAACATTTCTTTTTATTTAGTGATTTGGAAAAGACCTTTGAGCACAAGCTCTTTTACAAAGGTTCCATGTCATAGATTGCAAAACAAAGTACAATAGGAGAAAGCAAAGGTACATCACAAAGAACGATACAGGCAGCTTGGATTAGAACTTACAGAATAACTCAAAACATAGGTACAAGTTAAATAACAAGAAAAAAACTTTATGGGGGGGGGATAAGCAGCCGAAAAGTGCCTTGTCAATAGTTCAGAGGGACGGGGATAGCTGTTAGAGGGGTGAAGAAAGGAAGTACGAGAGAGAGAGAGAGAGAAGTATGTACTGCGGTGGAGGTGAAGGGTTGGGGAATAAGGGCAATAAGGTATAGGGAGAAATGTGGGGTGAGGGGGAGGCTGAGCGGACAGGGCATGCTAGAGTAAAATGGTGGGGTGTGAGGGGACATGATCAGGCAGCCTGCATTAGTAGTGACTGTTAGGGAAACTCAGGGGACTGTGAGTTGGGGGAAGGGGAGATGGGTGGTGGGTGCTGAAGGAGCATGACACAAACTGATTGCTGGGGCAAGTCATGAGAAGGGCAAGAGGGAGGGGGTAACTGAGGCTTGCCTAGTGCTTGCTGGGGGGCAGAGAGAGAGCAGGTGTGGCTGGACTCAGGGGCAGGTGCACTTAGAGAGTGTTATTAGGTGCTGTTTGAGGTCAGTTTTGAATTGTGCCAGACAATTGGTGGCCAAGCGGTGCCCAGGGAGTTCATTCATCTATAGGGGGGCCTGGTTGGCAAATGCACATTGCCCAAGTGAGGTGTGACAGAAGGGGATAGCCAAGGCCCCTCTAGTCCTCCCTCTGGTGACCTGTAACGAGTTGGCCACCATGATCAAATTGCCTATACAAGGTGGTGTTTTACCCAATAGAGACTTTTTCTGTAGGATGCAAGTCTGGGAATTTGACCTTGTTTCTTAATGACAGCCAGTTTGCATGTTCGTACAGAGTACAGGTGTGCATGCCATGCTCAGCATCCAGGGTGAGTCTGCAGGCTTTGTTGAGCGCAGTCTGAACCCTCTTGAGCACTGTATCCATTGCTGCCCCATAGACCACTAGTCCATAGTCAACAGTAGATATACCTGAACTGTGGACTGAGAGGTGGAGGGCCCCCAGAGAGGGGTATTGCCTGTGCCTGTACAGGACACCAATCTTTTTTTTTTAAATTTAAGTTTATTAATATTCATCGGGTACAGTAAAAAGTGAGCAATCCAAACAAAATCAGTTCCTTTCAGAGACATACAATCCATTTCAGAATATAGACATTGAGAGACATAGAATATAGGAAGTGACCCACAACACTATATCCCAGATAGAGGGCTGACCTGTTCGGGTTCATTGGGGGGCAGAGCTCGCCTGTCCCCCCAGCCCGACGAGGAGGGCCCTTCCTGAGTGGCTGTCTCACTTTGAGATTGCTTTAGGAGGTACTACTTATTTAATTTGATTTTATTTTTAATCTTATTTTAAGCCCTAACCAGTGCTTGTTCCTGGGCAGGGACTTGAGGAGGTCCGAGCCGAGGAAGCCCCCGCCAAATCTCCCACCTTGCCCACCTCCGAACATAGACCGGCAGCCTGCAATTTATCTTATAAGTTATCTCCTCCATCGCTGCCACCTCCTGCACCACCCCAATCCAATCACCCAGGCCGGGGGTCCCTTCTCAACCACAGCCTAGTGATTGACTTGTGGGCCGACGCCAAGAGTAGGGACCAGAGGTACAACGAGTCTGCTCCAGCCAGGTTTTGGGGATCCCCCAGTATGAGGTTTGTCCAGTCCATGGGAAGGTCCAGGGTGAACAGTTCCATGAGTGCTTGAGCCACCATTCCCCAGAAGGGCCCCAGCCGGGGACAGGACCAGAGGACGTGCAGGTAGCTCACCCGGGCCTCTCCGCACGACCTCCAGCAACCTGGATCTCTATCCGGGAGTCCTCTGTTCAGCGATAGAGGGGAATGGAAGAAGCGGATCTTCACCTTCCAACTAAATTCCTGCCAGAAGGGAGAGCAGGTAGTTCTAGAGGCCAGCCTAAACACTAAGTCCCAGTTGACTTCCCGAGACCCGCCTGCCCCTCCTCCAACCATTTCCCTTGATCCCAGCTAAAGGATCCTTTCTAAGCCCTGTCAGGGCTCTGTACAGCGTGAGATAAGCCCTGATGCTGTCTGCGAGTCAAAATTTTATGGAGGCTTTCTCGGGGGGCCGCCCTTCACCCAGCAGATCCTCTCGACACTGAGAATATAGTCCCCTGTAGGTATCTATAATGGTCTGTGTTATGCAGTCCGAATTCTCTGCTTAAAGTTTTAAAATCCTTCACCTCCTTTCCTATCATAAACTGTTTGGTGTAAGTTAAGCCTCTATTCTCCCAAGTCCTGAAAGTATGGTCTAGGCGGGATGGGTGAAATCAACGTCCCAGGATAGCCTATGCAGTGGCCAGAGAGAGGTTTTAGTTTGTATTTCTGCCATGCCCTATGAGTGGCTTTCAGAGTGTCCTTACGGCCATTAGTGGAGGAGCGGGGTAGGCTCTGTTCGTGCTCAACTGTTTGGCTCGGGAACCTAACATTGGGCCCCGTTCCTCTGCCTCAAGGGTTTCCATCTCTTTCCAGTTGGCTGCATATGTAGGGACGGACCACTGTAAGGCCCTCTTAATCTGCGTGGCGAGGTAATAATCCTCAAGATCTGGGAGCGATTTGCCTCCTTTTATCTTGGGTAGTTGGAGAACCTGAGCATTTATTCTGGGTTTTTTGTTATTCCATATGTACCTCGTGATTGTTCTGTGCCAGTCTCGGAATTGGGTTCTGGGTATGTAGATCGGAAGACATTGGAACAGGTATAGAAACCTAGGCAGAACGTTCATAGTGATGGAGTGGAATCTCGAGTAAAGGGGGAGGTTCAGCAGAGACCATCTGTCTAGGTCCCTTTGCACTTGGTTAAAGAGTGGGACGTAGTTTGCTTTGAAAAGATGCGAGTTATGCTTAGTCAGGATAGTTCCTAAATACTTCATCTTTTCCGCTTGCCAGTTAAGTGGCAGGGATTCCCTCAGTTCACGGGAAGGAGAGAAGTAAAAGCACAGCACTTCGGTCTTGTTCTTATTAAGGACATAGCCTGAGTGCTCGCCATACTCTGAGAGAGTTGACCATACCTGAGGAATTGCTTCCTCTGGATGCGATAGGCAGAGAAGGACATCATCTGCATACAACGATACCCTTCGTTGCTGTCCCCCCGCCTCAACTCCCTGTATTCCAGGAGAAATACGGATTGCCTCCGCCAGAGGCTCAATATAGAGGGCGAACAATAGTGGAGACAGGGGGCAGCCCTGTCGGGTACCTCTACCCAGTGAAAATCTGTCTGAGAGCCCCCATTTATCCTGACGTATGCTTGTGGGCTGGTATATAGGGACTTTAAGCTGTCGGTAAATGGTTGCGGGAAGCCCATCTGGTCTAAAACTGCAAATAAGCATGGCCAGGAGACTTTGCCAAGGCCTTTTCGGCGTCTAAACTCATGAGACACGGAGGGAGGCGTGTGCGGTGGATGGCGTCAATTATATTGATCGCTGACCTAACCCCGTCCGGGGCCTGTCGGCCCTGGATAAATCCCGTTTGGTCCGGGTTGATGAGATCTTGGAGAATGGGGTTCAGTCTCGATGCGAGAATCGAAGTGAAGATCTTATAATCCGAGTTCAAGAGGGAAATCGGCCGGTATGATTCACAACGAGAGGGGTCTTTGTTTTCCTTCGGTATGAGGGAAATAGTGGCATATTGCCATGATGGGGGAATTGGTCGAGCCTCCTGCCAAACCTCTGAAAAGACCTCTACCAGCATGGGGGCTGTTTCGGTGGCGAAGGCCTTATAAAACTCGGCTCCAAAGCCGTCCGGTCCTGGGCACTTCCCACTCTTCAGACCCTTTATAGTGTTTAATATCTCCGCCTGTGTAATTGGCCTGGTTAATATCCGGCCTTTTTCCTCTGTAAGTTTGGGAAGGGGTAGGGCCCCCAAGTAGTCTGCGATCGCCTGTGTGGATGTTCGCACCTGTGGGGTATAAAGCTTGGAAAAATAGGAGACAAAAGCCTCTGCAATCTCCTTCGCTTTATGGGTCATCTGGCCTGTGAGTGGGGAAGCAATTTTAGTTATAGTGGCCCTATCTCTGTAATGTCTCAAACAGGGGCTAATAATCTGATACCTCTGGGGCCCCCTTCATAATATTTTTGTTTGAGAAAGAAGAGATTCCTCTCTACCTCCCTCTGTAATCTCTGATGTTCTGTCCTCAGGGATCTAAGTTCCGGTCTCTCTGTGTCCCATTCTCTTTTTTGCTTAGCCTCCAACTCCCTTATACCTGTTAGCAAGTTTTGTTGCTTAAGAAGGCGTTCCCTTTTTTTCTGGGAGGCAATGCGTATGAGTTGTCCCCTGACAATAGCTTTCACTGTATCCCAGATAATCTGTGGGGAAATCCCTGGGGTAGTGTTATCCTGTATTGTGTCCGCGATCAATTGCTTAATTTTTTCAAGGGTCTCCTTGTCTCTAAGTAGGGAGGTATTGAGCCTCCAGTGAGTTGTTTTCTTGGGCAGAGAGAGAGCCACCTCCAGGAAGATGGGGTTGTGGTCCGACAGGGAGGCAGTACCCACCCACATCGATGGGAAACCGTCCAGTCCATCCCTAAAAGTAAAGAATGTGTCAATTCGGGAGAAGACCTTATGGTGGGGAAGTAACATGTGTAATCTCTCCTGTTGGGTATCTTCCGCGCAAATGTCCACCAGACCGCTCTGGCGCACAGCATGTCTAACCTTCCTGACCTTCTGCTGGTCATAGGGTTGGGCCCTTGAGGTTGTATCGAGGTCTCTGTCTCATATTAAATTCCAGTCCCCCCCCATAATTAACAAGCCCTTAGATCTCTCCACGACCAATCGGGCAATCGATGTGTAAAACGATGAAGGGGAGCCTGGGGGAGCGTAGATGCTAACCAGGGTTACCGGGGTATCCTGTACCCTACCCACCACGAGGATGTATCTGGCCCCGGGGTCCATCACTGTCTCCTCATGTTCGAAGGGGAACGTGGCAGCGAGCATGATAGAAACCCCCCTCTTACGACCCGCAGGGAGGGACGAGGTGAACATGTGAGGGTATGCCTTGGTCTTCAATTTTAATGTTTCCGATGGAGACAGGTGGGTCTCCTGTAGGAATACCACCTCACAGTTCTGTCTGGAGATGTACCTTTGAATTTGCTTTCTCTTGACCGGGCTGGAGCAGCTGTTGATATTGTAAGAAAGTACCTTCACATATCCATTACTCATTTTCAATCATCTGAACTGTCATGCTTAAACAAGAAAGGACTGATATTACTTTGTCCAGGAGGGGCCTCCTGAACCAATCACCTGTGTACCCATTTATCTTTAATAACCATAACCTTTTGTAACCAGAGAACAACAGTGTCAGTAACTCCCAACTGTGGGGGCAAAAAACCTGCACAGGATAATCCTCAAGTGAGGGCCTGTGCAAACATAGTAACATGGCAAGTGAGACCTGTGGCACTCTCCTGCTCATGTTAACTGAAACTAGTGGTGTACTTCCAAGGGAGAGCTGGCGGTGTGACCCCAGCTGTAGGGCTATCGCGCAGCCAATGTTTAGAAGGGGGTTACAAACTAGAGGACTTCACCCTTCTCTCCCAGGGAAAACCCTGTATGGGACGCCCTACAAACAGCGACTTGTCGGCTTCGCTGGCTCCCTCCTCAATCTAGGATCCAATAAGATCGACTTTAAATCATTTAGCATCACTCTGTGCAGTTTCTAACTGACCAGCCAAAGTAGTGTAGAGGAAAAGAAAAAAAAAAAAAAGGGGGGTCCCCCCCCCCAACGCTCCCCCCCATACCACAGTGTTCCCTTAAGAATTAAGCATCCAGAGTTTCGAGGTGTTCAGGACATCTACTAGATCTGCACCAGGTCATCACACTTGAATTTCCCATAAGGAAGCCTCTATTCTTGCACCAGTGTTCAAACAGGAGAGGGAGCAGGGAATAGATGTCCGAAACCGGTGAGGCGGGATGCTGTGGCGTGCACCAGACTCAGGCCCCAACAGTAAATTGACAGTACCTTGGACCGTTGTTCAGTCTCCCCCTCTCCCCACGACCATGATTGAGTATTGCAGTCTCGGATGCTCCTTCCTGTCCAGAAGAGTTCTCAGTTGGAACCCAGACAAAAATTCCCAGGGTTCGCAGTGCCTTTTCTGGCTGCAAGTGCCTCGTAGTCGAACGATCATCTCTCCTCAAACAGACAAGCAGTGTGAAGCTCAGAGAGAGGAGTTTCAGGGCGTCTCTAAACTGCGACGAAGGAGAGCGGAGAAGAGCGGAGAGAAAAAAAAAAAAAACAGGTCCCTTTGAGAAACCGAGAGTGATGATAAGCCAGATCGAGATGGGGGTTCCCAAATCACTAAGTTGAGAGAGGCAGATCAGTTGGGTGTGCACTCACGAGCTGGGCAAGGCGCCTCACGCCTTGAACTTCCTAGATCTGTTCTCCAGATTCAGGTCTCTATGTTTTGATCCGGGGCGCTATTTAGGGACGATCCCTCATTCGCCTCACGCAGATGTGGGGCCTTCTTGTCCATCCTTGCCGGATCACCATACTTCTTCACCAGAGCTGAGATGTCCGCCCGAAGGGTCGTCTGCTGGTTTCCTCTGGAGTAGCCACTTCGAGGAGCCCCCTTCTGAGCAATGCTCCAGGCCGAAGTAAGCAAATCTTTCTCTAGTTTCTCCTTCACCAGGGCGGGACAGCAATCCCTAGCGACTGCAGATAAGCCGAAGCAGCGAGGAGGTCTTGGAAGATTTTTGAGCCTGCATCTGTGGCAATTTTGAGGCGGACAGGGTATAGGATCTGTGTCTTGATGTTTTGGGCCTTCAGCTGCTTCACTACTGGCCAGAGAGCTTTCCTGGCCTCCTGGACACGTGAGGTATGGTCGTTGTCTATATTTACGCGCTGGCCCTTGAAAAACAGAGCTCCCTGTTTCCAAGCTACCCAGATAATTTCTTCTTTTGACAGGTAGTTGGAGAGCCTTGCCACGATGGAGCGAGGTTTCGCCTCTGGATTTTTAGGCTCGGGACCAGGGATCTGTGTGCCCGGTCCATGGTTAAGTCCAGATCCTGAGGGAGCGGGAGTATTTGTTTGAGGGTTATTTGGAGAAAGTTCATCACGCTTTGATAGCTGTCTTCTGAGCCCTCCGGGATGCCATGGATCCTTATATTGTGCCTTCGGCTTCTGCTTTCTAGGTCATCTAGCTTCTGTGTAAGTTCTCGGTCCCTAGCCATGAGGTACAGTAGGAGTCTGTCATGGCGGTCGGTTTGTTCCATTGTTTGGGCCATGCATAGCTCGAGCTGCTCAGTTTTATGGTCTATCTTACTCAAGTCCGATTTGAGCTCATTCAAGGTGTGATCTATTTTGGTGACTGTTTGTGCCGTTTTTATTATTATTTCTTTCAAGCTCGCTGAAGGTTCGTCCGGAGTGTGCTCAGCCTGTTGTAGGCCCTCCAGTACTTCGATCCCTTGAGTGCCAGATCTGATCTCCTCCTGTATCATTTCGCGAAATTTCTGCATCGGAGTTGAGGGGAGTTTACCCGGTTTGTTTCTTTTAGTTTTGGCCGGGGAAGTCATGCTTACTTCGAGTGATGGAGGTTGATTTTATTTGAGGAGGGGACGGAGCCACCGATCTATGCTGCCATCAAGCCACTGACGTCACCGGAAGTCCAGGACACCAATCTTGATATTGACTGTCTTGACCAGAGAGTCAATATGGTGCACAAACATGAGGGTATCATCTATTATGACCCCCAGATACTTGAACAAGTGAACTTGTTCAAGTGGCTCATTGCATGAGTTGGAGATGATGAGGTGGAGGTGCTTATTTTTGTTGTGGAGGTTCTACATAAGCATGGCCTTGGTCTTCTTGTAGTTTAGTAGCAACTTATGACTACAGAACCAGTCCTCGAGTTTGGAGGAGTTCTACAGCTCAGATGGTATGGCAGCCTGAGACGTGCTGCTGCTCAGGAACGCAGCATCATCTGCATACAGTATGAGTTTGGTGTCACAGGCTGTGGGAAGGTCATTTAAGAAGAGGCTGAAGAGTAGGGGCCCCAGTATTGATCTCTGGGGTACCCCTAATGATACCTGTCTTGCTCTGGATACTGTTTGCCCAATTTTGACACATTGATTTCTCCGTATCAGGTAGTCTTGTAACCAGCAAAGGGCATTGGGTGCCATACCCATGTTTTGCAGTTGGGTCAGTAACAGGGGGGTGGTTGACTGTATCGAAGGCTTTGGTGAGGTCAGTAAAGACAGACCCCACCAGTTTGCCTTCATCCAGGGCCATATGTGCATAGTTCGTGTAGTCCAGCAGGGCAGTGGTGGTACTGTGATTTTGTCTGAAGCCATGCTGGTTGGGGCATAGTAGATTATACTTTTTGAAGTAGTCGATGAGTTGACCCGCCACAATCTTTTCCAATGCCTTGGACAGTGGGGAGAGGATCGAGATGGTTCTGTAGTTGGCTACCAGAGAATTGTCACCTCCTTTATGCACTGGCGTAACTAGGTCCTGCTTCCAAACTGCCAGGAATTGGGCCAGGGCCCGGGACTTATTGTACAGCTTGGTAATGGGCACTATAAGAACGTCCAGGGTGAGGGATAGAAGTTTCATGTCTATCCCGTCACTGCCCAGTCTGGTCTTACCTAGTATTTTCTTGACCACAGTAAGGGCCTCCTTCAAGGTCACCCTTTTAAAGTAGCAGGTCAGGTGAGAACACACGGTAGATACGTTCTTGGAGTGGTTCAAACCAGGTTGAAAATAGGCAGGTGGTAGCACTGGGGTAAGACTGGTGAAAGCCTTATTGAAGGCTTCTGCAAAAGCTAGAGGGTCTGTCGTGGGGGTATTACTGATACTGAGCAGCTGAGGATGCTTCTTGTCCTCCTTTATAAGGATGCTTTTGATGTTATCCCAGAATCTTTTCCCATCACTCCAAGAATTACAAAGCTGGGCCTTATGATAGTTGGCTTTGGCGAGCTGGATTAGCTTGGTACAGCAGTTCCTGGCTGTTCTGTAGCACTGGTAGTCATGCTTGCTACCTGTGTGACCTTCCTGCTGCCTGCTCACCCACTCACCTGCACATGTATGCCAACAACACTATCATCTACACTTCTGGACCCTGCCTCACAGAGACCCAGTCATCCTTGCAAGCTTCCTTTGAATCTGCCCTCAAGTGGTTCGAGGCTAATCTACTAAAGTGCAACTCCAAAAATACTGTTGCCATGGCCTCAGCTCTGGCCAAAGACTAGCCAAACTCCCATCCCACCCATCCTTTTTTCTGGATGGCACAAAATTTGAAACTGTTCAGTCCTTCAAATACCACATGGTATGGCTGGATCCAAAGTTAGACTTCTCTCTCCACATAACGCCATCCACTCCAAACTCCGGTCCAAACTGGGAGTTTTGCACAGGATTAAAGACTGTCTCTCCTTCCCCATCTGCAAGGAGTTCATTACCAAGCTAATCCTCCCCTCAACTGATTATACCGATGTGGTCTACAGCTCGGCCCCCAAAACATCTCAAACCAAACTAGAACCCCTATAGAATGTTTTCTGTCTTTTTGCCTCAAACCTCCCATTTCATACCCACCATTGCTCCCTTAACTCTGCTCTATTCCTCTCCTCTCTTGAAAACTGTCATCTGGTTCACTATGCTGCTTTTGTCAGCAAGTTCTGATTCAAGGCCCTCCTCACTATCTTTCAGATCTTTTATCCCCCCCCCTCAACATCAGGCTATCACTTCAGAACCTGTGACTCCCACTTCTTCTCTCTCTCCCACAACATGGCTCACAATCTGGAAAAATATCTTTCTCCTTCAGACATCCTGACCTTTGGAATCGTCTCCCCCACTCAATCTCCCTCCATAGCCATGCTCAAACAGCAATTAAAACATCATTCACCCCATGACTGCAACTGCCCCTCCACCGCCCCAGGCTGACTCCATCTCCCCCGCACCTCCCTTCCCCCTCCACTTCCCCACCTTCTCATGCCTGACTCTTCCTGCCCCCCTTATGTCCTATTTCTCTGTTTCTTTCCTTTCTGGTCCCCTCACAATCTTTCCCAAATCACTCCTCACTAAGTGCTGTACTGGAGCCTACCCTACCTCTCTGTATCTGTTATGTAAGTTAGCTATCCATGCACATTACCTACTGTAATGCAACTTGTTCTATATTGTATAAACACTTGTAAATCTATTCTAAATATTGTAATTGTATATATACTTGATGTGATGTATTATATCAAACCTGTACATCTAAATACTGTTGTGATGTTCTTACTATTTGCCTAATGTTACTCCCATTACCCTCTTCCCCGGGTCACATCTGGAAACGAACTTTGGCTCAGTGTGCTTTTCCCGGCTACCAAATTTCAAATAAAATAAATTGTACTACTCACTTGCCACTAGGTAATTTTACCTTGTCTATGATGTTATATGGAGGTCTAAGTTGCAGGAGATGGTTCCCATGTAACTCATAAATGCCTTTTAAATCTTAGAAACTGCTTGTTGTTACTTATCTGCTTACATGTGATACATTCCAGGCTCACCAGGGAGAACAGCCATGCTGCAATACTGGAGGTATTGTGTCCTTCCAGGATGCCAAGATTATTTTCTTAGCCACTGAATGCTCACAATAGCCATGTAACTTGAGACCCTGTAGAGGACAAATAGTTATAATACCAGTGCCCCTCCCCAATAAAAAAGTTGCTTTAAAGCCTGCAATTCGTTCAAATCAATTCAGTTCTTTTTTTTATCATTTTAACATTTTAGAGGGGGTTCTTGGTCTCATTATTCAGCTGAACTATGATCAGCCTGACCAGCAATGACAAGGTGACCCACTCATTGGTTAGGAAAAAGCTTCACATTTTAAATTTTATCACGCCATATATGAGCTGAGGTCCCCCTGCTTTTTCTGTATCTTATGGGGAAACCACTCTCTGGCTTCATTTCTTACATAGCGTGCTCTGTGCTCTGGCCAATAACAGGATCACAGGTGATCATAGGGGAGCGCACTAATTAGGAGGTCACAGTTCTCTGACTTGCAATTCAGTACTAAAGGTTTAGCATATTAAAGGTTTAGCAAGCTCAATATTGGCCAATACATAAAGATTTTTATCACATTTATAATGCATCTTAAGTTTTGTTCTGTAGGGGACACCCTGGATCTCTGCTACCTAGAAGGCAGACTGCTGGAGTCAGGGTCAACAGGCTCTGCCAGGTCTTTGCCAGTTCTTGTTCTACCTCCTCCCAAAATTTTTGGTAAACTTCACAGTACCATAGCATGTATGATAGGGTACCAATATTGTTCCTACATTTTCATCAGTCATTATTTTCCATTAAACCTGCTCTTTGCAGCCAGGAAGGGGGTCCAGGTCATACTGTGCACAGTACTGAACTGGGGCAGGCAAGATTGTAACTCTACTGATGATTCATTTTATTTCTTTTAGTACCTGACCCTATTTACCTTCGGCGATCTTGAGCCCAAGATCTGTTCTCAAATTTTTGCTAGCGTGGTACCTGGTTTTGTCTTCTTCCTGATGAATTTATACAGTAAGAGCTGTGATGTGGTCCCTCCCTTGCAGGCCCTGCTTAAAAAGTCATCATCCGGTATAAACTGAGGGCTTCCCCAAATCTTCTCAGTGCCTGAGTTGTAAATATCTCCAAAGCTGAGAATGATACAGACCATAGCATTGTTGCAGTTCCTGAAGGGTTCAAGGCCCGTTCTCCACAAAAAACTAAGTTAGAATACTGATTTCCTGTCCTTTCCTTACACCCCAGTTCACCATGCTTCTGTCTACTTTGATCTTGGGATTTCCCCACAGGGATGCCAGAGTCAGGAGGGAAAATATACATGCCTGATTCCTGCAAATGGCCGAACAAGTCAGTACGCTAGTAAGGCAGCCTGAGGTGGCTTGTTAGTGAAGGCTGTTCTAGCGGCTGATGGTACATCTTGAAGTTGGAACAGGGTTATTCTCCTACTCTCAATCTAGTACCATTGTTGTGCCTTAGCCCCTTCAGTGTCTAGCCATGTGGCATCCTGGCGCCAACTAAAGGTGAAGTGATACCACTGCATGTTAAGGATCCCAAGCCCTCCCTGTGTGGTGGGTTGATATAGTTTGTTTAGGGACAGCAACATTTTTTTGGTTCCCCTATAATGGTAATCTTAGCAACTGATCCCACTGTCAGAATACTGATCCAGGCACCCTGTATGGTATCATTTGGAGTAAGTAGTGGAGTCTGGGTGCTAAGTCCATCTGAATGACACTTGCTTTCTCCATAGTGGGAGTCCGAGCAAGGACCACATCCCTATATCAGTCCTCATGGTGGACAGAGTTGAGCTAAAATTACATTGCAGAACTTGAAGTACCTCCTGCTGTGTGGAAATCCAGATCCTGAAGTTTTAAATTCCTGGGCCACCATTTGAAACCCCAGGCTATGAACAAGGTACTCAGGCAGAATGCTGATATTGGGAGGGCTTCGGATTTCATCCAGTTGATCTTATAACCTGAAAGTTCCAAGAACGAGGCTATGGTGTTCACAAGAGTGAGGACTGAAGACTCCAGATCTGTGAGAGTAAGTAGCACATCATCTGTGTATAGCATTATTTTGTATTTATACTCCTCGGCCCGGAGTCCCACAATACTCGGTGCTTGCCTAATTTTGGCCACTAGCAGTTCTAAGGTTAAAACAAATAAATGAGGTGCAAAGGTAGGTGACGTTTTTTATGTCCTTGTTAATCAAGCTCTTACATCATTGTCACAATGCATCTGTGTTCTACCCTAGAACTCTGTGGTTGGAAGGGATATAAACTATAGCATACTGTTCTAAAATGGTATGGCCCACCAGTGCATAAATCAGAAATACCTGGTTTCCTAAAAGGCTAGTAAAAATGGAACTACAGAATAATTTTTATGGTCTACTTTTTGCCCCATTTCTCATCACCAGCTGCCAGGTCCTTCTTCCACCCGCCCAAGCCCATCTGCTCACCGAAGGAGTCCTCCAGTGGTTCAACCTGCAACTCACCTCTGCTCGACATCCACTCTGGAATCTTGACAATAAGCCACAGCTTATTCCCTGCAAGTGGTACCCCCCTGGTTCCCCAAGCCAGGAGAAGGATATGTCACTCGATGTCTGGAAGGAGGAGCCGGTGAGGCATGTGAGGAGTCAGTAGGATCCTACTGTGGTGTGGGGGTGGGGTGGAGGGGCTTCATCTGCCTGGGGCTGCCAGGATATTTTTCCCACTAAGCCATCCCTTATCCCTTCCAGGGCAAGTTCCTGACAAGCAGTCCAGCAGAACACCTCCCAGGGCCTTCAGAAGGGACAGTAAGCCACAATCTACCATTGGAACTCCCCTGTTGACCTCACTCTGGGCCTGCGACACTTCCACATTACTCACCAGGTGAGTGGGTGAGTGCCGGCATACGGCCACTCTAGAGGGACCTCTTACTCCTTCTTGCATGACATGCCCTACCTCTAGGCTATCAGGGGGCAGCCATGCAGCAGAAAGAGGTACCCACCCTTCCCCAGGCAGGAATCATTCAAGACAGATGCTGTAACATCACCATGCTGGTCAGCACCACACACACCCAGGCTCAGGGTGTTAATGTGGGTCATCTGGATTCTACCGCTGTGGCAGCTAGCCTGCTGGACTAACAGACTTTATAACATGGGTTCCTAAAATATTGTCTTCTGATTGGTCCAAACAGGTCACCTGACTGTGGATTAATGTCTGATATACCCACAGTTGCATGGTCACATGGCTTTATTTCACTGTTTTTTTAGGTAAAACTCAAACAAAACATTGACCATGTTATAAGAAGATTAACCCACTCCAGGGTATGGATTTACTAGGCATTAATCCACGCCCGGGTGGCTGAAATCACTCGGCTTCGCCTCATGATTCCAGCCCCCCCAGGCATGGATTAATGCTCAGTAAACCCATGCCCTGTCATGGGTTAATCCCTCCTAGAACCAGTATTTGAAGAACAGCTTCAGAAAAAAATAACATGCAGGTTTATGACAGTTCCCCTTTAATAAGAAAGGAGACTGAAATAAAGTATTGCCAAGTTATTTTGTTACCAGTCAGTAATTTTGTCTTCAGCTCAGTAAATGGAGAGGTTTTCTGCCATTTAAAGAGGCAATCAACATGATACAGACAAATGTGAATACAATACAAGTTGTGCAAAACAAATAATAGAGAACTGCATTCAGGAGTAAGGTCATAGCCAGGGATACGTGGCTGCTTAGAAAAGCAACAGAAGCTGGAACATCATGTCAAGAAAATTTCCATGGGGGGGGGCAACAGAATTAAAATTCAATCAGGGGAGGGCACAGAGTTATACTTCTTCCATTGAAAAAGCAATACTTGTAAGTGAATTATTTTTTCTGAGGGGGGGCACATGCCAGCCCCTAACTCTATGGCATAATTGCCCTGATACAGGAAGGTCTGCAGTTCTGTCAGTAACAAGGTACTGATGGGAGTGACACTATCAAAAAAAAGTGTGGAGTCCAGAGAGGGCAAGAAAAGCCAGGTTCAGTGGGAGCAAAGTGGCACAAGAGAGGAGTGATGTCACTTGTTTTTCCAATAATCTGCATTAAAAAAAAAGACGGAAATGTCAGACTAATTTGTTAGCTGGGTGTGGACCATGAACAGGTGGGTGATTACAACCAGGATACAGAGAAGGATCCTGGTAGTGTATTACATAAATTGATTTATTCTGTTTCTCTGTGTAGTTTGTAGGCATGCACAATGTTTGCCTCTATTGCACCTCCTGTTTCATCAGGATTTAAATGTAAATGAAGGTAATCAAGTCTGGTGTGAAAAGCTGCTTGGCTCCATTACAAAGGTCATGACTTGACTCATGCAAGGCATCCAGGAATTTTGTGATGTTTTGGTGCTAACGGGCCTGCAGTAGTTACACTGTATCAGTGCGGTTACTGTCCTCTGCAGTCCCTATGTTCTTGTCTTATGCTAGTCGTGAAACATTTCAAAGCATAGTAAGTGCCCTGCTGTTTTCTGTAGGTTTTGTTTTTTGCACCTCCCCTTCTCCCTGACTGCCCACTCCTTCTGGTCTCTAATGCCCATCCCGACTGCCTGCCCTGACTCCCATACCGGCTATCACCTCATATGGCAGTCCCCCCGGGTAACCCGGCGTAACCCTTCACCAGGCGGGTCCCCCTCCTCCGAGGGGGAAGGTACCGGTGGGGTGGCCAGCGCACTTTTACCATTGGCCTGGGGTACTGCTGAGGTGTGCCAGTCATGGGATCGGTGGCAGCGGAGGACAGAGAGACCGTCATCCGGCCAGCCAGAAAGCATTTTTCCTGGTTTTACTGTGGGGGAGTGACGTCCTGACGTCAAGGCATACGCCGATGTCTGTCATTCCCCTTGAGCTTCGGACCAGGCGTCACTGCTGTGCTCCCAGCCTCCGCCAGGAGTTAGCATGCGCCAGTGCGCATTCCCACCCTTCCCCTGGAGAAGGAGAGCTGTCCCCGGATGCTCCATCCTTCTCCCCCCGGCCGGCCCTCCGGCGACCCGAGTCCGTTCCCCAACCCGGGTCACCGGCATCGCAGATGGAAATCCAACTGCTGCGCCGACGGGCTGGCCTGTTTTCTGTAGTTTAAAGTGTATCTGAGTTAGAAAAAACAATGCTTTTAGAGAATACAGGGACTTCACAAGACATGTAACAGAACTGAATGAGAGCATAACTTCTGCTGGCTTGTGCATGTATGCATCATCAGCTCCCATGATGCCTTGCTCAAGTGGAGCCATGACCTTTGGAATGGAGAGAAACAGGTTTTCACATCAGGGCAAAACAGAGTGAAGCAACCTCATTTCTATTTAAAACAGGGTGATATTAGGGGATGCAAGAAAGGGAATTACTGTTCATGCCTACACACCACACAGGTGTGTAGGCATGAACAGGTGTGCACTTATTTTGCACTTACCTCTGGGGCCCTCCTGCTCCCATCTATCCTCTCTCCCCATCCTCCACCCCCTACCACCCCACCCATCCTCCCTCACTTCTCCTCCTCCATGTCTTCCCTTATGGCCAGTGTTGGGTAGTTACTTTTTCTATTACTTTCTACTTCTTTTAAAAACTTGATCCAACCTCCAGGAAGCTCTGTGCAGTCACTAGAAAGGATGGAGAAGTACTACAAAAAGTAATACACCTGACAGTTACAGTTACTTATTTCCTTTTATACAAAAAACAATACAAAAATAATAAGAAACTATAACAGACGACATTCATTTGAAAGTAATAGGTTAGTTACTAGTTACTTTCAAATAAATGTAATCAGTTACAGTTACGTATTACTTTTGTATAACAAGACATAAGTAATTGTAACTGTAAGGTGTATTACTTTTTCTAGTACTTCTCCATCCTCGCTAGTGACTGCACAGAGCTTTCTGGAACAAGTTTCCAAAAGTAATAGAAAAAAGAAACTTACCCAACACTGCATATGGCCTTCTGCCTGTTTCACTCTGTATTTAGTAACCTAGTAACAACTAGACTCAGGCATACATTGTACAATGCCTCTGCTGTATGTAAGATGTACCTCTGATCACTGTTAGTGTCATTTTCACTTTATCTGTAGTAATCTCCTGAATCTTCATCTCACTTCTGTTTACACATAAATGTATTTAGGCCTGGTGACACTTGCAATGTAACTAATGTAAATATTAACCTGACTGTGCTATCATTCTGATGTGGAACCTATGTAAAGAGCATCTGTTCAAAGGTCTTGAATTCAAGATGTTAATTAAGCAATAATGCCTGGCAGGGTGTGTGTCATGCTGGGATGACGTCATGCCTCAGGTGGTTGGGCACGAGGCCGCAGGCCGAGTGCGTCCAACAACTGAGGTGTGACATTATCCCGAATGACATACACCCTGGAGGGCATTATTTCTATTATACAATGGCTCGTTGTTATATATAAAATAAAAAAAATAATTTTAAAGAATGTTTTTTAGTGTGGAAAAATATTTTTGTTTCTTAAGAGGAGATGCAAAAAAGAGGTCCTCTAGCTCATATTTATTTATTAAATTTTGACAATCGGGGAGCCCACTGGGCCCCAAGAGTCCCTTTTTCAGGGGTCCCTTCTTTTTTATAGCTCATCTACAGATTCACTGTGAGGCTGAGACTAGAACCGTGATGTTGTGCTGGGATAACATCATGGGTCCAACCCAAGACTGACCAATCAGAGTCCAGGATTTTTTCTTGCCATTGTATAATAAATAAATAATAAAAATATGGAAAATAGACTGAGTAGACTTTCCCTTGAACTATAACTCATGAAATCATTATTAGTCAAGCAGGACTGCTTGTTTCTAAACATTCCAGGTACTCTTACAACAATATGAGGGTGTCTCATACACAGTTTTAAAATTCGGAAGTTCTAAGTTCACTTGGCAAAGTCCATTTCCCACAAGGGAGATTTTCTAATATTCTGCAAATTGAAGGAGTTTGATTTTAAATTAAAATTTCATTTTTTTAAACAAGTCTTCAACATAATGTACTGTATAATAAGTTTATTTGTACAGTTTCTATGTCGCTTATATTTGTAAAAGTCTATTTTCAAATTCTTTGTGTGCCAGAATAGTTCCACTTTGCTTCGCAGTTCTCTCACCCAAGAACTCAAGAAGGAACAAGCTCACATTACCAGATGTTCCATATATGCTCAGTGCATGGAACAGGAATAAAACCACACTGAGGCCTCTCAGTGCAGCTGAGATCCTTGTACTGGCCTTGGTTCTGACTCAGAGTTATCTCCTGTATTAATGTTACTTTGGATGTCAGCCAGGAAAAGTCCTAGCCTATTTCACTCATGACATTCTGTGGCATAGTTAAGCGATTCTTCAGTCCCTGATTGGTTTACTTCCCAGATGTACAGCAAGTAGGACATCTTTCGGAGCTCTCAGTACTTAACTGACTTTGTGAACTGGGACCCATCAGTGAATCTTGATGCACATTTGGAGACTAGCCAATCTCCAAGAAATATGGGTTTACCATTTTGCAACTTTACTGTGGGATGGGGAACTTAAGTGGACTGTGAGAAGGGGGCTATAATGGCAGACAACTTAGTTGGCATGGAGACCAGAAGACTCAAGTGTGACTTTTGGCATGACCTCCCTTCCTGTGGTAGCTTGGGGGGGGGGTGCATTTTGTTGGTATTTTATAGCTAACTATGAGGGCACCCTAAAGTCTGATGAAGGATGTCTCACTGTTGCATAGGACCCATACCTACCTACCAGGTTTGCAGGTTACTGCAGCTTTTGCATTCTTAAAGTAGAAGCTTTCTCTTTCAGATTTATTTTCTCACCCTGTTATAACAGCAGATAAGTTACATGCAGGGTGCTTCATGTTTATACAATTCTATTGTTGTGACTATGCCTCAGAACCTACACGAGCTTGGTGAAAGCCCAAATTGTGCTTTACCTATAGATTTTGTCATGACAGCCTAAAGGCTGTGCTCAGAATATACCGTGATTAATATGCACTGATTAGTTTCACACATTGGTTGCATTGTAGCATTACTGGGTCAACAAATATATGGATTATTCACCTGTAGTCATAGTTCTACTAGTAGTACACAGTTCACAGTTACACATTGTCAGTCTTCCTTGAGACAGATGAGTCATTGGAAGCCTTAACTCAAGTTCCTCCCACCACCCGGGTGATATATCCTCTGACTCCACCATGTGACATCAGATCTCTGCATGCTGAAAGTAGGGATCTGGGTGCCACATGCCAGGGGTGGTCAGGTGGATTGTGTGGATGTGAAATGTATACCACAAGTGGAACTACTATCACAGATGTTGCCCGCATTTCTAACAACATAGATACAGTTCATTATCCACACTCTGGCAGACTCCAAGCAGCCCTCCAGGAGGAGGGGGAAGGTGCGCACTCCTATTCGGCAGACAGAGACTGGAAGACCAAGGACACAAAAGCAGCATTCCCACAGCTCATGATGTTGATGCTGTAATTGGATATAAAGTTGTGTGCTTAACTTCTTGTTGCAGCCCTACATATCCAAGCAATGGGGATGTCCTTGGAAGCAGCCACCAATGCAGTGGTATTGTCTAGTGGAATAAACCCTAAGCCCCTTGAGCAGCTCCCTACTAGTCAAGCAATAGTAGTGATCAAGGCAGGATTTTATCCAGTTGGCAAGCACCCACTTTACTGCCGGTCTGACAGGTGTGGCTTCCGTGTATGTTATGAACAACTGGTAAGCCTCACCCAAAACTCCAGCCATGCACTCTTTGTAATACAAGAGCACCTTCCACAGGTCCAGAGTATGAATCCTGAAATCGGCCTCCAACTTCAGGTTGGTAAAGTACATCTGTAAGTTATTCACCTGCTTAAGGTGAAACTCCGATATTTCTTTTGGGAGGAACTTCAGGTGAAGGCCCTTGTCCCTGTAGGAGACCATGTAAGGAGACTCCACTGAGAGTGCCTAGAGCTCGCTAATCCTTCTGGTTGATTTGATAACCACCCAAATGGCAATGTTCTATGGCAAGTGTTTCACCTCATGCCTGTGCATTGGCTGAAATGGCTTTCATATGAGAACTGCCAACACCAGCAGCAAGTCCCATGGAGGCAGAGGTTTGCACGCTGGAAGGGACAAGTAGTCCAAGCCACTGAAAAAGCCCCAACCACTTTCTTCTGGGCCACCATCAGCACACTGGTCCATGCTCAGTATGCAGAAATGGCTGCCAAGTGCACCTTAATGATGGTCGCTCACAGGCTTAACTGAAAGAGGGACCATAAGTAGTTGAGGATACTCACCATAGGACAGGTAAGAGTATCAAGCTCCTTGCCCTGGCACTAGAATGAGAACCTTTCCACTTAAATGTATAGCACTTATGACTCAACTCCTTATTGCATGCCTCTGCATCATGGAGGACATCATTCAAAAGGCCAAAAGCCTGGAACTCTAGCCACTCAGGAACCAGGCTGAGAGGTGCAGGAACTGAATGACCAGGTGCAGGACCTTCTCCTGCTGTCTGGTTAGCAGGTCTGGGCAGATTGGCAACCTCCACAGAGACATGCTGTTGAGACTGAGGAGATTCAGGTACCAGTACTCTCTCTGTACCAGTCTGGGGGCTATCAGGATCATTTGTGTCTTGTACTTCTGGACCTTGACCACAACCCTGTGGACCAAGGGGAAGGGAGGGAAGGCATACAGAAGGGCTGAGGTCCAGGGCCTCATGAAGGCATAACCCAACAGTGTCCTGGACTGTGGGAAGGGGCACATAAAATAGGTTATTCACCTATAACCATAGTACTAGGAATGGTATATGGTTCACATCCACATGATGGCAGTTCCACCAAAAGTGCTCATTCATTGAAACGCATTTAAGCTAAGTTCCTCCCACCACCGAGGTGGTATATCCTCCAGCTCCGCCCTGTGATGTCAGATCTTGCATGCTGGAAACAGGGATCTGTGTGCCACTTGCCAGGGGAGGTCAAGTGGGTGATGTGGATGTGAACTATATACCACTCTTAGAACTGTCATTACAGATGAGTAACCTATTTTTCTAGGGCATGGGTATGGCTCACTTATCCACACAATGGCAGACTTCCAGCAGTTCTCCGGGAGGAGGGGGAAAGATGTGCACCCTTAATTGGCAAACAGGGATTGGAGAACTGAGATACCGAAAGCAGCATCCCAATGAAACTCCAGCTTGATGCTGTAATGGGAGATGAAGGTGTGTGCTGACTTCCAGGTAACAGCCCTGCAGATTTCCTGGATAGGGACATCCCTGGAAGCAGCCACTGAGGCAGCAGTACATCTGGTGGAATGAGCCCTGAGCCCCATGAGCCAACCTGTAGCAGAGGTGGATGCAGGATGTAATCCACCTGCCAACTGTCCCCTTAACTGACAATTTGCCAGGCGCAACTTCAGTGTAACATGATAAAAAGCTGTGGAGCCTCACCTCGAACTCTAGCTATGTGCTCTACACAATAGGAGAGCACCTACCACAGGTCCAGAGTATGAAGTCTGTGACCAGTCTCCAAAGAAGTGTTCATAAAATATACTGAAAGATTCATCACCTTGTTAAGGTGGAACTCTAATACAACCTTCAGGAGGAATTTTGGGTGGAGGTGAAAGACTACTTTGTCCTTGTGGAAGACCAGATATGGAGGCTCCACCTAGAGTACATGGAGCTCACTGATCCTTCTGGCTGATATGAAAGTCACCAGGAAGGCCATCTCCCATGATAGGTATGAGATCTCACTCCTGTACATAGGCTCAAAAGGTTTGCCCATCAGAATGGCCAATACCAGCAATAAGTCCTGAGGTGGAAGTGGTTCAAGCACCGGAGTGGATAGGTGGTCCAGGCCTTTTAAAAAGCACCAGAATGCCTTCTTCTGTGCCACTGTCATCATACCAGCCCATGCCTGGAATGCAGAGATAGCAGCCAGGTACACCTTTAGGGTTTGCCACTTGCTAACCCACCTGTGAGAGGAACCAGAAGTACTCAAGGATAGGGCAAGGGGGTCAAGCACCTTACCCTGACACCCAAAGGAAAAGGCATAGCACCAGTGAGCTGACTCTCTTTGGGAGGCCTCCACAACATGGAGCACACTCTCCAATAGCTTCAATGTCTGGAACTCTAGCCACTCAGGAACCAGGCTGACAGGTGCAGGGACTGAAGGTCCAGGTGCAGGACTTTTCCTGTTGTCTGGCCAGCAGATCCAGGTGAAGAGGCAACCACCATGGAGACCTGCTGCTGAGGAGATCCGGGTACCAGAACTGGCATAGCCAAGCCAGAGCTATTAGGATAATCCATGCCCTGTCCTGCCAGGCCTTGATCACCACCTTGTGGAACAAGGGGAAAGGAGGAAAGGTGTATAGGAGGCCTGGGGTCCAGGGCTTCATGAAGTCATCCTCCACTAGTGTTTCATACTGTGGGGGGCAGGCAAAAACAGCCTCAGTTTTGCATTCTCCAAGGAGGCAAACAGATCCACCAGAGGTGTGCGCCACAGGGAGAACAGGTAACTCACCACCTCCTGATGCAGGGACCACTTGTTCCATGTCTTGCCCAGCTGGCTGACAGTGTCTGCCAGCTGATTGTCTGCTCCAGTGACATGGATCACTAGGAGATCTGCACCAAGCTGCACACGAGGGTGGAGGGTCTCCCAACACAAGGGAAGGGAGTGTGTGCCACTCTGCCTGTTCAGGTAGAACATGGTCATGGTATTGTCCATCTGGACATGCACAACCTGACTCCAGACTAGAGGAGAAAATTCTGTCAGAACTCGCTGCACTGCATGGAGCTCCAGTGGGCTGATGTGGTGACGGGACTTGCTAGGCAACCAGAACCCATGGGCCCTGTGCTCCCATGTGCACTCTCTACCTCACTGGAGATGCATCTGTCATGACAGAGACAGTGGTCTAGGTGGACAAATAGGACTACTTCCTCCAGATGTTCTGGGATCAGCCATCACTGGATTGTGTCCCACATTATCTGGGTCACTGTGACTGGCTGGTCACAGTGTCGTAGCTGCTAAGACCACTGATGGCCTAACTTCCACTGCAGGTGCCACATCCACCAGCAGGCTAATAAGACCATGTTGGTGCAGGACACCATGTACCTCAGCAGCCACAGGAAGCCCTGGGCAGGGAGCGAGTGCCCAACCTGAAAAAACTGGGCAAAGGAAGTAAGGTGCAGTGCCCCATTTGCAGGCAGATGGGCCTTAGAGAATCTAGCTTTGCCCCGATGAAGTGAATCACCTGTGAGGTGATCAATTCGGACTTGTCTGGGTTGACCAAGAGGCCCAAGTCTCTGCAGGTCTGGTGGGCCAGATCCCTGGACCATTCCACGTCCTCCTTGGATGGCCTGGCTATCAGCCATTCATCCAGGTAAGGGTAAACCCTGATGCTCTTGTGCTGCAGGAAGTCTGCCACCACTGCCATGCACTTGGTGAAGACCCTGGGTGCAGATGAGAGATCAAAGGGCATGATCTGGAACTGATAGAATACACCTTCTGTGCAGAACTGGAGTACTGCCAGTGGGACAGATGGACTGCAACGTGGAACAATGTATCCTGAGGTCCAGGGAGCAGAACCACATGCCCTGCTCCAGGGATGGTATAATCTGGTTCAGAGTCACCATCTGGGACTTGCACTTCTGCATGAACTGGTTTAGATCATGTAGATCTTGCATGGGGCACCCATCCGTGTCAGGTCCAGGAAGTACTTGGACATGTACCCCTTGTTGGGCATCTGGGACATAAGCTATGTCACCTTTCACAAGGAGCTGAGCAGTGTTCTCCTGGAGGACAGATGTGTCCTGGGACACCAAGGACTGCCTCAGAGCATGGGACTGGTAAGGCAGGAGAGCCTCAAAGTTGAGAGGAAACCCTCTGCCTACCACCTCAACAACTCTCTTGTCAGTAATAACAACAGATCAGTGAAGCCAGAAGTGTGAAGCCGACCCACCATGGGGAGCTGGGCTAGCGATTGGACACGCTGGACGTAGACACCCACCAACCCATCACTGGGTTGCTTTGGAGGAGGCACTGGCTTCTGTGGACAGAGGGCCACCACTTCCTCTACCCCAGCCTCTTATTGGCCCCTGGCTGGAGAACTTGGTCATGGGGCGCCAGACTCGGAATTGCCACTTCTGGGGCTGCTGCCACTGAGGCTGCTGTGACTGAAAGGACTGAAAATGAAAGGCCTTCTTTTTCAGTTTCTGGGCCATTAGGTCCTTCTTAGACAAAGCCACAGAGTTCAGGGTCACATTGAACTCCTCTGTCCGAGCCTGCCTGCCGTTGCTGCGGTAGAGCTACTTCTTGTGATGCCAGCGACCCGGGTTCAGGAACAGACTCGGGGCACTGTAGGGTTGGCCGGGGGGAGGAGGATCAAGTGCCCACTAGCTGCTTCTCCTCTTCTGAGGAGGATGGGTTGCCTGTCTCGCTGCTCTACCGCCACCTGGGTGACCACAGGTGGAGGTACAGTGGGACAGCTTGAACCGGGGTGGGGGCAGGAGGACATCAACTGGGAGCTGCAGTGCTATCACATTGTGATGTGTTCTTCCCCTTGGCTCCCCTAGCATGCCAACATTCCCACCAGAACAAAGGAAATACCCCACCTTGGCGGTTGTAGAAAGGACCCGGGCTGCTCCAGATCCCATAACTGGGCTCCTGACGGAGACCACCAGGACCTCCTGACACATACTGTAATGGACTGGGAGGGGGATTGGGGACCCTCCTCACTCCCTGCCTGGGGAGCAGGCTGAGGCAGGATGGAGGTAGGTCTCGTGGCTCCGGGGGAGTTACCTGGGGAGGGACTAGGGGATCACCAGTCTAGGGTACCCAGAAGGGAATCATCTAGGTGGAGAGAAGGGCAGAAAAATAGTAAATATAAAAAAACAAAAAACTTCTTAGTCCAAGTGAGATGATGTCCACTTTTGAGTCAAAGAGGCTGATGCCCAAGAAAAGGACATCAGCCATCTTATGCCAACTATCTGCCGTAAAGGTGGACAGCCTCAGCTAGGCCCTGCGATGCATTATGATGGCTATTGCAAGGTAGCACACCCGCCTCTGAGGCTGAAAGATCAGAAGGTTGTGGGTTCTGGCCCCACACTGGGAACTTGGGATAAAATCCCAGTACTGACACTGTAGTGTATCATGGGGTGCGTGGGTGTGTGTGTGTGCTACACTTCTGAGGTGGTGTCTTTCGGATGAGATGTTAAACCGAGGTCCCATCTGCCTGTTTTGGTGGTTGTTCAGGTGGCCATTAAAGATCACATGGCATTTGTCGAAAACAGCAGGGGAATTTTTATTGTGTACAAAGTATATACAAGCTGGTACAAAATATGAAACAGTATTCTGTGTTACATCTGAAGGAAGTATATGTTTTTTGTTAGTATTTACATAATATATACAAATTATATACAACAAGCTAGCTGCAGACTCAGTACTTATACAAATTTCTTGTTTTGTAGGAATTTTAGTTCCTCTCTCATATATACCTGTTTTACATACTGTCAGGCTGCTATAGTTACAGAAAGACCCTTCCATCTTTTTTCCATTGTTCCCAAGATAGTATAGCTTTGTCATACAGTAACTGTGTTTGTATTTCTTTTTCAATCAACAGAATAACTACTGCAGGTATCATATCTTTCTGTTGCAAACCATACTTACATCTCACCTGCCACATAGTAAATTTAATACATGTGAAGATTAGCCTTAGAGTTCCTTCTTCTATCTCAAATATTTGACTTGAATATCCTAATGTAACATTTTCATATGTCACTTTCTCCCGTTGTACATTTTCCCGTCTTATGCTTAATTCATGCCATATTGCTTTGACATAAGAGCAATGTATATAAAAATGTTCTAAGGTTTCCTCTGTCTGCACATATCGCATTCTTGGACAATATCTCTCTGTAATACATTTGTGCTTGGCATTTCCTTTAATCCTTAGCCCGCCGTGAGCACTTAGCCAAATTACATCCCACATGCATGGAGGGGTTCTCTTATCTGTTAAATACTTCTCTAGTCTATGATGTTCTTGTGCTCGTATACCCTTATATTCAATGGGAATCTCATATCCTTGTTCCTGTATAATTTGGTACAACAGTTTTCTTCTGGGTACTGTTGCCTGAGCTAGGGTGATTTTCCATTCTCTTATTTTCTCAATTATAGGCAGTATAAAATGTGGAAACTGTATTTTTTAAGAGCTAAGGGTGATTGGGACCATGTCATTATCAGTGGTTTAGCAGAAAAAGGCCACACATCTTTTCCATTCTGCTTTTTCTGGTGTAATAAAATTCCTGATATTAGTGTATAGAATGATGCTAAAAATAGCATATAGGGTTAAATAGGTCTAATCCTACATGTTTATAAGGCCTATACAATACTTCCCTTTAAATGGGGTTCAGTTGGCTCCCCCAAATTATGTGAAATGTCTGGCTTAAAATTGATGTATCAAAGCATCCTGGGGAGGGAAAATGGAGCATAAATATGTAAATATTAGGAGCAAAACGGTTTTAATTATGGCCACTTTTTTATTTTTCATTTGTTGCCAATTTTTCCATAGCTGAACTTTTCCAGTACAGTATTCCAGCTTTCCTTTCCAGTTTTCTGAAGCTTTATTGTTTTTTTCCAAAAGTTATCCCTAATATTTTGATTGAGGAGTCTGATATTTGTATTTCCTGTATGTTGTCCACTCTTGCCGTGTTTTTACTCAGGATATATCCTGCACATTTCATCTTATTTATACTAGCTCCAGTAATATTTGAATATTCATTTATTACTTCTAAGGCAGTTACTACAGATTTTACGTCAGTCAGTATTAAACAAATATTGTCTGTGTAAGCTGCAGTTTTTTTAATACTTTCTGCAGTAGGGAGCTTAATCTCTCCCATTCTTTGGTCCTGTTGTATGAGTTTCAGTAGTGGATCAAGATAGAAGATATATAGAATTAGACTCATGGGGCAGCCCTGTCTCACCCCTCTATTTGTTTTAACCATATTCCCTAAATGACCATTAACTAAAGGTACTGATGATGCTATCCTATACAACTTCATTACCCAATTGGAAAAACTATCTGGAATGCCATATTTTTTTAATACCACCCATAGGTAAGTATGTGAAACCATACCAAAGGTCTGCTCCCGGTCTAGGCTGAGCAGGTACTCATTAAGGTTATCCTGAATCCCCATTTCTACCAATTCTCTCATTAATAATAAGTTTTCTTGTGTATGTCTACCTTTTACCATACACATTTGTTTGGATTCTATCAAGTATGGGGCAGCAGTGGCAATTCTAGCTGTTAATATTTTCATTAGAATTTTGATGTCGGTGTTCATTACATTTACAGTAAATGTCTCCAGTTTTTTAAGTTTTGTCTATCACTTTTTTATATATAAAAAGTTGAATAGATGTGCTCATTTGAGGGGCGATAAAATATCTATCTAATATATCATTATAAACTACCATTAATATTTGTACTTATTCTGTGCTGAAGGTTTTATAGAATTTAGTAATAAGTCCAACAAAACCAGAAAGCAGGGTCAGCACTTAATCACAAGTAGAAAAATCTGTTTATTGCATATAAATAGAATATACACACATAAACAAGCTGATCTCACCCAAAGTAGGCGTGCCAAAAGCGAATGAAAAGTGCCATAGTCTCAGGTTTCTCAAACATCTACAATCCATGATGTGTTGGCAAGCGTTACCACAGGAAAACAGAAAAAATACCACAACGCGACCCAAATCGCAGAAACTGCAAAGAAATAAGAGTGCAGGGCAATATAAAGTGTCATGAGTAACACTGGGTTAAACCCAAAGAAACACCAAATAAACATTCGTGGTGTGACTGAGATGCCAAAACAAATGGCTTAATGAACAATGGGAGCACTTATGTATCGACCGTGGGGCAGTCTTCTTCAGAGCATCCCAGATCCCATTAAAGGATCCCTTTTAAAGCTGATCACCCAGTGCATCAACAGAGAAAAATCCAAACATCCAAGTCAGACACAGGTAAACCTCCCCTGCCCCAAAACAGCCTGGTGACTTGTGCTCTGAAAGCAGTCAGCCCCAAAACACGTCAGCTGTGCACAAGGACAGACACAGTAAACAGTATTCAGTCGCTGTGGGTTTAAACTCTTCCTGCACTGAAAATCTTAACAATTGTAACAAAAGTAAAGCAAGGTCCACCTCCCTCTGTTAATTGAAAGACTGCCTTTTCTGATGATTCTAAGTTCCTTATTTCACCCTTCAGTTCGAAGTATCCTCCACCTGAAGAATATTAACTTTCCTAAGGAATCTGCTTCAAACCAAAGACAGTTGTAAATTGTAAGGTTCACCTCCCTCTGTTGTGAGCACAACTCACTTTCTTGCAAATCCTAAGTCCACTGTTGCAGCTTCCAGCCAAAGGTAGCTTCAGGTTATCTGATAAGCCTGCTAAAATTAGTACTATCAGGTCTGTAAGATTCTTCCAAAGCTATTGGCTGATAAGTAGCTGTGATGTAAGCTCTTCCTGACACAGTCTGGCCTGGCCTTTTAAGGCACACAGAGATAAACAAAAGAAAAACAGTTTCTACCCCCTAGGCACTGTCTGGGTCAAATACACAGCCTGTAACCTGCTCTCAATTCAGGACTTATGACAAATTCTTAGCCCACTGAATAACTCACAGTATTACAAATATTGCAATGCAAACAGCCAATCACTAACTCTAAGCAAGTCAGCTGTGCACAAGGATACAGTAAACAGTATTCAGTTGCTGTGGGTTTAAACTCTTCCTGCACTGAAAATCTTAACAATTGTAACAAAAGTAAAGCAAGGTCCACCTCCCTCTGTTGATTGAAAGACTGCCTTTTCTGATAATTCTAAGTTCCTTATTTCACCCTTTAGTTTGAAGTATCCTCCGTCTGAAGAATATTAACTTTTCTAAGGAATCTGCTTCAAACCAAAGACAACTGTACATTGTAGGGTTCACCTCCCTCTGTTGTGAGCACAACTCACTTTCTTGCAAATCCTAAGTCCACTGTTGCAGCTTCCAACCAGAGGTAGCTTCACCTGAAGAGTCTGTAGCCATCCCTTATTGAGAAGATATAGTAGATGAAGTTTCAAAGTCCTCACCCCGATCAGAGTCTTGAGATTGTAAGACTGTGTATTTATTTGCTAAGGTGAGAGGTTTTTGAACTTCAGCTATTTTCTGCAGTTTAGCCTTAGGGATAGTTTTTTTTAATGAACATTTCTTTGAAAACAATTTTCATGTCAGATGGTGGCATAACTGATGCATCTTGTTCATTTTGTGTCTGAATATTATTTTCTTCTGGCAATGGAGTGTCTATTGCTGCAGGCTCTCTTTCGGAAACAACCTCCTCTGTTTGACTTGTTTCATCCTCTATGTCCATTGCCCTCTCTTGTTGGGGGGGGGGGTGTTCATTGTTGATGTGGAGGGAGTGACTGGAAGAGGGGATTGGGCTGCTTGTTTGTCTTATTGTTCCCTTGTAACAGTTGCAGCATGGTTCCTTCTTTGTTTGTCAATACTGTTTTTTGTACATTGTTTAGGATGACATCTTGGTTAGAGCGGTCAGCTCTATTGGGGGATGCCCATTCACAAGTGCAGTAAACATGACCTGTTTCTTCACACAGGTTGCATTTCATTTGTTGTTGCAGTTTGTGCTTTTATGGCCATATTCAAGGTAGAGGTTACATCTAACTCGGTCGCATGCATTGCTGAGATGCATGATTGACCCACAGTTAAAACAAGTTTTTGGTTGGCCTGGGTAAAAACAATGGCCTCTGTCTTTCCCTAGAAAAAAAGCACTTGGGAGATGTTTGAGGCCTTGTACTCCCATTCACAGCGTTACTCTGAAGTTCTATCCCCCCCATCCATATGTGTTCCTCATCGAAAATGGGGTGGGTTCCCCAGCTGGTCACTTTGTTGCTGCAGCCAATGCTTGATATCGTGAGCATTGACCCCACTCATTCCTACATAAAATTGTAACTTGCTTAATAGCTGATTTGGTGAGGAGTATGGCTCTGAATGTAAGCCACAGAGCTGTGTATCTTAGTTTTTCATATGTACTCCAGAACCTGTCCAGCCCCATAGGCTTCTTAAAACTAATGTCAAATATTGTATTCCCTGAGGCATGTATGAGAGCATAGATCTCATTTGAGAAGAACTGTAAAGACTCCTTAATTAATGTTCTGCCAACATAAATTATATCAGGTGGATGGGGTAGGCAGCCCAGATATTGTAAACGCACTGCATTTTTTCTTTGTGCTGGAACAATATTCTGGAAAGCTTGTTCTCTCTGGTGAAATTGCACCCATAATTGAGGTGCTTGGGCAGCTACTGTGTGGCTATTGTTTTGCTGCTGTGCTTGCTGTACCCTTTCTCCCCAGTTTGAGTTTGAATTAGGTTCATTTTCCTTTGAAAATGTAGTTGCTGTACTGTCAGATAAATTGGGGGGGGGCGACCTCAGTTCTGTATTCAGAGCCTGTGCAGGGTGAAGGTCTTCAGTATGCAAGTCTAGGTCCAGGGGTGTAGCCATGGATTTCAGAGCTGCACACCAAGTGGACTCACTGCTACCCCCCCCCTTGTTAGGGTGAGCTACCCCCCATGTAGCCAGATGATATACAAATCTACACCAGGACCGTGTTTGTTGCCTCATTTGGCACAATAAATACAACTTTTGTATCTTATGACAGTGGTTGTTGCCATGCATTGGTAAATACAAATGCCATGCATTGTTCCGTAAGACACCCACATATCAGCCCAGAGCCTGTAAAGTTGTATTGTCCTTGGGATGCCAAGAGAGTACCAGTGACCAGTCCTTCTAGTTTTGACTCCAATGAATAAAGTTACAGAAAGGTTCAACATTTTCTTTGTTAGTTTTCATGGAAAAAGGAAGCAGTTCAGAGCCAATTTGATACCCCACCCTTAAATAAAATTGCACACCATGGAGTGCTTGGAGTATGCCTGCCTACACCCATGTCTAGGTCAAAATCATTTGCAAATACATTAGTCATGTTGACTAGGCTCATTTACAGGTTTGTCTGTGGATGTACCCAGAATAGATAAAACGTCTTCATCCGGGATCCATTTCCCCTGGGTAGTTTGCTTCCATTCTGCTTCTTGTAGGGCCTTTCCCACTGACCAGGGAGTTTTATCGCTCACTGCAGCTTTTTCAAGAATCTCTGCACGTCTCCCATTCCTTAAATCAAGTTTAACAGTTTCATTTTGTACCTCATTTTGCCTTTCTTGTACAATCACATCTTTGTCCCTCTCATTTATAGTTTTTAAAGTAGCACTTACTGTGTTCTGGTGATTGTCTGCACCGTTTTGCTTCATTTCAGTTTCTATTGGGAGTGCCATGTCGACAGCTTGAGAAACACTGTCAGTATTCAGGGGCGTTGGCTGTTTGTCAGTCAGCTCCTTTGATGAACCTGTGTCATTGGTTGAATGGCCAGAGGATCTGTCAGGCTGAGCCGGCCTCACATCAAAGCTTTCTGGCTCATTTGCCAATTTCTGCCACAAATGTTCTCGCTGAGTGCTTTCAGTTGGAAGGCTAGGCCTGTAGTTCAATGAACAAGCAGCCAGCCACTCTGATTTCCTGAGCTATATAAGCAGTTCCTCTCAGCCTCATTGTGAAGCACTTTTTCTTTGCAGCTGGAGGCTCTGTTGGTTTGTTCTCTGAGCTGGCTGGGGCCTACCTCCCACCCCATCTGCTGTTTCTGTGTGTCTCTGCTGGACTTCAGTGTTTGTTTTCCTGCTTCTGGTTTGTATCTTTCCTCTGGCTGTGTGCTTCCCTATGTTTTGTGTCTCTTGTTTTTGGGCCTTGTTCCCTGTTTTCTGTTATGCTGTGTTTTTATGTTGTCTTTTTGGGGCTTTGTTTCTAAGCTCCTAGCATACTGCTACTCAGAGCTCATACTACTGCTTTCAGTTACCTACAACTGCAGCCACTGCTACTGTTTACTCCAATTACTATTGTACCCAGTGCTTGTGTTTTTACACTGTTGCTCACCATGCTCAAACTACTGCAATGCAACTGCAATCATTATCTGTGTGTTTCAGCTCAACCAGAGCTGCTCCGTGTTGCATACTCAATTCTTTTCACCTGACACAGATTTACTCTGACCCTAACTGTGCTCCGCATTCATGCTCTCATTCTACTTGCAGCTTCATTGCACTGCCTGGCTACACCTGTTTTCAGAGCATTGTCTCCATGTTTTATTGCAGTTACAACTCTGAGGTCAGCCAACTAAGCTCCTAATGAGGCTGTTAATATAGCTTAATTATTATTAAATCCTGCCTCGCCGCTGAAAATCCTCAGAGTATTTGTCACCTTGATTTGGCTATTCTTGTCTGGCTGGCTTGCCCCCATTCAGTGCTGTTTCATTGCTACATGTTATGCAGACCTCCATGCAGGTCCACCTATCGCTACTACTGTTTATTGACCTATGTACAGGTCCACACTTGCTTACGCTATCATTGCATACGCAAATCATTGCTTCATGCCTACTGCCATCCTTGTCTTCAGCCTGTGGGATTCTGCTGCACTGAATTCTGCATTCGACCTTGCGAGGTCTCAGCATGCCGTGCTCATTCAGCTCACCAGTTTTTCAGCTCTCAATAAATTTTGGGGCATGCCAGCCATTCTATTCTGGTGCAGGGTTCCTGCAGCTGGCAGTCTCGCTCTGCATTTAGTCCGCATCTTGAGCATGTCCAACTTGGGTCGGGATCCTTCTCACCTGGCCCGTAGCTGCGAATGTCCTCACCCCGGGCTTGGCTTTAGCTGCCTGCTACATGACAGCAGCTCCTGGTGTAGAATTTAAGACTAGTGGTGAAGGGTGGAAAAAATGACCTCCTTTGGCGCTAGTGTTTCACTATAATGGTTAGCCATTGACTTTAGTGCTTTCCCTAGCAAGGCACCTTCACCGCATTCTCCCTATGACTGCCTCTGGTTCACCTGGTTTGAGTTTAGGGCGGGTAGGCCAGGTGAGTTCCTCAGCAGTTGTTGCTCTCCTCCTGCACCTTGGATGCATGTACTGTTGCAAAGTTTTCTCGCAACCTTCCAAGGTGTTCCCACTACAGGGATTGAGTGAGAGCCTTCCTCCAAATTGGAGTATTTTCCACCTCCTTTTAATTGAGTTTTCCAAATTGCAGCTGCAGAGTCGTCACTAAATTAACTATCCTAAGCCTGACGGGAAGGTGACCTAGGCCTTGGATCCCCAGAGATTTCCTCTTCATATGGTTTTTTTTCCTCTCTCCTCCATTGCCTCAGGACATAACTGTTAGTTAGCATAGTAGTGTCCCCTAGTTTCTTAGGTAGGTTCTGCTGTTGGATGGAGGTGGAGGATGTCCTGCCATTCCCTCTGTCCTTAGAGGGTCCCCTAATTCTCATGCAAACCATTAGTATAATGCTATGCAAACCTGGTCATTTTATTACGTTATCAAACTGAGCATTTCATTACATTATATTATCAAACTGTCTATGCTTCTCTACTATGTCACAGTTACTGCTACTACATCACAGTTACTGCTTGCTCATATGCTTCATGTTGCCTCATTCTTTAGGGTATGTTTGTACTACATTTCTTTTGGGGATTCCTAAGGTACCATTAGCCATGGGAATCATCCCGTGGCACCTTTAGGGGTGGAACCCTCTCCGAGGGTTCCTTGCCTTTCATACCCCTACAGGGTTGTAATTCCTCTGGAATAGAGAGTGCGAACAGTCAAAACCAAACTAACAAAGCTGCACAAGCATACCACTATACTGGCTGCGCAGGACATTGAATTGGAAGGCTAGGCTTATAGTTCAATGAAAAAGAAGCCAGCCACTCCCACTTCCTGAGCTGTATCAACAGTTCCTCTCAGCCTCATTATGAAGCACTTTTTCTTTGCCCCACCATCCTCCCCTCTTCCTCCAGTGGCAACGCTTCTGTCCCTAGGGGGATCCCTAAGGTACCTTTAGCCACAGGAATCGTCCCGTGGCACCTCTAGGGGTGTAACCCTCTCCGAGGGTTCCTTGCCTTTCATACCCCTACAGGGTGGTAATTCCTCTGGAATAGAGAGTGCGAACAGCCAAAACCAAACTAACACAGTTGCACAAGCATAACACTATACTGGCTGCGCAGGACATTGAACTAATTTTAACAGTTGCAATAAACGTGACCGTTGCTTAGGACTTAATCTTTCTAGTATGTCCTCATCTGCTCACCTTTCTTGCAAAGCCTGTTTCTTCCTTGTCATTTCCTCAAAATCTGTAATTTCCATTCCTTCTTCAGTATTTGCGATCTCCTGAGCTGGAACTGCAGGGAGGGAGATCTGTTTACCTGCAGGTACACCAGCATACTGCCCATTCTGAGGATAGTCAGCCATGGGTCAGCAGCACCTTCTACAGAAACAGTAGGGGAATCTCCCCAGTGTCTAGGCCAAATTTCCCCCATTCACTAAAATACTGCCAACAGCTTAATCTGGTTCTGTATGTCAATCTGCATCTGTATCTTCCCCTTCTCCCCTGGGATGAGGCTGAAAATAGGCAGAATTGTGTAGTCCTCCTTTCCCAGTCAACAAATACTAAATAAATGGGCACAGGACTCGCCCATGTCTAAGACTGTCTGGAGCGGTGTTTAGTCAGTGCTTGACCCTGGTCTCTGACCATTTGCACTGGCAAGTGCTTGTCAGCAGGAAGATAAGGGAGGACAGTAACCAGCACTCCCAGCAGAGAATCAAGGCGTAGCTCTCTTGAAGGAGACCAAGTGAAGAAACAGCACAGACCTTCTTGGCCACATGGTCCTTGTCAGGGGGATTGTCAATGTCCCCAGTGTTTCTGGATTTCTGGAGGATCAAATCTGAAACCAGACCCTTGGTCGAGGCATTCGAGGGGTGGCTAGAGAACCCAGACAAGAGAGATGGACCATACGAGCTGAGGATGCCAAGCAGGATGCTGGATGGTGCCAAAGCTCCCGGACCAGTCTCATAATGGTCTCAGCCATGGGAAAGACAACCCCTGGGACTTCATCCCTATCCAGGATGTCAGTAAAGGAGTATTTAACCCTTTTTTGAACAGGCTCCAGTGGGACATTCATGGACTCAGACATAAGCTGGAGAAGAGCTTCAAATGACATGACCTGTGATCAGTGGTCAATTCCTATACTGATTCCTGATCAAAAGTATGCATGCCCAACAGTTGCATGGAGGACCCATTCTAGTCATCTGAAGACTTGTCGAAGATGGCCCTTGGCTGTTTACCACCGTGGACCACTGTAGGGTTGTCTGACTGGGTGATGTTCACTGACAGCCAGCTTGGCAAGCTGATCGCAGCATGGGAGTCCTTGACAGTGGCTATCCACAAAGGCTGCAATGGGGGCCATTCCACCTACAAGGATGGAAAGACTGGTGTCAGTGATGGTTGTCTCAGAAGGACCAGCATGGGCTTAACTGGCACTGGCCAGTCAACCAGAGGGGTTGGAGGTACAGCCCTACCCTGCCCTGCCAGTATCCATTGTTGCTAAAGCAGCTCTTTGTAGTGATACACATATGCTGGCGGAGCCTCTTAGTATCCAAGCATGAGGAGGATGAGGAGTATTGATGGCAATGCTTCCTGGTCAAGCAGAACTGAGAGTTCAAAGAGCACCTCAACCTCAACTGTCGACCTGGGGTCTGATGTCAAGGAGAAGCGGCTGGAGGTACCATATAAATAATGTGCACTGACTTCAGCTGCACAACCTCCAGCGTAGGCTGTGCCTGAGTGGCAGTGGCTGGGGACACTGACTATTCTACATCCTCCTGGGTGAAGACCAGGGTCCTGGAGATTGACTCCTCATCGAGTCCCTCTGTTAACTGGTCGACTGGGTTGAGGAAAGTCTTGACCACCTGATTGATCAGTGATGAGGTAATCAAGCCAAACAGGGGCACTGTGGACCAGGTAACCTGCTCTTCGACCAATTTTGGCTCAGCTGAAGACAGGCGCTCACCAAGTTTCGAGAGGTTAGGGAAGTTGAGGGATTAGGAGGAGTGTGATCTCTCCCGGTCCCATTATTGATGGCAGTACTTTTTGTGCTTCTTACTGTGGCAGGCAGGGCTCTCCCTGAAGGTCTGGAGGGCCTGACACATTTCATGAAATTCTCCTGTGAAGGATACTCTGATGCTGGCCTCAGCCAGGAACAGCACTGAGGCCAAGAAGGTGCCCACCACAGCATTTGCCATGCTTCTTCCATGACCATGAGTTGAGTTGCGGACCACACCTTGTGACCACCCTTGGACCACAGCTTAGGATCTGAGTTGGCTGGCCAAGGAGAGGATGAGCCTTGCAATCCTCTGAGGAGGCAAGGAGCATCATCTGAGACAGGCCACAACCTATGATATCATGTGCCATCCCTAGGCAGTAAAGGCACGACACATGTGGGTCTGTCTGCGACATCTTCTGTTGGCATGTGATGCACTTCTTGAAGCTGGGAGCTTGCTTCGCTTCTTCGCATTCCATCTTCCATTGCTGAGGGCTAGAGAAGGACTGAACACTGTAGCAAAATTCAAAGCTTGAAGAAAAAAAAGATCAAAGTTTGCCAGTGGTGCACTTTAGACCCTACAACACACAAAGCTGTGAAATAAGAGACTGAACACTTCCAGCAGAAAGGAAGATCTGACATCAGGGAGTGGTCCTGGAGAATATACCACCATGGTGGTGGGAGGAGCTTAGCTTAAAGACATTCAAGCAAATCAGCACTCTGGTGGAACTGCCATCATGTGGATAAGTGAACTACAGTATATCCATGCCCCTAGAAAATAAAAGTTACATACCTATTGTAACTGTTGATCTTCCTGAATATTTTCTCTATAGATTACCACTAATAGGTCTGAGATGGGGTACTAGGACTCTGCTGGAGACAGAACCTTTCTGGGGACTGATGGTGCAAGCAGGCACTGTACGTGCACGCTGGTATACAGTGGGACCACTCCCATCTGCCTCAGTACCTTTTTTACTGAGGAGATGAGCAGTATGAACCTAACAATTAACCTATGCACTTAACTTAAGGGCATAAGATAGCCCTGGTGGTCTGTGTAAGAAGGGGAACCAAACACAGTAACACTGTATCTTCTCAGCCCAAAGAAAGTACAAAGGGATGAAGACCATAACAGAATAATAATGGAGTGAGTCTAGGGGATGGTAAGCAGGCGTGGTAATCTATGGAGAAGATATTCAGAAAGCTCAACAGTTATGGTAAGTACACAACTTTTTTTTTTTTTTTCCACTTATTGTTTCCCCCCGCCTTTTTCACTTGTCCCTCAACCTTCCACTCCTTCGGTTCCCCAAGGAGTATCACCCTCCCAACCCTACCGACACTCAGGGTCTGCCCCTAGAGTACCACTCTCACTGCAATCGGACCTCCATTGATGGCCTGGATTACCCCCCGGGCGGGGCGAGGAGAGGTTCCCACCTTACCTCCTCTGTCCTGCAGTGAGCTGTACAGCGAGGTCTGCCCTGATTAGTTGGCGGGTGGTGAGACTGGCTCTGAGGGACGTCATCTAGGCAGGCTGAAGGGCTTTTTCCTCCGATTTTTCCCCGACGTCGGCGTGCAATGAGGTGCAAGGCTGCCGGCGTGCGTGGAGGCGCACGTTGAAGCCGGCCCTCTGCCAACGTCTATCCTTTTTGCATCTGGCTCTCCTCAACCGCACCAACCATCCTGAGCTTCCCCAACAGGTGGCGGTATCGCGGCAGAAAGCGTGGTCCCCCCCTCCTGGAGAAGGAGAGCAGCCGTTGGGCGCTCAATCCTTCTCCCTCCCTGACGACCCCCGTCGACCAGGGCTCACTTCCGAACCCAGGTCACTGGTGTGGTACGAGGTGTGGCGTCCAGCGCCTCAACCCTCAGTGCCACTGGGCCGGCCAATAAGTACACAACTTTCATAGCTTCCAAGAATCAGTCTTCTCCATAGATTCTCACTAATGGGTCAAATTACTAACTCAGAGAAAATCCCATGAACTAGAGAGGCTGAAGGTCAAGGCTCACTTCAGGATAGTAATCCATTCAGAACTGTCCTGTCATGTCAAAAGTGACATGTGCCTGATGTGGACATCCAGGGCATAGCGCTTAGTAAAGGTATGCACAGTGCTACAAGTTGCAGCTCTTCAAATATCTCCAAAAGGAAGAGAGTGTATTTCTGCCAGAAGAGTGGCAACTGCTCTGGTGAAGTGGGCATGTATTGTGCCCTCCAATTTAACTTAAGCCATAGCGTAGCAGTGCGAAGATAGTAGTAGTGGTGAAGGCAGTTTACAATCCAGAGTGAAATGCATTTGATTGTGACAGGCTTTCCCTTTCAATTAGGGTTGAACGGGACAAAGCTATTTTCTGACTGTCTGAAGTCCTTAGTCTTGTCCAGGTAAAACCTACGGACCCTCTTAACATCTGGTGAATGCAAAGTACTTTTTTCCTCATTGCAGAAGTTGGCAAAGTAGGTAGGCAGGTTTATAGCCTGATTCAGATGGAACTCCGACGCCACCTTAGGTAGAAACTTGGAGTGTGTACAGATAACTACTTTATCTTTATGGAAAACAGTATAGAGAGGATCTGTGACCACAACATGAATTTGATACTCTGCGTACAGAGATGACAGCAACCAGAAATGCTGATTTCCAAGTTAGAAACTTTAAGTCACAAGTCACAATGGGTACGAAGGGCTTGCAAGTGATCATGTCCAGCACAAAGTTGATATCCCAGGGAGCCACTGGCTTCCTGGTGGGAGGCCTTGTGTGCAGAAAACCCCTGAGGAAAGTGAGGGTACCTACAGATTCGTGGTATGCTGATATACTACATAGGTGGACCTTAACTGTGGAATACTACAGGCCAGCATCAAAAAGATCTAGTAAGTACTCCAAAACATGTTACAGTGGACAGCTGAAAGGGTCCATTGGTATTTTGGAGCACTATATGGAAAATCCTTTCCACTTGCCTATGTATGTCTTCCTGGTGGAAAGTTTACACACACCCAAAAGTATTTCAGAGACTGAGATGCCTTGAACCTGTTCACTTCTAAGCCTTCAGGAGCCAGGCCTAAAGGTGAAGGGAGAGCAGGTTGAGATGGACTAGCTGACCCTGGGTCATTAAATTCATCCAGAGTGGTAGAACCCTTGGTTTGCTAACTCAAAGTCAATTCAGAGACAATAATATCTGCCAGGGCCAGCAGGGGGCCACTAGGATAATCTTGTCCCAGTGCACCTCCAGTTTGAACAATGCTCTCTGGACGAGAGGGATAGGAGGGAATGCATACAGAGACATTTTACCATGGCAGTGTGAATGCATCCTGACAGAAAATGCCACTTCCTGGATTTCTGGAGCAGAACTGAGGCTGTCTGGCGATGAATAAGGATGCAAAAGATCCATATCTGGGGTGCCCCACTCATTGAACAGCAATCTCATAACATCTGGTGCTAGTGACCACTTTTGCGAATCTGCCTTTGTTTGACTTAATTCATCTACTGGAGTACTGACAGCTAGATTGTTTGGAGCAAAATCTCCTGCTCCAGGCATCATTCCTACACACTCATTGCCTCCATGCAGAGATGGTAAGAGACTAGTATGCTCTTCCCTGCTTGTAGATACAGTACATGACAGACATGTTGTCAGTCTGCAGGAGAACTGTCATTTGGCTGACCAAGTCCACTAGGGCTTGCAGGCTGTTCAGAACTACACGCATCTCCAGTTCATTGATGCTGAGATATGTTTCTGTCATGTCCCAGACACATTGTGTCTGGAGAACCCCAGCAGAAAGGCTGCAGTGGGGAGAAGGGAAAGCCCTGGAGGAGGTTGTCCTCAACTGACCACCACATCAGGGACCTCACCCATGGTTTGATCACCTGAATGGGATAGTTTTGAGGGTGCGATGCTTGTGACCACTGAGTATGGATAATCCACTGAGGAGGCTATTAGGCCTAGTATGCATTGCATGGAGTGGGTTGGCACAGGCTTGCATTCCATGATGTAGCATGCCATCTGCAAGATTGCCTGTAGTTATGCTGTCTGGTAGGAGGACCCAAGTCTGAGTCATATCCAGAACACCTCCTATAAACAGCAGTTCCCAGGAGGGACTCAGCTGAGACTTTGAGGGGTTCAGCAAGACTCTCATGGACACTAGGAAGTGAGAGGCAGTGGTCACTGTCTGCTCTGTCTCCTGTCTGGATGGGCTTGAGATTAACCAGTCATCCAGATTCAGGGAAAGATTTGGAGCCCTAGCTTTCTGAGGTGTGCTGCGAGTATTGCAAAGTACTTTGTAAAGATTCATGGCACCAAGGAAAGTCCAAAGAGTAGGACTCTGAACTGCTAGTGTTGCCCTTCCACACAGAACTGGAGGTATTTGTGGTGGCTTAGTTGCACCAGTATGTGCTGGCATGCATCTTACATATCCAGTAATGCTAGTTGACCCTGATGTTTCAAGTAAGGTAACAAGGATCCTAGAGAAATCATTACGAATTTTTCTCAATGTATTTGTTCTTATTTTTGAGGTCACGAATAGGGCACATGCCCTCTGATTGAGGGAGTAGTGGGAGTAGAACCCTGTGTTCCATTCTGACTCTGGAACTACTTGCACAGCCCTGTTTCTGCTCTGACATATGAGCTGACAAGGGGAGTTGCAGAACTTCTGGGAGGCTTGTCGTTGTGGGGGTTCAACAATTCTGGGGAGTACCCTTCTTATATGAGTCTTAGAACCCACTTGTCCATTGAGATGGATTCCCACTGATGGTAAAACTGGGTTAGGCATCTCCTGACAGGGAAGAGTGGTCCACTTCGGGCAGCTGAGTTGTGAAAAGAGTCGAGTCTTCTACCCCTTTGTGGGTTAGAGGGAGCTGTTCTCATTGTGTTAGACTCTTTAAGAGACTGCTTCACTAGCTGCCCAGATAAGTGCTATCGAAGGGCAGATTCATGATCTGTTGCTGGATGTCTGGAGTGAAGCTAACATTCTGCAGTGAGGAGTGCCACCAGATGCAAATATCTGCAGCCACGAAGCGTTGGTGCTGTCGATGCCTGGTGGCAGTTAGATTCAATACCTTGGGCCCAATTTCAAAAAGACTTGTGAATGTCGCAAATCCTTGGTGCACCGAACATATGGCACAGGGGGCTTGCGACATTCCTCTGGTGCTGATCGCTATTTTCTGTCAGTTACACCAAATGCCGCAAGTTAGATCAGCCCCCCCCCCCATCTAACTTATACCATTTTGGGGACTTTTTTTACAGGGCTTGTGCACAATATTTGGCACAAACTGCTGTAAATAGTGTAAACTGTCACAAATGCACTCAATGTACTAAAATGGGGCACAGTTGCGTCAGAAGAGTTTGGCACAGTTGGGTTAAACATCAGGACTGATGCAGGGTTTGATGCAAACCCTGGTCAACCTTTGAAAATCAGACCTCTTGTTTAGCAGCAAGCAGCATCTCTTGTTTTACCTCTGTATCTGGCAGGGCTTCTGCCAGAGATTTAAGCTTGCACCAGAGGGCATACTTATACTTGGAGAAGTGACCCTGCTACCTAGCTAGCTCAGGGTTGTAGCCAGAGATTTCAGATTTGTACACAGAGCTGCCACGCTGCTGCACTGCTGCCCCCCCCCCCACTGTTGTCCACACCTTCTGGACACAGGTGTCATTTGGTCTACTCTAAATGTGAAATGTAAAGATGTAACGCACATACGTACATTCCCATACAGTAAGAAAGCCTTTCAATCACCAACAATTAGGAAGCAATATAGCGCAGTGGTTTAAGGCTCTGAGCTACAAAACTGGAGATCTGGGTTTGAATCCCACAGCCCCCACTTGCATACTGTGTGACCCTGAGCAAGTCATTTAACTTCCTTGTACTCCCAGGTTGCACCTGTAAACAAGCTTCAGCTTAGTGTCTCTCTCCTGGTTAAAAAAAACAAAAAGAAAAGAAATAATGCCAGACTAACAGACTAGCTTTTAGTTACGTCACATTGTGATAAGCCTCTGTACCACATCAAGGTAGTCAACCCCACAGAAGTCCATTCACACTAGCACCTGTGCTCATACTCTGTATCCACTCACTCAAGCACTAAAGCTGGGCACCCACACCAGCCAAAAATCTTTCATGTATTCACGCATACCCAAAGTAACCAAACTCACCCAGTCAACAAAATGGTATCATAACCACAGCAGTGAACTATTACCAATTACCTTAAAATTATAGTAACTATTTATATTATATACAGTATAAGAGGACTGGGATAGGCTAGATGGTGCTCTGGTTTTGGTTCACTTACCTTAACCACTTAAACCGCTTGCACCAAACAGCCCCATACCACTCAAACTTTGGTATATTACCAGTTTACAGTTTAAAAATTGACTACAAAGATGCAAAAACAAAAGGGACACTTCAACAGCTGAGCTGCCACACCAATCAAAAATTATCCATGTGATGCAGCTCGCGCATACCCAAAGTAACCAAAGTCACCCAGTCAACAAAATGGTAATATACCCATAGCAATGTACTATCACTAATTACCTTAAAATTACAGTAACCATTTACATTACTTACAGTATACGAGGACTAGGGTAGGCTAGATGGTGCTCTGATAAACCGCTCGCACAAAAACAGCCCCATGCCACCCAAAGTTTGGTACATTACCAGTTTACAGTTTAAAAACTCACTACAAATCAAATTCCAAGATGCAAAAAAAAACCTCATCAAATGTTGACCACCCACACCAGACACAAAACATTCAGGTACTCACTCATACGCAAAATAACCAAAATCATGCCATCAACAGAGCAAGTTGTAATCAGTGTATCCTCCTCAATCTGCTACAAATACACTAAGAGCCAAGTGATGCATCAAAACACTGCATAGACCCATCAAAACTAGTTCCATTGCTAGATGTCACCTTGGCACAAAATTAATCCGATGATCGTTATATGAGTCAAAATCCTTCACTACTTGTGCTTGCTCCACGTTGACTAGGATATCTTGATGTAAATGCAGCAATGCTAATCCTGTTAGCCGACTTTCACCCATACAATTCCATATCCATGTCTTTATTGTTCACAGTGAGCTAAATGATCTCTCTGCTGTAGCAACTCTGACTGGCATTGTGGACAAAACACAAAGAGCCATGTTAATATCTGGGCAGAATGTGTATCCACAGTAACTTGCAATAACAATATTTTTAAATATTAGTAGTCTTCCACTGTTTAAACACGTGTGATTTCATATACCTATGTATGCTCCACCAGAGGGAAAGTTCCCTTGAACGTCTGTGATTGTCTTACTGTGATTGTTCTAAAAACTGTTTATGTCATCAATATGTATCATTGATGTGTCCTGTATCCTATAAGTTTCTATGTAACTAAATCTGTGTTGTCTCTGAAAAAGGGACCATTTGGGCCAAGTGGGCCTACCTGGTCAACAAAATGAAATGAAATTAAATAAATAAATAAATTATTACATAAATAAATAAGGATTTACCCAAGATAATATAGAGAGGATGCTGTTTGGCTGTTCTTCTTTTGGGACAGATATCCTGTTTGCTTTCCATCTCTGCAGTTCTGCTTGAAAGCTGTCCAGGCTGGAGAGGTCACCCTTGTACGCATCATACACAGCCGTCACCATGTCCTCAGTGTCCATAACATGCAATTTATTTGGTACTAAGGATCGAGCAAGAAAATGTAGGAGGCATTCAATCAGTTGCTTTGTCAGCTCTGAAATAACATGGTCCAAAAAAGGAATAAAAAAATTTCTTCTGTGGTACTCTTGTGGATCTGTTGCACTAACAGCGCTCCTCTAGGCTGGCCTGGTGGCGCTGAGGGTTGAGGTGCTGGATGCTGCACCTTGGACCACCCCAGCGACCCGTGTTCGGGAGTGAGCATGGGCCACTGGGGGTTGGCAGGGGAGGAGAAGGATCGAGCATCCCAGGGAGAGCTCTCCTTCTCCAGGGAAGGGGTAATCAGATGTTGGTGCATGCCTCGCCCCTAGTGGTGGCTGGGGGCTGGCACACCAATGCTGCATCCAACAGGGGCAAGAGGCAGGGCAGACACTTGATGGGGGTGCACTTATGGAAGCACATGTGGTGCCATCGCCGGCATCCTTGCAAGCTCCACCTCTTGGGACCACGTACCACCAAGAACAAGGAAAAAGGGCTCCTGGTCAGGCAGCATGAGCTTCCATCCTCTGTGGCACTGACCCCGAATTGCACTTCCCCTGGTCTGGCTCCATCCTGGTGAGTTGAGTTTGGGGGGCTCCTAACCACCCTGCCATGGAGGGCAAGCCATGGGGGATAATGGGAAAAGTCAGCCTGATATCGGGGTGCAGGCCAGGAGGATGGTCAAGATGTACAGCCGATCAGGAGCCAGGGGGAGAAAGAAAAAACACACAAACAAAAAAATAACAGTGCTCCTCTGAGTTTATCTTCCACACATCCGTGGCACAGATTCTTCAACAAATGCACAATTTGCTAGATGTTTCACCTTAGCATACAGTGCAGAAAATCTGGTATTGACATCCTCTCTCATGTATCTCAGTGACTGAACCACAATGGTTCCACCCTCGAAACACACCAGCGGTAGTGTACCCATCATTAAGGTACCAGTTGGCAATTTCGCCGATCGCCATTTATGCGGGGGGCACTGCCCCCTTAGCAGTGTCAGTGGCTCAGTAGGTAGCACACTCGCCTCTGAGGCCGGGAGATCAGAGGGCTGTGGGTTCAGTTCCCATATCTGGCACTTGGGTTAATATCCCAATACTGACACTGTAGAGCAGCATGAGAGGGTGCTGCACTTGAGGTGCCGCTTCGGATGAGACGTTAAAACTGAGGTCCCATCTGCCTGGATTGGTGGTAGTTCAGGTGGATGTTAAAGATCCCATGGCACTTATCGAAAACAGTAGGGGAATTTCCCGGTGTCCTGGCCAAATTTCCCTCATTCACTAAAAATACCACCAACAGCTTAATCTGGCTCAAGGTCAGTTGGCTTTCATCTGTATCCCCCTCCTCCGGGTCGTGCCTGAAAATAGGCAGGATTTGTCTAGTGCACTTACCCGGTCAACAAAAACTAAATAAATAAACTAAGGATTCCAACTCTGGTGGGCGCAGACTTTGGGGGGACAAATTTCATTTTTTGGCTCCCTAACTATGGGCGCACTAACTCCAGCACCCTGACCAGGTGCAGTGAACCAAAACACTTGCTTCTTCAGATGCTTGAATCAAGTTCATATTCTTATGTTGCAGGTACAAATGCAGAGGTTTTTTGAGTCCCAGAATGGACTATACACACAACAACTGATGAGGAAGTCAAACTTGGTAATAGAAAATAGAAATCTTTCGGCATCATCATTGAACTCAACAATTTTCTCCAAGGTGCTGATTATCACAATATATTTTGCTTTGAACCATCAAAGTAAATCTGCCTGGCTCATCCATCGTGTATTCCCTGGTGTAGGCAAGGCTGTGCTTTGTTCTTCTTCCTCATCTTCCCAGTCACACGGCAAGTTCATGAAGTCCTTCAATTCTATCAAATACACATTGTTGCACTTGGCGGATGACTTCAGTGCTGCTATTACCTTCCTGCAAGTGCCAAACATGTTTGTAATCTGTCGTGTTGCACAGTAATGAATGATTGTGTCCAGATCATGGGCTTTGCAGGCAGTGTAGGTTGCTTCAGGTAGGACTGCGAAGGTTCTGGCTTGCACTCCACTGAATCGCCCATTCGTATTGCTCCCTTTATTATAGCCTTGACCCCTCATGTATTCTTTTTTGATACCACAAGTCTTTGCAAGAAAAGGACTGCAAGTGCTCTCCCACTTGTCTCCAGGGCTTTCACAAACTCAAAAAAATCTTCTTGCAGTTCCATGGTTCCATTTTCATTTTGATGAACACATCACAAAGTTGGCATTATCTGCTCTTTCATGGAAATGTCAGTGGTCCCATCTTCAGTGAAGCTGAGGAATCTTGCTGCTTTCGCTTGTTCCAGAATTTTCCTCTGCATCTCTAGACCCATCAGCTGTATCAGCTCTTTTTGAATTTGTGCTGATATATACAATGAGTTTTGTGGTGTGAAATCCAGGTGTTCTTGAAAGAAGGGGTCCAACTCAGCAGTGTACTGCGGAAGTGCATTGAAATTTCCAGTGTTCTGGAACCTTCCTCTCAAGTGCTATATTATTTCTTCCACAAAGGAGAATGATTTTCACAATCCACCATAGAGCATGCCTTGTTTGTTCAATCATTTTCTGATCCTCCTTCACAGGAAATTGATAGGCTGTTATCTGTCTTCCACCATGTACACTTATAAATGCATCTGTCCTTGCAGTGGCATTCCCGTGTTCTTCTGATGGGTCACCCACTTTAGGGTGAAAACAACCACAGTGCCATAAAACAGAGTGCAGCCAAAACAGGAAAGTAAAACCACCGACAACCAGTTCGGCTGGGACACAGACAAATCACATACCCCAGTCAATGAAGCCCCTCTGCAAAAGCACATCAAACATTCTGCACATCAGTAAAAAGCAGACCAAGTCCATAATGGCAGCTTGCTCCATTCGTCCTGATGATATAAGGGGAGTTACTACCCCCACACCCTACCTTAAATATATATATAATCAACTCCACCCACCCTGTATGGAGGAGCAGAAGAGAAATTCAGTAAGGGGAACCAACAGTGAAAACGAGGGAAAATTAAGAACACCAGCAATGTCAAGAGCTATGTCCACAGTTTAGTAGGCACCAACAGACACCCACATGCAAATCAGTGCAAAAAAAACCAACAGATTGAGCCGGCCTGCCGGCGCGCACATTGGTAGTACTACCGCTTGTGACGCTGATGACCTAGGTTTGGGAACTAGCCCAGGAAGTTGGCTGGCCGGTTGGGGGAGAAGGCTGAGTGTCCAAGGGACCACTCACTTTCTCCAGGGAGGAGGAGGGAGGGGTCAGAGGCTCAGTGCGCAACTGGTCCCAGGCAGAGGCCTGGGGTATGGTGAACACCTGAGCCAGTTGCGAAGGGGAGGGACATGACAGGCGTCGGCTGTCAAAGGCTTGACATCAGGTGCAAGTCACGTCCACAGAACAGGAGGAAAATAGCTCTCCAAACCCCAAGAAGATGGAGCACTTGAGCAGACCCCATTAAGCTTGAACCTTCCTGACTCTGCCAGATCCGATGAACTGTAAGTATTGGGGTGAAGCGCCCCCACCTCGTTCCCACCTGGGGGAAAGAACCATGGCTCCATGGGGGATCTGGAGGTCTCGGGTAAGGTGGAGAAGCTGGGGCAGACATCGTATGTGTCTCCTGAAGGAGCGGGATCTGTAGTAGCCCGGAGGAGGATAAAATACGATTAAAAAAAAAAAAGGATGCTGGCAAGGACTGAACTGTAGCCCACTGGATTCCAAAACAAACATATCCCCAGCTCAGGACTCTAACCTCTAGGTTACTGAGGCAGCATGCTTTCAGCCACACACTCACAAATGTAACGGTAAAAGCAGTCAGAAACACACTACAGTCACACACGCTACAGCGCTATAGCTGGCAAGCATTGTAGTTTCCACCGTGCAATTCTTCCCCACACTTTCATTCCAATGCTCAGATTACAGCACCCTACTGATGGTATACCTCTTTTGACTTGCTGTGCCTCTCAAGAATCTTTTTCCCATTCCACTAGTCCATCATCGGTGTTGATACCAAAACTCCTTCTTTGCAAGTGTTGAAAACAAATAATGGTCCACAGAAGACTGCATCCAGATGCTTGGACTATCTTGCAAAACTGTACTCCAGAAGAAGCTCACAAGGAGCATACATGAGTTGTTTTTTTCAACATTGTATCCAGTCAAAAAGTAAAGACTTGGCTTACTACCGAGTATCATTCTTTCACTGTTACTTTTTGTATTTCATACAGTGTCCACAGGGGAGGGCTTTGATATAGCGGCACTGCTTTTTTCTAATGCTCCCCAAGATATTTTTAATGGCAGTTTTAAAATAGACACCCAAACCAGACAGTCATGTTTGCTGTAATGTATTCTCGAGCACAATAACAGCTAACAGCGCCACACAGATTTATTTTCCTGCTTTCTTAAACAAACCATTAACAGTAAGTGGTGATTAGGGTGCGGGGGAGGGGGCAAATGGTTGGGGGGGGACACTAACCCACCAAAGATATATCTTTTTTAAGAAATATGGGCAATCGGGGTGGGGAGACCACTAAACCACGTGGGATTTACCTATTTTATGATAGATGGGTGTTCGAGGGGTGGGAAGAAGCTTGACACCAGAGTGGGTGGCTGCAGTACAGCCACTCTATCTTCAGGGGTTGGGGTATTTGCTTACCACCCAGATAAGACAGTTTCAGTAGTGGTAAACAGTGTTGCTTTGGGAGCCATTTAGCATTGCTGCAAACCTTTGAACATACCACTGCACCAGTATGCATTCTGCACTCTAACAAATGGTAGTGCATGGACTATGGAATAAATAGCATTAAATTAAACCAAGTGGATACTTTGAAAAATTTAGAAATTAAGGCAAAGTGAGAAGGATAGCTTAGCATTTCAGTAGCGTTGGTACTTCTGATCAAATGCTTGTACCTGTGTGACTTGTAGAATAGTTTATAATTCATATAATGCTTTTAATATACTGTATACCAAAGTGATTTATGAGCAATTTATTTACACAGAATAACCTAGATAAGATGTCACATCTTATTCTCTGTGAGGTACTGCTCTGCTGAGGACAGCTTGCCACGACTCAGTACCATTAGTAATTTGATTACAGCTTGGAGGGACAAAAGCAGCTTTGGTGAGCTGTGTGATTTCATATTTTACAGACTGGACCACGTTGCCTTCCTTGTTAATTGTAATTCCAGATTACAATGTGGGACAGCTACAGGGGCAGATCCAGGAGGCAGTCCCCCAACGTATCCCATCGTGACTCTTGTTCTGGAGCAATACTAAGTTTTTTGTAATGAACTGAGGCCCTCCCTACCCCCTGCTCTTTAGGTCTAAAGCCTCTTCTGGGAAGTAACCCCCCAGGTTCCACTTCAGTTAGAATACAGAGGAGTTCTAAGTGACTGTAAGAAGAAGGGTCACCCTATGCAAATGAGGGACTGAGAAGAGGGGATCATCAAGGCTCAAAGAATCTACAGGAATTCCTGTAGTTTACACTGAAATTACAGTCTATAGGGAAATTGTTCCCATAAACTTGCACGGATTATTCAAGAGAACAGAACAATTCAACTCTCATAAGAAAGAATGTAATCCACTAGAAAAATGTCAGCTTGATCTAGGAGCCCTGGATGGTGGGACAGAATGACCTCACAGATTGTTCTACTGTCTGCACAGCAGTCTTCCACAGCTTGCAGCAGCATTTCAACCTTCCTGTTAGAACACTCGCCCAAGACCCAGTCCCATATCATATTGTACTGCTACATTTCTTTTTTTTTCTGTAATTATAATTTTTATTCAAATCCAAAAGTAACACATACAACACACATATGACAATAACAACAGTGGTCATACGATAACATAAAAATTCATCTGGAACCTGAAAACTTCATGTCTGTTCTGCTCCAAAAATAAAAATGACCCTAGTACATAACTCTGTGATAGACAATACACATGGTTTAAACAAGGAATAAAAAAAAGTTAATTAGTTAGGGGGATTGCCAATTATAGTCAAATGGTCAAACGAGCCAGGATTTCAAGGATATTCTTACCCTCCTTTTCTGCTTGATAATGAAGGAAGGGGAGCCATCTAGCCTTGAACTTTTCTTGCTGCAGTCTAACTCTGGCAGTCACCCTTTCCATTTCCTAGATCTTGATACAATTTTGATACCAAAGATCAATAGTTGGGAGAGTGGGGGTCAACCATAACTGGGTAATAACTTTGGTGGCAGCCGCCACTAGAATATTGACTAAGTACTTCTTATCCTTACCCATAAGACCCGCTGGGTAAACCCCTATAACACAGTTTAAAAAATGCGTGGGGGTAGCTATTTCAAAAATCTGTCCTGTAATTTCCATTACCTGATCCCAATAAGTTTGTAAGATTGAACATTCCCAAAAGATATGGGCATGGGTTCCCATCGCCCCACAGCCCCACCAGCATCCGTCTGAGTGGTGTGTGTCCCAGTGCTTAGAAACATTTGCAGTTTGAAAATACCTAATGATCGTCTTCCAGTGGAATTCCCTCCATGAGGGAGATACCATAGTAGAGTGGGCCCCTTCCCAGACTGATGCCCACTCCTCATCAAATAAAATCAAATCTTTATTTATCCAAGTGATCATCATTGAGCAAGCTCATTTACATGATGGACCTGCTGTTGTCCAAGACAGTTACACATACATAGATTGAGAATACAAAGTACAACATATGCAAAGAGTTACAAACAAATTTACAGAAAAGTGGTAGGTGCACGATATACATTCCAAGCATTCTTGTAGGAACATACATGCATCACTCAACTTTGCTGTGGTATATAAAGACTCCATGTATGCAGAAGTTGAGGTGGTATGTTTAGTCATTCTTAGTCAAGCCTCCCTCAGAGGGTACAATTCTTTGCATTTCAGCCCTCAGTGACCGTTTACCATACTTGGATGAGGGTCCTGGGCTGTATAGGGGCCCCTAATGAGGTCTGTATGTTCCGCTTAAACAGTGAGAGGAGAGTAATATGGGAGAAGTGGTGCCTTGGGTGCCGAGGGCCACTATGGCAGCTGACTAGTGGACTTGATTAAAATAGGGAGGGGAGGAACTAGGTTTGTGGCTAGGCAGTGAAACCTATCTCTTTTTCCCATCTACTCTTTAAATCAGTAAGATGATCTGGTTCTAATTCATCCAGTGATTTATAAATTAAGGACATTTTTCTTTTAAACTGGGACTGCATGGATACATTTTTAAATAATACTCTAAGGGGATGCTCAGGGAGTTATAACATGGTGCGTTTTTCTTCATTTGAGAAATAATGCCTGATTTATAGGTATCTGAAAAAGTCCCACGGGCCTAGGTCAAATTCAGCACTCAACTGCTGGAAACTCTTAAGGGTATCCCTGTATACAACTGGCCTATCTTAGTGAGCCCTTGTTTCTCCACCTCTTAAACCCTATGTCCATAGTTGTAGGGTTGAAGTCAAGACAAGAACATTTAGGGGTTAGTTTACTAAGTCCACATGATAGCCGGTAATGAGTATTGATTTCCTCCCAAGTTTTAACTAGGGTTGCCACCCAAGGGTATCCCTAAATGTTTTAAATTATTTTTATTCATATATGGGATCTCGTCCATTGTCACTTGAACAGTGTAATGCAATTTGAGGGCGGCCCAAACTGATTTATGTGAGTCCACCATAAAAGCAAAAAAATGCTGCAGCTGGGCTGCCCAGTAATGCAACCTAAGATCTGGGACCCCAAGACCCCTTTGCCCAGGCTGCCTTGATGATTGACCATTTGATGTGGGGCCATTCTCCACCCCATGAAAATCTGGATAGTGCTATTCTGGAAGTTTTCCAGAATGAGAGAGGTATTTTTAATGGTAAAGATGCAAACAAGAACAAGAACCTCTGCAGAATGCTCATTCTTACTGTTTCTGCCCTTCCCCACATATAAATGGGTAATTCCTTTTAGCAGTTACAGTCTGCCTGGACGTCATTTAAAAGTTTAATTAGTTTTGAACAGATCACGGATATCTGTTGGTATCCAAATTCCTAGATAGCAAAACCCTGAGGAAACCCATCTCAGGTCACACAAGTTGCCTGCCGCAAAATTTGACCCACCAGTCAAAAACATTACTTCCGTTTTACTCTCATTGATTTTGAATCCCGAAACCCAGCCAAAGGACCTTAGAAAGTCCAGGGTGAATGGGAGGCTACATTCTGGATTTGAAATGTACAACAGGGTGTCATCTGCATACAGAGACACTTTTAGCTCTTCCCCATTAAGTCTGATCCCTGAGTGATCTGCTGACTGTCTAGGAAGAGCAGCCATGGGCTCTAGACTTAGAGCAAAAAGGAGGGGGGAAGAGGACAGCCCTGTCTTGTGCCCCGCTCAATCTTAAAAAAGGAGGACAGGGTGCTGTTCACCTAGACCCAGGCATAAAGGTTAGAGTATAACTTATGTATCCTGGCCCTAAAGCAATCCCAAAGCCAAATTTGCCCAAAACTGCATCCAAAAATTCCCATTCGAGGCAATCAAATGCCTTTTCTGAGCCAAGCGATACAACTATATGTGTTATATCCTTTGGGAGGAGTTTTGATGCTGAGATGACATTTAATAAGGTGCTGATGTTATCCTGTATATGCTATCTGGGTATAAACCCCGTTTGGTCGGGGTGTACTAGGAGTGGGATAATTCATTGTAGCCTGGTGGCTTGTGTTTTGGCAAATATTTTGACATCTTGATTGAGAGGAGATATTGGGCAGTAGTTTGAGCATTTAGTGGGGTCTTCCCCCCACTTTGAAATTACCAAGATAAAAGCCTTCCCCCAGATATCCGGAATTGAACCCTCTTCCTGGGCCAAATTGCAAATTTTAGTTAATAAATGGACCAAATCTGTAGAACATTTTTTGTAAAACTCTGCAATAAAGCCATTGGGGCCTGGGGATTTCCCTGTATTTAGGGTTTTAATAACAGCTGTTATTTCCATATCCAAAAAAAGGGAATCAAGTTCCTGCTTCAAACCCTCAAGAAGAACTGGTAACTCAGTATTTTGTAAGAAACTTTTGATTGCTTCTGAGTGATCTTCATATCTCTCCCTTCTGTACAGGGTCTTGTAAACAGTACCAAATTCCTTCGCAATGAGAGAGAGAGATGCTGAAGGAGTTGCAGTGGGCCTTGATCTAATAAAATTTGTGGGATATATCTATCAGCCTCTTGTTTGCAAAGGCAAATGGCCAGGAGTCTGTCTGCTCTGTTATCCCATTTGTAATATTTTTTTTTTTTAAACTTTGTGTTTCTTATTTTCATGTAAAAAACATACACACATTTCCTCATAGAGGGTTGTAGTTAAAGCGGGGAGAAGTAGCCATACAAAAAGTTGATATTCATAGCACAACCCCCTGTAATCTGTTACAATGGGGGGGGGGGTATACCCAATATTATATCATAGAACATATCCTGAAAATGCCAGCCATCTCAACGGCAATGGAGTGTCCTTAGAAGGTAGAATTAGCATAGGCATTGTAACGCAGTCCTAAAGAACTGCTATTTATCCAGATAACATAGGTATTAGATAGGAAAAATATGCACTCTCTCAAACGGCACTACAAACAGCTGAAAAAAGGTACCTTAACAACTTTCAACCCTCAGTCTCATTGACATATACATATCAGCTTCTAAAACTAATATAGTAATTTAAACAGTGAGGCCAAGAGGTAATCTAGTTAGCATACAAAGCTTATTTAGGAACAGTTTGGGAGTAATTGTGAACTGCATAGCCTAAATAAGATGGGGAAAAATATTCAGAAGGTGGAATGACCCACCATATAGAGCACAATGACCCGCACTGCATTTCCTTCCCAAAGTAATACACACAAATGACCCCATCATTCATATCAGCCAAGAGTCCCAGTCCATATGTGTCCAAAATATAGTTTAGGAGTCCCCCAAATCCAAACGCAAACTCAATGCATGAAAACTACCATGAACTTGCCAGGAACAGTTTCAGACTTTTCTAGACACCACTGAAATTGCCACTTTTTCCACCTTCAGTGAATGTCTTTTTATACAGTCCCTCCACATCCAACATTCCAGTCTTAAAATTCACCCTTGAACCCTCAGAGACAAGCCCCAAATAAGAAGTGCATCGAAAATCAGTGGATTCTGTATACCAGCCCATGGGGATTCCGGTAAGTTCAAGTGCTCTATCTTTTCCAAGAAGTCCTCCTTCCGCAACAATGGTCCAACACGGGTCACAGAGCTACAGGCCTCCTCACGACATCGGGGTTGCGCATCTTCCTCATTCATCCATGTGGCGATCACCTGAATAGCGGTCAGTCGCTCATCGCTGTTACATCTCCCAGCTATTGGAGTCATAGTTGTTTCAACATATTGCTCCAGCCTCACTAGAGAGTTTTCCAGTTTGAAGTCCATGGAATGCAAAATGTCAAGTAGTTGCTGCCATGGGGAGCTTAAGGATCATTCCACCTTAGTAGTAGCTGCACAGCATGGAGGATCAGCGGCCTTGCTTGCCATCTCTATGATAGTTTGAGCAGCTTTAGGAGTGAGATTTCTTTGCCTCATCGAATCAAGTCTGGTATCAATTGAGAGCTGATACTTTCAATAAGCCAGTGCAGACTGAATTTCCAAAGTTCAATCAGTTGTAAATGTTATTTTTAGTAATATATAGCAGCTGAAATGTAGAGCATTCGAGAAGTGCTTCCTGCCTGGAGATCGGTTCTCTAGCGCCCCCTTCCCATTTGTAATATTTTTGATTTGTGAATTGCAGTGTTTTCAACCTCCAACAGAGACACTTGATGTAATTCCTTCCTAACATTTTTTATTTGGGGAAGTAGTTCAGAATCCCGAGTTTCTTTATGCTGTGCTTCTAGTAGGGAAAGTGTGGCTCCCAGAATCCTAAAAGAACTAAGGGAGAACCTAGTGACACCACTGACCACACTTTTTAACAAATCATGGGAGGATGGGGTGGTACCTGAGGACTGGAGGAGGGCAGATGTGATTCCCCTTCACAAAAGCGGGAACAAGGCAGAAGCAGGAAACTACAGACCTGTAAGTTTGACCTCAGTGGTAGGGAAAATGATGGAATCACTTCTGAAAGAAAGAATGTGGAGTACCTAGAGGCCAGAGGGGCACAGGACCCAAAACAGCATGGATTTACAGCAGGAAGGTCATGTCAGACGAATGTAATAGATTTTTGACTGGGTGACCAAAGTAATAGACCAGGGAGGGGTTGTGGATATGGCCTACCTAGACTTTAGCAAGGCATTTGACACAGTCCCGCACAAAAGATTATTAATCAAGTTAGCCAGCCTGGGAGTGGGTCCCAGGTTGGTAGCCTGGGTTGCAAACTGGCTGCACAACAGGACACAGAAGGTAATAGTGAGTGGAACACATTCCGAAGGAAGGGGGGTCGCTAGTGGAGTACCTCAGGGCTCAGCACTGGTCCAGTCCTCTTTAACATCTTTATAGGTGACATTGCAGAGGGTCTGGAGGGAAAGTATGCCTCTTTGCAGATGATACAAAGATCTGTAACAGAGTTGATACACAAGTTGGGGGTAGAAAGGATGAGAAGGGACTTGGCAAGGTTGGAGGAATGGTCAGACATATGGCAACTTAGATTCAGTGCAAAGAAGTGCAAAGTAATGCACCTGGGAAACAAAAACCCAAGAGAAGAGTACACAATAGCAGGGGTGATACTAACAACAACAAAAATGGAACGGGACTTGGGGGTAGTCGTATCAAATGATCTAAAGGTTGGTAAGCAATGTGAGAATTCAGTAAGGAGAGCCATGGGGATACTGGGATGTATAGGAAGGGGCATCACAAGTAGAACAAGCATTTGTCAATGCCGAATGTTTGCTTGCTGGCATTGGCATTGGTAGTATAGAAGTTACAGAGCTGCATAATAGGAATGGCAGCGAAGTATTGAACTGAAGCCAACCCCACCACCACCCTGCAGAGAGTAACAGGCATTGGGGTGTGCCTTTGGGTCATCAGGCATAACGATCACACCATTTCACTACACCCTACCCTGCAGACACTGACAAGTGTCACGGTGTGCCTTGGGGTCTTTGACCTTTATGCGCACCCCATTTCATCAGAAAATACGGTGAGATGGGTGCGGTATAGGAGAATGGGGTGAAGTTTGGTCCCGAAGAGTCCGAGGCACACCTTGATGCCTCTCACTGGCTGCAGGGTGTGGGTGGGGGTGGAATGGTATGAGCATGACAGGCAAGAATCCCAAGTCACACCCCTGATGCCTGTCATTCTCTACAGGGTGGGGCATTATGGTCGGAAATCCTAACGCCTCAGGCATTCGCTGGTATTTTCACTCCAAATTTTCAACATGTTTTTTTTGTGACCCCCACCTCACGAACAGTGGCAATACCAGTTTGTTAGCCGAAAACTGCTTTTGCAGAGCGACTATGGCATTTGGCACCACAGGTGCAAAACACATTCGAACAGGATGTGAAAATAACAGCAGTACTGTTCATGGGAGGTGTAAAAATGGCAATGTTGAAAATCTACTGTCAAATCTTTAAAAACTGGTGAAGTCACAGGCGCAGACAGTATACCGTGCAACGACACCTGTAATGTAACTAGTTTGGGGATTTTTACAGCAGATTGTTAACACAGGCATTTTGGGACCTCCGATCATGAACAGTGTCAGTGTGATTTTCTTTATCTGTCCTGAACAATGATTTCCCACAGCGACCATGCATTTCTGTGCTGAAAGTGTGAAAACACATTTCGGCCATGTTGTGGAAAATGACAGCTGTACTGTTCATAAGGAGGAGTGGAAAAATGCCACTGGATATTACAAATTCATGACCTTACGAGGGTGCGTGGAAACTGCGCAATGCTCACTCATAACACAGTCATTTTATGGAGTTTTGTCACCAAATTTTAAACATAGCCATTTTAAGGCCTCTGCTCATGACCAGTGTCACTGTGATTTTCTTAGTCTGTCCCAAACATTGTTTTCGCACACCGACTGTACCATTGTGCGCTACATGTGTGGAAACACATTTTGGGCGAGATGTGAAAAATGGTAGCTGTACTGCTCATAAGGAAGTGTGGTAAAATGGCACTGTTGAAAATCTGGTGTGCAAATATTACAAATTCGCAAACTTGCCAGCGTGCGTAGGAACTGCACAACGTGCGCTCCTAAAACAGTCATTTTTGGGAATTTTTTCACCAAATTTTCAACATAGCCATTTTAACACGTCTGCTTATGACCAGTGTCACTGTGACTTTCTTAACGTGTCCCATACATTGATTTCGCACACCGACTGCGCCATCGTTCGCTACATGGGCAGAAACACGTTGTGGGCGAGATGTGAAAAATGACAACTGTACTGCTCATAAGGAGGTGTGGTAAAATGGCAATGTTGAAAATCTGGAATGAAAATATTGAAAATTTGCGAACTTACGAGCGTGCGTTGCAGAGTTCCTTGCGCTTGTAAGTTACGCAAATTTCTATATTTTCACCCAGATTTTCATCATTGCCATTTTACCACACCTCCTTATGAGCAGTACAGTTGTCATTTTTCACATCTCGCTCACAACGTGTTTCTACCCATGAAAATTCGCGAACTTACGGGCATGCATAGGAACTGCGCAACGCACGCTTGTGAAACAGTAATTTTAAGGAATTTTTTCACCAAATTTTCAACATAGCCATTTTAAGACCTTTGCTCATGAATCGTGTCACTGTGATTTTCTTAATGTGTCCCGTTCATTGATTTCGCACACCGACTGCGCCATTGTGCGCTACATGGGCGGAAACACATTTTAGGTGAGATGTGAAAAATGACAGCTATACTGCTCATAAGAAGGTGTGGTAAAATGGCAATGTTGAAAATCTGGAGTGAAAATTTTGAAAATGTGTGAACTTACGAGTGTGCGTAGGAACTGCACAATGCACGCTCGTAAAACAGTCATTTTTAGGAATTTTTCCACCAAATTTTCCAAATAGGCTTTTTGAGAGCCCACCTTATGAACACTGGCAGTGTCATTTTGTTAATCATTCCAGAAAGGTGATTTTGCGCAGTGGCTGCAAAATCACCCTTCTGGCCCGAGTAACGCCATGACAGTGCAAGAATTCATGAGGAGGGGTCCCAAAAACCCCATGTTGAAAATTTAGTGCAAAAATTCCAAAAAATGCCTGAGATATGCAACAAAGTTGAAAAAACCCTATCTATCCCATTAGACAGCTTACCGGCATTTCCTCAGTTCACAGGCGGCTTTGAAGAGTGCAGACATGTTCCCTGTCCACCGGAGATCGTTGCGCCTGACTCTGGAGGTAAGTATGGGGTGAGGGAGGGTGTGGGGAGGCAGGGTGTGCAGTGGGTGGGTGCGGGTTGTGGGGAGGCAGGGAGACTACGAGGACCGCTTTTTTCTTTACAGGTTTTTTTTTTTAAAAGATGATGCGGGACGTTTGCCATGCTGGGGTGGGCTCCCAGCATGGCAGAAGGATGGCTGGGGGCGTGGAACTGGCGGGGATTGGGCACCCCTGGCCATGGCATCTGTTGCCACGCTGGGTGGGCTCCCAGCGGCACCCTGTACTCGGGAGACACAGTGGACGATGGGGATTGGGCACCACCGTCATTATATGATATAAAGCCAGCTGGGTGGGCACCCAGCGTGGCATATGAAACTGTGTTTCGGGGTGCAGCACAGCCGATGGGGGATTGGGCACCCCCATTGGCTATACAGTGCGTGTGTTGGGGGGGGAGCAGCAGCAGCATATATGTGCGTGTGTGTGTGTGTGTGTGTAGGGGGAGCGCACATGAGCAGGTGATATCTGATCGCTGCTCACTGAAGCGTAGCTTCCCCTTTCAACTGTATGCCACTGCATTTTGGAGCTGTCATAGACAGCTCCAGCAGGCATTGGAGAACTGTGGCCGCGCCTGCAAACACACTGACTGAATTGGAAGAGGGCTGACACACCTCCGAAAACTCCGATGATGGCACTATGTTTCTTGCACATGCGTGCAAGCAAACATAAAAAGGGAAGTGGTTATCCCTCTGTGCAGACAATTGGCGAGATCCCATCTGGAGTACTGTGTGCAGTTTTGGAGACCTCATCTACGCAAGGACATAGACAGGATGGAAGCAGTCCAGAGGAGGGCAAGTAAAATGGTGCAGGGTCTGCATCAGAAATCATATGAAGAGAGACTGAGAGAGCTTAATATGTATACCCTTGATGAAAGGAGGGACAGGGGGGACAGGATAGAAATGTTCAAGTACCTCAAGGGAATCAACAAAGTCCAGGAGGGTAGCATCTTCAGAAAAAGAGATGTGTAAGAACAAGAAGACACAATTTAAAGATAGAGGGGGGACGGCTCAGGGGTAATGTGAGGAAATATTTTTTTCACAGAGAGAGTGGTGGATGCGTGGAACTGCCTTCCTGGGGAGGTTGTTGGGGCTAAAACAGTGGAGGAATTCAAACATGCATGGGACAGACACAAGGCAATTGTAGTAGGGGGTGGCAGGAAGTAGGCTGTTAGTTAACTAGACTCTGCAGCTTATCCAGTAGGTAGGGAAATGGGCACACTGGGTGGGCCAAGTGGTCCTTATCTGCCATCAAAGTCTATGTTTCTGTGTTTCTATGTTTCTAATTTACAAAAAGATTCCCACCTCTGTTTCTTCCTATAGGTGGCATATGAGATCATGTGACCCCAAACATACTTAAGGTGTGTGTCCCCCTCTGCATTTTCCCCTAAGTGGTTCTGAATCACCTCCTTGATAGATTTAACAAAGACTTCATCTTGCAATAGTCCTGCGTTTAATTTCCATATTCCTCCCACCTCAGAGGGACCCCAGTCCAAAGTACAAGACAACATAGCATGATCAGAGATAGAAATCGGGTGTGTTGAATAATTTTAAATGTGAAGGCACATTTTTTTGTGTCTAAACGGGAGTATGAATTTGTAGCCTGGGAATAGAATGTAAAATCCCTATTACAGGGATTAAACAGTCTCTAGGGGTCTGTCCACCCACCCTCCTTTATCAAATTCCGCAGAAGTCTGGAACATAATCTGTCTCCTCTCCCAGTTGCGGGGTTTCTATCCAGTGAATTGTTTTAAATACAGTTCCACTCTCCAGTGCAGATTATTTGACCATCTGGAAGCTGGGCAGAGAAGAAAAAACTTGTCTGAAAAAAATCCAAAGACGGGATGGGGGCATAAACAGAACAGAAACTAAATGTAGAGTCCTACCCTTAAAAGATCCCAAAGCTATAATCATCCTTCCTGCCTCACCTGCCTGAACCTTTGAAACAGTAAATGGCAGCCCCTTACAAATCAATATGGCCATTCCTGCCTTCTTTCCCATTGGGTGAGTGGTAGCATGAACTGAATCAACCCAACTCCTCTCCCAATTTAATATGTTCCCCTCCTAAAAACTTAGTTTCTTGCAGTAAAGCGATGTCACAGTGAGCCCTACTTAATTCTTGTAATAATTGGGCCCTCTTGAGCACCCCATTTATACCCTTAACATTAAGGATGCAAACCTTAAGAGAACTCATGTATAACAGCGAGGGGAACAACTCCTAAGCATCCTTCGACATTGCCAATTAGCATCCATAGTAATGGAATGGGAATATCCCCCAACACATAACCTATAAACCAATCTAAATAAATGAAAACTAAAAAAGGAGACCACTTCGACATACACAAATAGGGAATAGAAAGAGAACAAGAACAAATTGTTGCCCTTCATAGAGGGCAGTAAACAGTGCAAATTGTAGAACAATGTGGAAAAATCCATAACATGGAGCGAGTGACACTCGGAGAGGAGGGAAACCCCTGTCGGGGGGGGGGGGATTGTATGTGGGTAGTGGTCGAGGAAGAACTGCCATGGCCTGCATCCACTTCATTCCCATTTCTCTAGGGTAAGACTGGGTCCAGTGAGGATCACCTCAATCAACCAGCAGGTGAACACAGAAACAATCTAGGAGTGGGAGGGCAGGGGGAGACCCATGTAAGGAATGCGGGGAGACCTCCACCTTCCTCCTCCCAGTCTATTTGCTGCATTATTCCTTGATCTTTAAACAGTGAAATTTCAACACTGTTACTTGAACCATGACAGCCCTAAATATGTTGACTACAACCCACTTGTAGTTTATTTTTTTTTAAATGTGATTTTTATTAAGGAATAACAAGGCATCACATACATTCTGCCTATATACAATTTCACTTATAAGAATATCAAACTGCAAACATTTACTTGAGTTTAATCACCTCAGTGCCTCTTAAGATGTGATGTACAAGGCAATGTCATGAGTTCTTCTTTTGTACCTATTGCTGATTATGTATTAATACTTCCACAGAATTCTGTTAATGTTGTTTAGACCCCTTCGTGGATTGTTTTTTCCCAGGAGGACCCCCCCTTCGAGCAGAGAAAATTCACCTCAGGGAACAAACTCCCAATCAACTTCCAACAGATATTTATTCCACCTCTGCCATTTAATGTAGCAGATGATCAATTTATCAGGTAATTTAGCTGTTAAGCTTTCCATGTGGTAAATTCCAAGGACTAATGATCTCCAGTCCAGAACTGTTGGGATAACCTTTGTCATCCATCTACGGGTAATAGCTTTTCTTGCTGCCAGCAAGTATGTGAGCAGCAGGGTCTTATGCCAAGGAGGGGGAGTGGTCCAGGTAAACAGAGTAGCAGATTAATTCTGCCGTCAGTTCTATTGGTTCACCTAAGCACTCTGACAACGTTATCTGAAGAGAGCACCAGAATGGCATCAGTAAAGGGCAATTCCAGAAAATGTGGCCTAAATCTGCCATCTTGCAACTGCAGTCTCTCCAACATTTTCCAAAACTAGCTGGGAGATATTTCACTAAAACTGCAGGAGAGCAAAAGTATCTATATCTGCACTTCCATGCAAACTCTCTCCATAGATGGGAAGATGTGATTTTGACTGCCATTAGAGAAGTCTTTATCCAGGAGATGCTGGGGACCTCCATTTCCAAATCCCTATTCCACCCCTCTAGGACTGAGAGCATGTTATCCCCCAGACTTTCCTTTAAACTTTTGTAGATGTTTCCAATTACATGCCCCCCGGTATTACCCATTAAGTAATCTAGTAGTATTTTCAAAAAGGGGGACAAGGGGAAGGGAGCACTGAGGAGACCACCCGCTGCCTAAGTATATAGTTTCTGACTTGCAGAAATCTAAAAAAATCTTCCTTTCTAAGCCCATAGTCCTTCTGTAGTGTTTCAAAGGTAACAATTCCTCCCCGTTCCAGAAACTGATAGGCATATACCTATCCAAGCCTCTGCCACCCTGCAAATGTTGGATCGCTGAGGGCAGGAGTGAAATATTCATCCTCTAATAGCATCCTGCAATAGAAAAATTCTGGTATGAACTCTGTGTGTCTCCTCAGGGTGCCCCACCCCCCCAGAATATTGGGTGTAATTTGAGCAAAGTTCCTTAAAAATAGGGTTCTACCTCCAGAGGCAAACAGTATTTTCTGTATATCATGTAAATTATTAATATTAAATTCTATGGTGTTCCATGGGGACAGAAAGGTGTCTGATGACCAGAGGAAGAGATAACCAGAGGAAGAGCACCATCAGAAAAGCCACTCTCGTATAAAGTTCTAGATTTGGTAAGTTAGCTTCTTCCTGAGCCAAAGATAGTTTTAAAATTGAGAGTCAGATTCTGGGGTGCGTCCCCCCCAAATGAAATTTGAAATCACTCTGTCTCATGATTTAAAATAGAATCGGGCTGGGTAGTATGGAATGTTTTAGAAGAAATATAATAGACGTGGAAGAATGTTCATATGAATGCTTTCTACCCGTTGGAGAAAGGAAAGATGGAGCTTGCCCCATTTATTTAAATCAGTTAATATAGCTATTGTGGTGGGCTCATAATTTATAACATCCATCACTCCGATTCCTGAGGGATGTTAACTCCTAAGTATTTGATTTTAGTAGCTTGCCACTTTAGAGGATAGGCTAGTCTCAAAGCCTCCGAAGGGGCGAAGTTCAAAAGTAGGACCTCAGTTTTAGAGGCATTGATTTTAAAACCTGCCACCCATTTGTAAGCTCTCAGGATCTCCCATATCCATGGGATATATTCTTTCAGGGACAGAACCGTTAGCAGAACATCATCCGCAAACAGAGAGAGACCCTATATTCCCACTGGCCCATAGGTACCCCCTCCACTTCACAGAGAGCTTCCAAAAAAGGCTCCATATAGAGTGCAAAAAGGAGCAGAAATGGGGCAGCCCTGTCTCGTGCCTCGCTGCGGGGGAATAGAAGCAGAAACCCCCTCATTGATTTGTAATTGAAGCACCAGGTCTATTCTGAAAAGAGCCTTGGTCCAGTGATCTTACCTGGTAAATAAAGTGAATTGAATTGGTTCGGACATAGGCCTGAGGAGCAGAATATATGTTCTGGATCCATGTCAGACAGGACTCAAGAAACTGAAATTTCGACAGGGTTTCCCATAAAAAGGACTAGGAAGTCTTGTCAAAAGTTCAGCATCGAGGCTCAGCACTGTGGGAGGAATATGTCTGGTTTGGATGTATTCCATTGATAACAATACCATCCTTATATTATCCATGTTATTTCTTTGTTTAACAAAACCTGCCTGATCAGGCTGAATGAGTGTTGGTAATATATTTTCTAATCGAGCCACCCAAATAGCCATGAAGATTTTATAATCCACATTCAAAATGGATATGGGGTGGTAGGATACCATTTCTAGGATGTCTTTATTGGTTTTGGGTAGGGCTGCCAGAGTAGCATACGCCCAGGATGGGGGTGGAGGTTTCCTTTCAGCCACCGATCTGAACAAGGATAACATGCCCGGTAAGAGTTCCTCAAGGAATTTCCTGTACCGCTTCACCTGGAATTCATCTGGGCCCGGGCACTTTTGAGTGGCTGAGGCCTTAATTTGTGTTAGAATTTCGTCAGTTCGGATTGGAGCCTCCAAAAGAATTATTTGTATCTCTGATAGATGTGGGAGGTAAAGTCTCTCCAAGAACACCGATCTATGTTCTGGATTATCTAGGGAATCCTTTCAATACAATTTCTGATAGCATCTGGCAAACTTATCCCTGCTCTTAACATCCCCATGCAAAATCTTTTCCATGTTTGTATTTTTAATTTTAAGAATGGTGGATGCCCGTTTGTGAGCTCAAAGTCTCTGTGCCAGAAACCAAGTTCCCCGGGCCCCGTCCTCATAACTTGATTGTTTTAAATACAGAACTGCATATTGTATTTTAAATCCATGATTTTCTGGAGTTCTGCTTTGGTTTCCCTGATTTTACATTGTACCTCTGAGTCCCCATCTGTATACAGGAGTTGAAGGGTTTAAAGCTGATTTATTAAATCTGTATATTTAGCCTCCATATCCCTTTTCTTTTTGGCCGTGTAGGCTATGGTTTCTCTTCAAAGTGTTGCCTTCCGAGAATCCCATATCATCACCTCAGCGACCGTAGGAGAAGCATTCTCTGCCCTAAACTGAGGAATTCTCTGTTTTATATAGTCCGTGTATTGTGGGTCCCTTAAAAGAGTCGGGTTCCAGCACCAAAGGGTTTGTTTTTCTTTTTCCCCAGGTTGAGTTTCAATATGAATGGGTGGTGATCAGATAATAATCTAGGCCCAATAGAAATGTTTTGTAGTAGGGAAAAATGTTCACATGTTGCAAAGTAGTAATCTAACCTTAAGTATGTATGGTGGTAGTTTAAATAATAGGTGTAGCCCGGAGACCTGGGAAACATATTTCTCCATATATCTATCACTTCTAAGTGTTCTAGTGTCTCCTTAAGGTATTTAACTGCACTAGACTTTCTATGTGCTCAAGGATTAGATGAATCTTGATTGGTGGACATAGTCATATTAAGATCATCCCTATGATTAAATAGCCTTGAATTAAACTCATCACCGTATTTATAAAGGTTCTGAGGATCGGGACCTTAGTTTGTGGGGGCATATAAACATTTACTAGGGTAACTTTTTGTGAAAAAAGCCTACCCTGAATTATAATATATCTATCCTAGGGGTCAGCATAAAGATTTTGTACTTCCAGAGGAGTAGTGGCGGGGACCAAGATGGCCACTCCTCGTCTACGCCCACTAGAATGTGATGAAGTGCAACTTAATTTCATGTGTTCTGCCTCAGACAAATGCATCTCCTGGACAAAGAACAAGTCTGTTGGTTGTTTTCTGATATATTGCATAAGGCGGGACCTTTTGATAGGGCTATGCAACCCATTAATATCCTGTGACAATATCTTTGCAGGTTGGACAGTCATGACTTCTTGTCGGAGGAATGGGCTTCTTGAGCTGGACCACTCCCCCCCCAGCAGACAAGAGAGGTGAGGGAGCACCAGGCACCCCCCCCCCGATCCAGGTCATTCCTCAGGATCCGATGCAGCTGACCCGGACCCAGAGGAGGAACCACGCGCCCGGAGGACCCCACCATCCCTTCCAATACATACATTGTTTAGTATATAATAAAGTTTGATTTTGTGCCTAAAAACTTGTTGTGTGCCTCATTTGTTTTAAACACAGAAAGATAATAGAGAACTGTATAATTACACCCCCCCTTCCTTGTACCAAAATAGAACAACTGTCCATGGAGCCCTTATTTATCCCCCTTCCCCCAACCCGAGACAGTAACATCCATCTCTCCAATGTATAAGAACTATATACAGTGTGGCTTCCAACTGTGAGGTGAAATCCTGCATCCACCTTGGTATGGCTGGGGTAGGAGCCCTACTACCGGACCTCATCCCATCGTAGTGGGGTAACCACCCATCATAATAGGTGTAAGCCCACTCCAGGGTGATAAGAACCCTGATTAGGTTCACCACTAAAGTCTAGTAGCGGGGACCCCAGTTAAGTGGCTGCATAGCCAAAGCAATCCTCCATGTGAGGAGCCCCCCCTTCCCTTTGTTGTAAGATAAATTCCCTATAGTAACTATTTTCTTCCCTTTTTGTTTTCCCTTTTTCTACCTTCCTCCCCTTTTCTTCTCCATCTCCTTTCTTAAAACCCAATTGTTTGCTCACAGTCTAACCGCCATCCCCTCCCCAGGTAATGCCTATACACTTTAGGACCCCAGGACCCTCCTGATTACTTGGAAATCAGATATGGGACACAGGGCCCCAGTTCATCAGGTGTTCCCAGTTAGCCCAAAATAACCTGGTAGCCCTGAGACCCTGTCTCAGGGCTGTGACCAGAGATGAGATCTGGTTCAGGGTGTGGGGTGACCGTGTGATGGGTAAATAAGGCCGGTAAAACCCACTCTAAATGAGCTTTCAGATAGCCCCTTATCACACCGAGCATGGAGGATCTGGGTGTTATAGTTAAGGCTTTCAATTAGTCCCCTGATCCAATCCTAAAATCTCCGCCTGCTCCCTCCGTTCCTTCTGTTCTACTATGGTCTTATTATTAACTGTTGCTTTAAATAACTAAAGTCTGCCTGATCTGCAAAAGTCTCCATCATGTAAAGGGAGTCCAGCCTGTGGCTCCATTCCCTTAGAGCCTGATCGAAAATCTTCATTGCTGTCTGGACGTTCCCTAGGCTCTGTCTCATTTCAAGTCCTGTCTGAATGTCCCTTACACTCAGAATATCTCTAGAGTCCATGCAACTATAGGGCCAGACAGAAGTTTATCTTTAAAAAGACATCATCAAAGAGGAAGCCAAGCGGGCCCCAAGCAGACTGAGCTAGGTGCCCAAGTCTCAGATCCGAGATCTCCCCTTTCAAATAACAGCTTGACATTTAAAGGCGAGGGACCCAGTCAGGCTGGCAGGCATGGTCCGAGGCCCAGGATCTGAGGGAAGCAGGAGGAAGACAAGGGGAGCACGGATGAGGAGAGGTGCCCAGAGGACCAGCGCAGACCAGCATCCAGGGCTTAGCCACATCATCAATAGACTGGTATAGCCTAGCATTTATGATGAAGTATTATTTAAATGTGAACTGTGCCTGATCCAACAGTCCCCCCCTTCCCTGCAGCCAGTCCACTCCCCCAAACCAGCTCCAGACCTCTAATCTGACCAGTATGTTGGGAGATAGTCCTCTCAGGTCTGCAGCGTCGGATTTCTGAACTGCCTCAGCTTTTCAATGATTTCAGTCAGAGAAAACTCTGAGTCTGGTCTCTTCCGACCTGGAGGCGAGTCTTCAGCTGATTTCTGGTTTGCTAGTCTCGGGTGACGTTCTTTATAAATGTCTCTGGTAAGCAGATCTACCATTGTTTAGGTAGCTGATGAGTAGACTTTTTGTCCCATTGGATAAAGCACAACTAGTTTAGCTGGGTATGGCATTTTAAATTTTAATTTGTGATCTCTGAGGGAAGAGAACAAGGGGGTATACTCCCTCCTCAAATGTTGCGTGACTGGGGCAAAATCATTGTTGAAGGGCAGCCTGCTTGTGCCGAGACATAGGTGCCGGAAGATGGTAAAACTGGGCGGAGGATCGAAGGGCACTTTATTAGGGTACAAATGGCACTTTTTCTAAACTAGTTTTTGCCATACAAAAATACAATAAATATACACCTATAATGAAGATTATAATGTTAACAATGCAGTTATATGATATAGGAATATTTACTACAGTATATTATGAGCTGAGCTGTCAAACCCATTCGCTTCAATAGCTCCACATGAAGACTGAACCATCCATTGCTTAACTTGATACAGTGGTTGTCCAGGTGAAAATAAAAGAACTGCTCATGTTCCAATTCCACAAGAAATAGGGTTCAAAAATGTCCCCATCCATTGACCAGTCACCAGCAAAAAAGCATAAGTAGAGCTGAGGCTGCTGGACTCATTTCTCATCATTAGTAATGCTTTATCAAGGCTTGGTTGCTGCTGACCTGCTTCTGAACAGCAAACTGAACAGACTAACAACTTACCTCTTATGTCTTGCCCCCTTTCTCACTCTTTTCTTCTATTCCACACTCATCCCTCTCCCAGAGTCCTCCCCTGCCCCTGATTTTGACCCCTAAATTAACATATTCTCCCACTGCCCCCCTTACTGCCCCTGTCACATGCCCTCTGGTGACACCACCCTTTCCTGTGAATGGTTACTACCCTCAGGATCATGCTAATCCTTGACTTGTTAATTTATTGGAATGTTTATTGCATATTGCACTGGCTCAATGTCTGTGTGTGCTTTTTATAACCTTGTAACCACTTTTTTTGTATAACTGCATACCAATGTCAACTATACTCTGTATTTCATATTCAGCACATCATTAACCAATGAAGGATCTAAGGTGTTTAATTGTAAGGAACTCTTTACACATCTGTGGCTGACCGTATGATAAAATGCTATTGTAACCTTACTTAATAAATAAACTAATAAATTAATAAACCCTTCCTTGTCTCTGTTTTGATTTTAACACTAACTTGCTTATTCATCCCAGTTCTTCCTCCTGCTATTTGCCCCCCCCATCTTGCTATCTCCTACTCCTTCCCTGTCACTGACTGTCACTGTTATACATCAACATGTAAAAACCTTCCTTCAGCTCCCATGTCCTTCAGTAAAGTACTCATCATGTGTTCACAGTCAAAGCAGTCTTGTACCATACAAAGAAACAGGTGCCTGATACTATTTCACACTACTCCACTTCACAGGCTGGGTCTGAGCACTAGCACCAAAATTGGAAACACAGCTGTTTTACTGAGTGTTTAATGATCTGCTGAACTGACTTATTATTAAATCATGTTATTCACTACTGGCATGTTAAATATTGCATCACAAGCTTTTATGTTCCCAGATTCTCAGTGTTACTCCTTTAAAGAGTACAACTTCCATTGGTGCATGGATCTTGTTCAGATTTGCTTGGCTCCAATACACAAATAAGGGTGAACTTAAATAAGTAATAAATAAAAAGCAATCCTGCTACCTCTAATACATTCATTGTAACTTATGTCGTATACTGAACAGAAGGATTTACTAATACATTGAATAGATGAATAAAAACTCAGTAAAGGAAAAGAGCTCAGCCTCAGCTCTGTGTGTTTCCAATTTTGGTATCACTGTTAGTGGGTATTAATCATGACAGCAACTGCAGGCCAGGGCACAATTATGTATTTGTCTAATTTATTATTATTATTATTATTATTATTCATGTTCCCTGATTCCCACAAGACTGCTACTTTCTGGTAGACCATGTCACAGTCACTCTTAAGTTATTTTTAACATACATACTAGTAAATCTGATCAAAAGTCAATAGAAACATAGAATTTGACGGCAGATAAGGACCGCTTGGCCCACCTAGTCTGCCCATTTTCCTACCTAACGGATAAGCTGCAGATCCTAGTTAACCAACAGCCTACTTCCTCCTACACCCCCCCCAGAATTGCCTTATGCCTGTCCCATGCATTCTTGAATTTCCCCACTGTTTTTGACTCCACAGCCTCCTCAGGAAGGCGGTTCCTTGCATCCACAACCCTCTCTATCTTTTTTTTTTACCTGTATCATCATCATCAAGTTTTACTGTTGGATCATTCAGGTCATTACAATTGTTAGAGAAAACAAATATTTAAAAATGATTAATTCTTCAACCATATATCCAAATACAGTACAAGACGTCAATAGAATATTAGAAGCTTTAAGCTGGCAATCGCAACAGTTAAATACACACTGCCCTTAAGCACTTTTGCCACTCCAGAACTTACAGACCAGCAGTGGGCCATACTATGCAATGCCTAGACCAGGGGTTCTCAAATGGTGAGGCCAGCCTCCCTTGGGAGGCCCCAACCTGTTCCAGGGGAGGCTCAAGCAAGTCTGAAAAAGTACTGTATTTAAATTTTGAGTTTCATATATTTTGTGTGAAGAGATGAAGCAAACTGAAAGAGGATAATAACAGCAGGTGAATTTTATGTATTTATTTACTGATAGGTGACAAGGGAAGGTGAATGAGCCAAGGCTCATTTCAGGTATACCCGGGAAGGGTAGAGTGAATACATTTCAAAAGGTAACTGCAAAACAGTCAAGAAATACACAGTGAACAATAAAAACAAATATGAACAATATATTAATAATGAGTGGTGGTAATTGATCAATTTGTAAACTAATGGCAGAACAGCCCAAATACAAGGGTTGAGCTATAGAAGTGCTGAGAGCAATAGCAGGAAGGAGCAAAGTAACCCCCGAGAAGTTGCTTAGGAGCAGGGAAGGAGGGGGAGAGGCAAAGTAAGTAGGAAGGTTATTTCATATAGAGGAAACAGAGGAAGTAGTCTGACCCATGAAGGTACTGCAACAAGGGGTAACAATGGTTCAAGAATGAAAATAGTGGAGAAAGTAGGCTGGCCTGTTTGGGGGATACAATAAGCTGAATAATAATGTTTGTTTATTTTATTTATTTGTTATTCAGATAACACCTTTGAGCACAGGAGCTCTTTTCAAAAGTTCCAAGTCAGTATAAGACAAAGAACTGAATGTGAGCCAAGTACTCAAAGGGGTTTCAATTTATTCATGGTGTACTACGTAAAGTACAGTATGTTATTTTTCTTTGTGGAGGCCCAAGATTATTTCAATTTTTGGGGGAGGCTCAAAATCTTTTCCATGGATTTGGGGAGGCTCACTGTGACAAAGTCTGAGAACTATTGGCCTAGACAATTCCCAGGAGGGTCTAAGATATACTCTATCCCCAGGTTCAATTCTATCCCTCCTTAACTGTGCTTTGTGCTCTTATTTAATAATTGATCTCATGTGGTGACTCTGGAGACTGTCACAATAAAATGGTTAAAATACTGTCAGTTTTCCGTACCACTCTATAATTATAGTTTTCTAGGCTTTTATCATTTTTTGTCCTCTTAGTAAATTCAGAACTCAATAAATTCACAACTCTAGTAAAAAATACACAGCTTCCTATGATGATCGTTTTCAAGACTTTTATAACTTTTTTTACTCTCAGTAAACCCCAACAGGAAATTCACAACTCTAGTATACACAGTTCCCTGTGATCATAGTTTTCTAGGCTTTTATAAAACTTTTTTTACTCTCAGTAAATTCACAACCCTAGTAAAAAATACACAGCTTCATTTGAAATACATTATCTTCAGTAGAACAAATTAAAATAAATCTTAAATTAGTTATCGGCAACCCCATACCCTAAATTAGGGACCAATATCTTCTAAGCCAAGGAGAGTTTTAACATCATTTTTTCACCTGTAAATGAACAGCAGGACAGCCAGCAGGAGTTGGGAGGTACTTTGGGTGGGGTCGAAGGACAACCTTGTCCTTGAGAAAGATGAGACAGAGACGCCACTATGAGCGCCTGGTGCTCACTGATCCTTCTGGCTGACATGATGGTCACCAGAAGGGCGGTATTCCATGACAAATGTGACATCTCACATTTGTGCATAGGCTTAAATTGCTTACCATGAGGATTGCCAACACCAACAGTTGGTCCCATAGAGGCGGTAGCTCACACACCAGAGAGAATAAGTGATCCAGGCCTTTGAAAAAGCACCCAACCATCTTCTCCTAGGCCACCATTGGCATACCAACCCTCACCTGGCATGCAGAGATGACTTACAGGTATACCTTAAGGGTTGTCACTCACAGTTCTGACTGAAACAGGGACCAGATGTAGTCAAGGATGCTCACCATAGGGCAGATAAGGGGATCAAGTGCCTTACCCTGGCACCGGATTGAGAACCTCTTCCACTTAAATGCATAGCATCTGCAAGTCAACTCCTTATGGGATGACTTCATGACATGGAGGATATTTTTCAAAAGGCCCACAGCTTGGAACTCAAGCCAATCAGGAACCAGGCTGAGAGGTGCAGGGACTGAAGGTCTGAGTGCAGGACCTTCTCCTGTTGTCTGGTCAACTGGTCGAGGTGGAGAGACAAACTCCATGGGGGCCTAATGCTGAGGAGATCCAGGAACCAGAACTGCCTCAGCCAATCTGGAGCTATCAGGATCATCCATGCCTTGCCCATCTGGGCCTTGATCATGATCTTGGGAATCAAGGGGAAGGCGTATAGAAGGTCAAGGGTCCAGGACCTTGAGAAAGCATCTCCCTGCAGTCTGTTGGACTTAATGGGGTGGGCAAAGAACAGCCTCAATTTCTGTTCTCCTGTGAGGCAAACAGTTCTACCAAAGGGATGCCCCATCAGGAGAACAGGTGGTCTACCACTTCATGATTCAGGGACCACTTGTGAGATGTCTCTTCAACCAGGCTGAGAGTGTCCACCAACTGGTTGTTTTCTTCCACAATATGAATTGCCAGGAGATCTGTTTCCAGGTTCCACATGAGGGGCAAGGTGAGGAGAGCCTCTTGACACTGTGGAAAGGAATGCATTCCACCCTACTTGTTCAGGTAGAACAGGGTGGTCATGTTGTCTGTCTGGACCTGAATGACCTGACCGTGAATCAATGAAGTAAGTTCTGTCAGCACCAGATGCACTGCATGGAGCTCCAGCAAGCTGATGTGGTGTCTGGACTTCTGGGGTGACCACAACCCATGGGCTCTGTGGTTTCCCAGGCGCACTCCCTGCCCTACCAGAGAGACATCCATCCCGAGTGCGATGGACGATTTTAGGTGGACAAATGGATTCTGTCCTCCAGGTTCAGTGGATACAGCCACCACAGGATGGCATCCCTCAATGGCTGGGTCACCAAGATCAGCTGGTCCAGGTGACCTAGGCATTGGGACCACTGCTGGCCCAACTCCAACTGCAAGGGGTGCATCTTCCAGCAGGCCCAATGGACCATGCTAGTAGAACCCTCCATCAACCCCAGCAACCACAGGAAATCCTGGGTAGGGCTTAAGCATCCAACATGAAATGATCAGATAAAGGAGGTAAGATCTCGTGCCCAGTCTGCAGGGCTTTGGCTCACAGGGTGTCTAGTTCTGTCCTGATGAACCTGATCACCTGTGAGGGGACCAGCTCTGACTTTTCTGGGTTGACCAGAAGGCCCAAGTTCTGAAAGGTCTAAAGGGCCAGATCCCTGAACCACTCGACATCCTCTTTGGATGGCCCAGCTAACAGCCAGTAGTCCAGACAGGGATGCACCCTGATTCTGTTCCCTTCTGTATTAATACAGCAAGTCACCATTCATTTTCACACGGGGTGGTGCAGGGGAACAGGCCTCGCCACTGCCCTAAAAAACCATCAATATTCTCACAGTAAAGTTGTTCTCTGCACACTGTATGCTTGATCCCAGTATGTCAGTTCTGCTTCTTAGTACTTTCAATCCCATATATACTGGTCAATGGAAAAAATAATCAGGTTGTAGCAGAATATCTTAAGTGGTGCCTTTTCCAGCAATAATTTAGTCAAAACCTAACTCCAAACAGTGTAGAAAACTTCATTGCAACAGTCCAAACATTTTCCATAAATAGTAGCTATGCTATCTATACAGAACATAGCTTCTCTGGTTGTGCTAATAAAGCTGTGCAAAACAACACTGGATTTTAAAGGTACTAAATAGGCAAGTACTGCACTTTAGTGCTGAAAAGCTAGCCCTTAGTGTCTGAGTACCCCAGTGCTTTGGATCTTTTGTCCTTCTTCAGTGGGTGGGTGTTGTCGAGGCATAGGTCAGGAAGCACAGGAAAACCAGGAGCAGTTGTAAAATTCGAACAAGTGATTTATTATTAAAAGAAAAATAATAAAAAAAAATGGTTCAGTATAACTATTTACAAAGGCAGTATAAACAGAGAAAGTCCATCTGGGTTTCTTCTCAATTTCCAATCTCAGTCTCTGTGTTTCTGTGTCTGTCTCTTGCAAGAAATTACAGCGCTGTTTTTATGAGTCTTTGCAACCCCCCCGCTCGTTAATAAAACAGCATGCTTTTCACATAGTGTTCTTGTAAGTTTCAACAAGTGCCGCAAAAAGGACATAGTGACCCAGAACTGACCTCTTGCTTATAGCTTCTCAGAGAGTTTGCAAACAGGTTAACCCCTTGAGTTCCAAACAGCTTTTTGCAATCATTGCAACAGTATAACTATATACATTTCAACAGTAAAACTATATACATTTTCAAACAAACGGATCCCAGTATCAGTTACATTTCCACATAATGATTCACATATATTTGTATACCAGCAGATATGCAAGGTGGAGGAAAGGTAGAAATAGCAAGGGAAGGCAGAGAGATAGCGAGAGGTAGAGAATTGCAAGACCGTCGGGATGATCAAGTCCTAGGTCTCACGAGAAAATATGGTTGTGCAACCAGACAGAGAAGAGGCAGAAAAGGAGAGAATGGAGCAGATCCTTGCATTTAAACTCTTTTTATATAACAACTGGGACAGGGCCATATTCAACCCTGTCACATACCCCTCCTCCTTAAGAGGGATCCTATTTTACAAAAACAGGTTTCCAAAACTTTCTTTAAATTCTTCTTTAACATAACAGTAGCTTATAATCTTTATAGTTCAGTGCATATGCAGCATATCAAACAGAGAAGTTTCAACTCACACTTTTTTTCAACCTTCGGAATTCTCAGTTCCTAATCCACATCTAGACAGAAAATCAGCATTGTCATTCTCTTTCCTAGATTTGTGCATCTGTGGCTCAGCTGGTAGTACATCCGCCTCTGGACCAGAAGGTTGTGGGTTCTCATCCCATACCGGGATTGGACTTGCACCTAAAAATCGCTGGCATCCAAGTGCAGTATTGGGGGGTGCTGTACTGTTGGGGTGTGCTGTCCTTCGGATGAGATGTTAAACCGAGATCTCTTCTGCCCATCCTGGTGTTGTCCTGGTGGGTGTCCAGGTGGAAGTAAAAGAACCCAGGGCACTCTTCACAAAGAGTAGGGAATATTCCTGGTGTCCTGGCCAACATTCCCCTTCCCCTAAACCGGTTCATGCAATTATCCAGGCTGTGTGTGGGTGATGATGTGCGATATGGCTGCCACCACACATTCAGTCACTTCACTACCAGTCTAGCATTGCTTGTAAAGTGCTTTGGATGTATGAAAAGTGCTATATAAATGATGATTCTTCTTCTTCTTCTTAAATGGCTGTAGAGCCAGGTACCATCGTATGATTCTAGAATTTTTATCCTTCATTTGGTTAAGCCAAGAGACAGGATTATGATCTGTTAGAAGTACAAAGTCAGCTCCTAGTAGGTAAAATGTAAGAGACTCCATTGCCCACTTTGCTGCAAGACATTCCTTTTCAATGGTGGAGTACCTTTTTTCCTTGGTCGTGCAATTTCCTACTTATGTATAGAATAGGATGGTCTGTCCAATCTATATTTTGACTCAGAAGTGCATCTGTTTGTAACAAAAATGGTTTCTCAAAGTGTGGGCTTCTTAAAACAGGGGCTGACCGTAATGCAGCCTTAATGGCTCAAAAAGCTGTGTCACACTCTGGGGTCCAATTTACATTATACGAGTACCATTTTTTTCTGAGGTATGTAAGGGGAGTAGCTAACTCTGCAAAGTTGGGAACAAATCTCTGATAATAACCAGCCAGCCCTAAAAATGACCTGACATGTTTCTTGATTTTGGGAACAGAGCTGTTAGCTACAGTTTCTATCTTGGAAACCTCTGGTTTGACTGCTCCATTTCCCAAAACACAGCCAAATATCTGGTTTCCTGCATGCCCAATGCACACTTGGTAGGATTAATTGTCAGACCTGCCTTTTTGATCAATTGGATAACTGCTCGTAGGTGTTCCAGGTGGCTTTTCCAGTCTGGACAATACACCACAACATCATCCAGGTAAGCAGCACAATAACCAGTGTGAGTAGCTAAAATTACATCCATGTGCCAATGGAATGTAGCAGGTGCACCATGTAAACCAAACGGCATGTTGGTGAACTGATAGAATCCAACAGGAGTGGCAAATGCAGTTTTGTCTCTGGATTCTTTAGCTAGGGGGATTTACCAGTAACTCTTGGTGAGATCAGGGGTACTGATATACTTGGCACTCCCCAGTCCATCCACCAAATCATCTATTCTGGGCTTAGGATAACTGTCAAATTCTGACACTTAAGTTTCCTAAAATCAAGGCATATTCTTACACCCCTTCTTTTTGTTTACAATCACCATTGGTGATGACCAAGCACTTCTCAACTCTTCTATGATACCCAATTCTTTCATTTTTGTATTTCCTTAACCATGTCTGCTATTAACTGCTCTGGTAATCTGTATGTCTTTTGTCTAACAGGGTGAGCATTCCTTGTCACTATTGCATGCTTGACCCCTTTTGCTCAGCCTGGTACTGTGGTAACAGTACTGTTAAATGTCTTTAGCAAGCTATGAATTTCTGCAGTTTGTTTGGAGGTTAAGGAAATATTCACATTTACAGCATCAGCAGTAACAGTTTGTTCCAGTCAGTCATAAGCTACATCAATTTCTTCTTTATCAGTTTCTGGTAAAACTAGCAAAAGAGCTTTTGGTGTTTTTTCAACCCACTTCTTGAGGAGGTTAGCATGATATATCTTTGAAGGATTTTTCCTGTCAGGGGTCTCAATCTCATAGTTCATGATGCCAGTACGTCTAAGAACCGTATAAGGCCCTTGCCACTGTATTAAGTTGATTTTCTGTTGTGGGCAACGGTAGCAAAACCTTTTCACCTGCCTCAAAAACTTTTTCTTCTACCCCATGGTCATAATACAGCTTCTGCTGGTTGTGGGCCTCTTCCTGATTACTATGTGTAATTTCAACATATTTTGCAAGTTTCTTTCTCAGGGCACACATATAAAACATTATACAGTGCTTCTGATGGGGGTTATCTTCCCATGTTTCTTTTATTACATCTAGTAGCCCTCTTGGTTGTCTAACATACAACATTTCAAATGGTGAAAAACCTGTTGATGCCTGTGGCACTTCTCTGTAAGCAAAAAGCAGGTAATGTAAGTATTGGTCTCAGTCTTTCCCTTCCCTTTTTACAAACCTTTTTAACATGCATTTTAGGGTTTGATAAAAATGCTCAACAAGACCATCTGTCTGAGGGTGATAAGGGGAGGTTCTTATGGCAGTGATGCCTAGTAGTCGGTACAGCTCCTTCAGCAGTGAAGCACCAAAATTACTACCCTGATCAGTAATGATTTCTTTAGGGATTCCCACTCTGCTGAAACCTTTTGGCAAGCTCTGCTGCTACCTTTGGGGCTGTGACAGTACACATTGGAACTGCCTCTGGGTATCGAGTAGCATAGTCACATACTACCAAAATGAATCGATCACCCTCTTTTCTTTTGTCTAAGGGGCCAACCACATCCATTGCAATTCTCTCAAAAAGCACATCTATCAAGGGTAGGGGCATCAGGGGTACCTTGTCTTTTTTAGTCACTGGGGCTAATTTCCGGCACTCAGCACAATAACTGCAATAGGTAGCAACATCTTCATGAATTCCAGGCTAGTAAAATCTGTACAGCAATCTGGCAAGGGTGCGACCCCTCCCCAAGTGACCAGCCATAGGACTATCATGTGCTATCTGTAACAACTCAGATCTATACTTTTGTGGTATAACCAATTGTTCTATCAGGTCCTGTGTCTGAGGTTTAACCCAAACTCTGTACAGTAGCCCATTACATTTTTTAGACATAGGTTCACCCTGTTTTGGTTTCACCCCAGATGCTTAAAATAACCTTGGAGATAATCATCATTAGCTTGTTCTGAAAGAAAATCACAATCAGTGATCAGTTTAGTTTTAGCATTTTCATATGTTAACCCCTTATGTCCATTAGTCTTTTGTTGCCACTGTTTCTTCAGGTGTCGTCTTTCTTTTCTGGATTTCTGGATCTTAGAGTTGTGCTCAAACAAGTCCGAATCAAAATCAGTAAAAGGAGAAGAGTCCCAACCATCTGAGATTTTCTTAGCTCTTGTCACCATAGCTGCTGAAACATCAGGAATTACTCCCTCTTTGATTAACTCTGTAAATCCTGGAAAATCATTTCCAATAATCACAGGTACAGGTAACTTGGGTACTATCCCACTTTCATTTGGTGCTACACCCCATTAATAGCCAGAATCACTTGGCTGGTGGGATAGTATCAAGTGTCCCTGTGAATGCAGATGACACCAGTACCTGGTCCTTTTGGACACTGTTTTCCTAGCACTTCAATATGTACTAGGGTTTGTCTGCTTCCCAAATCTAGAAGTCCCTTCACAGTCTTATCTCTCACCTTCACATCTGTTAAATACTTGTCCCAATTTGCTAAGGACAAATCTACTCCAATGTCATTCTTCTTTTGGCAATTTTTTGCAGTATGACCTGGCTTATTACAGTTATAGCAAATAATGTCTTTGGGCACAGATTTGTTACCCCCACCAGGTTTCTTATCAGACTTGGAGTTTAACTGGGAAAAAGAGTGTCTTACCAGTGCTTGGCTGTTACCTTACTGCTGTGGTGTTTGATTTGGTAGTCTTCGGCCAAAGAAACAGTCTTTTCCCCACTTTCTGGTCAGTGTTCCTTAACCCAAAGCTGCACATCTGTGGGCAAGATGTTGATGAATTGCTCCATTGCAAATGTGTCGATGATCTGTGCGACTGTTTTGCTCTCTGGTTGGAGCCATTTTATCAGGAGTTCTCTGAGTCAGGTGAAGGCTTCTCAAGGATTGTTGACTGAGTCGTACTTCAGAGATCAAAATCTCTGCCTATAGGTCTCTCCTGAGATGTTGAATCTTTTCAGGATTTTGCTTTTCACCAGGTCATAGTTTTCTGTCTGTGCAGTGTCCATATTGCTGTAGGCAAGCTGGGCTTTTTCTGGCAGGTAAGGTACCAGTCTGATTACCCATTGCTGCTTTGGCCACTGGCAGGCTGTGTCTACCCTTTCAAACGTTGTCAGGTATGCTTCGATATCATCTGAGGGACACAACTTTGTAAGTTTAATGTATTTCATGTTGCCTGTGTCCTGTTGCTCATCTGGATCTGTGCCTGATCCTCTGCCTTTGATAGCCTGCAAGGCGTCCAGCCACCGCTGCATCTCTTCTCTCCTCTGCTGCTCCAATTGTTGCATTTCTTCTTTTCTCTCTGTTTCTCCATCTCTTTTTGTTGTATAGAGCACTATTTGAAAAAGACAGTCAGGCTTTCAGGTTCTGTCACTGCCTGTTCTTTTTCTATAACTGGTGCTAGCTGTACAGTCTCAGCTTGGACTTCTGTCTCTGCTAGTTTGGCTGCCATTCTCCTGGTAACCACTCCTGGGCTTGCTGCTGCAGAATCCATACCTTTCTTGTATGCCTCACTGGTACCAGATCTAGTACCCACACACAAAACTTCTGGCTTAGAGTATGCATGGTGTAAATCCCACTTAGGCTGACACCATCTGTCATCGAGGCATGGGTCAGGAAGCATAGAAAAACCAGGAGCAGTTGTAAAATTTGAACAAGTGATTTTTAATTTCTTTCTCTCTTTATGCTCCTACTGCCTGGCCCCCTTCTATCTGGCCCCCCAGCCCCGTCACCCTGGCATCCACTGGACTTACCTCTTACACTAGGGAGGTGCCAGCTAGCCAGGTGCAGAGCCTGTGAGGGTCCAGCTTCATCCTGTCAGCTGACTTTTTTTTCTCCTCCTTTTTGGTCTGTCCCCTGTGCTCGGCGGTGTGCAATGATGCCAATGGCGAGCCATACATGCTTCCATATGAGGCACACCAGGCACCTGCCCTGCAACTGCCCCCTCTGTGTGGGCCTGCTGTGCCAGCCCCCAGCCACTGCTAGGGCTGAGGCAGGCAGTAGACTCCATCCTCACCCATCCCTGGAACAGGAGAGCTGTCCTTCAGACACTCAATCCTCTCCCTCCCCAGCCAAACCCCAGTGGCCCACTTGCACCATAAACACAGGTCGCCGGTGTGGCAGGAGGTAAGGCATGATGCCTCAGCCCTCCATGCCACTGGGCCGGCCCAAACAAGTGATTTATTATTAACAGTAAAATTTAACAGTAAAATTGTTCAGTATAACTATTTACAAAGGCAGTATAAACAGAAAAAGTCCATTTGGATTTCTTCTCAATTTCCAATCTCCATCTCTGTGTTTCTGTGTCTGTCTCTTACAAGAAATTACAGCTCTGTTTTTATGAGTCTTTGCAACCCACCACTCATTAAGAAAACAGCATGCTTCTCGCATAGTGTTCTTGTAAATTTCAACAAGTGCAGCAAAAAGAACATTGTGACCCAGAACTGACGACTTGCTTACAGTTTCTCAGAGAGTTTTCAAACAGGTTAACCCCTTGGGTTCCAAACAGCTTTTTGCAATCATTGCAACAGTATAACTATATACATTTCAACAGTAAAACTATATACATTTTCAAACAAAGGGATCCCAGTATCAATTACATTTCCACATAATGATTCACATATATTTGTATACCAGCAGATATGCAAGGGGGGAGGAATGACAGAAATAGCAAGGGAAGGCAGAGAGAGATAACGAGAAGCAGAGAATTGAAAGACCATCAGGGTGATCAAGTCCTAGGTCTCACAAGAAAATCTGGTTGCACAACCAGACAGAGAAGAGACAGAAAAGGAGAGAATAGAACAGATCCTTGCATTTAAACTCTTTCTCCATAATAACTGGGACAAGGAAATATTCAACCCTGTCACAGTGTGGCTTACAACTAACCCACTGTCACTATTTATGCTCTGCATGTAACCATGGTGATCCCACCTACCTGATCTAAGCTTACATTGACAGATCTCAAACACTTTTATAATACAGAGACAGCACAGTGATTTAGTGGTGCATTAACTAATGTACTGGGTGGTAAAAAATGAGCTTACCTTAAACACTTAATACATGTACTAAAAATCCACACCTAATATCAGAAAATCAACTAACTCTTCAACAAAGGAAGCTGATGAGAGGTCTTCTCAGACACAGGAAGCATTTGCAAAAATGAAGGCAAAAAATGGCCACCTAAGAGCTTAGCTAGAGACACTACAAAATTTAAATGGAGCAATGAACTTATGGGTTGTAGGTCTCTCCGAGGGAGTGGAGGGAGAAGACCTGCTTACTTTTATCGAGAAATGGATTTTGGACACTATTCCAAAGAACTCTGCTGTGGACTCACAGCATATCAGACAAGCTTACCAGGTGAACTTGTGGAGGGCTCACGTGAATCAGGATCTCCCCAGAATGGTTCTGATTGTCACCACTGGGTCGGAGGTGAGAGACCAAATCCTAAAATTGACCAGAGCTTATTTTCCTCTCAGCATTGAAGATAACCACTTTCAGCTGTTTCTCAACTGATGGTATGTGACCAGGACATGTCACAAATTATTTGACCCCCTTCACCAGCAACTTTGAGGTCTGGGTGTGGTGCATTCGCTCTTCACACCAGTAAGGCTAAGGGGACCATGGATGACATATGGAGGCTACATATATCAGTTCACCGACCCATCAGAGGCGAAGAAGAGGATTGAAAAAAATAGAAGAATTTCAGCAAAGTGAAAACATGAATCCTATGGCCAAAGTGGAGTCAGAGAATGGTGAATGCAGGATCTTTTTCCTGTTCTTGGACTGTGGAGTGAAGGCAAACTGGGTTTGGGCAAAATTGTTCATACATGATGTGAAATGCACTTTTCTTCATTGGTATAATCCTGTTGCCTTCTACCTTGTAAGTGTTGATCTCTATAGTTATTCTTTATGGAGGGGGTATAAGAGAGAATTAAAATGGTGTCTGCTATGAGGCCCTATGGATGTGTGAGGTAATCCTGGTGTGAGTGACATGCTCAATCTGCCTCCTTGAATAGTGACTGCAACCTCTTGTAGATGGCTTTTTAAAGTCAAATTATTGATTTATCTCTCACCCCTCAAAATTAGTTGTTAGCTTGGTGATTTGTTCTGTTACAGGTTAAGTAAAGTTAAAATTTTTCTAAAGTTTTTTTTTAAAGACAAGTATCAACTGTTCAAAGCTCCCAAGGTTTTCCAGTGCCTGTTAACTGAAGCCCTTACTGTCTAGATTAGTAAACCGTCTTTTAGGTGGGTACAGAGTCTCCGCGTTAATCATGTTTTTTCTACCTAGAATGTTGTAATCCCTGTTTAGGTTGTTTCACCTATATTGTCTTTGCATGGCCATTCTTTCTGATACATGGGGACATCTAATAAAGTGTTGCATATTACAAGCGGTACTCCACAAGCTGTACCAAGATTTATTGGATGTTTTTTTTTAACTTGAAACTTTTTTATTTAATGAATGATAATATACCAATACATTCACATAGTAAAGATTTCCATCCGTTTTTAGGAAAGAGTACCATTACATCCAATTTTACATAAGGTAATTCTGTTTCCCATTTTTACAAAGTTCATTCCATTAACCATCTTATTTCTTTCCTTCTATTCCTTTATAGTACGGAATATAATCATATATGTCACTATCTTTACTTCAGGATTCTTTAAACTAATTACCTTTCTGAACTTACAGTTCACTATTTCCAACAGACAGAAATTCATCAATATCTCTACTAATCTCTAGTGCTTAAACAAAACAAAACTAGATAAGAGAGAAAAGAAAAGAAAAAAAAAACTGTTTTTTCTTTTCTTCTTTTTTCTTCCTCTCCTCCTCCTTTTTATTTTCATTCTCAGTATCCATTATTGTAATTATCAACCTTTATTACCCTTCCCTTGTTGGGCTTACCATCTCTTAAGGGTCTATAATACCAAGTGGTTGCTCAGCATGCCAGGAGGTCTTCACCCTCAAACCCAGCCCCCGGGGGGTCTCTTGAGACAAAGCCTTTCAACCTTCCATTCTAGTTGGGGCTCTGTAACTAGACCCTATTTTGGGCTTACAACAACTGCTCCAAGGTGGAAACACCATCTCTCTCCTCTAAGTGATTGAAGAAAGGGAGCCATCTAGTGTTATATTTCTCAGTGGTCAGTCTTAACCTTGCTGTAATTGCTTCCATACTCCTTATTTGGTTGATATTATTATACCATTGGGTAATTGAGGGTGGGTCCTCCCTGAGCCACTTCTGGGTGAGGGACTTCAATTTATTGGATGTTTTACAGTACTAGGAATCTAACATGAGAGAAAGTCTACTACGTAATGTAACAGAGCATTATTTACTAGTGTCGGTAAATGTATTGCTGCAGGGATGTTTGTTCATCTATAAAATGAATAAATATAAATAAAAAAAAATCAGCTAACTCATGGGTGTACCAGATGTGTCCCGAACCACCAATATAATTAGTACAATAAGTCCGTTTCATAAAGAAAAAAAACTTCATATTTGACTTTGCACAATACAGCTGGATTTCAAATGGATGAATTCAGTGGCACCTCAATACCTTTTATGATGGCTAGATGTTATGACAGCTGCTTGAAATAGCTTTAAACTATTGCCAACACAATCATGAGATAGTTGATAATCTGTGGCTTCCAACTTTCCAGTGGGCTCACTCTTCCATTCATACCAACCAATCCCAGTTCGATACATACTCGATACATCTCTTCTTTTTTTTTGTATTATTTATTTATAAGTTTCAGACAGAAAACGTACAACAGAAGTCAAACATTGAGGGATACGTAGGTTATATATGTAACCCCTCACCCCTGCCTTTTTACTAAAATGACAGGTGGCATGCTGTTGGCATTGGCAGCAATACCTGGTGGGGACCTGGGTTCGGGGAGGATGAGGTTATCTGGCACAAGGGACCTAGGTTTGGCTACTCTGCACAGGGGCACCCAAGTAAATCCAACTACAGGAAGCAATAACTGTAATGTCCAGAACCAGGATTGGGATTTTTCAGTGAGGCTTTATTCAAAACTAGCTAAACATGACAAAGCATAGATGGTCCCCCAAGGGGCTACATTTACTGTATATGCAGATAGAGACTACAAGGCGGTCCACTTGAAGAATGAATCCATTTTTACTATTGTCTGGCTCTGGACCCACCAGGCACTCAGCCCAGACTTGCATGCGCTTTGGATACATAGCCCGACTGGCCCGGCTCCCCTGCCGGCCACTTGACTGATGGTCCATTTGAAGAATGAACCCAACTTTACTTGGAGTGACTCCCATCAAACAAGGAGTATATTCCCAAACTGTGGCTCCCCACACCACTTAGAGTCTGCGACTCCTAGAGAGATTTGTTTTCTTACTTCCTTCGGACTCCCATCAAACAAGGAGACTCCCATCAAACAAGGAGTATATTTTCCCATCCTGTGGCTCCCCACACCACTTAGAGTCTGTGACTCCTAGAGAGATTTTCCAAGTTGCGACCCACGTCTGGGTACCTACCTCATCACTGGCCAGGCGCATGAGGCAAGTAGCAAATCACAGAAGAAATCCATAGAGGTGGACCTGGTTACTAAAGATGGGGGGTATTCCCAACTCCAGCTCCCACAGCCCATACCTGGCCATTTCTCTGGACAAACAGAAAACTTAAACTTTGAAAATGTAGATTAAACGGTGGATGACCTGAAGCACCCCACGTATTACTTGAAATCCATTAAAACTTTAGATTTTTGACTGCTCCATTTGTTTGTCCTAGTAAAATAGTCCTCCCAAATAGCAGTCCACATCCCAGCTTCTTTATATTTCCAAACTGATGAAACAATTTGTTCGCCCCTTCAAATAGAGCAAAACACTCACCCTTTCATTGCAGGTGCCCCACAGGAGAAGTACCACTTCTTTCACTGTTATACCAGAACAGAAACTGTAAACAGGCAGCTTTCTTCTGTAGTGGAAAATTAGGGGATTGCCCCTGGAATCCACAGAGGGACTTCTCTTCCACCCCCGGAGGGAGGGGGCACTGAGACCTGGACAGCGGCCTCCACCACTTTAAACTGGAAAAACACTTCCTTCTACTTGTAAACAAAACAGTAGACTTCCTTCTTGCTTTAAGACAAACAGAAGACTGACTTTGAAAACTCCCAAAGTTCTAACTAACTCCCTCTGCTGCAGATTCCAATGTGGCTTATACAGCTGCGACAGTTCTATGGTGATGTCATCTCTCAAATCTCAGCTGTGACTGAGAACAGAGTGAGACAGTGTGAAACCCATTTAACTGGAGTTTCACAAGCTGCCTTCCCTGCCTACCACTATGTCTTACTGGGATTCTAGTAACCCCGGGTAACAAGGGGGTTACACTCGCCCTTGACCAGGAAAATGACTGTCCCCAGTCATTATGCACCCGGCTTTAGGCCATCCCACCCTATGTGCTACCTGCGGGGGGGTGATCAGGCCCCCTCCTACCATGTGCAAGCACAGGCAGGCAACACTAAGGGCCTAGAGGCCTATAGCTGACATGTCAGCCTCTACTCTATCCACTTACTATGGACACCTAGTGGCTCTGGTAGAACCATCCAGAGCATAGCCCTGATAGATCAGCACTGCAGTTCCTACAGCCATTCAGGACCACAGCCTGTCTATCCCCCCTAACCCTCTAGGGAAAACCTATCTGCCTCTAACATAATATCCCAAACAAAAACAAAATCCGGGGACCTCCCCGACCTTGGGCAACCTGCAACTACAACCATTAAAATACCAATTACTGCCTCCCTACCCCCACAACCACACCTGTGGAAGGAAAAAGGTTAACACAGTAACAACCATAGCAATAACAGCACAGTACTTTAAATTCTACACAATAAAGCACTGATGAGGAACTCCGATGAGCCCCTTCTCCTCTTCTTGTCTTCTCTTCTGTCTTCCCAGGAACACCTGTAAGAAAAAGACAAAACAAAACACACACTCCTAATCTGCATACACAGTCTACCTAAAACAACAACCCCTACCATACAAAAAAAACACTGAACAATCCCAAAAAAGATTTTTTTAGAAAAAGGTAGAAAACACAGTATTTACATTAGAGTACAATAATGACATTATTTACAATACACATTTGGGGGGATGGAGTGCCCTAAAAGTCCCAACTAGTTACCACAAGGCCCGGAGGCTAGTCCAATAAAGAGTCTCTCCTGGGCCGGAGCCCGTGAAACACAGTTCTAAAAGGCCAAAGTCCCGAAGGGGGAAGTCTTTGCGGACAGTTCACACATTTTTGAAGTCTGTAGTGTAGGGTGTGTACTGCAATGTCATAAAGATAGAAAAAGGTTTTTTCGGACTTACCAGCCATTTGTTGTATACGAACTGCACCAACCTTGTCCCTGCCAAAGACTCTCCCTGGCATCATTTCTTCTGATACAGCTGGGCGGACATCTTCCGGGAACCACAGGAGTGCACATCTGGAAACAGCTGGGTTGATGTCATCTCTGGAGAAGGAAACTTAGAACAGAAACAAAAAGAAAAACAGCTGGTCCGACGTCATCCGATTACCAGGCGATGAACAGGAAACAGCTGGGCTGGTGTCCTCTCTGGATCTGAAGTCATCTGGTGGGCCAGTAGATGGTTGCTGAACAAGACAGTACACTGTAGACTGATGAATGTGGAGCACCTGAGTCCTTGGTTATATATTGGTGGATCAATAAGGGCACTTCACAGTCTAGATGTGGCAGTATTGACTACCACTGCTCGGCTCTCCATTTTGTAGGCACGGGCTTAATTACTGGGAGGTCCTTGCACTGAGGCCAATAGTACCGGGGGTCAGGGGCTTGAATTAGTACCCCGTCTGGGTGAACATAACTCACACAGTGGGAGATTTCACGTCCCTCTCCATCCATTATTCTCACTCTGTCCATAAACAGTGTCCTGCCTCTCTTCCACTGTATATACTTTTCATGGAACAGTCTATTTTTTACATGCTGGTTGACCCCAGGATGCACATGTTTCATTGCTTCATCCCAGATCCAGGATTTCCTGCAGTCCTCAATCTCCTCCCAGACTCTCCGAGGAAAGGTAGGAAAGGTCATACCATAGATTTCATTTGCCTTTCTATGAACCAGTCTCTCCTCTTTACTTGCTTTGGCCAATCTGAGACCGCTGGCCTGGCTTGGGGGTGGCCAGTCCTGGTTCTGCCAGCTTCGCATCCTCAAAGAAATTAAAAACGGATCCCTGACTTCTTCTTCTTCTTGTAAAGCCAGGGCAGTGGCATCACCACCTTCTTCAACACATTCCTCCGAGGCAAGATCTTGAGGCTGTGTACCCGGTCCTTTCTCACAAGGCCACATAGGTTCCCCCTCATCTTCCTCTTCACTGAGGATCTGAGCCCAGGAGTGAGCAGTCGTTCTCACCCCTGAGACTATCCATTCATCACTAGGAGCCGGAGGGGTCGACACCTCCCATTCAAAGGCCTCCCGCATCTCATCTTCACCTTCGAGACTTGGGCTAGGCCCCCCTACCCAGGGGTCTATTGATGCTTTATCCGAACTTTCTTTCTGAGATCCAGCATCCAAAACTTCAACTTCAGATTCAGTCTCTAATTCTGCACCGTCTAGCTTTGTGCCACACTCCCCCGAGGGACCTTCCTCCACAGGCTCCACCTGGTGCTGTGTGCTGCCAACTGCAGATTCCTGAATTTTTGTCCATGTGGGAGCCAAACAAATTGGAGGCGCTTTATACAAGCCATATTTTTGAAGACATCCAGCACAGTGAGGAATCATGAAGACATCCCTTCCAGCACTCAAGCATATTTGGCATACACTCACTGGATAATTAGGAATTGCCACATCAGGAGGCAGTTGCCCTCCATAGCACCACTTTTCACTATCTCTCAGTCTATTTACTGCTGCTGTTACTGCAACCTGGGCATGATCCAGGTAATGAGCTGGTCCCGAGGCCATAACTGCAGAAAAATAAACAAAAGTTCACTGTAACTGAAAGTCCCACTTTAATGAACACACTCTGTAGCTTTAAAATGGCTCCTCTGCTGCTGTGTTTACTTTACTACCCCACCCTGTAATGGCGGCGGCAGCACTCCTGTGCATCAACATTTAGACTCTGGGTCAAGCCACTGCACACCCGGTTTACATCAGCTACTGATAACTTTTACTCAAACTGCACAACTTGCTCTGATCTGGCTTTAAACACACATTTACAGGATTTTCCTTGGACTTTTCACATGCTGGCAACATTCATTTAATTTACAGTCCCTTAAAACTTCAGGTTTCAGCTCAGGATTGCCTGCTTCTACTAGTGTTGCACTTTTTTACAACCCACAGTCTCTCTCTGGCTGCAAACTTTAAACTGAGGCTACTTTCATTGCTATGCACACATTCAATGGCTTTACAGACTTGCACTTGCTGGCAGGACATCACACAGTCGCTACTTGCAAAGCGACTATACTGCTGCATGCACATTTTATATGGCATTACTGAAAATCACTGTTTGAGCAGTTTTAAATTGTTTACTCACTGTTATTTGTAGCAACTTGCTGCGCTGGGGTAAAACGGCCTGCAGCCAGATTTCGAAGGCCTCGGAATGCAAATGGGCGGGCAGTCTCTGCGATTGTCGTTTTAACCACAACATCCACTAATTCCACGATCGATTTGCAGGTTGAGCCCGATTTTAAACTTAAAAGTCACTTTTTGAACTGTTTCACAGCGTTTTGAATCCTCGCGACGCTCCTCCACTGCCAGTACATGCACTACTCTCTGTCTCCCTCTCGAATGCTGAGGCAGTCTCTGAAGAGCTGGCTGAGGGCGGACTAATGGCAAACTGACCAACCACACGACGCCATGCAAATGAGCCTCTTCTTCCTCATGAGGGCTCCTTCCTCATGGCGATCGCCGAGCAGGCAAATTTAAACTGTAAATGCACTTTTTTTTTTTTCTCAACTGACTCCACGGGCGGGAGCCCATTTCAACCATGTAACATTGCCATTAACTCTGCAGTCTCTCTCTTTACACAGAAAGCATTTCCAACATCCAGGGCATAATTTCTCTGTTGCTACCCCTAGTTTTCCACACTTTCCTTCACAGAACTCATTTTAAAAGCATTTTAAATGTCCAGGGCACAATTTCTCTGTTGCTACCCCTAGTTTTCCATACTTTCCTTCACAGAATTCACTTTAAAAGCTGACAAAAATACTGTAAACAATTTTTGATGCAGGACAAGGGCACACTCTTTGGCTTTACAGCTCCTTGGTAAACAGTTGGCATTTTTTAAACAGCAGCACAAGATTCACAGCATACAGCAACACACTAGGGAAATTGCTTCAACTTTTTGGGCTACCCACTGCCAGATAGCCAAAACGCTAGCCCACTTGCCCAAGCACCTTCCTTCCCGAACAAATCTAAAGTGGTGCCTCCATTTTTGTAACCCCTCACCCCTGCCTTTTTACTAAAATGACAGATGGCATGCTGTTGGCGTTGGCAGCAATACCTGGTGGGGACCTGGGTTCGGGGAGGATGAGGTTACCTGGTACAAGGGACCTAGGTTTGGCTACTCTGCACAGGGGCACCCAAGTAAATCCAACTACAGGAAGCAATAACTGTAATGTCCAGAACCAGGATTGGGATTTTTCAGTGAGGCTTTATTCAAAACTAGCTGAACATGACAAAGCGTAGATGGTCCCCCAAGGGGCTACATTCACTGTATATGCAGATAGAGACTACAAGGCGGTCCACTTGAAGAATGAACCCATTTTTACTATTGTCTGGCTCTGGACCCACCAGGCACTCAGCCTGAACTTGCATTCGCTTTGGATACACAGCCCGACTGGCCCGGCTCCCCTGCCGGCCACTTGACTGATGGTCCATTTGAAGAATGAACACAACTTTACTTGGAGTGACTCCCATCAAACAAGGAGTATATTCCCAAACTGTGGCTCCCCACACCACTTAGAGTCTGCGACTCCTAGAGAGATTTGTTTTCTTACTTCCTTCAGACTCCCATCAAACAAGGAGACTCCCATCAAACAAGGAGTATATTTTCCCATCCTGTGGCTCCCCACACCACTTAGAGTCTGCGACTCCTAGAGAGATTTTCCAAGTTGCGACCCACGTCTGGGTACCTACCTCATCACTGGCCAGGCGCATGAGGCAAGTAGCAAATCACAGAAGAAATCCGTAGAGGTGGACCTGGTTACTAAAGATGGGGGGTATTCCCACCTCCAGCTCCCACAGCCCATACCCGGCCATTTCTCTGGACAAACAGAAAACTTAAACTTTGAAAATGTAGATTAAACGGTGGATGACCTGAAGCACCCCCTCTACAACATTACTTGAAATCCATTAAAACTTTACATTTTTGACTGCTCCATTTGTTTGTCCTAGTAAAATAGTCCTCCCAAATAGCAGTCCACATCCCAGCTTTCTTTATATTTCCAAACTGATGAAACAATTTGTTCGCCCCTTCAAATAGAGCAAAACACTCACCCTTTCGTTGCAGGTGCCCCACAGGTGAAGTACCACTTCTTTCACTGTTATACCAGAACAGAAACTGTAAACAGGCAGCTTTCTTCTGTAGTGGAAAATTAGAGGATTGCCCCTGGAATCCACAGAGGGACTTCTCTTCCACCCCCCCCGGAGGGAGGGGGCACTGAGACCTGGACAGCGGTCTCCACCACTTTAAACTGGAAAAACACTTCCTTCTACTTGTAAACAAAACAGTAGACTTCCTTCTTGCTTTAAGACAAACAGAAGACTGACTTTGAAAACTCCCAAAGTTCTAACTCACTCCCTCTGCTGCAGATTCCAATGTGGCTTATGCAGCTGCGACAGTTCTATGGTGATGTTATCTCTCAAATCTCAGCTGTGACTGAGAGCAGAGTGAGACAGTGTGAAACCCATTTAACTGGAGTTTCACAAGCTGCCTTCCCTGCCTACCACTATGTCTTACTGGGATTCTAGTAACCCCGGGTAACAAGGGGGTTACATATACCACATTACAGCACTAGCATAGGATAAAGCAATACCCCCAAACATTAGTTACAACATAGGGGGAAGTACCAAAATACAGTCATACGTACGTGAGTACAAAAAAAACTCACTTATCCCAAGGCTTAATGCAGCACAAAGCATTACAGGGACAAAATTGCATAAGTAATGCTATATAAGTGGCAAATATTATCAAACTGGCTTATCTCCCAGTAGTGTCCCTTATTGAATTATGCTATAACATAATGCTATAGCAAAGGATGGCCCCGCATGTGAACCCAAGATGTAACGCAGCTTACATTACAACCAATAAATAAGTGAGAAACTAAGTACAAAAATGAAAAGTTTAAAATTAATGTGGGAGTCAGGACTTTTCAGGAGGGCTGACTTACCTAGGCACTGGCCCCTAACTGCCTTAGTTCCTTTTTTACTAAGGAGGTGCAGAATAAGCTAACTAGTAGTCATACACTTCCTCGAAGAGCACGATGAGCCCTGGTGACCTGTGCAAGCGTGATCAGTGTATGAGTAGACAGTGTCTTTACAGCTCAAGCCTTGAACAAGGGAGAGCAAAAACACAACAAAGTGAGTTTGGGGGATGGTGGGTGGGCGTAAGAATAAATGGTGAAGATGCGTTGGTCCCACTGGACTCTCAAAGTCCATTGAGGGATTTGCATTTGCAACCGCACTCAGGGGGGGCATGACAATGGTTGCTGCCGTCAGGCCCAGCAGTTGCAGGAATGTCCTGGCTGTGACATACCTGGTGTTCTAAAGCTCCAGGGCCTGTGGTGTCAGGTGCTCTGCCCTGTCTTGGGGCAGGAAAACTGAACCCTGGGCAGTATGCTGGATAGCTCCTATATACTGAGATGCTGGCATGGAGTCAAAACTGACTTGGACAGGTTAACTGTGATCCCCAGTGTGCTGAACAGTTGCTATGGTCAGACAATTGCTCCTTGGACTGGGCTTTGAGCAACCAGTCATCCTCATAGGGGAAGATATAGAGCCTCTCCCTCCTGGGGGCTGCTGCCACTACTGTTAAGCATTTGGTGAAAACCCATGGCGCAGATGACAAGCCAAAGGGCAGTACCCTGAACCGGTAGTGAGCCCCCTGAAACAGGAACCTGAGATACGTCCTGTGTGGAGGACAGACCTTGATGTGCAGGTAAGCATCCTGCTTGCCTAGGAGGCATATTCAGTCTCCCTTCTGTAGAAGAGGCAGCAGGCCTTGCAGTTACCGTCCTGAACTTTTTGAACCGGATATAGTAGTTCAGGTTTCTTAAGTCCAGGATGGGTCCCAAGTCCCCTGTGGACCTGGGGATGAGGAAGAAGAGGGAGTAGAACCCTCTGTTCCTTTGATCTTCTGGAACTGGTTTTATGACTGTTTTTCACAGCAGAGTAAGGACCTCTTCCAGCAACAATGGTATGTGGCTGGGAGGATAAGTCACAGGGCTTGGAGGAAGGTCTGGAGTCAGCTCCAGAAATTCTAGAGAATGTCCTTGTTTTATAAGTTGCAGAACCCAGGCATCTGGTGTAATCTCTCTCTATGTGTCCAGGTGAAGGGAGAAGCAACCCCCTACCATGACATCCTGGGGTAATGGATGGAGGGTTCAAGCAAGGAGTCAGGCCGAAGTGGAACCTGCAGCCAGGGCTACTCCTCCACCTCTCTGGGTTTTTCTTGTGGAGAAGGAAGGGGTAGACAAGGCTGTCCCTGCCTTGTGCTTGCTCAGCTGTCTGGTCCCAGACCTGGGTCTATGGGAGGCATGCCAAAACGGCACCCTCTACCCACTTTTCGGGTGGGTGTGGTAGAGGGAGTGAACAGACTGCAGAGTCCTCCTTGGAACTTGCAGGTCATTAAGAATATTCTGCACATCTGCTTGGAAGAGCTTGCAACCCCTGAAGGGGGCATTCAAAATGGATTGCTGGATATCACTAGCAAATCTTGACACTCTGAGCCAGGAATGCCTCCTTAGATAGACTCCCACCACAGATGCTCTGGCAGAGGCATCTGAAACATCATAGACAGCTCTCAAGAGTTGCTTAGCTACATCTGCCCCAGACTGGAGGGCTTTAAGCAGCTCCTGTTTGAGGGCACTCCAGAAGGGCCTAAGCTGCAGTTTTAGCCTTGTTCCAGAGAGTGTTCTGGAATTTGACCATATGGCCCAAGTAACTGGTAATTCTGATAGCCATTGTGGAAGAGGCAGAGGCTCTCTTGCACATAAGGTCCAGCCTTCTATACTTCTTGTCCAGGGGAGAGAGCTGTGATGCTGAGGCTTCTTGGACTTATCATGGGCCACATTTATCACCGAGTCTTCCTATTGTTGCCCTGCGAAATATAGCTTCCCAAAGAGGGCCTGATAAAGTTTGTCTGCCTTTCTTTGCATAGCAGGGATCATATGTGGTCTGTGCCAGATGGCCATAGCGGCATCTTCAAAGGTATTCAGCAGAGGAGGATTGATTATGGGGGGAGAACATGGCAATTCCAGACAATCAGCCAGGTTTCTCCTGGTAAATGAAAATTACATACTTACCATAATTCTTGATCTTCTAGGAATATCTTCACCATTTAGTCACACTAATGGGTCTGTGCCGGAGGCACTAGGACCCCGTTGGAGTCAGAACTTTTCAGGAGGGCTGACTTACCTAGGCACCGGCCCCTAACTGCTGCAGTTCGTTTTTTACTAAGGAGGTGCAGAATATGCTAACTAGTAGTCATACACTTCCTCGAAGAGCATGATGAACCCTGGTGACCTATGCAAGCGTGGTCAGTGTATGAGTAGACAGTGTCTTTACAGCTCAAGCCTTGAACAAGGGAGAGCAAAAACACAACAAAGTGAGTTTGGGGGATGGTGGGTGGGCATAAGAATAAATGGTGAAGATATTCCTAGAAGATCAAGAATTATGGTACCTACGTAATTTTCCTGGAACGTATCTTTACCATTTATTTACACTAATGGGTCAGAGTACCAAGCTAAGAAGGAACCCCTGGGTAGTAAGGTAGGAGTGAAAGCTCACTAAGGACTGGTCCATTCAGGACAGCCCTGCCTAAACGGCATACTGTCTGACAGTGACATGCAGGGCATAGTGCATAAGAAAAATGCGCATTGTGATCCCAGTTACAGCTTTGCAATGTATCAGCGACAGGCACAAAGTGAACCTCTGCTAAGGACATAACAACTGCAGTGGTGGAGTTGGCGTGTACCTGATCTTTCAGCATGACCTATGCCATGGCATAGCAGAGGTGCAAACAGCTTGCCACTCAGATAGAAATGTGCTCGACTGGTGGAAGCTGACACTTCAATTGGAAGCAAGGGACCAAAAGCTGTTTACATTGCTTGAATTCCTGACTCTGTCCAGGTGAGAAGTGAGGACCTCCTGAATGTTCAGAGAATGGAGACAGAGACAGAGCTCTTTATCATTATGGAAGCTGGCAAAGTAGGTAGGCAGCACGGTGGCAGATTCAGAGACAAAACTCCGATGCCACTTAGGAAGGAACTTACTGAGTGTGGAGCATTACCTTGTCCCTGTGAGAAACAGTAGAAGGGGGATCTGTGATCAAGTGATGGATTTCAGACACTCTGCCAGCAGAAGAGATGGCCACTAGAAAACTGCTTTCCAAATAAAAATTTAGCTCACAAGTCACAAAAGGCTCAAAAGGCTTGCGGGTCAGCATGTCTAGCACATGGTTGATATCCAAGCAACTACCAGCTTCCGGATGAGGGACCTCATGTGTAAAAATGCTGTAAAGAAAACTCCTAAAAAGGCAGTTGAGCCAGTTAGAGGGTACCAATAGGCTCATGGCATGCAGATATGACACAAAACTGGACATTGACTGTGGAATTCTGCAAACTAGCATCAAAAGGTCTAGCAAGAACTCCAGAGTCTAGAAAGCTAGACCCCAGAAGGGGTCCATTTGAGATTTGGAGCACTGGATGGAAAACTTTTCCATTTGATTGTGTATGGCTTCCTAGTGGAAGGTTATGGGCAGGAAAAAGTACTGCAGGAACTGTCTGACATACCCTGTTCCTAATCACCTCCACCTCTCTAGGAGCCAGGTGTGAAAGTGAAGGAGTGCAGGTTGGGATGGAGTAGAAGATCCTGAAACATGTCCAAGCTGAAAGGAAGGAAGGACTGTTGGCTGACTGACAGCCTGGTTAACAGAAAAACTATATCTGCCAAGGCCAACAGGGTGCAACCAAAGTGATTTTGCCTCCTTGCACATCCAGTTTGAGCAATACTCTCAGCACTAGGGGGCTTGGAGGAAATGCATATAGGAGGGATTTTAACATTGTAGTCTAAATGCATCCTAGCAGTAAATGCAATGTTTTGGTTTTCTGGAACAGACTCGAGGCAGCTCAAGTAAAATAGTCTACATCTGTAGTGCCCCACTCACTGCACAGTGAGCTCACAAAATCAGTTGAAAAGATGTGCCCCCCATTTGTCCGATGTCACCTGCCAGTGCATACTAGATTCCTGGAAGATAACTGGCATGGAGTAGGATCCCCTGCTTTAGGTCTTCTCTCCACACTCTCATAGCTTCTCAGCAGACAATGTAAGAGAGTGCTCATTGTTTGTTCGTGCAATACAGGGCAGACTGTCGCCTGTCTGGAAAAGGGCCGTTTTGTAGCTGTTGAGATCCACTAGGGCTGACAGGCCATAGTATATGTCATAGACATATGAGAACAGCTCGCATGTGCAGCCCGCTTAAGTGCAGATGAGACTGCGATAGGTTCCAGACACCTTGGGGTCAAAGCACTCACAGTGAGCTACCCAACAAGGAGGCCTCTGAAGAAAAAAGTTGCCCGGGGATCCAGATGGGAGAAGGAAAAACAGTGGATGAGATTATTTTCTACCCACTGGCAAGTGAGTGGTTAAACCAGGGGCTTGATCAGCTGCTATAAGGCACAGCATGGGTTGCATGGAGCGGGCTTAAAGAGGTTAATTGTCCACAATGTATTATGCTATCTGCAGGATTATCTGTATAGTGCCCTAAAGGGAAGGCTAGACTCCGATCGTATCCAGGAGAGCTCCTAGGAACAGTAGTTACTGTGAGGGATGGAACTGAGACTTCTAGACTCAACAGAACTGTAAAAAGGGAGGAAGCGAGAGGCCGTGGCCAGAGCTTTGTGGCCTTGATGAAAAGGCTGTCAGCCAACTGTCCAGGAAAGGGGAACTTAGAGTCCTAATATCTTGGGTGCACCAAGAGAGCACAGGAGCAGGGCTTTTAGGCTTGCAGATCTAGGGAGCTAACCAATCCTGGAGAAATTAAAGAACTGGTGACTGCTTGAATAAAGTCCTGTATATGGCAGTCAACAGAATACCCCCTTTTTTTAAAACCTGTGCCTGGGGTTGGGCGAGCTCCAAAGGGTAGATACAAAGGAAAAACACCCTTGGAGCTAGCAACCACAAGAACATGCTCTGAGGCACAGTAGAAGTACTTGGGTCTTAAGAGTCCAGGCTAAGAAGTCATTATTGCCACCCTCAGAAGAGATGAGGTGGGGGTAAGACTTCTCTTCCTCGATATCCTCTCTGGGAGGAGAGAAGTAGACAAGTTCCTCTAAGAACCTCTGGTTGTTGTCAGATAAGACACCAGAGAGGATGCTGGAGGTGGCACCAGGAAGAGTGCAGACCTGGCCCAGATCCGGCACAGGGCACAATGCCAGACACGGCACCAGACCCAATGCTGGACACGTAAGATACGACATCAGATACAACACTGGGCATGATGTTGGACATGATGCCGACACATTGGACATGATGCCAGACACAGTATCAGACATGATAGACACAGTGCCAGACACAGCATCATGTACCAGACACACAGCTCTGGGAACACAGCACTGACAGAATGAGAGACATGGTGTCGGAGGCCAGCACCATAAGAGGCAGAACCAGGAGAACCAGATGTGGTGCTAGGAGATCCCCAGCACCAGCTTGTCATAGAATGACACTGGAATCAGTAGAGTCAGGGGAGCAGAGCTGGGAGGAACCAAACCAGCACTGGGAGGTCTCCGGTGCCAGGAGCCCCCTGGAGCCAACCAGACACCAACAAGAAATGACCCGGTGCCTGGAGCATTGGAACCAGCATCCACCCAGGCACAAGGGCCAGGGAGGGCAGAAAATGACACCAGGAGATCCTGTCGACCTGACGCCAGCATGAAGCCCACATGATGCCAAGCAGGGATCGATGCGGTACTGGACCAGTGCTAGAAGTGGCGTCAGGTCAAACCTCAAAAGACCCAACCCAGCAGCGATGCCAGAATCAGATCAAGCACCAGCAACCCAGCCAGCACCAAAATAACTGGCAGTGGTACCCAACCAGTCCCGCCAAGTGACACAAGTTGGGGGTGCAGCCAACAGGGCAGGAGTTGGTGGCACAGTCACTGGCAAGAGCAGAAGCCATTTCTAGATCCAAATGCTCTACACCTGTCTTGGGGGGGGCCTCACCTGTGGGTTCAGTGCCAGTAACCTAAAAAGGTCAGGGACTGTACCCACAAGCAGCAACATCCCATCCTGGTGCTACACCTACTGCTCCAAAGAGCTGCCCTGGGAAGACTGCCCACTGAGGACCCCACTAAGGGACAGCGGGAAGACTCCAGGTCCGTGGCCTCAGTATCCTGGCACCAAGGCCCATGACAACACGGATGGTGCTGAAAAGGCCACGGCCCCAGAAATGGAGGATCTTGTGGAAGACTTCCCAAAAGGTGACCTCAAGTGATACCGTTTCTTTCTCTTGCAAAGAGGTGAGAGGAAAAACTCGAGGCTGAGAGGCGCCAAGAACCCAACCGGTGGGGAGTGCCAGAGAGACATTGCAGCTCAATAAACTCTAATTATATAGTTTAAAACCACCTGAGCCCCTTTGCCTTTTTGGCTCCATCGATTACTGAACATCTCAGCTACTAAATGTTTGAAGGATTTCAATGGGGCGCCCAAAGAATCAACAGTCGGGAGCTCCAAAACTGGCCCAGCAGCAAACCAACAAGGCTGGAGATCACACGGAGCAGGCAGGAACCAGCTTTACAGGACCGACGTCTGATCCCCTTTGGCAAATCATGCTGAACTGCATGAAAGCAATGAACACTAAGATTGAAAAAGCTTTGTCCAAACTGGAGTCACGTGATGCAACAATTAAAAACCTGGTCAACTCAGAGGCTGAGGCTGATAAATGGACTATCACTATGCAGACTACAGTTGTTACCCTGACTAAAGAAAACATGCACCTTCGGGGCCACATGGAAGCTTTGGAGAATATAGCTCGAACTGGAAATTTGCACCTTGTAGGAGTACTGGAGAAATGGAGGGCACCAACTTGTTGGGCTTCTTAAAAAGTTGGCTACCAGAAAAGATCATACTACCTGAAGACTTTGACTGGACCCATCTCAAGCGTGATTACCAGGTGAATCCTCAAGTTTGGCCTGACCCCTCTTATCAACCACGCACTGTAATATTGCGGATGACTGGCATTGAGGTGCATGACACTCTCTTGTCTGCAGCCCATGCAGCATACCCACTTAAAGCCTAGGATGTTAAATGTTTTCCAGACTTATCCTTCTAAACAAGAGCCCAGAGGAAGCAGTTCAATGCTGTATGCCATTGTCTCAGAGCACTGGGTATTGTACATTTCTTCCTGCTACCTGTGAGACTCCGTATCACCTATGGAGGCAAGTTATGGCAATTTTTAGGTCCCAAGGATGTCAATCGATGGCTAGCAAAGACTAAGTCTGAATTTACTGTGCAGGCTGCTGCTGAACCACTAGTTGAGGATTTGGAGTCTGAAGACACTTGAATTACTTTCCTCAAAGGGTCAAGTGAGCTGGCAATTTCTTGTGCTTCCCTAGAGAGTTAAGGATGGGACTTCTGCTTAATCTGTCACTTTTCTTTAATGTGCTATGGGGGTGTTTGGTGTGGGTAGTGGGGCTTTTGGCTTTTTTGCCTGCTTCAGTGGACCATCTGATCTGCAGCCCATTAGGACTGCAGTGTTTACTTGGATAAAGGAGCTCTGAATTCTATCATAACTCCACATGGCCATCTCTCTAAAAAAGGAGCGCTGTTCTGTTTGAGATTTACATTTTAGAAAAGTTGTCTTGTAACCTGTTTAACTTCCCTGTTTTATAGGCTCTCTGTATCAGAAATTGAGCTGGGGATGTGGGGACTTTGAAAAAGTTTTAACTACCTTACTGTTACTTGCTATGGTTCATAGCCCTTTCTAAGTGCATTTAAAATCCCTGTTTCTTCTTCCTAATGTGGTCATCACAACCATTGAAGCAGCTGGCAGTAATTGGGACCTTTTGGTGTATTGTTTCAATCTTTAGTTCTCCCCCACTCCTTCTGTACAAGACTTCAAGTGTACTTAAGTGTTAACTTTCTTCCTGTAAGGACACATATTGTTCTCTCTCTCTCCCTCTTTCTCTCGTATGATTTCTTGCATGAGATTGCAGGCTGTATTGTTTGTCATTTTGAAAACAAAAAACAGAAAGCAAAAAAAAAAAAAAAAAGAACCTGGCATTAATCAGGAACTGGCTTGCTCTTTCATGTTTCAGAGGACTGCCCTTCCTCCAAGCACAGGACTGCTCATGGTCAAAATCCTTCCCTCATGGGAAAGTGGACTCGACATGGCCTCGCTACCGGAGCAACCTGCCCGAAGGCTCTCTACTGTAATCCTGTAGAGACATTTTGATGTCGGTAAGGCTGAGACAAACTGACAGAAACATTTACACAAAATTAGTAAACTGGTACAAAAATAAACTCTAGCTTTAAACAACTAAAAACTGAGAGAACTGAAAGCGGCTGTCATATAGACTTGAAGTTCTGATTCCCAAAGGGCAAAGTGTTGTTGTCACTGCAGTGCACTTAGTGGAAAAAAAGGAACTGAGGTGGTTGGGGCCGGTGCCAAGGTAATCCTGGTGCTGCAAGCCACTCTTGCAGTGCATGTGCACAGCTTGCCTTGACGCCAGCCCTCATGGAAAGTTCTGGCTCTCGTGGAGTCTTAGTGCCTCTGGCACAGACCCATTAGTGTGAATAAATGGTGAAGATACATTCCTGGAAGATCATCTTGTTCTGTACCATAGAACCCCATAGCAGCCTGCATCTGCTTCATCACCAAGATGGAAAACGGTCATCGGGAGGGGACCCTGGGGTATATTTGGTGGAGTCCTCACCCCCTGAGGAAACAGTAGAGGGAGACCTGGATGGGGTCCTTGCCCCCTCATCTTCCTCCTCCTCCTCCTGATCAGAAGGGAGAAGGTCAGGGTTGTACTCATCCTCCTCTCCTGGCTCTGAAATGGACACTGCGGACATCAAAGACTGAGAGGGAGGAGGCCACGATGACGTGGAAGGTATCAGCATGGGAGTTGGCCTAATAGGCCCTACCAGTGATGGACCTGGAGGAGGGGCAACTTGGTGCATAAACTCCCAAAAGGAGGAAAGCATAGCCTGGACATCGATAGTCATTGGCATCGGCAGAGCACCCTGCGGTATCAACAGGGGCAACTGAGGCCCCAGCATTGGGAAGAAAGGATGAAGCATTGACAAGAGGGGGCTGAGGCCCTGGTGTCAGCATGACAGGCTGAGGCATCGGCAGGGGAGGCTATATCCCCAGCATTGGAGGAATGGCCAGATGCATCTGTGGTGAGTTAGCCACTGCCAGTCATTAATGCAGATATAATTATGTTATATGTTTTTATGTGATTTTGTGTATGTTAAATGCCAGTGTTCAGAAAAGGGGTCATATAGAAAGAGAGAATGGAGTTTTCAAAATGTGTGATATTCATCTGTGACCTAGAAAGCAGCTGCTTGCCAGGAAGCTAAATTGCACTCCAACAGGAGTGGAAATGCCTTGTAAACTTAATTGAGGGAAGCAGAGGTAATAAAAAGTCAGGAGGTAAACCTCTGCACTTCAAAGGCAGGATGCCTGGGAACCAGGATCTGGGAAATAGCCATTCCTGACAGGCTGGTGTGAATTGTCTTACAATTGTTATATTGTAGGGCAGTAGGACATCAAAGGCACCAATTCTAAAATGTTATTAATGTGCCAGGAAGTGGTGCTATAAGAACCTATAGTAAAAAAAAAATAATTCCCTAAAAGTTTGGGGAAGTGCAAGAGTGACATCTACTGACCTAAAAGGTAGGACCAGACCCAGGATTTTGGCAGACTATTTAAGGTGCTTGGAATCAGAAGCAAAGATTCATTTTTTCTGGAGCATTTCAATGGACACACTTCCTGACAAGACACAGAACAAACTGCCAGCAGATACTGAAAGCCAGTGGCTGAAAAGGAAGGAAAGGATTTTTCAGACTTCACTTATTCTTCTAGTCTTCAATTCATTACAAACTTAGAGTAGAAATTAAATAAAAGTTTATAGTGCATTTTCTTGTACCCGCCCACTTTTATTTGTGTTATTCTGTGACCAAATTTCTGAATCTTTTAGCTGTAAATGTATGATAATTATTTAAGTATTTAGTAAAAAAAAAAACATTTGTTTTATAAGAAAACCTGCCTGAGTGCGATTTTTATATTGTGTGTGATTGTGGGGCGTTTATTAAATAATCTGTGATCAAACTGTTATTGATAAAAGGGTTCCCCCTTAAGCTACCAATCGAGCAAGGATCTGTAAGGGAAATCTGGGTAAAGACAGGGAGAATATGAAAGTCTCAGGAAAGAGTCTGTGGTAATTTGAACCAGGTTGTTGCATGCCCTGTGGGAGAAGACAAAATCAGGGTCACGAGGCTACCCTGAAGTGATCGTGACATCTGGATCTTCCCCCTTTGTGCAACAACCAAGAAGGGTTCTCATTTGGCTATAAGACTCAAGACTGGTATTGCACCCTTATCCAGAGTCTAAAGAGGAAGCCCTGTGACCTCGTGGTGAGTGTCCAGTTGTGAACTCGGCAAGCACTCTAGGAGGACACGAGGAGGGTATTCCTGCTCCCCCTCTTTGTCACAGATTGCACTTAGGGGTGGGCACTGTGAGCTCAGTGGACCTGGCCCCCAGGCATGGGTTCATGACAGATCTGGTGCGCAGTGGTGGGATCCGAGAGATCTGATTACATAGTGTTGCGATTTGAGAGATATTGGTGGCACAGGCATAACAGTTGGATTCAAGGCCAGTGTATCAGATAAACTGAGAACAATCCACACACAATCAAGGCAGAGATTTGGGGAAAAATAATTTGGTTATAGTATAAAGTTTCCCACCTGTTTTTTTTTTCTGGTGTAAGTGTAGCAGTAGTTGGGGAAGAAGATGGCTTCCAACTACAGTGAATACTCTGCAGACTACCTAAGGCAGTTGTGTCAGGAAAGAGGGGTCCAGTATGAGGGGTGAATCTTAAAGAACCTTGTGGAGGCTCTCATGGCAGTTGATGAGCAAATGTTTGCCCCATTCCTCGAGTCACAGCAAGTGACTGAAAGGGACCAGACCTTGGGCATGGGGGTGCCAGGGGACATCGCAGTGTCCAGTCTCAGGGAGAAGGACAGCAAGACCAGAGGGAACCTAGAGCTATGGTGTCAGGGAAAGGTCACCACAGAGCTAGAGCTGGATGGGATCAAGCTACAATTTGAGCTGAGGAAATTGGAGCTGGGGCAGAAAAGTTTGAAACCCAGTAGGAAAGAGAACAGAAGAGGTCTGAACTGAAGATACAGGAATGGCAGCACCAGAGAGAGGCCAAGGAAAAGGAAAAGCAGCTTCAGAGAGAGAGAGGCTGAGGAAGAAGAAAGGCAGCTTCAGAGAGAGGCCGAGGAAAAAGAAAGGCAGTGCCAGAGAGAGTATGAACTGGAGAAGCTAAGACTCTCAACGACCAGTGCCAGAGCAGGTAAGTGGCAGGGGTGGACCAGAAACTCCAGGGCTGGGGTATAAGTTAAATTATAAATTAATAGCTGAGTTTAAAGAGAGGGAGGATATGGATGCATTTTTAAATTCATTTGAAAAGATCTGTATCCAGGCCAAGGTACCCATGGAGTCCTTGAGCTTCCAGCTATTCCCGCTACTTACTGGTAAAGGGCATGAGGCACTAGGTCAAATGGATAATGAGGAAAGCCAAGACTATGAGAAACTTAAAACTGCTTTACTTAAAAAGTATGACCTGACTCCTGAGGCCTACAAGGTTAAATTCCGTAAACACTTAAAAAGTCCTGACATGAGCTTTGAGGAACTCGCCACAAAGCAACGTCAGTTTTTAAATCGTTGGTGGGAGGGGGTTGAAGCAAACTCTGTGGGGAAAATTGAGGAGGTTGTACTTTTAGAACAGTTCTTTTGGGCTTGCCCAGCAGAGTTGAAAACCTGGCTAGAGGACCAAGATCCAAAAACAGCACAGCAGGCTGCTGAGTTCTCGGATCGCTATGCCAGGAGCAGGCCTGCTCTGAAAGGAAGTGGGGCAGGTGTGGCAAGGCAGAAAGGGAAAAGCGTGCCTTCAGGGTAGCTAAAACCCTCACTGCCTCCACCGGAAGGAGGAAGTCCCAAGTTACCAAAAAGGGATTTCTCAGATAAAAGAAATGACAGTTGGTTTTGTGAACAGCCAGGGCATTTTGCTAGACAGTTGCCTAAAAAGGCACAGAGTAGATAAAGTGGTGCTCAAATAGAGTTGGGTGCACTGTGAATCCCTGAAAGCATACCTGTAAACATGAGGGAGCACATACACCCGGTTACTGTAAATGGGGTGCAGACCCATGGGTTAAGGGAAACTGGGGTGTCTCTTACCTTAGTAAAAGGGGATTTGGTTGGGCCTGAACAGCTTATATCTAATCATTTTGTAATGGTGAGGGGACTCACTGGGCAGGAGAAAACTCTTCCACTAGCTAGTGTTCTGCTGGACTTGGGTGAGACAGGAGAGAGGGTGAAAAAAGTGGCAGGTGCAGACAACCTTGCCCTGGATGTGATTATAGGGAATAATCTATAGCAGGGGGTGGCATGTGCGGTTACCGGCAGTCAGATGGCTATGGCCACTTGTGATTCTCTGAACCCCACAGAGGCCCCTGTGGAAAAGAATAGGGGGCTGGTTCCCCAGCCTGTATCTCCTGACAAGGAGAGTAGTGAAAGGGAGGTAGGACTTCCCCAAGTAGCTGTTTGCAAAACAGTTACAGAAGGTTACTCTGAGGGGGGAAGGGTAACAAATGGTCAGAAGGTTAGGGATGGCAGTGACCCTGAATGCCCTGACACCAGAGCTATGGACCCCAGTTCAGGATCTGAGGGGGATATGTCCCATGCCTTGGGAAAATGTGAAGATTATGCAGCTGCTCAGAGAACTGCCCCTAGTTTGGAGAGGCTGAGGGCTTGTGCAGACTCTGACAGGACACAGGGAGGTGACATGAGACATAGGGTATTTTGGGACAGTGAAGTGTTGTATACATAGGATGTGAGGACAGAGGGAGGGGTGTTGGGCAGGCAGTTTGTCGTTCTCCAGGGGTATCGGAAGTGGTTGCTCAAGGTTACTCATGATATCCCTATGTCTGGACATCTGGGAATTGCGTGCACCACACAGCAATTGGCCCAGAATTTCTACTGGCCAAACTTCACCCAGCAGGTGAAGGAATATTACAGGTCTTGTCACCAGTGCCAACAGATAGGGAAAGTGGGTAATAAAACCAAAGCTGCCCTAATTCCCTTGCCCATTGTAAGGAGCCATTCCAGAAGGTAGGAATGGATATCGTTGGACCTTTGAGTAACCCAAGCTCTTCTGGGAAAATGTTTATCCTGATGGTGGTTGATTATGCCACCCGATATCAAGAGGTGGTCACCCTCTCCTCACTTAGGGCAGATAAAGTGGCATACACCTTGCCCGGGATTTTCTCCTGTGTCAGATTTCCACAGGAGGTTATCACTGATCAAGGGTACCTTCATGTCAGACCTGATGAAGTGTTTGTAGGAGAAGTGTGGGGTGGTGCAGAGATGCATGGCACCTTACCATCCACAAGCCAGTGGGCTTGTGGAACATTTTCATGGTACCCTAACATCAATGCTTCAAGCGTTTGCTGAACAGCAAGGGAGGGACTGTGAGAAATACTTCCCCATCTGTTGTTAGCATACAGGGAGGTGTCCCAAGAGTCGACTGGGTTCTCTCCCTTTGAACTCTTACATGGACATAGGGTGCGTGGGCCTCTAGACTTGATCCGAGAAGGCAAGCACGCCACCCAGGGAACTCCCATAGTGGAGTATGTCCCTAAGTTTAGGGAGAAGCTGAAGGAGCTTATGGGGGAGGCCCAAAGCAACCTGTCAGCTGCCCAACAGAAGCAAAATATCTGGTTCGAACACGGAGCCAGAGTTCGCTCATACTTTGCAGGTCAGGAGGTAATGGTCCTAATTCCAGTCTGGAAAGACAAGCTGCAGGCTGAGTAGGCCGGACCATATAAGGTAGTCCGATAGATCAATGACATAAATTATATTGTGGAACTGCCTGACAGGAGACATACCCATAGGATGTACTATGTCAACATGATGAAGCCATATGCCAATAGGGCCAACATGGTATTTGCAGTGTGTAGTCCTGGGGAGGGGACGGATGAAGAAGACCTCCCACTGGACTTGCTATAGGAAAGCAAGTGAGAGTCATCTGTGGAGGCAATCAAACTGTCACTCCAGTTGACCCCAGAACAGTCCCAGGAGGTGAGGGAGGTTTTAGAGGGCTTTGCCCTTTTGTTTACAGCCAAGCCTGGACAAGCCCCATGAGCGACACACGATGTAGACATGGGGACACAAGTGCCCATACAGCAGATAGCCTACTGGGTGTCTGAGGCTGTCCTAAAGGACATTAGGATAGAGAGAGGTGGAGGAAATGCTGGATTTAGGGGTAATCCAGAAACCCCACAGTCCCTGGGCCTCACCAGCAGTCCTCGTTCCCAAGCTGCATGGCTCTACTCACTTTTGTGTGGACTATCATGGACTCAACGCAGTCACAAAGTCTGATGACCACCCAATGCCATGGATGGATGAACTACTGGACAAGTTGGGAGGGGTGACATACCTTACCACAACTGACTTAATGAAAGGGTACTGGCAGGTGGAGTTAACTGCCAGAGCTAGAGAACCATCGGCCTTCATCACTCCAATAGGGTTATTCGAATTCCAGGCAATGTCTTTTGGAATGAAGAATGCCCCTTTCCACCTTCCAAAGGTTGGGCAACCAGGTGTTACATGGTACTGAAAAGTATGCAGTGGCTTATCTGGATGATATTGCCATCTTCAGTACCAGCTGGAAGGAACACCTATCCCACCTGAAGTAAGTGTTGGGCAGGATACAGAGGGCAGGGCTCACTGTCAAGGCTGAAAAGTGCCACGTGGCTATGTCAGAGGTGGCATACCTAGGCCACGTAGTGTGGCAGGGGCAGCTTCATCCCGCTCAAACGAAGATTGAGGTGATGGAGGTATGGCCTATGCCTGAAACCCAGAAGCAGGTTAGGAGCTTCCTAGGGACCCACAGGGTACTGTCGAAACTTTGTGCCAAATTACAGTACCCTGGCAGCTACCCTATCTGGCCTGCTAAAGAAAAGACAGCCCAAAAAGGTAAACTAGAAGCCAGCCTGTGAACAAGCCTTCACACGGCTAAAAGAGGCACTGTGTAGTGCCCCTGTGTTAGCCAGTCCAAATTACACTAAACAGTTTGTAGTCCAGACAGATGCTTCAGATGTGGGGATTGGAACAGTCCTCAGTCAGACATCTAATCAGGGAAAAGACCACCCAATCATATACCTGAGCAAGAAGTTACTTCCCTGGGAGCAGTCATACTCCACAGTAGAAAAGGAATGTCTTGCGCTGGTATGGGCCCTGAAGAAATTAGAGCCATTTCTCTATGGGAGGTGTTCTGAGGTACAAACCGATCCTATCCTATCCTAGATCTAGTACTGACTAACAGGAAAAGGATCACAGATCTCCAGGTAGAAGATCACCTGGGGGCCAGTGACCATCACATGGTATGGTTCAATTTGGCCACTACATCTAAATCATCCCATTCCAAGCCAAAAATATGGGACTTTGGAGGAGCTGACTTTGATAAGATGGCCAACAAAGTTAAGCTAGCCCTGGCAAAAAGAAACACAGGTGAGGGGGTACAGGCAAAGTGGGCAAGCATTAAGGATGCAATACTTGAAGCAACATCCCATTGTGTTAGACAGAAAAGGAAGTGGAAAAGAAGAAAGAAACCACTTTGGTTCTCAAATACAGTAGCAGAAAAGGTCAGAGCCAAAAGGCTGGCCTTCAGGAAATATAAGGGAACACAGCGGGATGAAGATAGGGAGGCATACCAAACTACCCTAAGGCAAGCAGGGACGGCAGTAAGGCAGGCAAAGTCCCAAACAGAGGAAACACTAGCACGAACAGTAAAAGAAGGTGACAAGACTTTCTATAGATACATTAGTGAAAGGAGGAAGTCCATAGTGGGTATTGCTAAAATCAAAGGAGAAAAGGAGGAATGTGAGGAGGAGGACCCTGTAAAAGCATCTATCCCAAATAGACACTTTTGCTCAGTATTTACTGAAGAGAAGGTAGGGCAGGGCCCCCAGCTCAGCACCATGGACACAGGGGGGAGGGAGGTGAGCACTACTCCCTTCACAAAAGAAAGGGTCCTACAAGAGCTCGCTAAGCTCAGGGTGGACAAGGCAATGGGACCTGATGGTATACATCCCAGGGTACTTAAGGAGCTAAGGGTGGAACTAGCAGAGCCATTAGCAGAACTGTTTAGTGAGTCTCTGAGCACAGGAGAGGTCCCAGAAGACTGGAGAAGGGCTCATGTGATCCTGCTCCACAAGAGTGGTAGCAGGGAGGAGGCAGGGAACTACAGACCAGTCAGTGTTACTTCAGTAGTGGGCAAGATTATGGAGGCACTACTTAAGGAAAGGATAGTGCAACACCTGGAATCCATAGGGGCACAGGATCCAAGACAGCATGGGTTTACAAAAGGAAGGTCCTGTCAAACTAATCTCATAGATTTCTTTGACTGGGTAACCAGAGTGGTGGACCAAGGGGGAGCAGTTGATATCATCTACCTTGACTTCAGCAAAGCTTTCAACACTGTTCCACATAGAAGATTGATAAATAAACTGTGTAGGCTTGGGGTGGGTCAGAAGTTGGTCAACTGGGTGGCAAACTGGTTGACGGGCAGGAAACAGAGTGGTGGTAAATGGTATACAGTCAGAAGAGATGCAAGTCACAAGTGGGGTACCTCAGGGATCAGTCCTGGGGCCAGTCCTCTTCAATGTCTTCATTAGTGACATTGCAGATGGACTAGAGGGTAAGGTTTGTCTGTTTGCAGATGACACCAAGATCTACAACAGAGTAGATGATCCAGATGGGATGAGCAGAATGAGAAGAGATCTGGATAAACTAGCAAAATGGTCGGAAGAGTGGCAACTGGGATTTAATGCAAAGAAGTGCAAGATCATGCACATAGGGAAGAGAAACCCTGAAGCCACCTATAGGCAGGGAGGAGAGTTGCTGGCAGTCACAAAGGAAGAAAGAGACCTGGGCATCATCATCATCACCGATGACCTGAAATCATCCAAGCAGACCTCTAAAGCAGTAGGTAAGGCTAGAGGGATGTTAGGGTGTATTAGTAGGGGTATCACAAGTCGTAAGAGGGAGGTAATAATCCCTCTTTACAAGACACTGGTTAGGCCCCATCTGGAGTACTGCATGCAGTACTGGAGGACACACCTTCACAAGGACATTAACCAAACTGAGGTAGTCCAGAGAAGAGCAACCAAAATGGTGCAGGGACTGCATCAGAAGACATATGAGGACAGATTAACAGAGCTCAATATGTATACCCTTGAGCAAAGGAGGAGAGAGATATGATCGAAACATTCAAACACCTTAAGGGCATTAACAAGGTGAAAGAGTCTAACATGTTTAAATATAAGAAAATAGCAGGACAAGAGGACACAGCATGAGATTAGAGGGAGGCCGATTAAGGGGAAGTGAGGAAATTATTTTTCACAGAAAGAGTGGTGGAAGCATGGAATGGCTTACCTCAGGAAGTGGTGGCTATGAATACAGTGCAGGGCTTCAAAGAGGCATGGGATAGGCATAAGGGAGCAATACAGATGAGTATGAATAGATAGGCCACTGACAGAGCAAAGGCCGATGGCACATTTATAAGATAGAAAAAGAAATGGGCAGACTGGATGGGCCTTGCAGTCCTTATCTGCCGTCAACCTCTATGTTTCTATGTTTCTATAACCCCCAGCAGTGGCTAAATCAGATGGGTTAAACAAATGGTCATCTCTTAAGGTTGAGTACTGATCTACAGGCCTTTGATATGACCATTATGCACAGAGCAGGGTTGGCCAATGCTAACACATATGGCCTATTTCACCAGTTAGAACAGTAACAGAATTTGTTCAAACCTTACCATGCAGTAGGGGGTGTGTTCCCACAAATTCAGTCTAGGAGGGAGGAAGGTTGCAATCTAGTCACTGCCAGTCATTATTTGCAGATATAATTCTATATGTTTTTTTATGTGATTTTGTGTATGTTAAATGCCGGTGTTAAGAAAAGGGGTCATCTAGAAAGAAGGAATGGATTTTTCAAAATGTCTGATATTCATCTGTGACCTAGGAACCAGATGCTTGCCAGGAAGCTAAATTACACTCCAATAGGAGTGGAAATGCCTTGTAAACTTAATTGAGGGAAGCAGAGGTAATAAAAAGTCAGGAGGTAAACCTTGGCACTTCAAAGGCTTAGCCATTCCTGACAGGCTGGTGTGAATTGTCTTTTAAGTGTTATATTGTATGGCAGTAGGACATCAAAAGCACCAATTCTAAAATGTTATTAATGTGCCAGGAAGTGGTGATATAAGGACCTAAAATAAAAAAAAAATAATTCCCTAAACTTTTGGGAAAGCACAAGAGTGTCATCTATTGGCCTAAAAATTAAGACCAGACCAAGGATTTTGGCAGACTATTTAAGGCGCTTTGAATCAGAAGCAAAGATTCATTTTTTCTGGAGCATTTCAACGGACCCACTTCCTGACAAGACACAGAACAAACTGCCAGCAGACACTGAAAGCCAGTGGCCGAAAAGGAAGGAAAGGATTTTTCAGACTTCACTTATTCTTCTGCTCTTCAATTCACTGCAAACTTAAAGTAGAAATTATATAAAAGTTTATAGTGTGTTTTCTTGCACCTGTCCACTTTTATTTGTGTTATTATGTGACCAAATGTATGAATCTTTTAGTTGTAAATGTATGATTATGGAAGTATCTAGTAAAAAAAAAATTGCTTTTTTAAGAAAAGCTACCTGAGCGAGATTTTTTACATTGTGTGTGATTGTGGCACATTTATTAAATAATCTATGATCAAACTATTATTGCTAAAGGGGTGCCACCATAAACTACCAATTGAGCAAGGATCTGTAAGGGAAGTCTGGGTAATGACAGGGAGAATACAAAAGCCTCAGGAAAGAGTCTATGGGAATTTGAACCAGGTTGTTGCATGCCCTGTGGGAGAAGACAAAATCAGGGTCACGAGGCTACCCCGAAGAGATTGTAATACCTGGATCTTCCCCTTTGTGCAACAACCAAGAAGGGTTTTTATTTGGTTACAAGACTTGAGACTGGTATTGCTCCCTTATCCAGAGTCTAAAGAGGAAGCTCTGGGACCTCGTGGCGAGTGTTCAGTCGTGAACTCGGTGAGCAGTCTAGGAGGACATGAGGAGGGTATTCCTGTTCCCCATCCTTGTCACAGATTACACTTAGGGGTGGGCACTGTGAGCTCAGTGGACCTGACTCCCAGGAGTGGGTTCATAACAGTGTTGACTGGAGGGGCCTGAAACCCAACATCGACTGACCATCGTCAGCTGAAGCCAGTCTGGCAAGGCTTCTTATTTGCTACCATTGGGTAAGGAGAAGCATGAACAGCAGGGGCTGAGACATCAGCGGGGGTGATAAAGGCCCTGGGGATGATGGGAAAATGTTGACCAAAGAGGGTCTGATGGGCCACACTGCCAGGATCCCCCATCGTAGAAAGGGTGAGGACAGCAGTAGGAAGTGTCATCAGGGGTGCTGAGAGGCCCACCATTGCCGAATCAGTGCCAGCCAAGGAAGGACCAGTGGTAAAAGCTGCCATGGCTGACCCTGTGGAAGAGAAGGTGTGGGCAGCAGCGAGGATCACCGGCCTGGCCAATGACCCCAGAGCGACTGGTGTTAGATGCAGCAACAGAGAGCATTCTCAGGAGGGCTTATCCTTCTTTCTTGTGCTTGTGTTTCTCAGCTGATTTGTCCTGGGCCTTGGCAGCATGAGAGCTTGTGGACAGGGCTGGAGATGCAGAGGAGCTCCTTGCCTAAAGCTCCTTCTCCATTTCAGCAACCTTCTTTCCCATCAGAAAGGATTCTAGAGCCTTCTGGCCCCACTGCCTGGTAGCCTGGTTGAAGCTGTGGCAAATCTGTGAGCCTTAACCGATGGTGGGTGCCAAGACAGCAGACCTTGACCCTGGTATTCATCTTTTTTAGGAAATTTCTTGTTGCACCCAGTAATGTCTAAGAGGTTTTTCAGAGCCAGTTGGCATAAAAAAGAAACAGAAATCCCTTTAAGGAACAAAGTGATAATGAAACTAGGGTGAGAAAGGAGAAGGGATGAAGATTTGGAGGTCAACTGAAGCTGCGTTGTCTCTGTGGAGTCTAACGTGCGATGTTCAATGATGGAAAAAGAACTGAGGAGAGCGCGTGGCTGCCCATGTCTATACAGGGAGGACGTCAATATTATAACGTTGCCGTGGGAAGCCCCTGGTAGACTGCTAGCAAAAACTTTTCCATGTGGTCCTAGTGTCTGATGGCTATAGTTCCAAAGGTATGACCCACTGAAAGAGATATCCTCGATAAGTGGTTTCACACCCCATTTTCCAAAAATTCTTTAAAGGGCTTTTCCACTTGTATCTCCCTGTCAGGGACCCTGTCCCACCATGGGATCTGAGTCTGTGCATTGCCAAGCTCATGAAGCCTCCTTTCGAGCCCATGGCTACTGCTAATTTAAAATATGTCACTTGGATGACAGTTTTCCTGGTGGCCATGACTTTTGCCAGAAGGGTGTGTGAGCTGCAAGCCCTCTACACAGATCCAAATTACATCATTTTCCACAGGGATAAGGTAGTCTTAAGGGCAAGCAGAAAATCCCTCCCTAAAGTGGTGTCTGAATTTCCCGTGAACTAGTCCATTACCCTTCCAGTGTTCTTTACAGCAAAATCCAGCTACGGGGGAAAATCTCCTCAGGCTGGATGTTAAGAGAGCACTCAGTTACTACCTGGAATGCATGAAGGAGGTGAGGTCCTCTAATTCTCAGTTGGTCACATATGGAGAAGTTGGCAAAGGTAGGTCAGCATCCAGGAGAATAACTGCTCACTGGATTGTCTCTTGTATACAGTTCTGTACAGCAAGGTTGGCCAGCTTCCACTTCAAGGCCTCAGGACATACTCCACATGTTGCAGCAGCAAGGGACATCCCCTTGCAGGAAATTTGTAAAGTAGCAACATGGAAAACAGTACACACTTTCACAAAGCACTATTGTGTGGACGTACAGTCCAGACGGGATGCCAGTTTTGGCACTGCTGTCTTGCAGAACCTTTTCCCAAAATAGATTTCTGTACCCAGCCTCCCAAGGTACTACTTTGTAATCTGCAGTTGTTAAGCACAGTGAGGGATTCCTGGGGTGTGAAGAAAAATTACTCACTGTAGTAATGTTGTTCTTCCAAGGAATCCCTCACTATGCCTAACAAACCCATCCTACTTCCCCTTCCAGAACCTGGAAAAGGTTCTCCAAAAAATCAGTTATTTTATTTTATCTTTAAGCATTACTTGCTGCATTGCCTACAACTGATGCTCAGTTATCTAGTTTGTAAAATTTGGTCTGCCACAATTATGAGCCCACAGGGACTCAAAAATGTAACATTTTTTTATAGGTTTAGCTAGATTAGTGGCCACTGCTCCCCTAGCTGCAGAAATAAATCTGACATTAGAGGGCAGAGTGGAGTGTGATCACACAGCAGAGGTTTGAATTTCATTCTAAGATTCCATAATTAGCATAAAATTCTACTCTCCGGCACAGCTCAATCCAGCGAACTTATTGCAGTTGTTAAGCAAAGTGAGGGATCCCTTGGAAGAAACAACATTGCTATGGTGAGTAATTTTTACTTGTGGAGTACAGAGTCAGAGGCCTTGCTGAAGTTCAGGTAAAGGATGTCCACCGCTTGGCCCCTCTCCACTGTTCTAGTGACCCAGTAAAAGAAGTCACTCAGATTTGTTTAACACAACCTCCCTCCCATAAACCCGTGTTGCCTCTCATCCTTGAGACCATGTTCATCAAGATACTATGCTAACCCTTTCCTTAAGTATGGTCTCCATCACTCCATCAGCTTACAAACAATTAAGATCAGACTGACTGGTCTTTAATTCCCTGGGTCGTCCTTGGGACCACTCTTACGGAGGGACACTACATGTGCTGTTTTCCAGTCCTGTGGTATCACGCTCAGCTCCAGTGAACTATCAAACAGGCCAGCCAGGGGATCTGCAAGCTCCTCTGCCAGTTCCTTCAGTACCCTTGGGTGTATGCCGTATGGACCTGGAGATTTATCTACCCTCAATGCTAGCAGTCATGCCCTAACCCTATCCACCTCTATCAAAACATCTGTGCCCCCGTCACTCCTTCCCCCTAGTGGCATCGGTCCATCTCTTTCATTGGTGAAGATGGAACAAAAGTACTCATTAAATACCTCTGTTTTGCCCCATTCTCCTCCACCTCCTCATTCCCTTTCCTGAGCCTAACAATCCCATCTTTCTTGTCTCTTTTCTCACTAATATAACAAAAAAATGCCTTTTCCCTTCTTACTTCCCTCAGCTAGCTGCAGTTCTTTCTGAGCTTTAGCCCACTGGACTACCTAACTTGCTACGCTAGCCATCTTCAGGTAATCCTTCCTATCTTCCTCCATCTGGGTACTCCTGACTTTCTTGTAGGCTGACCTCTTATCCCTTACTGCTTGGGTGACCTGAGTACTACATCAGCAGGCTGCTCTGGTCCTCACGTTCTTCACTTTGAGCCTAATACACTCCCCCATAGCAACCATTATTCCCTCCTTGATTATGGACCACCTTTGGTCCACCCCCATATCCACTCAGATGCTTGCCAGGTAACTCCTTGGCAGCTCACTAATCTTTCTGAAGTCCGGCTTTCTGAAATTCAGAATTTTAGTCTTAGTGGGGGCCTTTTCTCTTTCCATGTCCAAATGGAACCACACTGTGCAATGGTCACTGCCACCCAGGGGCTCCTCGACCCTTATGTCATGGATGTGATCCCTATTTATTAGCGTCATATCGAGGATTGTCCCCTCCCTACTGGGATCTGTGATGCCCTGAATCAGGAACCCAATTTATAGGCTGTATGGCGCAGTGGTTTAAGGCTCTGAGCTGCAAATCTGGAGACCTGGGTTTGAATCCCTCAGCCCCCACTTGCATACTGTGTGACCCTGAGCAAGTCACTTAACTTCCTCATGCTCCCAGGTTGCACTGCAAACAAGCTTTCAGCTTAATGTGTCTCACCTGGTAAAATAATTGGTAAAAAAAAAAAAAAATAGTATATCTAGGATTACCTGACTCCTGACGCAGGTCATGGCTGGCACCCTCCAGTTCACCTCGGGCAGGGTGGAAATAATACTGCTCCTGGTGCCAGGCAAAGCGCCAGCCATAGTGTCAGTCTGAGGCTGAACACTGGGTGTGGTGATAGTGTTGTCCCTAGGGCCATCCCCATTCCCATTTGAGGCACCGGGCCCACTCCCAATGCTGCAAGGGGTAGGGATGGTCCTGGGGTTGGTGTTGAACCCGGTGCCAGAGAGAAACCTACTACTAGGCCAGTCCCTAGTTGTAGGCCTACTACTGGAGGCAGCACCGGCTCGGGGCTGGAGGTTGGCCAGGAGGTGGAGTTCTCTCTGGGACCATGTGCCAAGCCCGCAATCGGTGAGGATCAAAGCTGTCCCAAGGGGATTGTACGACTCTGCTGTCCTCATCAGTGGAACTCCCCCATGGGCACCGACCTGGTCATTCCTTTTCCGTAGGTTGAACTTGCACAGGTGGTCATGCCCGAGGCCCTCTCCTTGGGCAGGATCCCCTAAACATCCTGCAGCCCAGGTTAGGCCCTGGAGCCCCTATCTCTGGTTTCCCTCTTCAGCCTCTACCACCTCTACCACCTCTACCAGGGATCATGGGGCCTCTGGGGTCCATCACCTGAAATCAGCATGTAAGGGCAGCTGGTGCCTTGTACCAATACCACAGGCATGCCGACCAGGTTCAGTTTCAACCTGGTCTTCTGGCACAAACCACTTCCATGTCCAGCACCTCCTCTCTGTCAACATCCTCCTCTGAGGGCATGAAATTCTCCCTACATATGTCGTCAGTCTATGAGTACTCCCCATACCAGAGATTCATGGTGGACATGTTGTAGGTGCTAGATGTGGGCATCACTGCTAGCCACAGTACAATGTTCTTGCAGCTGGGAAGCCTAGGAGATTTGAGCGATGCAAACACAGTCATCCCTCCCTGGTCTAGAATGTTCAAGGAGTTTTTAAGGGCAATCTGAAGATGTTGCTTCACACGTCCTCCAGCCCAAAGGGATGTCCAGCTATGGTACTGTGCACACACGTGGTTTGCAGGAGCAGCGCCTCATCTCACTTTGGGGATTGAGGTTATGCAGACCCAACAGGGCCTCAATGACTGGTGCGTGCTCAACCTCCTGAAGCTGGCTCTGTTCAGGCAACTTCTCTAGGAAGAAAGGTATTTTTCTTGGCTCGCGCACCATGTGCGCAGCTGCACACCAGGCAGCTTACAAGTGCCTGTGGGTACACCTAGATAAGCTCTTAGCTGCCATGCCACACACATACACACACACACACACACACACACACACACAGAGTTGGGCAAAGTCATGTGCCTTTCTGCCAAGGGCCTGGAGTTGGCAAGGCACCAGTCAAGGACATTGCATGATGCCAATGAGGTGGCCTCCAAGCTGGTGGGAAATAAAAATTACATACTCACCATAGTTCTTGATCTACTGCCTCAGTACCTTTTTTTATCAAGGAGGTGCAGCATAACCTAACACTAATGCACTTAACCTAAGGGCATAAGATAACCTTGATGACCCATGTAAGAAGGGCCAACAAACAAGAAACATGGTGTCTTCACAGTCCAAACCAAGAACAAGGGGTGAAAACCAATAAACAGGCAGTGTGAGCCTGGGGATTGGAGGGTGGGTGTGTGAATCAATGGTGCAGATATTGCTATAAGATCAAGAATCACAGAGACTTCTGGTTCTGGTATAAAAGGCTAGATACCTACCTTGTGAACCCTCCCGCTCTATCTATTACAATCTGTCTCTCTATAACAAAATTTACTGTATATTTTTACCTAATCTGAGAGAAAAATACATCGGGAGACAACCTAGCCAAGTATTCCTGGGAAAATGGCTAAATTTCACCAGAATTGTTTCCAGCCAATTTCGGACCTGGAGGAGGGAGAGGACCTGGGGCCTTCCGTTACTGAGCAGCCTAAGAACCCCTGAGATCCAGAAGGGAGAAAATCAGCCTCAGCCTCAGCAAATAAAATGGGGGGAAAAAGAAAAGGCCCTGACGTGCAAATGGAGGAAAACATCCTTAGAGCCACAGCGGACTTCAGGGGAGAGATGTGCAATTCCATCCGCGAGTTCCGTTCAGACATTGGCACACTACAGACCTACATGGAGGAGGCCGATCATCAAATATCAACAAACAGGGCCAGACTCGATGCTATGGAAGGCACAATAAAAACCATGGTCTCAGAGCAGCTTTACATGGCAATTAGGCAGGAGGATTCCGAAAACAGAAGCCGGCAAAATAATATTCACATATACAGCCTACCAGAAAGAGATGAAGGCAGGGATCCGGTGGCCTTCTCAGACCATCTCTTTTGGATGCTCCTCGATCTTGACAGAGCTTTTCAATTGGATATAGAGCAAGCTCATGGAGCACTGGGGCCAAAGCCTTCCCGAGCAGATGCCAGGCCCAGGTCTTTTGTAATAAAATTTCTGAGCTTTCAGACCAAAGAACAGTTGTTGAGCAAGGTCTGGCAAAAGGGCCGTACAATGCTTGGCTCACACCATCTTATTTTAGACAACAATTACGCCCTTCACACACAGCAACTACGTCAGGAATATGCTCCTTTATTCCTGCTCCTCGGAGCTCAAAAAATATAATTTCAGACTCCCTTCCCTGCAAGACTAACTGCAATTACCATTGGGCCCACTAAGATATACCATGGCCCAGGAGGCAATCGATGACCTTACCTCAAAGGGAATCATCAGGGAGAGAATTCCTGGTGCCAGTCCACCACAGAGAAATTAACGAGCTGCAGAGGAGAGTACGCTGAACCTTCCCCTCTCGGAAATGCTGGAGAAGCTTCACCAGTATAGAAACCCGACCCTCATCCAATGAAGGACAGCTGGTAAGGTCACTTAGTGTTCCTCTCCCCTCACTGCGCCCCCAGGTAGGCCGTTACCGTGGGCCCGTGCGACTTGGGGGTGGGGTTGGGGTCTGATTGATCCGGGGCTGGGGCCTGGCTTCCCTTCGATGCTCCCAGGCAACTGATCTATTTCAGATAGTTATAATTATTTAATTCAATTGGCTTAAACTGGTTGCTATTCTGGGCTCCAAATCATTCGTTGGCAGGAGTAACCCCCCAGGCTGGATGATTCTGCGGGGGGGGGGGTTCTGATACCTGACTCGCTGGATGGGCCTTCCTTCCCTTCATTCTCCCTTTCCTGGGTTTGATGCGCCTGGTCATCCTGGCAGTCACTTGGTTCAGAGGGCCAGGGGCACCATGGGCCTGATGGGTGGCGGAGGGACTGGGGGGGTTGAGGGGGACGCAACATGTTCTGGGAGGGTCAGACACTTGGGAGGGGAAAAACTCTCTTTCTTGGACACCATCACTGAGCGGCGATATGAATAGACACAAGAACTAACCCTTTTACTTCTTAAAGGAGACGCACTGCTTTAAATGGGGTTTATAGTCCATCATCTTATCAGTAACATTTTTCTTTCATTAGGATAAGAGCTGAACTATCCACGGGGTCGATAAATACGAAGACCACAGTCGAGGGGGAGCATTCGTTGGAGACAGTGGGCCACCCACACCCAGAAGAATGAACAAGGAACTTTGGCTGGGGAATTGGGGGATAAGGGAGGGGGTGGTTTCTGTCTCAGGTCACTCTAGGACTGAGATATAATGTGATAGACTGTGGAGCTTAAGGAATACTATTACTCTGTAACATATTTTCCTTACAGAGTAGGGGGAGATACACTGGTTTTGAGACATCCCCCTACAGTTAGCCCAAAGTGGGTCAGGATTTCCCCTCCTGGGAATGGATGTCCCCGATACCCTGAACCCCCTAAAAGCTGTCTCCAGCTTACCACAGTTTATGGGGATCAGAAAATGGTCAGCATGGAATAATTGATAGCTGGCCTCTTTGAATCCTTCTCCTTTATACCTTACTCCCAATTGTTCCCGTTTTCCCCCCTCTCCCCCCTTTCTTTTTTCCTTCCTTCTTTTGGGAGTACACTTTGTGTACTTGGCTGATTTGTCAGCCAGATTCCTGGACCATTCCCCCTTAATCTATACAATGATTTCCCTTGGAAACATGTTAAACCCATCACAGAGTACAGAATTCCACTTAGGTTTGGATAGCCTCATGAACAGTTTAATGCTGAACCAAACTCAGGGCACTTCTCACCTTGGTGAGCTTGTCCTTTGGGAGACCCTTTGGGTCCTAGGGTGATTTTTTTCCTACCTAGGGAATAACAGGGTCCCTGATCCCACTTTACCCCTTTCTAGGGGTCTGACTGGGAATCTCCGGGTGTTTTTTGGATGACACCCTGATATTGGGAGTCACTAGGTTTAAAGTTATTGTTCTAACTTCCAGTGTTGTTGAGGTTAGATATGGTTACTGACTGGTCAAGTTGTCTGTATTGGTTTTTTCCCTTTTCCTTTTTTATTATAGGTTGGCCATAGTTAAGCCTGGCTCTCAGCTTAATAGGGCTAAAGAAAAAAGAAAGAGACACAAGAATAAAACACACACAAAGTTTATTAGAAAATGTTTTATTGATTGGAGGGATGGGGCGACTTCCGGAGCCCGTCAAGCCCACTTGAGCTGTGTTGGAGGGTGGGCGGCCCCCGTGGAGGGTTCTCTATCCAGTTTTCTCTCTCTCGTTTCTTGTGGGGGAGAAAAACAAAACAAAAATGGTGGTGAATCCCGTCAAGCTCTTTTCTATTAATATAAACGGCCTTCATAGCCCAATAAAGAGAACACACTTAATGCAGTCTTTGAAGGGGCAGGGCGGCTGATGCATACTTTCTACAAGAAACTCACCTATCCGATTTAGAACACCAGAAACTAAAGTGGGGAAATAGATATTAGGTCTACGCAACCTCCCATCTCAGTGGCTGCAGAAGAGGGGTGACTATACTAATCCCAGTCTCTACTCCTTGGAAGGTGAGGGAGATGGTTATAGATGCCCAAGGAAGATTTGTGATCCTCTCCGGAACCTTTTACTCACAAGAGGTTACCCTAGTAAACACATACCTATCCCATCAGTCATCTTGTGCTGTAATTTGCTCTATCCTCAATAAAGTTATTGACAATCTCCGAGGCACCTTGATAATGGGGGAGAATACAATGTGGCCTCTATCTCCTCATTTGGATTCTTCATCTCCACGGGCCTACAGGTCTACTAGTGCACTCAAATACTTGAGAGGGACGCTATCTCACCTGGGTATAGAGGATGTCTGGAGAAAATTATTTCCCATGAATCCGGGCTTCACATACTTTTCTCCTCACTTTCAAACTTATTCTCGACTGGATTACTTCTTTGTATCATGTGAATATTTTTCTCATATACAAGACCTAACTTTGGGCCCCCATATCCTATCTCACCACCACCACCCTCTGACTCTCAAAATAAACTTGGGGAAACCTCCAACATCAAAAATGTGGAGGTTTAATCCTTCCCTGTTGAGAGATCCAGAATATATAGAGCTAATGAACACAAAGATTCCCCAAATATTAAAAGAAAATGATTCCTAAGATATCTCTGACCCTATTATCTGGGACACTCTAAAAGTGGTAATTAGAGGCGAGACCATAGCTTTCTCATCTGGAAAAAGGTGTAAACTGGAGGCTTCATACAATTATCTGGTAGAACAATTACATTCTTACCAGCTTTTATATAGGGAGGGGGACAGGATACTACAGAGGAAGATTAGACAGGTAAACTAAGAAATACAGAAAATTATGGACCTCAAGGTTTTACAGACCCTTACATATTTAAAACTTTCAAATTATGAGGGGGGGGTTAAGGGCTCCTGGATACTGGCCGAAAGCTCAGAGCAAGGAAGAGGGCAGCAACCATTCTTAAAATTAAACATCCAGTTACAAAAAAAATTCACATATTGACGAACATATATGCTCTGCCTTTCTCTCTTACTACCAGTCCCTCTGTACATCCCCTTCTGGTCCCTCTCTCTCAGATGAAAGAAAGGCTTTCCTTTCTCAACTCTCTCTCCCTAAGCTTTTAGAAACTAAACATTCGTCCCTGGAGGCTCCAATTAGATTGGACGAGGTCTTGTCTCACATTAAGGCTCTTAAGTCAGCTAAATGCCCAGGTACAGACAACTTTACAGCTAAATGGTACAGAATATTTTCTGGATCCCTTCTTCCATCTCTTCTACTCACCTACAGGGCCATAGAGAAGGGTGAGACCCCCTTCCCCATCATGGAGATATGCAATATTGACTCCAATCCCAAAACCAAATAAAGATACAACTGATATATCTTCTTACTGCCCAATTTCTATTTTAAATGTTGATTATAAAATATATACAGCAATATGAGCCTCGAAACTGGAAACAATTCTTCCAAATCTTATCCGCCCAGATCAATCAAGCTTTATTAAACACCAAAGTACCACAGACAATATTAGACGTACCATACTACTTTTAGAATACGTACACTCTAGACAGATCCCCTTAGCCTTACTGAGCTTAGATGCAGAGAAAGCTTTTGATAGGGTCTCGTTGGGTTTTCTTTGGGACACTTTGGAAACCTTTACCTTCCCCAACTCCTTTCTCTCCTAGCTCCAAAACCTACATTTCCAACCTAGGGCTTACATTCGAATCAAATGGGCCTTCTCCTCCCCGTTCTCACTGCAACAAGATACCTGACAGGGCTATCCCCTCTCTCCGTCCTTATTTGCTCTATATATTGAACTCCTAGTGGCAGCCCTGCATCTGGACTCTAGTCTAGAGGAGATCCCTTTGGGACAAAAAATACATAAGGTCTCTGTATTTGCCGATGACGTTCTCTTGACTCTTCTTTCTCCAGAACTCTCCATCCCCGTGTCATGGGGAATTTTCTGGAAATATGAACGTCTAGCTAACTTTAAACTAAACATAACAAAAACAGAGGCATTAATGCTCTATTATCATCCATCCAGTGTCCTAAGAAGCTCCCTACCTCTGAGGTGGTGGTGTACTAAGATTAAATATATTGGAATACATATCCCCCTCAATATGACACACTCGGAACTAGTAAACTCAAACCTATATCCATTCAAATCCAGGAGGACCTGAATAGATGTGGATGACTGAAACTTACCTTTTTTCAACATATAGATACTATATGAATGAATATTCTCCCTAGACAACTATGCCACTTTCAGAATGTCCCAATTTTCCCAGCAGATTACTATTTTAAGTCTTGGAATAAAATAATTTCTTCTTTCATCTGGGAAGGCCAGAGGCCGAGGATACGATTTTCTATATTATCCCTTGCCTTGGACCGAGGGGGTGGAGACCTTCCTAATCTTAGGTATTATGCGATAGCCGCTTTCTTAAAAACTCTTGTATCCTGGCTCTTCTCGACAACTCATTCGGTATGGAAGGATATTGAATTCTCAATCAATGATCTCTATGATATAGAAAATATAGCCGTGCATCTTCAGAACGAACCCCTCCCCTTACGGGACTTCTCCCAATTTACAGCCCAAACCTTGAATATCTGGCAAAAGGTAAAACTAAAAAAAGCTTTAAAATAAATATTCTTCCCCTTCACCCTTATCTCAGCTGATGAGAATTTCCTCCCTGCCAGTCTCGACACCACTTTTAATTCATGGAGGAGACTGGGCCTCAGCTACTGCTGCCAATTCCTTAACAACTCGGGTATAATCTCCTTCTCTGACCTACAAAACATGTACTCTCTTCCTAACAAGGACTTGTTCTGCTATACCCAGCTGAGAAATTATATATTAAGGCAGAGAGGGATGGCAGCCTGTTCAGCCTCTCCTCTTCCAATTTTTTGGAGATTGCTCAGGGATAATCTGGATGGCAATTCATGGGGCAAATTAATTAGCCACATCTACAGAATACTAAGGGATTAATTGGGGAACTCTTCTTTGTCAATATTAGAAGCCTGGAACAGGGATTTACAGTTGGAAGTCCCCTTCATACTGTGAAATGAGGCAACCCTGAAAGCTATAAAAATTACCTCTTTGAATACATGGCGGGAGTTTGCATGGAAATCACGATCTTGATATTTTCGCTCACCGGCAATACTTAAAATATCTTCCTGCCTCCTGTGGCTCATGCTGGAAAGGTTGCAGTTGTAATCTAGCTGATTTAGGCCATATTTTTTTGTTCTGCGAGGTTGACACTGTTTTGGTGTGCCCTGCAGATTGAGTTAACAGAATGTCCGGGAGAGGATATTGAATTGACAGCAAAGATAGTGGTTCTATCCATTTACCCCCCCACCCCAGACCACACTGGGACAGAACTCTGCTCCCACTGTATATTTTAGTAGCCAGAAAGGCCATCACCCATAAATGGATGACCACCCGGATACCTTCAGTTGCAGATTGGCGCCAAATTACAAAGGAAATTTACAATTCGGAATATCTTATTGCCAAATTCCATAACAGCCATCCCCATTTTGAAATAAAGTGGTGCAGAAGAGTGCTCCATATCTCTGAGAGAGATCCAGAATTTATCCCTTGAACGGATGGGTGACAACCGTGGGATTGTCCTCCCACAGTCATAGAGACGTTTCTCATCCTGGGGGGGGTTTAGGGGTATGAGGATTTTTTGTACCATTGGCTTAAAATATGGAGGGTGGATCAGCCACCTGCCCTTGAGAGAACTAATAAGCTACGGCCGGACCAGAGAGAAAGTTATTATAGAACTGTGTGTAGAATTAACTATAGGAATGTCATCTATTTTGTAATCAAGAATGATACAATACTTACCAGTTATGGATGTATGACAATGACAAATACTAAAATGTAATATTATGTCTCTTTAATAAAAATGAAATAAAAAAAAAGATCAAGAACCACGGTATGTAATTTTTATATCTTCCAGGAATCAATCTTTACCACTGATTCACACCAATGGGTTAGAGTACAACCTGAGACAGAAGTCCCCTGGGTCAGGGTGGTAGGAGCCGAAGCTCATTCGGAAGTCCATTAAGGATGGTCCTGCCAAAGGAGGCATGCTGCCTGGCATGGACATCCAGGGCATATGCCTGATGAAGGTGTACACTGTGCTTCAGGTTGCAACTCTGCAAATATATATATATATTTTTTTTAGTCTTTGATAACCGGGTAAGGCTCACTAGGCACAAGTGCCTGTTTTCAGGGGCAACCTGGGAGCACTGGGCAGTTATGTGACTTGCTTAGAGTCACACAGTATGCATGTGGAGGTTGTGAGAATCAAACCAAGGTCTAGTCTGCTGAATGTACCAAGTTCATCTACAGCTTGTGTGGTAAACTCAGGTACTGGAGGAGAGGGGGTTTCCCTGAGTAAGATAGTCAGGGTACAGCTGCAGCTGTACAGACAGGAGAGCTTTAAAAACAGGAAGGAAAAGCCAGCAGAGAGTTGCTGAAGGGGTAGAGGACTGACAAGCTGCTTGGATGTGTTCCAGAACAAGAAGTCCCTTAAGCAACCCTCAGGAGATTGGTCTCCTGAATTAGGCCAAAAAGAAAAATGTTATCTCCATTGCAAGTTTTCCGTTTTACTGTTTGTGTTCTTCCAGAAGGTCTAGCCTTCTGGAAAAGGGGGGTTTCTAGTCAGGGTCAGGGATTGTTTAGTCAGCGCTCCCACCCGGAGCTAGGCCTTTTTATTTCTGTTTTTGTTTCATTTTCCCCGGTGGGCTTAAAAAGGAAAAGGGCAAAAGCCCAAAGTTCTGTGTCACCAACCATATTAAGAAAATAAAAATATACCTGGTTGGTTTGATGTTAACAAACTGGTCTTCCTGAGACTCCTTAACCACCGCAAAGCTGATCCTGAATCCCATGGCGAGGTTCCACCTTGTCACACGTGGTGTGAGAAGTGGGATCAGGTCGGCATAGAATTTGGCTGGAATCCGAACCACCCTGGAGTAAAGGAGACCAGGCATGGAGGACATGGTGAAAGCCTTGATCCAGACTACGGCAGCCCAGCAGGAAGCTACCCGGGCTCAACAAGAGATAAACCAGTTGCTGCTCACACAGATGGCCCGGGACCATGCTGTCCTCCAGGAAATGGTAAAGCGTCTCATCGAGATCATGCCAGGAGAAGGTCACCCGGGATGGCCTACCCCAGAGGGTTACCGGACTATACGGGCTTCCCACTGTCTGCAGAAAATGACGATGGTTGACGACATTGAAGCATTATTTGCTCGCTTTTGAAAGGACGGCTACTCGTGAATCATGGCCTCAGGAACAGTGGGCCGACACTTTAGCTCCGTTTTTGTGCAGCGAGACCCAGGTGTATTATGATCTGGGTGAGGGCATCGCCACTGACTATCCAAGGCTTAAGGAAGAGATCTTGGCTCATGCTGGCGTGATGCCAGCCCTTTGAGCCCAGAGGTACCACAGCTGGAGATTCCGGGAGTTGGCGAAGCCATGGTCGCAGATGTACGACCGCCTCCACTTGGCCAAGAAGTGGTTGCAACCTGAGCACCATAGTGCTACCAAAAACGTGGAGCTCCTGGTAATGGACCGGTTCTTAAGAGGACTACCGCCCAGCCTACGGCAGTGGGTTGGACAGGCCGACCCCGCTTCCTGTGATGAACTGCTCGCCTTGGTGGAGCAGCATTATTCCATGAAGGAACTTTCCCCGGACGATGGGGTCGGCTACCCCCAGGACTTGGGGCGGACTACAAACCGGAGTTAACAACCCCCCCCGAGAGGTCAGACCGGACAGGTCCAGGGAGAAGGACTACCGAAGAGCAGTCTGAGGCTGCAAAGGGACTTTTGGGTTCGAAAATAGAGGGGGACCTGACCTCACCTCCCCTAGAAGCCCAAAGGGTCCAGGGTCACCCCGAGAATGCTACCGCTGTTATGGGTGTGGGGAGCGGGGACATATAATTACCAACTGCCCGAATGGGGTCGAACCAATGCAGTGCAACTGGGGTGGGTCCCCACAGAGTGATTCCCATTTGATTAATGTGGCAGGGGTGGTCACCACTTCACATCGATTTACCCAGCTGGTTAAGGTAAACAGACAGGCCGTTATGGCCCTTGTCGACTCGGGGGAGTGAGGTCCCCCTTATAGTTCGCAGTTTGGTGCAACCCTCCCAAATTAATTTCCAGAAATGTACCGGGATCACCTGTGTCCATGGCACAGTGTTTTAGTACCCCACGGCGCTAGTTGCCGTGGAAGCACAGGGGGTGAAGAGGCAGGTCATGGTGGGGGTCCTCCCTCGATTGGCACATCCTGTCCTGGTGGGTCGAGATTTCCCAGGGTTTGAGACATTACTCCATGAGGGGGAACCCAGGAGGCCAGGGCCCCGGTAACCGAGGCTATGGTGCTAGGAATCCCCGAACAGTCGGTGAAGTCACCCGATTTTTTTCCCTTATGAGCATTGGGACCCCGAGTTGTATGGGGAGGCAGGAAAGTCCCGGAAATCATGAAAGAAATGCAGGGATTGTAAAAAGTTAGGGACCAAGATACTGGCTGCTAATGGCAGGTCCGTGCTGGTGGGAGGTAGAACCCTGCTCCCAGAGGGACAACAGGGTGAGCTGTCTGGTGCCCGAGAGGAGAGTTGTAGGGAGGAAGAGGAGGACCCAGAAGCAGAGACAGAGTCAAATCCCCCTGGATTGAGTATTCTCCAGATAGCCTCCAGGAACTTTGGTCGGGACCAAATAGACAAGCCTCTCTTTCAGAATATCCAGTCAGAGGTTGTGGAGATTAACGGGGTGCCGGTAAAAGGCAAAGCCAAGGGACCCAGACCGTATTTCACATTAAATAATGACCTCCTATACCGAGTGATACCGGATGAAGAACATGATGTGGAACAGTTGCTGGTCCCCCGCCAGCACAGGAAGGTGGTACTGGATTTGGCACACGGTCACCTTCTCGGAGGACACCTTGGGATCGAAAAAACACTGCGCCGCATACTCCGAAGATTCTACTGGCCTGGAATTTACGCCGAGGTAAGGAGGTACTGTGCTTCATGCCCAGAATGCCAGTTGGCATCCCCATGGCCAAAGATAAGAGCCCCGTTGGTGCCCTTGGCAATCATCGATGAACCCTTCGCGAGGATTGTGATGGACCTGGTAGGCCCCCTAGACAGGTCAGCCCGGGGCCACCAACACATCCTGGTCATTGTGGACTACGCTTCAAGATATCTGTAAGCGATCCTGCTCTGTAACTCGGCCTCAAAGTCAATTGCCCGAGAACTAATTCAAGTCTTCATGAGGGTCAGATTCCCAAAGGAGATACTGACGGACCAGGGTACTCCATTTGTCTCACATTTAATGAAGGAGCTTTACAGACTCCTCCACGTCCAAGCCCTGAGAACCTCAGTGTACCACCCCCAGACAGATGGTCTGGTTGAACGATTTAATCAGACTTTGAAGGGGATGTTGCGGAAAGTCGTGAGCCGAGAAGGAAAGGACTGGGACTTACTCCTTCCCTACTTAATGCTTGCTATCCGACAGGTCCCACAGGCATCCAGCGGATTCTCCCCCTTCGAGTTGTTACAAGCCCGCCGGCCCAGGGGTATCCTCGATATACTAAAGGAGGACTGGGAAGAGCAACCACCACAAGGAGCCAGTGTGATTGGGTATATCTCCCAAATGCAGGAAAGGTTGGCCCGGGTCACTCCTATTGCCCGGGAACATTTAGAAAAGGCCCAAGAGACCCAATGGACTTATTATGACTGTCAGGCAAGGATCTGGAAGTTCCATCCAGGGGATCAGGTGATGGTCCTGGTTCCCACAGTAGAAAGCAAACTGCTCCCTGTAAGATACTTGTATGACTCTATCATATCCCCTCTCTCCCCCTCCTCTCCTCCAGGGAGTACATATTCAATTCCTTCAACCTGTCCTCATAGGACTTGTGATGCAATTAATGTACTATCTTTGTTGCCCTCCTCTGAACCTTCTCTACCCTATGTCCTTACGTAAGTAAGGTCTCCAGAACTGTACACTGTACTCCAGTTGGGGCCTCACTAGTGTCTTGTATAGTGGAATTATGACCTCCCTTTTCCTGCTGGTGATGCTCCTGCCTATGCACCCCAGCATCCTATTTGCTTTACCTGCTGCCTTGTCACACTGTTTCCCTACCTTGAGGTCATCAGAGATAACCCCAAGATCCCTTTCCTGCTTGGTGCATGCTATATCCTCACCCCTCAACTAATATATTGTGCCAGGGTTTTTGTGCCCCATATGCATTATCTTGCACTTCTTTGCATTGAATTTCAACTGCCAAACCCATGACCATTCTTCAAGTTTCTGCAGGTCCCTTCTCATTCTGTCTGCACCCTCTGGTATGTCTACTCTGTTACAGAGCTTTGTGTCATCAGCGAATGGGGAAAGTCTGCCTTCTAGGTCCTGCGCAATGCCACTGATGAAGATGTTGAATAGGACCGGTCCCAGCACTGATCCCTGTGGTACCCCACTGGTCACTCTTCGCTCTGTGGAGTGACAGCCATTTACCACCACCCTCTGTGTCCTGCTGCCCAGCCAGTTACCTACCCACCACACTACTGTCCTGCCCACACCCATATTCCTCAGTTTGTGTAATAGTCTTCTATGTGGCACTGTGTCAAAGGCCTTGCTGAAGTCCAGATAGGCCATGTCCACTGCCCTCCTGATCACCTCCTAGTCACCCGGTCAAAAATTCAATGAGGTTGGTCTGACACTGACCTCCCAGGTGAAACCATGCTACTGGGTCCTGTGGTCCACTGACAATCAGATGTTCCACCAATCTCTCCTTCAGTAGTGCTTCCATGATCTTCCCCACTACCAAGGTGAGGCTGACTGGTCTGTAGTTCCCCTTCCTCTTTGTTCCCACTTTTGTATAAGGGGACTACATCTGCTGTCCTCCAGTCTTTGGGTACCTCCCATTTTCAGTGATCGGCTAAACAGGATTGCCAGAGGTTCAGCCACCACCTCTCTTAGTTCTTTAAGGACCCTGGGGTGCACCCCATCTGGCCCCATTGCTTTATCAACTCTTATTACTTCCAGTTCCTTCAGGACCCTTTCTCGTGTAAAGGGACTTGTGTCCATTTCTGCACCATTCCCACCCCTTGTACTCCCTTCAGACACATTACCCTTCTCTTCCTCAGTAAAGACTGAGCAGAAATACCTGTTCAATATGTCAGCTTTACTGTTGTCATCCTCCACATGGCCCCCATCCTCCCTCTTCAGTCTCACTATCCCTCCCTTTGCCTTTCTTTTTTCACTTATGCACCTGTAAAAGGTTTTGTCCCCTCTACCTACTGATTTTGCAATGTGCTCTTCTGTCTGAGCTTTGGCTTTCCTTACTGACCTCCCTGCCTCCCTTTGCTTCTCCTGGTACTTCTCCCTATCCTCTTCTGCCTGTGTCTTTTTGTATTGCCTGAATGCAATCTTTTTAGCTTTCACTTTCCCCGCTGCCTCCTTGGAAAACCATAATAGCCTCCTCTTCCCCTTGCTAACTTGCTTAATGCATAATTCTGTTGCTCTTGTAATCCCCATTTTAAATATTGTCCACTGTTCCTCAACCTGATTCCTGTCCCATTCCCCTTTCAAGCATCTCCCTATTTTCCCAAAGTCTGCCCCCCAAAATCCAGGATACGTGTTTTTGTGTGGTTTGGTTCTGCTCCTTCTGTGATTTCAAACCACAATGACTGGTGGTCACTGTTACCCCCATCACACTGTCCCTGTTTGTGAGCACAAGGTCCAGTATTACCTTCTGCCGAGCTGGTTCCATGACCAGTTGCTTGAGGAAGGCACCCTGAAGGGAGACCGGGATAAATCTGCTCCTAGTTGATGCTGCTGGGATGCTCCAGTACACGTCTGGAATATTGAGGTCGAGCAGCACTACCTCACCCTTGTCTGCCATCCTTTGGATGGTTAGCATCAGCTCCCTATCTGTTTCTTCCTCCTGGGCTGGTGGTCTATAGACCACACATGTGCGGATGGCTGGCCCCATTTTCCTTTCCAGCTTAACCTACAGTATCTCTCCCCCATTTTGTTTCTCCTGGATCTCTGTGGCTCTTATGTCATTTTTCACATACAGTGCCACTCCTCCTCCTCCCTTCCTACCTGCCCTGTCTCTTCTGAATATGTTGTAGCCAGGTATGGCCATCTCCCAGTCGTGGTTATCATTATACCAGGTTTCTGTGATGGCCACAATGTCCAGGTCTGACTGCACCATGACAGCCTCCGGATCCTCCATCTTGTTGCTAAGGCTCCTGGCATTGCACACATGGCTTTCCATGATTTGACCTCCCTAGACTGTTTAGCTGTTTTATTCCAGTCCCTTCCCTGGTTGTCCTTTATCCCTGGTTCTCCTTGCTGTCTGCCCTTCTGTTGAATTTTGCCCCTTTTCTGCCTATCCACCTCTTGGGCGCTTATCTCCATCTTTTGCACACTGCTTTGTAGAGATATCCACTCCTCCGGTTCACTGGTTCCACTGCTAGCTGTGGATGGTGGGCAATTAGGTATCCTCCTTGCTGGCCTGCCACCCCCCTTGGCTAGTTTAAATGCTTGTCAATGTAGCATTTAAACTTATCATTGAGTGCTTGGATTCCCCTCCAGGATGGATGCAGGCTGTCAGGCTTGAACAAGCCTCCATCCCTCCAGGTGAGTCCCCAGTCACCAGTGAATCCAAACCTTTCCTCACACCACCAGTTCTTCAACCATGAGTTAAAGTTCCTGGTGCATGCACCCCTATGCTCTCACTTGCCTCTCGCAGGTAGTACTTCCGAGAAGGTGACAGAAGTAGCTACTTGCTTGAGACCCCTCCCCAATTCCCTAAACTCTTCCTGAATTTCTTTGGCTCCCCATTTGCCAGGTCATTAGTACCTAGATGGATAATGACATCCAGCTCACCCTCCCGTCTTGCCTTCCCAGTGATCCCCAGGATCTTCCTTCCATCCCTCCAAGGAATGTTTAGCAACAAAGTGGGCCATGGAGTCTCTTATGTTTTATTTGCTAGGAACTGACTTTGTTCTTGTAACTGATCAGAATCATATCTGTTGGCTTAACCAGATGAAAGATAAAAATTCCAGAATCACATGGTGGTACCTGGCACTACAGCCATTTAAATTCACTGTGATACACAAATCTGATAAAGAGAATAGCAATGCTGATTTTCTGTCAAGATATGGATCAGGAATTGAGGGTTACGAAGGTTGAAAAACAAATGTATGAGTTTAAACTTTACTGTTTGCTGCACTGTTAAAAAAAAAAGAGAGAGAACGCACATGTGCTTAATTGCTGAAAGCAGCAAATGTTATTAGAGAATAAAAAGTTTTGGAAACCTGTTTAATAAAACAGGTTCCCTCTCAATGAGGGGGTGTATGTGACAGAGTGGAACAGGACCATGTCCCATTTGTTAGGGAGAAAGTGTTTAAATGCAATGATCTTTTCTTTTCAGTCTCTTCTCTGTCTGGTTGCGCAACCACATTTTCTGGTGAGACCTCAGATTTGATCACCCCAACACTCTCGCAATTCTTTGCCTCTCACTGTCTCTCATTCCTCTCTTGCTGTCTGTCTTTTCCTACCATATATATCTGTTGACATAAAAACATATGCAATTGTTTGTATGGAAATATAACTGATATTGGGATTCCCTTTGTTTGGAAAATGTATAGCATCACTGTTAAAATATATATAATTATATTTTGAGATGATTTCAGAAAGCTATTGTAAACTCTAGCGGTTACCTTAGTGCAAATGTAACCCCTCTACAAATGAGGGTTCCCAAAAAGTCTTCCTTGAGTTTGCCTAAATGCTCACTGCCAGGCTGGTGTCCTGCGTTTTAGCAGTTTAAATGTGATTACCAGAGCCTGTATAGCCTCTGTGTACTGTCTCTTGAAGAGCTGCTTGATTGCAGCCTAAGTAATATGAGAGGGAGCTCTGTTGAAAGATGTAACTATTTGCCGAAAATCATTTACAGTGATAATGATAATGTAGTTTGTCTAACCTGCTTTCTTTATAGCAAGGACTGTTTTGTTTGTCTCCACTATCTTGGTCCTGGACTGCAAATTGGACCAATCAGTTCTGGTGGGACCTAAAATGTAGCCGGACTACAGGAGCTGTCTGAAGTCAAAATCTGTAGGAATTGTAGTTTTGAACTTTTTGAGCCTTTTTTGCAACTGAAGGGGGAGCTCTTGCTTTGACTGACAGCCAAATCAGCCAACCGAATCTTCTGGATCTTGGGGAAGTACCGGGCTGCTGGCAGTTTTCAGTTAGTTCTGAGTTGGGAAGTGAAATGAGAAGAGCTGAAGTGTATTTTGGGAAGCAATCCTGAGTGGATTCATATGGGAAAACTGTGAAAGGGCTAAGTTTTTGGCTTGCATATCTGCCAGCTGCTCCTGAGAGGGAGAGAAGAGAATTATTTTGGACTAAATCCAAGTTTGTGTGACTAAAGTAAGCTACTGAAGTGGGCCAGGCTCAACTTGAAGAAGACTGAAGATTTTGCTGAATGCGATTGGCCTGTCAGGAGTTCCAGCTAGCTCTAAGCTCCTGGTGTGTGCAGAGACTTTGCGATTGTGACCGGGGAGCACTTTGCCTAGTACAGGAGAATTCCCATACATGTAAATGTGCTATGAGCTGCTAGTGGGTTGTGAGTTAGTTCCCCACTGTGTGAACTGTCTGCTTGCTGGAAGCTGTATCCAGCCCAAAATGGACTGCATCCGAATTTGTCTCCATGCGGTCTGGGCCTTGCCAGACTGGCCCAGCCAGACTATCCACTGCACAGAGAAGCCATCGACGAGAGACCTGCCTGGGGATCAGCCCCCTGCTCCACACTTGAACAGGAACAACGCCTCTGCAACTCCTGTGGGCCCTGTTTCTCCTGGCATTCCAGATCAACCACCTGCAGTCTCGATTTTTGTCCAGCCTGTGTCCAGTCTTGAGTATCGTGAGTAAATACTAGGGTAGCTCCCTGCAACAACAGCTTAATCTGAGTGTGTCATCTGATTGTCTTGTTGTTTTGTTTCCTTCATGAACTGAGCCCTCTGGCTCCGGATTACAAATATTGTGTACTGTGCATGTTGTGTTTTCCATCACAGGGCCCCAACCAGATGCAACCCCCGGGCAACAGTCCTGGCTAGCCCATCTCTTCTCCACCTGTGTACCCAGAGATGTGACTGTGTGGGGTGACTCAAAGCACATGCATAACTGCTTGATTAATATAACCTTTACGCTAATTAACCTGATTTTGCCCCTTCCTTGTTCAAGTCCCCTGAATAAATCAGATCTAACTTTTTCTGCATGTAATCTGACTGTGGTTCCAGTTTGTGCTCAAAGTACTGTACTGTTGCTATTTGCTGTGCATAGCCTTGTTTTACAGGGGGTCCCCAGGGTCGAGCCAGAGGAACCAGCCCTGGTGGTAAGTGCAAACAGTGTGGGTACTTGTGTTGTGTACCAGGGGTATTGTGAAAGTGATTATTGTACAGTGTTCAGGCCACTAGAGGGAAAAGAGGGGGGGTTACAGTGTCCTGGAGGGTTGTGCCCAGGTTAGCATGACCACTATCAATCCTGACCTCCGGATGGAGGCACCCGCTTCAGAACTCAGGCCCCTTAACCTGCTACTAGCCAAGTAGGCAGGGGTAGTAGCCCTTGTGATAGCACCACCTAGGGGTTACACAAATCTTTGAGCTTTTTGCAAAAGCTGAGGAGATGGGACCTGTCAGCTCAGGCACAATGTGTTCTAGCAGCTCCTGCCTGATATTTACAAAAACAGGATGCTTGTTGAGAATGGGGGTTGAAAAGGACTTACAAGAGCTAAGCTGCAACTGCAAGAAAGATTAGCAGAACAAGGGACACAGAGACTGAAAGAAAACTTTATTTTGCCTTTGTAAATAGTTATACTGAACAAGTTTATTTTATGATACTGCTAGTGTAAATAAATAATTTTTGGTGAATTCTGCAACTGCTTCTGGTTTTCCTATGCTTCATGACCTGTGCCTCAACGACACCCAGGACCTCCACTGTGGAGGATGCTCCCCTACACAGGACTCTTAGTTACCGGCAGCAGCTGAGAACCTCTGCTGGGAGAAAACAATGGGACCCTAGCAAAAGGGCAGAGCGACTGCAGGTGGTCCATAAAGTAGGTGTGCCTATAAGAAAAGCCTCTACTACAGGGGCATCTTGGTGGCTGGGTCAGAGATCCGGATTTCCCTTTATGCGAACAATACCTTATTATATTTGACGGATCCAGTGAACTCAGACCCCCATGTATTATCTCTCATACAAGAGTTTGGGGCCATTTCTGGATTCCGGGTAAATGAATCAAAAACGGAGATGCTGCCCATCCCCAAATCCGCACCCGGTGGTCTCCCTCCGGTAGGGAGGTTCCGTTGGGCGAGGGAGGGTTTCCACTACTTGGGAGTCTGGATCCCTGCCAGATTAGAGAAATTATATGATACTAATTACCTTAAATTGCTTGAGGTAATTCAGGGTGACTATAAGAGATGGAAGGAGCTCGCTCTTTCCTTTTCAGGTCGTATAGAAGCAGTCAGGATGAATGTTTTAACCCGCCTTCTATTCTTATTTTCATCCCTTCCCCTGAATCCCCCATTGGGCTTCTGGAAAAGTCTGAAATCAGCCACCTCCAAGTTTATTTGGAATCATAAGCCTCCAAGGGTCAAATGGCAGGTTTTGCAGAGGACTAAGCGGGCTGGTGGATTAGATCTTCTCAATTTTATAAATTATTATTGGGCAGCCCAGCTCTAGGTACTCAATCCCTTGTGGTTGGGCATAGATCGACCACGCTGGGTAGAACTTGAGAAAAGTATGGTTACGTAAGAACTTACCGTAACAGTAGATCTTCGAGAACAGCTCTTGCAGCAGTTTACACCATTAGGACTGAAGCTGGCAGGCGCCAGAACCCCACGGAAATTTTCTAGCTAGCAGTATTCAGTGGGGACCACCCCCAATGTCAGTCCCACCCCCGACGTCAGGCACAGTACATAAGGGGGCGGTCCCCCAGAATCTCCAGTTCTCCCACCGGAGACTCCCGGCCGCTGGATGACATCAGAAGAGGAGACTGAGGATCCGCCATCAAATGGCAGTCAGAGAGATGCTGAAACACCTGATCCTAGGAGAAGGATGCTGGAACTAGAATCTACCTCCTGCGGGGATGGTGGGAGGGAAAATACCTGCTGCAAGAGCTGTTTTTGAAGATCTACTGTTACGGTAAGTTCTTACGTAACTGTACTATCTTACTTTGAGAAACAGCTCTTGCAGCAGGTTACACCATTAGGACTGATTCCCAAGCAATAGTGGAAATCCCACACCATTGGGAGGAGGAAAGGTAGAAATCCTTAGAAGAACCTAAGCCTAGGACAGAAGTCCTTGAAGGACTGCTAGCCAAACCCTGCTCTTCGCCTCGATACGATATCTAGGCTGTAATGCCTGATGAAAGTGTACACGGAGCTCCAAGTAGCTGCAGCACAGATGGCGAGGTGGACACATTCCTCCCCAGGCAGCAAAAGGAGGTAGCCAATTCTTGTGGAATGACCCTTGACCGCACCCAGTAAGGGTTTGATACGCTTCTGGTAACAGAATGTGATACACTGAATGAGCCACCTGGACAGCAACTGTTTAGAAACAGGAGCTCCCATCATTCTGTGGGTGAAGGAGACAAAAAGCTGGTCCGATTTTCGGTGGTGTTTGGTTCTGGTCAGGTAGTATCGGAGACACCTATGCACATCTAGGGTGTGCAACAGGGCCTCTCCTCGATTCGAATAGTTGGGAAAGTACGCTGGTAGATCAATGTCTTGATTAAGGGTGAAAGCTGAGGTCACCTTAGGCAGAAATTTGGGATTAGTCCGTAGGGATACCCTGTCTTGGTGAAAAACCAAATAAGGCCCTTTGCGCATGAGTGCATGGAGTTCAGAAATTCTTCTGGCTGGAAGTAACGCAATCAAAACAACGCCTTCCACGTGAGAAGACGTATCGCGAACCATGGCTGGTTCAAAGGGTGGCAGTGTGAGCTGCTCTAGGACAAAGGGTAGATCCCATGGCGGAACTGGATCCTTAATCGGAGGTCTGAGGTGGAGAATACCTCTCAGGAAGGCTTGTGCCGTGTCCAACTGGGATATGGTGCGTTGGCCTATTGGACAATGATAGGCTGATATGGCACAGAGTTGTACTTTGATCGAGGAGTAGGCCAAGCCTGTCTGAAAAAGAGACAGGAGGTAGTCCAAGACCGACTTTTCTGGACAGTCTAGAGGCAAAAACTCCCGCGCTTGAGCCCATAGGCAAAAACGGCGCCATTTCATGGCGTAAGTGGCACGAGTGGCCGTTTTTCTCGCAGCCACCAGGACATCAGCTACTTCTTGCGAGACCCCATGTTGCAAAATGGCTATGTCTCTAGGAGCCAAGCATGCAGGCTCAACGAATGAAGGTCCAGATGGACCAAGGCGCCCTCCTCCTGAGACAAGTGAGAGCTGACTTGCAGAGGCACCGGAGGTTCCCGGGATAGCTGGTGTAGTAGAGGGAACCAGATCTGCCAGGGCTAGAATGGCACGATGAGTATCAGCGTCGCTTGCTCTCTGCGAAGTTTCAGAAGAACCCTCTGGATCAATGGAAAGGGGGGAAGGCATAGAGGAATCTGCCCACCCAGGAGAGGGACAACGCGTCTCACCAGAAAACACCAGGCCCTGGATCTAGCGAACAAAAATTGGGCAGTTTTGCGTTGGATGGGGATGCGAAAAGGTCTAACTCTGGTGTACCCCATCTGTGAAACAGATCCTCTACTACCTCCTGGAGTAGTTCCCACTCGTGGACTCTGGCCTGAGAGTGGCTCAGGCTGTCTGCGATGATGTTGTCCACTCCTGGGACATGAACAGCAATGAGGTTTGCGCCATGTTGCAAAGCCCAATCCCACACCCTCATGGCCTCCCTGCAAAGCGGGTAGGAATGGGTGCCTCCTTGTTTGTTAAGGTAATACATCACCGTGGAATTGTCTGTTTGTAACAGAAGAGTACCCGATGGAATCTCTGACTGGAAGGCCTGCAGGGCGTAAAGAACTGCTCTCATTTCCAGGATGTTTATGTGGAGATGAGTCTCTTGGGCTGTCCACAGGCCCCTGAGACCGGACACCGTCGAGGTGTGCTCCCCGTCCGAGCCCTGAGGCATCTGTGGAGAGTGTCACAATCGAAGACAGTGCAATGAAGGGGACCCCTGCCAATAGATTCTTCGGATCTAGCCACCCACTGCCAATCCCGGATTACGGTATTCGTGATCCGGATTGGAAGCTGCAGATGGTCTTGCTTTTGATCCCACTGGACCCGTAACATCCACTGGGTGACCCGCATGTGGAGACGAGCAAGTGGGACTGTTGCAATGGCCGCAGCCATGTGTCCGAGCAGGCAAAGGATCAATCTGGCAGGAACGGTCTTCTTTGTCGAAATGTCCCTGATGAGGGATCTGATGTGTTCCACTCTGTCCTGGGGAAGAAAGGCTTTCCCTTGGATGGTGTCCAGAACTGTGCCTATGAACTGCAGAGTCTGAGACGGAACCAGACACGACTTCTCTTGATTGATCAAGATGCCCAGCATCTCGAACAGAGACTGAGTATAATGAATGGTGGACATCAAGGCCTCCCCGAGAGGGCACCATGAGAAGCCAGTCATCCAGGTAGGGGAACGCGTAGTGGCCTTGTCTCCTCAGAGTCACCGCTACGACTGCCATACACTCCGTGAATACCCAAGGTGCCGATGACAGTCCGAAAGGGGAGGGCTCGGAACTGATAATGGTGGCCCTGGAACTTGAAGTGCAGAAACTTCCTGAGTGCTTGAGCGATGGGTATATGCAGGTAAGCATCCTGCATGTCCAAGGATGCTAGAAAGACGCCCTGCTTGAGTATGGGAATCAGACCTGGGAGGGTCACCATGTGGAAGTGCTTGTACAGGACCAACTCGTTGAGGTCGCTGAGGTCCAGTATCAGATGGAGGTCCCCTGTTTTCTTGGGAACCATAAAGAAGTGAGAATATCCTGCACCCCTCTGGTTCCGTGGAATGTGCTCTATCGCTTCTTTTTCAAGAAGTGCAAGCACCTCCTGCTGTATAAGCAGGGCGTGATGACCCGAGTAACTGGAAAGCAGGGGAGTTCTTGCCAGTGAGTGGTCGAGAAATTCTATGAAGTGGCCTTTCTTGACCAACTGGAGAACCCACCGGTTGGTGGTAATCGACTGCCACCCTGAAAAGTGGCGAGCGATGCGACCCCCGACCTTTTGTGCCCGTTGATCCAGAGGAGGGGTGGGGGCAGGGAAGGAGTCATGCTGTGGCAGCACTGGTCCCTGCAGACTGGGCTGGTATAGTGTAGCGTTGGGCTCTGCCTGGGGACGACGACAGCCTGGGCTTTCCGCTGAAAGGTGCCCCTTTGTTGCTGGCCGGAATGTGGCTGCTGCTTTTGTTGTTGGCTGCGAGAACGGCTCTGGTTCCTACGAAAGGAACCAGGCCTGGGTCTGTACATGGCCTGTACAGACCTGACTGCCTTCCCAGTGTCCTGGAGTTTGGTGATCACCTTCTCTGAGGGTTCACCAAAGAGTACCTTGCCGTTGTAGGGGATGTCAAGAATGTTCTTCTGTATGTCCGGGGTGAAGCCGGAGACACAGAGCCAAGAGTGTCGCCGGAGGCAGACGCCTGAAGCTGCAGCTATCGTATGCAGCTCGTAATACTTGGGTCCCCACAGCAGATCCTGTGTGGAGAAGGTTTAGAAGCTCCACCTTCTGATCGCCATCCGGAAGCTTATTGACCAGGTCCTGGCCCTGTTCCCATAGGGCATTCTGAAACTGTATCATGTGGGTTAGGTAGTTCAGGGACCTGATGGAGCATGTAGCAGCCGCATACATGCATCTCCCCAGGGTGTCCAATTGTTTGGATTCCTAGTTCGATGGCTGTGTGCTCATGTGTTGCGGTCTTTGGGACCGGTCATGTGAGGCCGTAATGACCAGGGAGTCTGCCAGGGGTTGTTGAACCAGGTACTGGTCCTCTCTCGGGGCCTTGTACAGGCGGTCAGCTTTCTTCGGCACCGCTGGAGTGGAGTGCATATGCTTCCATGCAGCCTTGATGACGTCCGCAAAGGTGTCCACCAAGGGTGGCACTACCACAGGCTTTGGGTCTTTCTGCCTAAGATAATGGGCAAGGCACTGCCTTTTGGGGCTGAGGTCTTCAGCATATCACCCCATGTTGTCCTGGATGTGCCTCATGATCTCAGAGAAAGAGGGATCATCCGGAGGAGACCTGGGAAGGTCATGTGGGTCAGGTGATGAAACCCTGAGTGGAGAAGGAGATCTGGAGTAATCCGAGGTATCCGATCTGGAGTCCTCCCCCGACGGAGTATACCACCGACGTCTGGGTCGCTTGGGGCTGGGAGACCCTGATGGAGATCTTGAGGGAGGCGTTCTCCGATCCTGGGATCTACTCCTAGGAGGTGGAGTCTGCTCCTTGGGGGTTGGTCATTGTCCTGCTGGCCCCTGTGGTGGAGGAGGGGGCGTAGAAGGTAAAGGAGTAGGAGGAGGCTTTACTGGGACCATGTCTTTATGGATGGTGTCCCACCAGAAAGTAAAGATCTCCTTTACTTCTTAAATATTCATGCCCGACAACGGGCCTGGCACTGGTGGTCTGTCGCCGGGGTCAGGCATCGGGTCCTCGGGTGTCTCCGGGGTGGGCGAAGGTTCCCGCGGAAGCCCGGCATCCTTTGTGTCACCCACCTGGTCTTCAGGCAATGCAGTGTCCTCCTCTGTGGAGTCCCTGTGACCGGTGTCTACCGGTGACTGGGGGGCGGTCTTTGGCTCCGATGAAGCCGACGACTTCGGATCCGCTGAACGCCTGGCCAGCGTCTGGTGCTTGCCCAATGTTCTTGGCTCCAGCGAATGCTTGGCTGACTTCAGATGCTTGGCTGACATCGGGTCCGTCGTCCGCTTGAGGGACGTCAGGGCCTTCGTCTTCCTGGGTGGAGGATCTGGGCTCCTAGGGGGCTGAGAGACCAACCTGGAGTAGGGATCCCGACGTCGGGTGGAAGAGAAAGACTTGTGGCATTCAGAGGACTTTGAAGAGGCCCAAGAGGGAGTAGAGGAAGCCGAGGGCCTGGAAGTCTTGATAGGCTGAAGAGTTGAAGAACCGCTGGAAGCCCGGACCTTCACTGGAGGGGGCTGAGACCTAGCCCTGGAGGGAGAGCAGTCCGATCGAGCCTGTGCTCCGCGAATCTGAGGCCCGGTTCGGGGATCTGGACCTTGCCTTCTCCTGGTGCTTGTCCCAGTGTTTGTGGACCTTGGAGGAAGAATCACCCCTGGAGGAAGGTTCTTTGTCCATCCTACTAAGTTTTTCCTCTAGCAGGTAAGCCTGAAGTGCCTTCTGATGGTGGATCCTGGTGCGGCTGTTGAACTCTTGGCAAAAGGTGCAGGCCTTGGTATCATGGTCCGGGCCTAAGCACCGCTCGCAGGAAGAATGAGGATCCTTGAAAGGGATCTGTTTTCCGCAGGCACACTTTGAAAGGTGACCCTCAAATGAAGGAGTTGGAGAGGACATTAGTTAAGTAGAAACTCTTGAAGTTCTAAGTCGTCGAGCGCTAGGTAGAGACTGAGAGGCCGTTGTTGGCGAGTCGATGGCGGGAAAAGAACTGGGTATTCTGGGGGACCGCCCCCTTATGTACTGTGCCTGACTTCGGGGGCGGGACCGACGTCGGGGGTGGTCCCCGCTGAATACTGCTAGCTAGAAAATTTCCTTGGGGTCCTGGCGCCTGCCGGCTTCAGTCCTAATGGTGTAACCTGCTGCAAGAGCTGTTTCTTGAAGTAAGATCCTGATGTACCAGGGGCCCAACTGGCAGATGTAGTATATTTAGACCAGGGGGGCCTCTCGAAATTTTGGGTGGCAAACCCTTGGGCAGTGGTTCTCAAGCAAGTATGGATCTGAGTTGCCAGGTGTGGAGGATTTCCTCTCAGGATGTCATGTCAGACCCCTGTTAGGGCTTGTGTGGATTTTCCCCCACTGCAGACAGATTTGGGTTTTCAAGGTTGGGAAAAGGTGGGTCTCCGCAAAATATGACAGTTATATAATTCTCAACACCTTTAAAGTTTTGTACAATTACAACAGGAGTTTGGGCTCCCGAATAGGGACCACTTTAGATTCTTACAAATACGACACTTTTTAATAAGTAAGGGTTTGACCTCCCTGGGAGTCTTTCCCACCTAACCCCTTAGTGGAGTTTCTTCTTCCAATACTCTCTGGGGCAGACAAATCTCATCTGGTCTCCCGAATGTTTTCCTTTTTTAACACACAAGAACCAGACCTTTTGAGGGGACTAGAGTCCAAATGGGAGGAGGAACTGGGATGTCAGCTGAGCGCTGAAGATTGGCAGCAGATATGGTGTGGGGTGCACTCCACCTCATCCTCTCCTTCATGGCGAGAGTTTCGCTGGAAGGTGAATGTGAGATTTTTCCACACCCCAGCTATCACTCAACATTATGGTACCTCAACCTCAGATTTATGTTGGAGGGGCTGTGGTGAGAGGGGCATTCATACCCATATTTTTTGGGGCTGTCCCCATATTAAAAGATATTGGAGCCAAATTGCTCAGGAATTAGAGAAGATATTTCAGATGCAATTTCTCTTGGATCCTAGGCATTGGGTTCTGGGTCTTCCCCTCCTCCGCAACTTACTAACAAGGCCCAGAAGTTCCTATTTTATATTTTGTTAGCTGTTGCCCAAAACTGTATAACAAAAAACTGGTTGGAAAGGAATCCTCCATCTATAGAGCTTTGGTATTCTATTTGTATTCAAACTCAATTAATGGAAAAGCTGACTGCTCAACTTAAATTTCAAATAGAAAATTTTAAGGAGAGATGGTTGCCCTGGTTTCATTATCAGGCAGATAAGGAAAATAAAACAGTTCTGGAAATAATGGCTCAGCTTTTTTAGAAGGGCGGGTCCCTCCATTTTGTTATCCCTAGCTGTACCCAAATTTACCCCTTCCTCTGGGCGGATGCCCATACTCCCTCTGAACATACAGTTCTACAGGATGACTTAATCCTTGCTTCTCATTCTTACACATTCAAATCTCCTTTTATCCCTTGATTCTATATTCTAGAATTCCTACTGGTGTCACCTTACCCCCCCCCCCTTTTCACTTTTCGGTTGATTGAAATGCATTGTAATTTAAAGAACCATGTCTAACCCTGAGCCATGTGGTATATGTTTGTTTTCCTTTTCCTTTTGGTGACCAAAAGTATTAATCTATAATTTGCATGAATTGTCATTTTCCTTTTGGTTTGGTGTAGTCTGGCTGTTTTATTTATTTTTTTTTTGTTTGTCTTTGTTTTTTTCTCTCTCTGTATTGATGTTTCTTATATGCAAGGCCCCTAGAATTCTGCGGCCGCAGAATTTTGCGCAGAACTTGCAATCTACTGCAGAACTTCTGCGGTGCCACAGAATTCACTCTTCTTGGTGATTTTTTATTAATATTTCTGTTTATCCATAGAATCTGGTTCCCTTCCCCTCTTTTTACATCCACCCCCATATGCTCAGAATGTGATGTTATCATTGCTATAACATCATACATTAACTAACGAAATGGCTGCATTCTGCAACAGAAATGAACAATCACTTATCTACCACAGCTCCCACTGCCAGAGATGGTGGCACAGCACATCATGCACGGTGATATTTGCTCAACCTGCACTACAGCCTAATACTATTTTCAGTCTTACATTATTGCACTAGGGCCAACTTAAACAAAACCTTGTCAATAGCACAGGCTTGTTAAGTCCATACCTCACTTTGTACAGACCTATTTGTGCCTTTGAGGTATAGAGATGACTCTGAAATGAATAACTGGTAAAATGAATTTAACAGTCATTTTTAAGAAAAATAAAGTAATTATGCCCTAAAACGTGGAATATAATAATGTGTAGACCTGTTGAAAGACTAGACCTGTTAAATAAATAATTGCACTGCACGCATTTTTGCCAGGGTTATTGATTACATATTGTCATTGGTTGATAGAGTCACCTAAAAGTTATGGAGAAATGTTGTGTGCAGGGACAGTTGTTGGGCCAGAAGGTAGCATGCTGTGTTTCCGTGCCGGCAACTCAAGTTCAGAGATTAGCTCTGGGAGCTGGCTGGGCAGCACAAGGACTGGTGGAACACATCACTGCTCAGAGCTTGGGAAGATATGGTGCAGTGTTCTGTCACATGGTGGACACATTGTGATGGGCTGGAGTGCTCTATCTCACAACTGTTTCACATGCATGTCATGGCCTGATAGTGTTCCGCAGTGTGTCAGGGTAAGCAAGTTGACATGAAAAATGAGTTTTGCAATAACTTCTCTATTCCATTTCCAATAGGACCTGTATGGATGAGGATGCAGGTTCATGGAAATTAAAAAAAACATATATGTATAAATATATATATATATATATACACACACACACACACACACACATATACACACATACAGTATCTCTCTCTCTCTCTCTCTAACCATACACACACACACACATTTGTATGTATTTTATAGATTGCATATAAATATATAAGTGATAGATAGTGGAAACCTCATGAATGGTGTAGAAAGCACATACAAATATGTAAGTGATAGACAGTGGAAACCTCATTAGTGGGATAGATAGCAAGCATATAGAAATACCTTATTTATCACATAAGATCCCCTTTGCATATGCCATTTATGCAACAGGCTAGGACCTTAAGGGAGAGACATTTGTTTTGCTTTTTTAGGCATAAAATTATTTTTATAAATCTGTTATTTTTTTAACTAGTGTTACTGTGCTTTCCACCATCCTGACTGCTATAACTACTGCCATGAAAGTGATGTCAGGATGACAAGCTGACACTGTGATGTGGTAGTTTGTTAGTGCTGCAGAACTTCCACAGAAATTACAAACCACCGCCGCAGAAGTTCTGCGGCAAATGGTAGTCTTGCCGCAGAACTTGGTTCTACTGTGCCGCAGAAAAGTAGGGGCCCTGCTTATATGTCTAAATGGTATGTGTGGTTATAGCTTGTGAGTTGTGTTTGTATTTTTATGTTTTGGAAAATCAATCAAATTACTATTCCCCCCCCCCCAAAAAAAAAGAAAAGGCTCTACACATCCTGCACATGACCTAACTACCAGTAAAACCAATAAACAATATACTAAACACACGAAAATAAACACACAAAATGAAACTAATAAAGATCTACCTTAACACACCAAACAGCACAAACACACTAACCAAACCACCAGCAACCCCCAAACCCCCCAAAAAAATAGTTAAAAGCTAAACTAAGGCCCAGTGACGTGGAGGACTAAGGTGCTGGCACCTTACCTCCTGCCACACCGGTGACCCATGTTTGGGCTTGAGCACGGGTTGCTGGGGGTCAGCTGGTGGGGGAGGACCGAGTGGCCACCAGGCAGCTCTCCTCTCCTCTCCCAGATTTGGGAGGTTAGCCTTCACTGCCTTTCGGGGGGGGGGTATGCGTTAGGTCAGGTGGAGGGATTGGGGCTGTTGAGGAAAAGGAGTACATGCGTGCCTCCATGCACACACACGGCCTTGCACTAGGGCTCTGAGAACATAACGGGAGAAAATTAGGTGGAAAAAAACGAGGTTGGGCTCAATGAAGCCCTCCCCCAGCACCAACGGCCCACCTGGTCTCAGAGTCAGTGGAAGACTTGGGACGGCTGGTGACTGTGGGATGGGCTGATGCAGCTGCCCAGCCTGCCAGGGAGTAAAAACATCTATATGGGGGAAAAAAAAAGCTAAACTAGACACAAGAAAAGTTCTACGCTGACTACACTGACACCAGAATCCTGTGGGCAAAAAACAAGGTGCACAATCAGAAGTCAGTCCCAATCTTGCTGAAACATTAACTGTCTCATAAGAGTAGTAGTGAAAAACATCCAGCTTAACAGAAAAGATGAATAATAGTGTCCAACATATGAATTATAGCAATAAGCTGATGGAAATAATAGTAGGACTCTCACCTATATAGTCCAACTAAAACAAGTGGTGGAAATCTGATAAGTTTGTGACCAAGGGCACTCTCACTCCCCCTGGCCGATTAAAAGATGTAAAAATTTAAAACAGAAAATCCAAACAATTTGTTCTGGATCCGAAGACTCTCTCACAGTCTGCGGGCACCAACTTTTTTTTTTTTTTTTAATAACTCTGCTTTTTGCTCCTCTGCCAATCATCGGGATCTGTTCTGGTCATGGACCCCCTTGCCTCCACCTCTGGATGTGCCCGCACTCGCCCTGTTATCTCTGGCTTGCCCTCCAGAGAGCGGAGTCGCAGCATCGACACCCATATCGGGCCACGCAACATATATCTGGTCGGGGAGCCAGCTCCTAGAGGCTGATTGAGGCATCAGGGGCAGAGCTTCATTTAGATGGCCAGGCACAGGATGTTATTTTCTCCCCTGTGAATGGGGCAGAGTCGTGCAATGACGTCCGGCGTCTGACCTGCCCCAAGTTCAATTTGGCATCGATGCCGTGGTGAACCCAGCCTCTGCTAGGTGTCGCAGTGTCACCGAGTACCCAGACCCTCCCCCCCGGAGAAGGAGAGCAGTCCTACGGATGCTCGATCCTTCTCCCCCGGCCGGCCCTCTGACAACTCAGGTCCATTCCCGAACCCAGGTCGACGGCACCGCAAGCAGAATACCAACCACTGCGCCAGCAGGCCGGCATACGGGCACCAAGTTTAATTTTGAAGAAGACTGGCGGACCCAATAACCTCAGTAGACAGCAAAATACCCAGGCAAGCAATTCAGACAATTCAGGGTTCAATCAAACTGGAAAAATAGGTCACCTTCAATAAGAGTAGCTCTGGTGGCTTTCAGGCAGACAGAGTACAGATCAGTGCTCTACAACCATTATAAGAGCTGAAACATTTCAGGTCAAAACAAAAGAAATGGGCAAGCTGGAACTGGCCAAGAAAAGCTCAGGCAGAACCCCAATCTGGAAGATAACACAAAGACTCACTCAGGCAGACCACTCTGGTAGGCTCCAGAACAAACTCCTTCTCTGCAGTATTCAGCAGAGCCCCATCAGTGCCCGAAAAGTCATTCAACAAAAAGAAATACAGCTGCCAATTCCAGGAACACTGCTAATACAGATGCCAAAAATCACTAAAGGTAGATGGGACTAGAAACAAACGGAGAGCGCACCGAGAGTGGTCCACAGTTGCCTGTAAACGACGTTAAAGAAAAAATTACTCACTTTAGTTATTGTGTTTCTTCTAATGGAGTCTTGCTGTATTCTGACATATGCAGTTAGCCCCAGCACTTGAACTGTTCTGGAGAGAGAGAGTTAACTCTATGCAGGAAGCATAGACGTTGAGCTGGAGCTCAGTTTCAAACCTCTGTCTGCAGCACTTTAAGTGTAACTGTCATATTCTTATGAGCTATTACTAACTAACTATACTTCTATGGTGGAAATTGTAAAGGAACATAAGCCAGCAGGCAACAAATTGGGTTCCCCAAAGACTCAAGTTGAGAACCCCAAAATAATAACCAGGTAGTGAACCAACATACAACTACCAAAAAACAACATAACAATAACCCACTCCCCCCTTCTAGAAAGGAGGCGTGCCAAGTACACCCCTGAGGTGCAACACTGTACCTGCCAGCCCACTTCCCAAAAACAGGTTCTGAGAGGGGAGGCAGGTCAGAATACAGAAAGACTCCATTAGAAGAAACACAGTTACTAAGGTGAGTAATTTTTTCTTCAAACAACATGAAGTCTTGCTGTATTCTGATGTATGCAGACTACCAAGCAGCACCGCCATGGAGGGGGGTACCGAACCTATTTTGGGAATAGGCTGTGCAGTACTGCTGTCCCAAACTGAGCATCACTCCTAGCCTGGATGTCCAGAGAGTAATGCTTGGTGAAAGTATGTACAGTTTTCCAGGTGGCTGCTTTGCATATTTCTAGTAAAGGTATATCCCTGGCAGCAGCCAGGGAAGCAGCTGTACCCCTAGTCGAATGAGCCCTCAGGCCTGAGGGGGGTAGTTTGTCTAGCTTTTCATAGCAGAATTGAATACAAGAGAATATCCGCCTGGCAATATTTCTCTTAGTAGCAGGCTTACCTTTCCCCACTTCACCATAAGTGAGAAACAATTGGGGACATTCATACCCAAGTGCCTTAGTATGCTCAATGTCGTAACCAAGTGCCCTCTTAACATCCAAACTATGTAATCTTCTTTCTCCTGAAGAAAAATGATCAGTGAAGAACACAGGAAGAGACATGGACTGGTTCAGATGAAAATCCGAGACCACTTTGGGTAAGAACCTCCTATTGGTTCTAAGGACCATCTTGTCTCTAGGGAATGAGATAAAATATGGCTCCACTGACAGAGCTTGTAATTCACGAAAATGCCTGGCAGAAGTGATAGCTACCAGGAACACGATTTTCCAAGTCAAATACTTGAGTGTGGCTGAAGGCAAAGGCTCAAAAGGGGGTTGCATGAGTTGAGCAATGCAAACATTAAGATCCCAGACAGGGGTAGGGTCCCTAAAGGGAGGGTTGGTATGAACCAAACCTTTAAAGAATTTACAGAAGACAGGATGAGATGCCAGAGAGGAAGCCTTCCCTGCTGACAGGAATGCAGATACAGATAAATGAACTTTTAAAGTGGCTGGCCTGAGGCCTAGGTCATTAAGATGAACCATGTAATCCAGAACTGTAGGCAGATCAGCAGTATCCGGTAAAATATCCTTATTGGAACACCAAATACTGAACCTCTTCCATTTGGAATTATATGTTTTTCTGGTGGCAGGTTTTCGAGAGGCTTTGAGAATATCCAGCACCCCCTGAGACAGGTGCAGACCTGCATACTCTAACTCTTTAAGAGCCAAGCCTTGAGGTTGAGAGACTGAAGGTTGGGGTACCAGATTTTTCCCTGAGAAGAGGTTAGCAGATTGTGCCTCTTGGGAAGAGATAGGGGAAGATGGACTGCTAGGAACAACAGAGGATACCAAGGCTGTCTGGCCCAGTCTGGTGCAATCAGGATCACCCTGCATGGTTGTGACCCGATCTTGACCAGGACCTTGAATAACAGGGGAAAGGGAGGAAAGGCATAAAGGAATTTGCCCCCCTCCCCCCAAATCCAGAACCAGAGCATTCAGGGGAACTGTGCCCATGACTGGAGGCCTGCAACAGAAGAGAGGAAGTTGATAATTGTCTGGGGCTGCAAAGAGATCCATCTCCAGAGTGCTCCACCTGGAGAAGACTACTTTCAGTATGAAGGGGTCCAGGGCCCATTCGTGGTGGCCCTGAGATATCCTGCTCAGGGCATCTGCTAGCACACTGTCTTTCCCTGGTAGATGGACTGCTACTATGGATGCTTGCAGGCAGGGCATAAGCCAGAGGCCATATTTTCATGGCTTCTGTGCACAAGGCCATAGACCGAGTGCCTCCCTGCTTGTTGATGTACCACATGGTGGTGGTGGTGTCTGTCATGAACTTAAGCACTTTGTTCCTACTAAGTCCGAGAAAGCTTGGAGAGCCTGGAATACTGCCCTGAGTTCCAGAAGATTGATAAGAAGTAGAGACTCCTGAGGAGACCAACACCTTGTGCTGTAAGCGCTCCCAGGTGGGCTCCCCAGCCCAGGAGAGAGGCATCTGTGGTTACTGCCACTGAATGAGTCTGACTGATGAAGGGATTCCTTGTCTGAGATTGTCCTGATCCAACCACCATTGGAGAGCTTGGACCAGAGTCTGAGTCACTGGGATCAATTTGGTTAGAGGATCTTTTTTTTCTGAGACCAAAACAACCTCAGGTGGAACTGAATGTCCTCATTTAAAATTTGGCTCCCTGTACCACCACAGTGGAAGCTGCCATGTGGCCCAGAAGCTGAAGAAAATATCTTGCTGGTTGAGACACCATAAGGCAGAAAGAGGAAGCAAGATCTGTAAGTGCCTTCACCCTTGCCAAGGGAAGAAAAGACTTTCCCTGCACAGTATCCAACTCTACCCCTATGAAGGTGAGGAGTTGTACTGGTTCGAGAACTGACTTTGACAGACTGAGAAGAAAATCTAGAGAAGTGAGTAACTGTTGTGTAACTTGTAGGTCTGACTTGACTTGGTCTGGAGACTGCCCCACAATGAGCCAGTCGACCAGGTATGTGAAAATAGAGATCCCCTGTCTCCTGAGAAAGGCCACTACTACTGCTAGGCACTTTGTGAAGACCCTTGGGGCTGATGTTAGGCGGAAGGGCATTGAACTGATAATGACCTGAAGGCAATTCGAACCTGAGGTACTTTCTGTGGGAGCACCTGATTGGGATGTGAAAGTAGGCATCCTTTACTCCCAGAGTCACCATTTTGAATTTTGGTTTTAAGATGTGCTTGTTTAGATATCATAGGTCTAGGATGGGCCGCCACTCCCTTGTCTTTTTTGGGGTAAGGAAATATTTGGAATACAGACCCTTGCCCCTGTGCTGAGTAGGAAAGTACAGTTATGTAAGAATTTACCGTAACAGTAGATATTCGAGAGAGGCTCTTGCAGTAGGTAATTACTAATAGGACTGAAGCCGGCAGACATCCTGACCCCATGGAAAAATTTCTAGCTAGCAGTCTCTGGCGGGGGACCTCCCCCACGTCAGGTGACCGATGTCAGTATAAAGGGGCGGTCCCCCACACTCGCCTTCCAGTTCTTTCCCACCAAAGGCCAAAAAAGGCTAGAGGAGAGAGAAGCAGATGTTTCCTTCACTGGAAAAGGAGCTGAAAAAGCTCAGGAGGATGGAGAGTGGGAAGGTATTGCCTATTGCAAGAGCCTCTCTCGAAGATCTACTGTTATGGTAAGTTCCTATGTAACTGTACTATCTTACTTCGAGAGGGCTCTTGCAGTAGGTAATTACAAATAGAACTGAGTCCCAAGCAGTCTGGAACAAGCAGAAGAAAATGGGAGGAGGAAAACTACCCAAAAGTAGACCCTCTGGCTGTGAAGGTCTTAGGAAAGAAGACCTTGCAGAACAGCCAACTCGAAGACCGCACTGCGGCTAGAGGCAATGTCCAAACCATAGTGTTTCATAAAGGTATGGACAGAAGTCCAAGTTGCAGCTGCACAGATGTCTGCCGCTGACACATTCTTCAAACAAGCAGCAGAGGCAGCAACCCCTCTGGTGGAGTGGCCTCTCACTTGACCCGGCAGGGTCTTGTTGTACTTATCATAACAGAAAGTGATACAATGAGCCAACCATTTAGATAGGCATTGCTTAGAAACAGTATTGCCTTCTCTTTTAGGAGCAAAAGAGACAAACAGTTGATCGGTCTTTCTGAGATCCTTCATCCTGGAGGTGTAGTATCTCAGAATTCGTTGAACATCCAAAGTATGCAAGAGGTACTCCCCTTGACTGGAGTGCTGCATAAAGAAAGCAGGCAGCTCTATGGATTGATTCAGCGTAGATTCCGCTACCACCTTGGGAAGAAACTTAGGGTTGGTACGCAGAGCCACACGTTCCTTATGAAAAATCAAATACAGGATTTTGCACATCAGGGCCTGGAGCTCGGAAATCCTTCGAGCAGAAGTAATGGCCACAAGGAAGAGAGTCTTCCATGAAAGGAACTTTAGGTCTGCTGAGGCTACCGGCTCGAAAGGAGGCAGAGTAAGCTTCTCAAGAATAAAATTCAAATCCCAAAGAGGAGCAGGAATCCAAATGTGGGGTCTCAAGTGGAGGACCCCTCTAAGAAAGGTTTTGGAGAGTTCCAGTTGCGCAAAAGTCCTGTCCCCAAAAGGAACACGGTAAGCCAAAATGGCCGCCATGTGAACCTTCAGAGAGGAATGACCGAGACCCAGATCAAAGAGGTGTCGCAAGTAATCCAAAAGCCGCCCAACAGAGCATGAGAAAGGCTCGAAATCTTTGGAAGCGGCCCAAATAGAGAACCATTTCCATTTCATGGCATAGGTAGCTCTAGTGGAGGGCTTCCTGGCCTTCACCAGATTCTCAGCCACCAGTGGGGAAACCCCAAATCGGGCTTGAGCTACGTCTGCAGGAGCCACGCATGCAACTGAAGGGACCTGAGACCTGGATGTACCAGGGTCCCCCGATCCTAGGTCAGCAAAAGTTGTGACAGAGGAAGAGGAGGTTCCTCCGAATACTGTTGCAGAAAAGAGAACCAAACTTTCCTGGGCCAGAAAGGAGCGATAAGAATCATGAGAGCTCCTTCCAAGCTGAGTTTCTGTAAGACCCTCGGAATTAAGGGGATCAGGGGGAAGGCATAGACGAATCTTCCTTTCCCGTCTAGAGAGAGAGCATCTCTCAAAAAAAAATGCCACGCCCCGGAGCGAGCGGACAGAAGATGGGAAGTTTTGCATTGAGAGCAGACACAAACAGGTCTACTTGAGGGGTTCCCCAGCATAGAAAGATAGCGTCTGCTACCCCCTGATCTAGTTCCCACTCGTGAGTGTGAGCAGATGAACGACTGAGGTGGTCTGCCAACGTGTTCTCGACCCCCGGGACGTAAATGGCCATGAGATGAAGACTGTGCTGCACTGCCCATTCCCAAACCAGCACTGCCTCCCCGCAGAGAGGGTAGGAACAAGTTCCTCCCTGTTTGTTGATGTACCAGACTACACATGTTGTCCATCTGTCTGCCAGATGTCTGGGAAGCAGATAAAGATGCAGAGCCTGAAGAGCGTAAAGCATGGACCGAAGCTTGAGCCCATTTATGTGGAGAGATTTTTCAAGCTTGGACCAGGAGCCCTGGGTCCTGTGAGGCCCGAGATGGGCTCCCCAACCCTCACCCAAGTCATCTGTAGTCATCATCTGGGAGGGGTGAGAAAGGCAGAAGGGAACTCCCCAGCAAAGGTTCTCCTGAACTGTCCACCACTGTAAGTCCCATGCCATAGGATTAGAGACCAGAACAAGTTGATCTAGGTCGTCCACCAGCTGATCCCACTGAGACCGAAGCATCCACTGAGAGATTCTCATGTGGAGCCGAGCGTGAGGGACTATCGGAATAGCAGTCGCCATGAACCCGAGTAGGCGAAGGACTGACCTGTCGCTGACCTGCCTGTGGCTGGACAACAGGCTGACCTGAGCCTGGAGTGAGGCCGCCCTGTGCAGTGGCAGGAATGCATGCCGGAGGACGTGTCCAGGATCGACCCAATAAACTGGAGCCTCTGGGACGGGATCAGGAGACTTGGCCTGATTGACAGTAACACCCAGGCAGGCAAAAACCTGCAGGGTAAGGGAAAGGAAGCGCAGGAGTTCCTCCCTGGACGAGGCCACCAGAAGCCAGTCGTCCAGGTATGGGAAAACCTGCACCTCCTGGGTACGTAGGTAGGCCGTTACCACTGAAAGGCATTTGGTGAATACTCAGGGCACCGAGGAAAGACCAAATGGGAGGGCCTTGAACTGGTAGTGGTCCCCCTGGAACACAAAACACAGGTATTTGCGGTGGGAAAGGTGAATAGGGACATGCAGGTAAGCATCCTGCATGTCCAGAGCGCACAGCCACTGTCCCAACTGAAGAAGGGGCAGAAGACTCTGCAGAGAGAGCATCCTGAACCTTTTGTACTCCACGAACAAGTTCAGGGAGCTGAGGTCAAGAATCTGCCTCAAATCCCGTGAATTTTTCGGGACCAGGAAGAAATGGGAGTAGTAACCCATCCCCCGAAGATGGGGAGGAATAGGCTCTATCGCCTCCTTCAGAAGAGAGGATATTTCTTCCTGAACCAGAAGAAAATGTTCTGGGGAGTAAGACGACCTGGGGGGGGGGGGTTAGAGGCGGTTTCCGAAGAAACTCTATAGAGTGTCCTTCTGTGATCAGCTGGAGCACCCAAGCATCTGAAGTGATCCTCTCCCAACCCGGTAGATGGAGGGAGAATCTTCCTCCTACTGGTTCCTCTGGAAGGCCCAGAGGCTGTGGGAGAGGAAAGGAGTCAGGATGTGTGGGGCAGTGTTGCGGCTGAAGCCCCCGCTGCTTTTTTGGGTGGGGGGGCTTGGCAGCTGGAGGGGCCCGACGTTTGCTGGCCTGCTTTCCCTGAGGTTTCGCCTTTTGCCGAGAACGTCTGTGAAAGGGACAACGCTGAGCCTGAGGGGGGCTGTACACTGAGTCAACTGACTTAAGTGCAGTACCCTTCTCCTGCAGATCAGTGATGATGTCCTTGACATCGCCCCTGAACAGCACTGAACCACTGAAGGGCACATCCTGGACAGCAGACTACACCTCCAGGACCAAACCTGACACCCGGAGCCAGGCATGATGCCGCAAACCCACGGCGAAAGCTGAGCTCCAACCAGCAGTGTCCACTGCATCATATGTGGCATGAAGCATGTGCCGACTGGCCGAACGCGCAGACTGGACTAGATCCGCCACTTCCTGCTTTGTCTGAGACTCAGGAAGGGAGTCCAATTTAGCCTCCACCTCACTAAGGATCGCCTTCTGGTAATCCTCCATATGACCAACATAATTCAGGGCCCTAATACCCAGAGTGGAAGAAGCGTAGACCTTCTTTCTGTACTGGTCCAGAAGGCGGGATTCCTTGTCAGGTGGTGACGAGCTCAAGTGCTTGGGGTTAGCCGTCCAGCCGTGAGCGGCGCTAATCACGACCCAATCAGCTCGAGGGTGTGAATTTAAAGAGTCAACACCCTCTGGAGCCTGATAAAGCCTGTCCGACTTCCTAGGAAGGGGGGCTAATGCCAACGGTTGCTTCCAAATGGTGGCAACAAGGTTGGCATGAGGCTCAGTCCAGGGTATCACCAGGGTAGGAGCGGTCTCGGGCAGATCCAGGTGCGCAGCAAGTTTCTTACGCTGTGGATTCGGCCCCAAGGAATGCCACTGATGAACTGCCTGGATTTTACGCAGCAACTCCGAAAAGGCAGGATCCTCTGGAGGAGTCCTCGGCCTGGGCTTGTCTGGTGTGCGTGGCTCGTCATCTGGGTCAGAACAACCATCGGAGTCATCAGAGGTCTCCGAGGAGGATGAAGAGGAAGAAGACTCCGCCTCCCAGTGTGGGAGAGGAACGGATCCCTTGGGAATCCCTCGGAGAAGCGTATCCTGCCCTGGAACTGGAGGACTCGCCTCTGGTATCTGGAGGTGGGGAGGGGGTCTCTGGCCTCCGACGTAGGGGGTCCGGAACCGGGACCGGCGTCGGTAGATGGCTCTCTACCTCCCTGGTGAACTCAGCCTTGGCCTCAGCCCAACAGGAAGCCAGAGTCTCCTTCAAGTCCACCGGCAGCTAAGGGGGCAGTGGAGGAGGAGGAGGAGGAGGAGGGGAATACGGATACTGAGAGTATCCGTAAGGCGCATATTCGTATTCCGACGGTGGGAAGCCTGGCGTCAGGTACTGGGGCACCGTGTACTGCAATGTCGGGTAGGCCAGCGTCGGGTACTGGGGTGCCAGATACTGCAGGCCTAGGTACGACAGCGTCAGATAGGACAGGGTCGGATACCCAGGCACCAGGGGGCCTGCGGGAGCAGAAGGTCCCAGAAATGGCCCAGCGGGTGGGCCCCGAATGGGAGGCCCAGTGGGCGGCAGGCCCTGTGTAGGGGCAGCGTCCGGCAATGGGATATTGTTGAGCATCAGGTAGGCTGGCGTCGGCGTCCGAGGATCCGGCGTCAGTTCATCCGGCCCAGCAGGAGTGAAACCAGATGGCAGCATACCCACCTCCTCTGTGTCACCCAGGGAAGAAGGATTACCATCCCCAGGATCCAGCAGAGGAGACGCTGGTGCCTCGGAGTGCAATGAGCATTGCGGAGAGCTCAGGACGATGGACAGGCCTGAAGAGACCGTCATCGGCTCTAAATCCGAGTGGACGTCGGAGGAGCTGACGTCCTCTTATCGATGGGATCTGGGCGGATGTCGGAGGAGCCGGCGTGCGACCTATCAGACCCAGTGCTTGAAGGCTGCGAAGGAGGGGAGGCCTTACGGGTGCTAGGGAGTTGGCCATGCTGTCTCTGAGGGTCGAGTGTCTTAACGGCCTTACCCAGGAGGGCATCGGAGGAGCCAACGTCCGACTTATCAGGGCCATTTGAACCACAAGGCCACCGCCCAGCGTCTTAAGTGGGGCGGCTGCCTCCTTGAACCGAGGCTCCCAAGAGTCGAGCAAGAGCCCGATGGGAGGGCTGACCCTGTCTTAGAAGCCTCCAGGCGGCCGCCACGGAGCAGCTCCCGGGGGCAACCTGCACCGCGGACTCAGCCAAGGCCGCGCGATCGATGAGGAGTCCCGTCCTTCTTCTTGTGGTGGACCTCCAGAGAAGTCGAAGCCCGCTAAAGTTTTTTAAGTTCCTTTTCCATGGAGGTCATTTTTTGTTTAAGAATGTGGGCCTCCAGGGACTGCTGCCTCCGCTTTCAGGTGGCCGCGTTAAACTGCTGGCAGAGCAGGTACTTCTCACCAGGATGATCGAGGCCTAGATAAAAAAGGCACTGGGAATGTCCATCCTTATGCGGGAACTGGGCGCCGCAAGAATCGCACTTGTTTTTGTGCTCGGAGGGAGTCGGGGACGACATACATGGCAGCTGTAGGTAAGGCTGATGAAAATCAGGAAAAAAGTAGAAAATAGGTGGTAAAACTACCGACAATTGACTGCAAAGCAGTGAACTTAACCGCGAGGCGCTGCACGAGCTAACAGCAAGAAAGAGCTGGAAGGCAGCTGTGGGGGACCGCTCTTTTATACCGACGTTGCCTGACGTCAGTCACCTGACGTGGGGGCGGTCCCCCGCCAGAGACTGCTAGCTAGAAATTTTTCCGTGGGGTTGTGACGCCTGCCGGCTTCAGTCCTATTTGTAATTACCTACTGCAAGAGCCCTCTCTCTCTCTCTCTCTACAGCCCTGAGGGTTAGCAGAGAGAAAACCTCTGCTTCTAAAGCAGTGGTCTCAGAAAGATTTGCCAGTCGAAAGGACCTGGCCCTCAATTTTGGGAACTTTGCAAAACTGAGGGCCAATCCCTGACTTACAACCTCCGGGACCCACCTGTCTGAGGTAACAGACTTCCAGGCCTGGAAGTAGTAAGCCAGCCTGCCTCTTACTGGGATTGGGGAGTCAACCCGGGCTGACACATCAGGGTGTCTGCATGGCAGGAGCCTTGGACTGAGAGAAGGATGCAACCTTGCTCATCCCCCTTCTACCTCTCCCTCTGAAGAACCCCCTCTGTGGAAAGGGAGAGGAGGCCTGCGCTTGGTAAAAAGGCCTGTGAAAAGGCCTGCCCCTACCCCTAGACTACTGCCTCTGAGGAGTTGCCTGCCTTTCCCTGGCCTGTGCACTCCTGTAGTTGGTCTGATACTTGTCTATTTTCTTCATGTAATTCTCTGTCTTCTCCCCAAACAGAGAATTACCCACCACAGAGAAATCCATGGCCTTAGCCTGGGTGTCCTGTGAGAGGCGAGTACATCTGAGCTAAGCAAACCTCCTAAGAGACACAGATGTAACCATGACTTGTGATGCCACATCATTCGAGTACACAGCAGCATGAAATTGAATTTTGGATGCCTCAATCCCACCAGCAGCCACCTCCTCCAGATCCTTGGCTAGATGGGGGCAGGCCTGTTTAGCCAACTCCAGAACAGTATCCCATCTAGACTTCTGGTATCTGGCTGTGTAGGCCATATAATTCACCTGAGTCCCAAGGAGGATGCTAAGTACTGCTTTTTGGCCTGTGCATCCACCTTCCTAGAGTCTTTATCTGGGGGTGTGTGAAGCCAAGGGTATGTTAGCCTTGTCACAGGCTGCAGCCTGCACTACCCCAACATGGCTGCATTGGTGGAACAAGAACTCTGTCCCCGAGCCTGAAAGCTTATACCTCCTGTCAATTCTTTTATCCACAGGAGGCAAAGAATTTGGTGTTTGAAGAATTTTCTGTGTCTGTTTCCCAAAGGATTTAAGTAGGGAATAGACAATCTCTTGGACTCTGGGATGTCCATCCTTTCCACAAAATCAGGCTCCTCTTGTTCCTCAACAGCTTCAACCAAGGGAAGCTGGAGGATATCAGCCACTTTCTTGTTGAACAAATAGTGGGATGGGAACTCAGAAAGCCTGGGAGGGGAAACATTAGAAGGCCTGCCTGGGGAGATGTCCGGTTCGATGGGCTCATCCAGACCTTCATCACCATTATCCTCATCATCGTCGTCTTGTTCTTCCTCCCCCTCCGGTTCATAAAATTCATCCGGAATATATTCCGGAACCGGGGGAACCAACCAAAGTGAGCGCCTACCGAGAGGCGCCGGATCAGACGGAGCCATTCCACAATACTTATTGCCCAGGATATTTCTTCGGAGGTTCTGGATCCAAACTGGATGACTTCCTCTTGTGCTTCAATGGAACTGACCCCCTCAGGGTCACCCAGGTCAGTGGGCACTCCCTCAGGTTCGGTAGGAACCGAACCGGGCTGGCCATCCGGATTAGCAGACTTCTCAGCCTCCTTTTACCTGAGCCTACCCAACCTCTTTTCCAGGGTGGCCTTCGGGAAATTTTTACAAATTTGGCAGTCTGAATCGAGGTGGTCAAACCCCAGACAATAAACACAAATGGTGTGAAGGTCTGCCTTAGCAAAGGCATCCCCACACTCACCACAGTGTTGAAACCCAGTGGGCCCGTTCTTTTTCTTGGGTTTCTCAGACATGGCCAGGCTACAACTTACCCTTTAGCTATTTAGCCAGGCAAGACCCCCCTATCGGTTACCAACCGTGTTAACGGGTTGTGGAAAAAAATGTGTAAAATCACGTCTTTTTGAAACCAATAGGAACCGGTACCTCACACTACAGAAAGAATTAAAAAAAACTAAAACAATCGGTTCCTAACTGGACCGATCCACCTGTTTTACAATTTCCACACAAAAATACAACAATTTTAACCTATGGTCCACTACCTACAACACTTACTGTACCGCAGACAGGGATCTGAAGTTGAAATAAAAGACAAATCGGTGATTAAACCGATGGATTCTAAACCGAACTGACTGTAGAGAAGGAGCAGTCTCCGGAGCGACTGTTCAGTTAGGCAGAGTGAAGAATCTGATGGTTACACTTTGAAGTGCTGCAGACAGAGGTTTGAAGTCGAGCTCGAGCTCAATGTTCTATGCTTCCTGCATAGAGTTAACTCTCTCCTCTCTGGAGCAGTTCAAGTACTGGGGCTAACTTGCTTACGTCAGAATACAGCAAGACTTCATGTTGTTTGAAACAACCCTAAACTAAAAACAAAAGAGCTAGCTCCTAATGTTAACTCACTAGAGCCCCTGACTATCACTCCCCACCTAAACCTATCCACTATCTGAAACAAATGTAGCAGAAAGTAAACAAAAATGAAGTATAATGTAAAATAAAAGTAAATAAAAATGAAAAAAATGGGCTACAAAACCAGGGTTCTCCCTAACAGAACTCCCTATGCTCGCTGGTCAGCCCAGCGTGGCCACCGTCTAGGTAAGGGAAGACCTGGAGCCTGAGTTTTCTTAGATGAGCCACAAGGGTTTTGTAAAGACTCATGGCACTGAAGGCAGCCCAAAGGGCAGGACTTGAAACTGATAATGCTGACCTAGTAACACAAAGCAGAGGAATCTGTGGTGGCTGGGGTGAAATGAAAATGATGTACCTACCGTAATTCCTGATCTTTCTGTGTATCTTCACCATTCATCACATTTGGGTTTTGGCCGGAGGTCACAACCCCGCCTGAGCCTTTTTTTGGGGGATGGGCAGAGTCGACACACTGATGGCGCTGCCCTCGAGGCCGACACACTGCGTGGCGCTCATGGGTTGGCCATTAGGTGTCGTCGACCCTGCCCTCCCGCCAGTTCTGAGTCACCGTAGAGTAAGAAAGGGTTGGGAGGGAAGGACAATAAAGTCCAAGGGACAGACAAAGGAAAAGATATATAAACTAAAAGGAGAAATAAACGACGTAGAGGACAGATAGGAGATTGAGAAAAACTAAGGGGATTGGGAAAGGGCCCCAATCTCTTGAATCATAAAAGGAAAGGGAAGGAGGGAAGGAAGAACAAGAAGTGGGAGGGGGGGAGGACATACCCTGGATTTACTGGCTGTTCCCAAACTGGATTAAGAGCTGCGAAGGAGTAGCCAGAAGGCTGAACTGCCAGAATTCAAGGCACAGAATCACTGGCAACTAATTCCAGCAGGAGTAGAAGAGGTTATCCTGGGATAGAAGGGGACAGGAATCCAGGGCTGTGCCCCCCCCCCCGAACCAAATAACTGGATAGGGGAGAAACAATAAGTTTCCTTAATTAAAAATGAGGGACGAGTCCTTAAGGACAAAGACGGAGGAGGATTGGGGGGGAGAGAGAGAGAGAGAGAGAGAAAAGAGAGGGCAGCAACAAACCCCCACCCCCAAAGGGGTAGAGCCAAGGCATTGAGGAGTGAACCACCCACTCCACTGATCCCACTCCCCCCTGCCAAAAGGTAAAAATCCCCATGTGCCCAAGGTCACCCCGCTCCTGACCAGTGGAAAGGAAGGGAGGGAAGAGGGGGGCACACAGGGTGAGGGGGACCCAGAGACTGAAGCCCCAGGGGGATGGAGGGTGGAATTTATGATGAAAGGTGAAGCTACACAGAAAGATCAGAAATTACGGTAGGTACGTAATTTTCATATCTTATCTGTGTCAATCTTCACCATTCATCACATTTGGATGAGTACCGAGCCCCCCGAAGGGGGCCCTAGACCCTAAAGGACTAAGTCACTTAGCTCCCAGTGGGGAAAAACACTCAGAGGGACAATCTTTACAGGCGTCATGCAGGCCGAGACTGGGGAGAGGGAACACGGACCCCCCGGAGGGGGCAGGAGGTTGCCCCGACAGACGCCACCTCACCCTATGGGAGAAAAGGTGGGTTCTCTGGTACGCGGTGGAAATCACCCTACGCTGGGCCAAGGTTGACAACCAGGAAAGACGTAGCCATGCTGTCCACTGTCTCCATGACCCTGGAAGCTACTTCACTGGCGTCATAAGATGCCATCGCTTGGTGCCTTGCTAGCTCCAGGTCATGTGCAGGAGAGTGCAATGGCTTGTCTGGTTACCTCCTAATCAGGCAAAGAGGCTAGGAGTTGACCTAGCCTAGACCACAGAAACCTATCATAGGTGGCATAGTGGGCCTGATGAGCAGAAATTGAAAGTAGCAACTGTGTAGAGTAGAAAGTCCTCCTCCCCAAGTCAAAATCCGCAGAATCTTGATCTGGGGGCCAGTCACGGTGGAGGGAGCGAAGCCCATCTGGAGTGTCCAGCTGCGTCAGTCCTGACTGAGGATGAGACATATGACCTGGAGACTCCGGGGGGGGGGGGCACAATACCTCTGGCTCAGATCCCTAGGGGCTGGGACTCCGGAAAAAGGCCTTTGCCAGAACCGCAATGACGCTTCCTGGAAAGGAGCAGGCCATGCGGGCACCACAAGGGTGGCCGCACTGAAATTGCCTAGGAAGGCACACGTCGAATGCTCCGGATTGTGCTGAGTAGGTGGGGTGACACGCAGGTCTTCCATCATCCTCACGAGGAAACGCTGATATTCAGGCAGATCAGCAGCAGAGGAGATGTGGATGGAAGGCTCCTCTCCTCCAGAAGAGGAGGGTGAGGAAGTGTAAGATCTCGGAGATCCAGAGCTTGGCTGCTCAGGGGGAAGGTGGAACACTCGCTCGTCCATGGCCCTGATGTAAGTAGGGAAGTGAGCAGCTGCACCTCTGAACTGTTCCCAGGAAAGGTCATGTAGGGCCATGAATGCCTGGGAGAGCAGGAGATGGTGACAGAGGAATGAGGGCTAAGTCCACAACATAAGGGGACCGTCCTCTGTCCGGGCAAGAGAGCACACCAGGAGCCTCAAGGGAAGGAGGAACTCCAGAAAGCCCAGCAGCTGACAGCTGATCAACCACACTGGAACTGCCTAGGCCATGCCCTGAAGAATCCCCCCTGTGAGGTGACCGGGACCATGGAAATCCAGGACGACAGTCCCTTCCCTCCAAAGACCAGGGCCCTCTCGAGGAGGCTGAGAAGGACCCGGGTGGGTCCCAGAAAAGGGTTGCCGCATAGAACCCTGACCCCTCGACCCCTCAGAATCCAAAAGAGCCCTCCTCCTCGCCAACATCATCCTAGGCATCTAATAACCATGGTCAGTCCCTGAGAGGACCACCCAGGGAGTAGAACCCTCCCCTCCCGAGTGTGCTCCGGTTGGCCCTAAAGTTGGGTGATCCAGGCACGCCACCTGAGGGGGTAACCCAACTGAGGGGGGCAGAAAATCCTCCAAGCCCAGGCTGCAGAGCAATAGCGGCCTGAACCACCGCCTGCTGGTCAGCACTCCTGACCCCAGACTTGGGGGGCTACCACCTGCTCCTCAGAGGGAGGCTGACTCCGGCCAGCCGAAGTAACCACCAGGGTGTCAACACGGGCCACCAACTCCAAAGAGTTGGACAGCCGATCCGAACCAGACTTGGAGTCCACCTCCGAAGTAGAGACTGAGGTCTGGTGCCAGACCGTACGCAGACGCCCGCTCCTGTCTTGACCGAGGCACCAGTCCGGGTGTCCACACCAGAGCCGGCACCAAACTCCCCCACAGCACCGCAAATGGTACCCGAAGAAGAGACGGCGCTGAGAGTGGCAGCAGAACCGGAGTCGATGTCTGCCACGGTGCCGTCCCGTCCCATGGCGCCATGAATGGCACCGGATTTAGAAACAGTGCTGACAGCGACACTGACAGCTCCCTGAGAGCGACACCTCCCACGGCGCCATGTTCTTGCTTGGTGCCGAGCTAGACATGGCGCTGTCCCTAGCCCTGGCGCCATGAACGGCACAGAGAAAAGAAATGGTTGAAGACGGCACGGTAGACCTTCCCACGGTGCCACCACTATCGGCGCAGTGAACAGCGTCGACAGTAGAGACGGTGCTGAGCGGCAGACCGACGCCGACTACGGCGCCATCAGGGCCCTCGACGTCGAGGCCCAAAACAGCACTGACGGACGGCTTCGAGGATGGTGCTGACCCAAGCTTTCCAGCCTGAAGAAACGACACCGGGGAGCTTTCGCCCCCAAAAGGGTGATTGCTAGAGCCTCCTGCCTGCTCCCCAGGGGGAATGAACTGGGCCTCCTGCACCGCGGAAGGGGCTTCTGCCACGGTAAGTCTACAAGAAGCGGAAGCCCCCTCCTCTGCAGTCCATATAGAACTAGAAGGGGACCCGGAGGAAAGGCAGAGAGACCGTGGTTTGGTCCCGGCTAGTGCGCGCCCGTCCCCCGAAAGTCGGCGGAGCCTGTCCAACTTTCCACGAGCGCTGTTCCAGGACACGACGATCTATAGAGAAACAGGCATCGCACAAATCCATGCCATGAAGCGGGCCAAGGCACGTAAGACAACGATCGTGATGGTCGGTAACGGAGTACTTGTAGCCACACGGGCACCGATGCATGGGAGGCTGCCCTGCTTTCAGTGACTTTTTGCCCTCCGACCTAGAACTGATCGATGGAAAAACAATGCAAAAAACAGACTCGACATCACTTAAAATAATAAAGGAACAGTCTTACCAAACAGCGGCGTTGAGTAGGGCGAAACGTAACCAGCAGGTAAACTTGGCGTCAAAGGACACGAGGACTAGACCCGTAGTTGCTTGGAGCTCCTCATGAGGTACGACCTCTACAGCGGGAGAAGAAGAACTGGTGGGAGGGTGAGGTCGATGACACTTAATGGCCAACCCGTAAGCGCCACACAGTGCGTTGGTGCATCGACTCCGCCCATCCAAAAAAAAAAAAAGAGCTCCCGCGGGCTCGTGACCTCTGGCCAAAACCCAAATGTCATGAATGGTGAAGACAACACAGATAAGATCTAGGATGTGCTGGTAAGCATCCTGAATATCCGGTGAAGCTAACCAATCCGGAGGTTTGAGGAGTGGTAGGAAAGTTCCAAGAGAGATCATTTTGAACTTTTCTCATTCTGTGAACTTGTTCACATTTTTGCAATCGAGAATGGGGTGCATGCCTCGACTTCTTCAGAAAGGGTAAGTAATGGGAGTAGAAGCCTGTGTTGTGCTCCGCCTCTGGCACTACTTCCACTGCCCTGTTGTTCAGAATACCCCAATCTCCTTCGCCAGAAGGGCCCCCAAACTCCTTGGCCAGAAGTTCTGATAACTGGGCTGAAAGAAGGGATTGCTTTCTGGGTGGATAATATGGAGGGAATTTTGTGAAATTCAGGCAGTATGAGTCATGTGTCCCCCAAATGGAGAGGTCTGCCTAGGGCAGCTGAGGGAGGACCAAGGCGAGACTTCAGAGAGTGGCACTAGGCGTTTTTGGGGCCAGTGTTTTCAGCTGCACTTTCTTTTGTGGCTGGGGAGGCTGAGGCTTGATTTGAGCTCCCTGCCTTTGCCTCGAAAGGACTGTTTATTATGGTAGAAGCCTCGCCCTTCCCCCTTTGGGGGTAAGTGGGGGCAGGTCTAGGGAACATTCATAACCTGTTGCTGGATGTCACTGGAAAAGCCAGATGTCTGAAGCCAAGAATGTCTTCTAATACCAATTCCTGCAGCAACAGAGTGTGAAGCAGTGTCAAAGACGTCCATAGCAACCTTGAATTGACGACTGCTAGACTCAATACCATGAGTAACAGTCTGAAGAATCTTCTCTTTGGTCTCAGATTCAGGCAGGGATTCTGCTAGAGACTGAGAGGTCCAAAGGGCATACTCATACTTAGAAAAATGCCCTTGGTAGCTGACTATCCTCATGCTAGGGGTAGCAGCAGCAAAAGCTGTTTTCCCCATAGTGTCTATTTTGCGTAACTCCTTAACAATAGGGTGCACAATCACTTCCTGAGGAAGAATGGTTTTGTTGTTCCCAGCCAAAATGACACTCTTATCAGCAACAGGCTGAGAAGCAAGGATAGGCCTGTTCTTAGGGGTAGTATACTCATGCTCCATCTGACTACAGAGGTAATAGATGCAGGCCTATTCCATACTGCATCCGAAAGACTCAAACATGGGGGGAACAGGAGGTATGAGAGACTGACTGGCATGGTGGAAATGTTAAGCCACTCCAGACAGAGATGTTTATCTGGGTCAATGGCAGAAGGTTCAAAAGCAAGTGCAGCATACATGTTGTGGAGAACAGCCTGAAAAGAAAGGTCCTCCTGGGAAGCAGGAGAAGGGCCTGGATTTTTTTCTGTTATTCTATTTATTCTCCCACATTCAGGATGGCACCCCAGCCCCATCTTCCGACATCCACCGGGACTCTTGCCAGCCTTTCTTCCCCCACGGCTTGACCCCTCTGGTGGGGTCAGTGGGGGCAGACCCTTGACCCCCGCCGCACAATATATACGGTTCAGGCTGGCGTGTCCAGCTGGTTGGGGGCAGGGCCTGCAAGTGCCCTCCATCATCCAACCGTCAGCATACATTTTCTCCAATTTTTCCCCTGCAGAGGGTGGCATGCAATGATGCCACTAGTGGTGCCGCGCATGCTCACGTATGTAGTACGCCCAGTGTCTTCTCTGCCTCTGCCCCTCACTCTTACAGCGTCGGTGTGCCAGCCCCCATCCTCCACTAGGGGCCAGGCTAACACCGACCACTGTTGCCCACCCTCCCTGGAGGAGGAGAGCTGTCTTGAGGATGCTCAATCCTCCTTCTCCCCGGCCGACCCCTGGCGACCCACTCACACCGCGCACATGGGTCGTCGGCATGGCAGGAGGTAAGGCACGGATGCTTCAGCCTTCCACGCCACTTGGCCAGCTAGGGCCTGGATTTGAAGTGTCCAGGTTATAAAAAGTGCAATTGTCACTGCTCAGAAAGGATGAGTGCAGAGTCAGATTTGTCACCCTCCAGGTCCTCCCCAGGGACAGGATCTGGAGGAGGGGTGAACCCTTAGCTTCCCTAACCCAGCCCTAGGAGTAGGCAACGCCAGCACAGGATGAGCAGGAGCTAGTACTGGAAGCGGCATCATGGGTGAGACTGGGTCCAGTGCCAAGGGCCCTCCTGGCCATTGGGGCAATGCACAGTCAGGCCCTGAGAGACCTCAGCCTGGCACCAACTGCTGTGTCAAAGGTCCAGCCAGCACTGGAGTGATCAGCAGAGGCACTGTGGTTGGACCCAAAGGAGTGACACTGGAGGTGCAGCCAGTGGAACAGCCATTGGCAGTGTAGTCGCGGGCAAGAACCTACAGATCACTGATGCAGCCAGATGATCTACCTGGCTAGAAGGCCCCGGCTGCAGCTCCAATGCCCCAGCCCCAAAGGGCCTGGGGCCAGCTCTGCAAAAAGGGGCAAATGAGCAAGATTCTGTACCCACTGCTCCATAAGAGCTGCTCAGTGGTGAAACTGCCCACCACAGTCTCAAAGGTAGACAGGAAAGGACTCGAGGCCCGAGACCTTGACCCCTCATGAACAGAGGCCGGTGATACTGACGGCACCGGGGAGGCCTTCTGCTTGGAGATGCCAAGAACCTCATAGGAGACCTCACAGAGGGTGACCTCAAGTGGTACCGTTTCTTCCCCTTCTGCTGGGAAGATAAAGAACCCCAGGCCGAGAAGTACTGTGTCCCCAGCCAGAATCGGGAAATGGAAATTACGTACCTACCGTAATTCTTGATCTTCTTGGATGAAGTCTCCACCACTCATTCACACTGATGGGCACTACGCCGGAGGCGCTAGGACCCAGTGGGAGCAAACTTTTTGCAAGAGGGCTGGTGCCAGAGATGGAGCCGCGAGGAGCAGCGCTGCGAGCCTCGGCTCGTGCGGCAATGACTATCTTGGCATCGACCCTCCAACTGCCTCAGTACCTTTTTTTCCGAGGAGGTGCAGCGTAACTAACCTAGAAGGATAACCTAACAAACACCGGACATAAGATAGTCCGGATGACCTGTATAAGAAGGGTCAATAAAGAAGTCTTTACAGCCTGAAGATTGAGGGAGTGAAGACCAACAACAGAGGTAAGCTCGGGGGGGATGGTGGGTGGGCGTGTGAATGAGTGGTGGAGACTTCATCCAAGAAGATAAAGAATTATAGTAGGTACGTAATTTCCATATCTTCCTGGACATAAAGTCTCCACCACTTATTCACACTGATGGGACAGTACCGAGCTAATAATCCCCCGAGAGTGCGGCAGGAGAACCAAGAGCTCACAATTCAGGACAGCAGTCCGTTAAGGATAGTCCTGCCAAACGACAGATGTTGCCTGGCATGGACATCCAAAGCATAGTGTTTGACGTAAGTATGCACTGAGCTCCAGGTAGCTGCATTGCAAATGTCTGCAATGGGCACGTTGTGGATTTCTGCCAGGGATGCCGCGACTGCTCCAGTAGAGTGAGCGTACACTCTGCCCTCCAGCTTAACCTGCATCATGGAATAACAGTGACAAAGTCATGCCACTAGCCATGCTGAAATGCATCTAATGGCGATAGGTTGACCCAGCCGGGTCTCGCTGAAGGAAACAAACCGTTGTTGAGTTTTGCGAATCTCCTTTGTTCTATCTAAATAGAAACGCAGAGCTCTTTTGACATCTAAAGAATGAAGGGTACGCTCTCCTTCATTCTGAAAGTTTGCAAAGTAGGTAGGTAGGACTAAAGTCTGGTTTAGATGGAAATCTGAGACAACCTTAGGGAGAAACTTAGGATAAATCCCAAGAACGACTTTGTCCTTATGAAAGACAGTGTACGGAGGGTCTGTAACCAGAGCATGTATTTCCGAAACCCTGCTTGCTGAGGTGATGGCCACCAGAAAGGCCGTTTTCCAAGTGAGAAATTTCAGTTCACAAGTAGCTAGAGGCTCGAAAGGCTTTTGAATGAGCATGTCTAGCACAAGATTAATGTCCCAGGCTGTGACTGGACGTCTAACAGGGGGTCTGGTATGCAAAATACCCTCAAGAAACCACTTAACTACAGGTAATTGAGCCAGAGACAAGGAAAGTACTGGCTCATGATAAGCTGAAATGGCACAAAGATGAACTTTGACTGTAGAGTATTGTAAACCTGAATTTGAGAGGTCTAGGAAGTACTCTAGAACTTTATATGGTGGGCAGGAAAAAGGATTCAAAGAGGATTTTGCAAACCAGAGAGAAAAACACCTCCATTTGGCTGTGTAAGTTTTTCTGGTGGCTGGCTTGCACGCAGCCAAAAGAATATCTGAAACTCTCAGACAGACATTGAACCTATTCACCTCTATCTCTTCAGGAGCTGAAGGTGAAGCAACCTCAGATTGGGATGGACCATAGGACCCTGGGTCAGAAGGGGAAGTGCCTTCGGAGGGGTTTCCGACATACTGTTGAGTAACAGAAACCATACCTATCGAGGCCAGAAGGGAGCAATGAGGATCATTTTGTCCCCCAAGACTCGAACTTGAGATGTACCCTCTGAATTAGTGGAAGAGGAGGAAAGGTATATAGAAAGTGTTTTGTCCACTGCAGCCTGAACGCATCCTGACAGAAAATGTCAGGCCCTGAATTTCTGGAGCAGAAGAGAGGCAGTTTTGTGTTGAGTGGGGAAGCAAAAAGGTCCAGATCTGGGGTTCCCCACTCTGCGAATAGTGACTGAACTACGGTTGAGTCAAGAGACCATTTGTGAGGATCTGTCTCCATTCTGCTGAGACGGTCTGCCAGTTCGTTCAAACCCCTGGTAGGTAGACCGCCTGAATTAGAGCCTATTGCTCTAGGCACCATTCCCACACTCTCATTGCTTCCCTGCATAAAGGGTAAGAGTGTGTACCGCCCTGCTTGTTGATGTAATACATCACTGCTTTGTTATCCGTTTGAAGGAGAATGTTCCTGTGACAGAGAATGTCCTTCAAAGACCGGACTGCATAGAGGACGGCTCTCATTTCTAGGACATTTATGTGAAGCTGGGACTCGTCCTGAGTCCACGTACCTTGGGTGTGGAGATTCTGACAGTGAGCTCCCCATCCCATCAGGGACGTACCTGTGTTAATGGAAATCTGGTGATCCAGAGAAGCAAAAGGATACCCTTCCAGAAGATTGTCTCTTGCGACCACCAGGTGAGTGACCACTTCAGAGGTTCTGTCACCTTGATGAGAAAGGACTGAGGGTGAGTGGTTGGGGACCACTGAGTACTGAGCATCCATTAAAAGGTTCTCATGTGGAGGCATGCTAGGGGTACAGTGAACACAGAGGATGCCATGAGACCCAGCATCCGTCGCATCGAGATAGCTAGAACTGAACTGTTCTCTCTGATGTATTGGGCCATCTGTAGGATATCACTCCTTCTGTCCTCTGGTAGAAAAGCTTTCGCACAGGAGGTGTCCAAAAGAGTTCCTATAAAATGGAGTTTCTGGGAGGGCTGCAACTGCGATTTCTTGAGATTTAGCAGAACTCCCATGGATGAGAGAAAGTCTGAGGCCGTGGATACGGCATTGAGAGTTCCTTGCCTGGATGGACTTGCTAGAAGCCAGTCGTCCAGCTATGGGAACACTTGTATTCCGATCTGAGATACGCTGTGAGAATTGTACAACACTTTGTAAAAACTCGTGGCGCTGAGGATAGGCCAAAGGGCAGGACTCTGAACTGATAATGCTGACCCAGGCTACAAACCGCAGGTATTTGTGATGCTTTGGGTGTATAGGAATATGTTGGTAAGCGTCCTGCATGTCCAGGGAAGCTAGCCAATCGTGCTGATGAAGCAAGTGTAACAGGTTTCCGAGCGATATCATCTTGAACTTTTCCTTGAGAAGAAATTTGTTTAACTTTCTGAGGTCCAGAATGGGGCGCATGCCATCTGTCTTTTTCAGGACCAGGAAGTAATGGGAGTAGAAACCTGTGTTTCGTTGACCCAGCGGAACTATTTCTACTGCCCTGTTGTTCAGAAGGCCTTGTATCTCTGAGGCAAGAAGGTCTGACTGAATTATTGACAGCCTGGGCTGTCGTTTGGGAGGACGATCTGGAGGGGTTTCTGAAAGGTTGAGGGAGTACCCCTTGCGAATTATCCAGAAAACCCATTTGTCTCAAGTTATGGACTTCCACTTGTTGCAGAACTCAGTCAGACGCCCTCGGGCAGCTGAGGTGGGACCTGGGCCAGAAACTCAGAAGGTGGCAATGGGTGCTTTGGGCCCCTGTGCCTTCTGTTGAGTTTTCTTTTAAGGCTGGGGGGCTTGGTTTTTGTTAAAATTTCTCCTTGCCTCAAAAGGACTGACGGATGTGAAATTGATGCTTGTTAACACCTCCCCCCCGAGAAAGGGTGGGAGCGGGACGAGCTGTTTTAATGGCCTACCTAGTCTTCTGTGTGGCCTCCAGCGCTTGCTCTACTTGAGGTCTGAACAGATAAATACTGTCAAAGGGTAAAGCCATGACCTGCTGCTAGGCATCATTCGTGAAGACCGAAATGCGTAACCAGGAATGACGATGGACACAAATACCTGCCGCCGCCGCTCAAGAAGCAGTATCGTAAGCGTTCATAGCTGCTTTAACCTGCTGGTTGTTGGACTCAATACCTCTGGTTATGGTCTGAAGAAGCTCTGAATTAGTTTCCAACTCGGGCAAAGCTTCCACCATTTGCTTGAGCGAATGCCAAAGAACATACTCATATTGAGAGAAACAGCCCTGGTAGCTGGCTATACGCATACCCAAGGTGGAGGCAGCAAAGACTCTCTTACCTAAGGTGTCTATCTTAAGAGATTCTTTGTTTATAGGTTGGGCTGTAGAAGCCTGGGGCAGGACAGTCTTATCATGCTCTGCCAAGACTACAATAGGGTCCGCAAAGGCCTGGGAGGCCAAAATGGGTCGATCCTTGCTTGGGAGCAGCACACTTCCTATTTATGGACTTAGCCACAGAAGGAATGAGAGTGGGATTACTCCATACCATCAGAGAGAGTCTCAAAGGATGGCTGTACTGGGGGAGTTAAATCCATAGGTATTGGAGCCCTAAGAGCTTCCCAGGATCGATATCTGTAGTCTGGAGAGAAAGTGTAGAATTCAAATTTTTCAGCAGAGACTTAAATGACAGGTCCTCGACCACAGGTTCTGCAACAGGATTAATTCCTGCTCCTTCAACATCATCACCCAGCCGAAGGTCTGGGTCAGGCTCAATATCATCTCCTGACAGCCCAGGAGGGACTGTATGGACAGGAAAGGAGTGAAAGTCAGAAGGAAAAGAAGAAGGGGGGAAGAATCGGAGTCAAGAAGCCCTGAAGGCTGGATGATGCCGCACCAAACCTCAGTGCCAAAGAGGAACACGGCGCCGAAGGCAAGGAAGTTGGCGCTGCCTGAAACGGCCTAGCGCATGGCGCCAACAGCGCCGACAACCCCATCGGTGCCGAGGATGACGCCAATAACCCCAGCGGCGCTAAGAAAGGCACCGACAACACCAGCAGTACCGAGGATGGCGCCGACAGGTGCAGACGCCGAAGATGGCGCTGAGAGGCGCATTGACGCCAACGGAGCTGAAACCAGACCAGGGCTCCGAAAACAGCAATTTGAGGAAAAAACAGGAAGACTACCAGGAGATAAGAGGCATCGGTGTGGCCTCCTGTGCCGCAGCCATGTGAGGGGGGAGGAAAACACCTGAGCGTGGAGTCGACGGCACTGAAGAGGGCTCCACGCGACTAGGAAGGTCCAACTGCACTTCCCATTCCCTCGAATGGCCCAAAGACGTCGGAGTGACCGCAGCAGGCAGCTGGACCAACCTCCGAGCCCACTGCTCCATAAGAGCAGCCCGCTGATGAAACTGCTCATCTGAAGCCTTTCCAAAAGGCGGGGAAGGGCTTCGATGTCGAACAGGATGGTCACTGGAGACAGAAACCGGCGACTCCGGAGGAGACCTGCACCTGGCCCGATAACCGACCGTCGAGGCGCAGACATACCAGAAGGCGACCTCGAGTGATGCCTTCTCTTTTTGACCTGTGGGCTGAAGAAGAGTCAGAGATAAACGGGTGCCGAGAGTGCGACCGGCTTTTTATGCTCGGGGACCGCCCATCTCCCGAGCATCGGACCGCCCATTGTCAGACCCCCTCCAGAGAGGGTCGGCTAACTGGACCCGGCCCGGCTGACTGAACAGCTTTCATACGAAGTCTCCCTACCGTCACCTGACCTGCTCATGGTCAACTCCGTCAATGTAGGCTGAAGACTTCTTTTCTTTAATGAGTATAGTTAAACATAAGTGGTATTTATTTTGAGATATATATAAAATAATAAATTGAAAACTATGCTGCTAGTTTGAAGTTTGACTCCTGGCAGGCGAGCGACGTTGTCACTGAAGCGCACTTGATGGCGGGAAAAAAGGAACTGAGGCAGTTGGAGGGTTGACGCCGAGATAGTCACTGCCGCACGAGCCGAGGCTTGTGGCGCCGGCCCTCTGGCAAAAAGTTTGCTCCTGCTGGGTACTAGTGCCTCTGGTGTAGTTCCCTTCAGTGTGAATGAGTGGTGGAGACTTAATGTCCTGGAAGATCATGCTTACTTCTTTCTGTGTTTACAGGAGAGCTGTCCTCCCTCCTGAACACAGGACCATCCATCATCAGAACCGTCATAAGTGAACCGGACACGGCCTTGCCATGGAAGCAGCATGCCTGGCTAAGGTTCCCTACTGTCACCATCACCATCCATGGCCGTCGACCGTTGTTCAGCAGGGCTGAGAGAGACTGATAGAAATATTTGTGTAAAAACTGTAAAGCGACACAAAGATAACAAACACTAGCTTTAAACACTAAAATGGAAAAGAACTGAACACTGTTGTCATATAGATGTTAAGTTCTCACTCCCAGCAGGCGAGCGACATCATCACTGAAGTGCACTCGATAGCGGTGGAAAAAAGGAACTGAGGCGGTTGAGGGCTAGTGTCGAGGTAAGCTTGTGCCATGAGCTCCTCCTCGTGGTGCCGTGCATGCACACAGCTTGCCTCAACGCCAGCCCTCCGGAAAAGTTCTGGCTCCCACAGGGTCCTAGCACATCCGGCTTAGAACCCATTGATGTGAATCAATGGTAAAGATTGATTCCTGGAAGATCTGCAGTTTGTATCTGGAGGACGGTGTGGTTTCACCTTTCATGACTAGAACCTATGGCCTGTTGAAAGGTGATCAACTAAGTTCCAGGGGGCTCATTTCTTCTCCTGCAGGGTCAGACTACAGATATTGGGGTGCCTTTCCACTCATCCACCTGACTCTGACTGGTCTCTGGTCTTGCCAGACCCATGAGGAGCCCCTGTCCTCAGATGCCCCCACGCAGAGGACTGAGGTTAATTCTACCTTCAGGGTGAGCTAGCTTCTCCGTGTTTTGGGAAAGCCTGGTACTCGGACCCACCAATGGTGAAGACAGATTCTTGGAAGATATGAAAATTATGTACTTAAAATTGTTGATCTTCAAAATAACTTCACCACTGATTCACATGCCCACTTATCATCCCTCGCTCAAGTAAAGCCAGGGCCCTTGGCAGCAGTTCATGCTGTGTATGTTGGCAGCAATAATTTTTTGTGGCAGTCAGTCTCCTCTGTCATGGCTCTTATGTGGGGTTCTTTTTGCTATTCTAATAAAAAAAACAAACAGGGCTGAGCACCCTGGTACCCATCTTGCCAAAAACAAAACACACACAAAAAATGGGGTCTGGGGTCACTTGTGGCCCACCATCAACCCTCCCCCCAAAACTTTGTTTTTCTCTTGGTGGAGTGGGTAAGGTTGGCCCTTCTCTCCACTTTTCTTCCATCTTCTTTCTCCTTGCCCGAGGAATATCCCCTCTAGAATACACCCCTAAGTCCACTAAGCAGGTGCTGCCTGTGTGGAGTGGTGCAATACACCTTATTCTGGATTAATACACTGGCTTTCATGCAGGGTACACCCCTTTGGATGCCAGGAGAAGCAGATCTTGTCTATCACTTCCCCAATTATGACAGACCTCTTGGTTGATATACCCTTGTTTTTTTCTCTGTGCTGGGGCATTAGCCCATTCCCACTGGAAATGCCAGAGATTACCTATCTTGACTCCCTGGGACTGTCAGTTCTGCAACTCCAGTGCTCTAGTCCATTCTTTTCCCTTCTAGAGGTTAAAAAAGGGCAGTGAATTCACTCCAGATTTTCTTTTCTTCTTCTATATAGCTGTTTACTCCCCCCCAGTCAACAAATATCGTGCTGCCCGTCCCAGCCCCATTCACCCCAACTTCTCCAAGGGCCTACCTCGCCATACTCCAGCATTGTCTGACTCACCGGGTGCAGACCTGTGGGTGGTCAGAATCATCCTGTTGGCTTTGGGGGTTGTTTTCCTCCTCAGTTTTCTCCCTTGCCACCCCCACTGGTGCGTGTGCAATGGAGTAGGTGTGCAGCACAAACATACTCGTACGCCTGTATCCAGCCCATACAGAGGTGCCTCCATGCTATGCTACCTCTTTCCCTTCCCTTGAAGCAGGAGAGTGGTCTCTGGACACTCAATCCTCCTTCCCCAAGCCGGCCCCCCGTAACCCTGGTCCGTTCCCAAACGCAGGTCACCAGTTTAGCAGGTGGAATATCAACCAGTGCCTCAGTCCACCACGCCACTGGGCTGGCCTGACTCACTTAATTCTTACCTGGTAGCTTGGAGTTAACCTTTTAGGGGAGTCCATGTCATTTTTCCCCCAGCTTGGCACATTTTGCCATCTTATTTGAAAGAGGGCCCCGGTTTGGACTTACCTTTTCCTTGTTTCTGCCAGAGTCATGTACTCAGGGCTGCTGCCTTGTTCTTTCTTTATCAATAGCTACCCCTTTTCTGGCTAGTGCTACTTACTTCCTAGATCCCTTCCCTATCCCTTTGGGCTAGAAAGCATCTAGTCCTCTCTTAGTTGTCTCCTCTCCACTTTGTTTCTCTCCTGGCGAAGAGAAATGAGCTGTGAAAGGAAACTGGTGACAGTTATTGGCTGGTATGCGCAGCACCACATGAAGTGCACAGGTGCAGTCAGTAGCCAACATCAACTCCCTCCCTGCAAAAAAATTTGTTCCTGTGAGGTCCTACAGCCTCCAGCACCATTAGTGTAAATCACTGGTTAAGATATTCTGGAAGTTCAACAATTACAGTAAGTACGTATTGTCATATTTTTCTAAGTATATAGTATTTTAATATAACAAATTATAACTCTTCATATTAAACATTTTTATTAGTTACTATTCACAACCATATAAATCAGAGTATAAACAATGAAGAACTGTACAAAAAGATTGATCTTTACATATTTTTCTCCAAATGTAAAAACATACATATTAAAAATAAACAACAGCATTTACAACCAAGATAACACTCAGTCGAATAGACACTTAATACTGACCAACACAGAGAAGAAACCCTCCAAGTACTTCTACAAAAAGGAATATGATGGCGGTGGGCTGGTGTTTATTTTTCACGGAGGATCATTTAGCAGAGAAAGAGCAATGTATTTTATTTTGTGACCAAGCCATCTCATGGGACTGCAACCTGCTAACTAATCAGGCTGGATTATATCTTAACAAATCTCTAGTGAAACCCTGCCCCCCACACAATATTTCCAAAGAGAAACTCGACCTGTGTTTGTTAAGTACAGAACGGATAGCAGTAACAGATTTCCTGCCCAGCACAGCAAAGAACTCTTGTTAAGCTGCTGCTAACTTGCCATAACAAAAATAGACAAGGATGAAGGCGACTGGATGACTCATGTTTCCAGGGAGTGTAAAGCATTTATCTACAGCCATTCAGTAATCCCTGAACCTCAACATGGCCCTGCAGCAAGTTGTGACACAGCACACATCTAGGATGCAAAGAGAGGGCCTTGCATTATATGCATCCTCCCAGGCTTAGCAAAGTTTGTGTGCTGTACAGTGGGGCACAGGTTCTGTATCTTCACTGGGCTGCCATCTGCTCTGCTGTGCAGGAGGAACATTTTCCCCAAGAACCAGTGCTGTAGTTCATGACACACTACCATTTAATTATAACATGGTGGGGGCATGATTTACAGAGGAGGCCCCCCCCGTGGCTCTAATGTAAGCCACAGTACCTCACACAGAACTGCCACTTACTTACTATTGGGGGAGGCTTGCAGTTTATAAACAAGGCCCCATAGCTCCTAAAATATAAAATTCCAACACAGCCATGATCCATTGTTGCTGGGTACTTTCCATGTTCTTCTCATAATATTCAAGGCAATAGCTTATTTTCACTCAGACTATAGGAAGCAAAACTTGAGCTTCACTGGTTAGATTAGGAGATGCATCATATAAAATGAAAGATTGCTCATCAATAGAGGAGGAAACATGGTGTTGTCTGTCTTACTCGGTTTCAATCAGTTGACAACGACATGCACACACACATATATATATATATATATATACTGTCCTATACACACCGACCCACCCATATGCACAAACTCTTTTGCATGAGGAAACTGCAGACTGCAGGATTAAGAAATAGCCCTCACACAAATACAATTTTTTTTGAGGATCAGAGAGGAGCTCAGCATCTAACAGCCTGCATAGACAGAAAGGATTTCTGTTGCACAATTATCTTAAGTCCATGTTGACATCCTTAATTGTCTGAATCCATGTCACTATCTCCTCCGATGGACCGAAATTCCTCACTGTCTTCGTCTTCACTCAGCTGGACCTGACTCAGCACACTTGGACCATGGCGACGCTCTTCTTCTTCTTCCTCTTCTTCCTCCTCCTCAGACATTCCATATCCACAAGCACTGCTATAACTAGTATCCCGTATGCTGGACTTGGGATCAACTTCCTCGTAACTGCCGTAACTACAACAGAGAAAACCAAAGATCAGAATAGCTTGTAACAGCCTGGATTCTGCAGGACTACGAGACCAAATATTTCACACATTTTCATTTTTACCAACGCCTAAAGGAGAGGCATTTGTTTCCTCACATCTGAATTGCCTTTTTTTTTTTTTTTTTTTGCAATTTAGATTTTATCCCTTCCTTTTAGCTACAGAGCTGGCTCCCCAAGGAACCCTGTGGCACCTCCCACGATCCCTAACCTACCTTCACCCAGCATCCTCCATGGAGCCTCAGTTTACTCCCTAGGCAGGGGGATGAACTCCCAAATGTGCATAATGTCAGGCAGTGGGTGAGAAGATGGTGCTTGCTCACATACACTGGGGTCCCTATGAAGCTGGCATTGGGGCTGCTTTCTTCCCAGGAAGACATGGCATGTGAGGAGGACCAACACCCATATGAACGCACTGTGTGCACAGGGTGACTTCCTGGCCAGTGTCCCCCCCAATACTTGGTGCCCTCTGCTGCACTGCCACCTGTGGTCACCCATGTGGCAGTATTACAGTGAAGACGGTGTCCCTCCTGGAGAAGCATCCTCTGGGACACTCAATCCTCCTCTCCCCTGGGCAGCCCCTGATGATCCAGGCTTGTTCCCGAACCCCAATCACCAGCATCACGAGTGGAAGCCCTATGCTACACCAACTGGCTTTTTAAAGATGGGCAACGGTCACAAGTTAAGGTCACATGTAAAAAAACACATCGCAGCTGGCGTTGGCAGAAATCGATCGAAAAACACTTACATTTTCGAATTTGGAGAAATTCTTTTCTTTTTTTTTTTATCAGGGAATTGTATATGTAAACGGGATCTGTGCCCCTTACAGTTCACTTACAGCTGCGACGAAGTCCAGAGCTGAAGTCGCACTGCACTACTGCTTGTGACATCATAGCCTGTTGCCGTGAGAATGACTGTGATGTTACAAACAAGGCATTCTGATGACTTTCGCTCCAGACTCTGTCTCAGCTGTAAATGAACGAGCAAAGAACCATTTTATGCAACTACCTTTAGTAACTGAAATGAAATGACTTGTAATTCTTGGAAAATTGTGTCTGCCAGTTCTCCTGGTCTTAACTGGGATTTTCTTACTTATGCTGCAGACTGGACCCCCCCCCCCAAACTGTTTTCACTTTATTTTACTGCCCTATGTGTATTCCGATCTGTCCCCTTCAGATTTAACCTCATCTGTAGTCGGCCATTTTGGTTATTCTCATTCCTGTAACACCTTCTTACCCCCATCCCTGCATATTTATACTGTAGCCCCATCAGACAGTCACCTGCTTCTGTTTATCCATAAACCTTTCACACTTCCCTCTACAGACCTGTTCTGTAACTCCTACTGTAACCTCATCAGATAAGCACCCGTTGTGTTTATCCTTAACCTATTCATACTCCGTTTTCCACTTTGCAGACCTGTAGACTACCCCATATTGTAAACCTCATCAGTTATCACCATGTGTGCTTATCGTTAACCTTTTCACACTCCCTTCTGCCCTCTGCTGACTTGTACAGTAACCCATAAATCACCCCCTTGTGTTTATCCTTAAACCTTTCACACTCCGTTCTCCCCTCTGCAGACCTGTACTGTAACCCATATTAACACATGGGTAAGAAAAATGAAGCCACCTGATTAGCTAACAGGCTTTCCAAGGTGTGTAATTATGTCATCATAATTTCACACCTTCAGAGTGGGACTTGTCAGTAGCTTCATTACACAATTAGCAAATTGGCTCCCCTGCATTCAGAACTGACCTACCATCACAAACATGGCTGTCATTTTTACTCACTAAAAACCTTCAACTAGGCCCTAAACATGAAACTCTCTTTAATTAAAATTAAAACAAATTAAAAGTAGTTTCCCTGATAACTTTTTTAATTTTTGTAAGAAAATGGGGATTAATTACTACTTTAGTTTTAATTACTAGCTTTCCTTTGTTGACCATGAAAAATCTCCAGTCCTACCATTACCTGCTTAACAGGGAAATCTCTGCTGCTAACCCTACCACAGATGCAACAGGATATGGTCCCACATAAGCTCTTTTGTTTTGTGTGGTGTGTGTGATGTGCGTGTCTGTTGGGAGGTTGGTGTTACATAAAACTGGGTACTGTCACAGGAGACGGAGTACTTACTATCACAGAACATTAAGGAATATACTTTCACCTGTTCGATTCAACAATAATTCATACCCCTTCCCCCAATAAATCACAGTGACGCACTGAGGGTTCTGCACAAAGCTCTCCCTTACCTGACATTACTATCCTCCATCATGTGGGAGGTCCCTCCACCATCACCATCGTAGGACAACATGCTCTCCTCATTGTCCATCCCCATACGTGTATTCTCTTGCAGGACATGTGGCCGCTTTAGCCTGCCCTTGTGGGATTCCACTTCAGAGTCGCTGCCACTCTCACTGAGCTGGATAGCTGTGGATGGAGCACAGTGAGTGGATTAAGTAACCACAGAACACAAGTGCGCTGATCAGGTCAGAGACACTATAGCTTTAAAGATTTTTGTTTTAATGTTTATTTGCTTTTTGTACAAAGCCAACAAGTGCATCAATCAAGAAAGACCAATCTGCGGCGCCGAACCCTGATGCTATTGATTGGTCGTAGTGTCCAGGGGTGCTCATGAGTCAGTGGGAGAGAACAGACTGATGACCCAATGAAAATCATCAAAAAAGTTAATCAAGTACCAATTATAAAGTCCCTGTTGGGAAGGCAGTGCACTCAGCCATGACAAAGTCAGACTGAGGGATCATGGGAGTAGGTGGTACCACTGAAAATTCTCAAGTGTTGCAGTACTTGCTTTCTCTGTCTTAGCTTAAAGGGGTATACACCTGTAACATTCTCCCAGCCCGCAAGAGTCAACACGCAACTTTAAGTCACAATAGCATCAGCAGATTATCTGCTTTGTTAGTTACTCTTAAGGAGGTACCCCCACTATACTTAATCCTACATAAACATACATGTATGTTATACCCACAGGAATTTAGTGCATCCAGTCTGTACAGACTCCATAGGCAGTACAATTTAAAGTTCATAAAATGCAGCAAATGGCTATAGGTTGACATGGATCAAAAATCCCATAAAGCTGTACCATGTAACAGAAGGCCCCTTCCAGTACAAATTCAAAATACTGCTGTCAGTTTAGCAACAAAATTCCATCTAGCGGACATTGCATAACAGTCTACGAGATATGGCATGTGGTATAACGGTAAGGCAAGTCTTGAATCTGGTGATCTCCCTCTTGATTGGTTATGCATTAGGTTCAGACAATTTAAACCAGAATTTTGAACCAGTAAGCAGCCGTTCTCACCATCAATCTAAGGACTTTCCATTCCTTTAGTCAAATTTGCTCCAGATGATTGCCTGAGAACAACAGCCGTCTTGCAGAAATAGTTTGAACTTACATTAAAACTGCCAGCAACCCCCCCACCTTACATAACCTCAAACTTTAACAGATAAATGCCACCTCTGCAACACTACATTACTCCTCCCCCCTTGCTATTTAAAGCTACATTATAAACAGTATCCCAGAAATGTTGCAATCTAACTGGCTGTCAGCCTTCCAAAACCCTTACATTAAAGAGCTAGTGTACTGTCTAAAACTGATATTAGTTTTCAAAAGCAGTCAACCATTACCTTTAATATCTGAAATACTTTTTCTCTTTCTCCTTTGGTTAATTAGAAGATTGTTTACCTGGTGTTAATAGGTGTGATGTATGGGACAGCACTCTAGCTGACAGCTGACATATCTAACTCTAATTATCTCCACTAGATCATCAGCATTGTGATCTCACTAACTGTGACATCACTGCTGCTTAGGAACAGCCTCCTCAGTCGCTGCCAGGTCAGTCACCTGTGATGTCACTGTCAGTGAGATAACAATACTGATAATGTAGTGGGGGGAGGAAGAGAAAAGAGACAGATGTGTTAGCTGCCAGTTTGAGAGTCATTCCACACATCCAGCATGAGATTATCATATAGAAGACTTTTAAATGAGCAAAAAGAAAAACACTCGAAATATAAAAAGTTACAATTCACTACTTCTTAAAATCAGTATTATTTTCCTGTCTGCTGGTTTTTGCCTCCACTAGCTCGTTAAGTTGTTACACTGTCGTGTACAGGCAAATCACCATGGCGCATGAATTCTTCCCGTCAACATTCCATTCACTAGCAACGCTGAATGACTGTAATGATGCATTCTGATTCTGAACCAGCATTCTTAAACAGTTGGTGGATGAACTATTTTATTAAAAATCTCCCCATCAATGAGGAAAACATTGAAATGGTACACTTCTAACACTTAACTTTTTGAATATATATATTTTTTTAATAGCAATACGGTAGAAACAGCTTCCCACAATAATGATTTACAAAAAATTTTTTACCTTCAATGGTGAAATGTAAGAATTATCAGCAACAAGACTGTGTCTGACAGGAACAGTTTGCTTTGAGGATACACCATACTCATAGACGCTGAGAGGATATGAAGGAAATGCTTAAACGAAATTGCCAGGAAGTGAAAAAACAAGTTACTCACCTGTAACTGTAGTTCTAGAAGTGGTATATGGTGTACAGCAACACTTCTGGCAGAATTCCTTTACCGTTTAAATCTAGCCAGAAGGTCTTCCAACTAAGTAAGCCCTTCCCACTCATCCAGGTGGCACTCCCCCCCCCCGGGCACTGCCCCGTGACGTCAGATCTTACCCGCTGGAATCAAGACCCAGTGTGCCACTTGCCATGGAAGATCGGGTGGGTCGTGTGGATGTACACCATATACCACTCCTAGAAAGTACAGTTATGTAAAGTCTTACTGTAACAGCAGATCTTCGAGGAATGTCTCTTGCAGTTGGTAATTACTTCTGAGAGTTTCCAGCAGAGGGTGTGTGACACAGCAGCTCTTCTAGCAGTTTTGTACCGGGGATCACCCACACATGACATCATCTTCCTGCTTCCTATATATGTGTGGGCGGTCCCTGGTATCCTCAGTTCCCCCCGCCGGATTCAGCTCGCAAAGTGAGGACTGAGGGGAAGCAGAGGTACCAAGGAGTCCCAACCCTACGTCACTGGGCCAGAATTTGCTCTCTTAAGGAGGGAGACGGAGGGTGGAATTGCATCTACTGCAAGAGACATTCCTCGAAGATCTACTGTTACGGTAAGACTTTACATAACTGTACTATCTTCTATGGAATGGTCTCTTGCAGTAGGTAATTACTTCTGGGACTATCCCCAGCAGTTATGTCCATGTGGGCAGACAATTATGATAGGAGACCTTGTAGGACTGCACGGCCGAAGGTCACCCTATGTCGTGAGGCAATATCCAGATTATAATGCCTTGTGAAAGTATAGATTGTGGACCAGGTAGCTGCATTGCGGATATCTGAAATGGAGGCTCCTTTAAAGCAAGCCGCAGTAGTGGCCATAACTCTAGTGGAATGGGCTTGGACAGGTCCAGGTAAATTCTTGTTGCACTTTTTGTAACAAAAGGTAGTACAATTCACCAACCATGAAGAAAGGGTTCGTTTAGCAACAGGAAGCTCTTCCCTGCCAGAGGACAAGGATACGAATAACAGACGTTTTCCTAATCGACTGGGTACGATTAGTGTAATAGCGTAGTATAAGATGGACATCTAAGGTATGTAAAAGATATTCACCGTGATTGGAGTATTCAGGGTAGTAGACCGGAAGCTCCAAGGACTGATTCAGAATATGTTCGGAGACTACTTTAGGAAGGAAGGTCAGGTTGGTACGAAGGACTGCCCTGTCCTTGTGAAAAATCAAGTAGGGTTCCCTGCACATGAGGACAAGAAGCTCGGAAATATGGTGAGCTGAAGTGATAGCCACTAGAAATGACATTTTCCATTAAAGGAAATGGAGGCCACAAGTGGCCTCTGGCTCGAAAGGTTCAAGGGTATATTTTTCTATAATGAAACTGAGATCCCACGGAGGAGTGGGTCTTCTGATAGGAGGCTTAATATGTATCATTCCTCTCAAAAACATCTTGGCTAAATGATGTTGGTACAGTAGTTTGCCATCTAAAGGTTCATGAAATGCCGAGATGGCAGTCAGGTGAACTTTGATGGAGGAGTAACTTAAGCCTGACTCTGATAATGAGGCCAGGTAGTCTAAAACTTTCATCAGTGGACAACAGTAAGGCCTCCAAGCAGAGGGTGCGTGCTTTCGTGTCCCCTTGCTTGTTGAGGTAAAACACCACTGCAGTGTTGTCTGATTGAATCAGCAACGGTCCTGGCTTGAGGTAGGGCTGGAATGCTTGAAGGGCTAGATGGACTACTTTCATCTCGAGGAGACTGATATGAAGAGGCGGCCCACTGGCCTTGAGTCTGATAAGGACCTAAGTGCACGCCTAATCTGTCAAGGGAAGCATCCGCGGTTAACATCTGCATGGGAGGGAGACAGTGGAAAGGCATTCATTGACACAAACTGGTTTTGATTGTCCACCAGGTCAGGGATGACTTCAGAGAAGGAATGACCCTGATTTTGTCTTTGAACTGTCCAGTTCTTTGAGACCACTGATTCTGGAGGGTCCACTCGACAGGTCTCATGTGAAGGCAGGCGAATGCCACCGTTGAGATGCAGGCAGACATGTGACCCAGAAGGCTCAGCATTTGTCTGGCTGTGACTATTTCCTGAGTCTGTATTCGCGAAGCCAGAGATACGAGTGTCCCAACGAGCAGGCAGAATGTAAGCTCTGGCTATGACTGTATCTAGAACAGCGCCGATGTATTGGAGAGACTGTCGGGTTTGGACTGGACTTTGGCCAGTTGACTGTTATCCCTAGAGCACTGAACATGTTCAGAGTAGCAACTAGGGAGGCAGGCAGAGCTTCTCTGGAGTCTGCTTTGATTAGCCATGGAAAGACAAAGTGCTCTTTTTTCGGTAAGGCTGCTGCCACCACCGCTAGGCATTTGGTGAACACTCTTGGGGCCAATGAGGGAGTGCTCGAAACTAGTAGTTTTGCCCCAGAAGGCAGAAGCGCAGAAATGTGTGATGGGTGGGATGAATGGGGATATGTAAGTAAGCATCCTTCATATCCAGGGCACACAGCCAGTCTCCTTGTTTTAGGATAGGCATGATGGCAGTTACAGTTATCATGCGAAGGTTTAAAAGTACAATTACGTAAGAACTTACTGTAACAGTAGATCTTCAAAAGAAGCTCTTGCAGCAGGTAATACCATTGGAATTGAAGTCAGCAGGCATCAGGACCCCATGAAAAACTTGTAGCTAGCAGTCTGAGGCAGGGGACTGCCCCTGACGTCGGCTATGCCCGTCGTCAGACGTGGTATAAAGGAAGCGGTCCCCTGGCGCCATCTCAGTTCTCCCGCCGGAGACCTGGCTAGAAACAAAACTGGAGAATGGAGCAGGAAGTCCCCACCATGTTCTGGTGATATAATAACCAAAATACTATCCTGGGGGACGGAGGGTGGGAAAGCCACCTGCTGCAAGAGCTCCTCTCAAAGATCTACTGTTATGGTAAGTTCTTACGTAACTGTACTATCTGTCTTCGCGGGTGGAGCTCTCGCAGCAGTAATACCATTAGAACTGAGTCCCAAGCAGTACCCAAGGATAGGCCCAGGTCTGAGGGCGGCAGGGGGAGATGCTGAAAAGCTGAAAAACAGCTGAAAATGTTAGAAAAGCATCTAAGAGGGTAGGCCTTGCAGAACTGCTAGTGCAAAACCTGCTCTCCTTCTGGATGCAATGTCCAGGCTGTAATGTCTAATGAAAGTGTGGACTGAATTCCAAGTAGCTGCAGTGCAAATATCTGCAGAGGAGACATTTTTTAGTGCTGCGAAGGAGGAGGCCACTGCTCTGGTAGAGTGGCCCCTGACTGTTCCCGGAAGTGGTTTGTTATGATGCTGGTAGCAAAAAGTAATGCACTACACCAGCCAACGGACTAGTGACTGTTTGGAAACAGAAGCCCCTAACATTCGCTTGGCGAATGAGACAAACAACTGGTCCGACTGTCTGGTGGAGTGAGTCCTGTGGAGGTAATGCCTTAAAATTCTGTGAACACCCAAGGTGTGCAACAGTGCTTCACCTTGGTTAACAAATTCCGATAATAAACCGGAAGATTGATCTCCTGGTTAAGAGTCAGCAAGGACACCACCTTCGGCATGAACTTAGGGTTCGTGCACAGGGTTACCCTGTCCCAGTGGAAAACTATGTAAGGTTCCGTACACATCAGGGCCTGGAGCTCGGAAACCCTTCGAGTAGAGGCGATGGATACCAAAAGGAGGGTCTTCCATGAGAGGAAGCGCACTTCGCAGGAGGCTGCTGGCTCGAAGGGAGGAAGGGTGAGTTTCTCCAGGACAAAAAGTAAGTCCCAAGGAGGAATGATGTCTCTCCTTTGGGGACTGATATGTAAGACCCCTCGTAGAAATGTCTTACAGACGTTGAGTTGTGCCAGTGTTTTACCTCTGATAGGATCATGATATGCGGAAACCACACACATGTGTACCTTAATTGATGACTAGCTCAGTTTTAAATCCAGAAGGTGATGGAGATGTTCTAGCACGTGCCTAGCTGGGCAACCCAAGGGATTTAGGGCACGGGCTGTAGCGGACAGACAGAAGCATTTCCATTTCAGAGCATAGGTGGCCCTGGTGGAAGGCTTCCTCGCTGCAACCAAGATCTTAGCCACCCTGCTTGACACTCCTAGTCTCTCTTCCGCTAAGACTGCAGGGGCCACGCGTGCAGGTGAAGAGAGTGAAGAGCAGGATGGACGAGTGTCCCCTCCTCTTGTGAGAGCAAGTGTGTGGAGAGTGGTGAATGAACTGGAGGCTCCAGTGACAGTTGCTGAAGCAACGGATACCAGATCCGACAGGGCCATAGAGGAGCCACTAGAATCATTTTGGCTCCCTCTGCCTGCAACTTGAGCAGTACTCTCTGAATGAAGGGAAAAGGAGGGAAGGCATATAGGAACTTCCCTGTCCAGGAGAGGGACAATGCATCTCACCAAAAACACCAGGCCCTGGAACGAGTGAGCAAAACCCTTGCAGTTTGGCATTGCACAGGGACGCAAAGAAGTCCAACTCTGGACGGCCCCAGTGACTGAACAGGTCATCTGCGACATCTTGGAGCAGTTCCCACTCATGATTCAGAGAGGTAGAGTGGCTGAGACTGTCGGCAAGAACATTCTGAACAGGCAGATGAACTGTGATGAGATCCAGCTGATGTTCTACTGCCAATCCCATACTCTCATGGCTTCCCTGCAAAAGGGGTATGAATGAGTCCCCCCTTGTTTGTTGATGTAGAAGACCACTGGTGTGTTGTCTGTCTGCACCAGGAGAGGACCTGGCTAGAGCTGGTCTCTAAATTCAATAAGTGCATTTAGGACAGCTCTCATTTCCAGAACATTTATATGTAGAGAGCTCTCTATGGCAGACCAAGACCCCTGGGTCCTGTGATCCCCTAAATGAGCCTCCCAACTGGACAGAGTGGCATCTGTGGTTAAAGTCTGGAGAGGATTGAATCTCCGGAATGGAACTCCTCCTGCTAGACTGTCGTGATGGAGCCACCATTCGAGGGAACGATGTACCGCCCGAGACATCCGGATTCGGAGATCCAGATCGTCCACCGATTGGTCCCACTGGACCCCGAGATGCCATTGGAGGGTCCTCATATGTAGTCTGGCTAAGGGTACTGTGGCTATGGCAGCTGCCATATGGCCTAGAAGCTGTAGAACCGCCCGGGCAGGGGAAGAAGGGGCCTTCTGGAGCCTGCTGGCCAAATCCCGAAGGCGGTCTGCCTTGTCTGGAGGCAGAAAAGCTCTTCCCTGTCTGGTGTCCAGAACAGCCCCTACGAACTGCAGCCTTTGTGTCGGCCAAGGGTGTGATTTTGGCCAGTTTACTGTGATCCCCAGGGAGGAAAATAGAGCCTGTGTCTCTCTTAAGGCAATTAGAAGCTCCTCCCCCGACCAAGCGGAGAGGAGTCAATCATCCAGGTAAGGGTAGACGAAGAGGCCTCTCCTGTGGAGGGCTGCCGCTACCACCGCTAGACACTTGGTGAAAACCCTGGGGGCAGAAGAAAGGCCGAAAGGAAGTACCTGGAATTGGTAGTGCTCATCCTGGAAGCTGAAGCGCAGAAACTTTCTGTGAGACTTCAGGACCTTGATATGCAGGTAGGCATCCTGCATATCTAGGCAGAACAAACAGTCCCCTTGCTGGAGTAAGGGGAAAAGACCTGTCAGAGTGACCATCCGAAAATGAAAATTACGTACCTACCGTAATTCTTGATCTTCTTGGACGAGTCTCTACCACTCATTCACACTATTGGGGATCTGTGCCGGAGGCACTAGGACCCATCGGGAGCAAACTTTTTGCTAGGGAGTCGACGCCAGAGATGGCGCCGCGAGCCCTAGCTCGCGCGGCAATGACTATCTCGGCGTCGACTTCCCAACCGCCTCAGTACCATTTTTACCAAGGAGGTGCAGTGTAACTAACCTAGAAGGGTAGCCTAACCTAAAACCGGACATAAGATAGTCCGGACGACCCGTGTAGGAAGGGTCAAAAGAAGTTTTCAAGGCCTAAAGATTTGAGGGAGTAAGACCAACAAGAGAGGTGAACTCGGGATGGAGGGAGGTAGGGATGAGTGGTGGAGACTGCCTCAAGAAGATCAAGAATTACGTAGGTAATGTAATTTTCATATCTTCCTGGACATAAGTCTCCACCACTCATTCACACTATTGGGAGAGTACCAGCTAATAATCCTCGAGAGGGCAGGAGAAACCAAGAGCTCACGCTTTAAGACAGAAGTCCATTAAGGATGGCTCTGCCAAAGGAAGAATGTCGCCTGGCATGGACATCGAAGTGCATAATGCTTAACGAAGTATGCACTGAGCTCCAGGTGGCTGCATTGCAGATGTCTGCAATGGGCACGTTGCGGATTTCCGCTAGGGATGCTGCTACCGCTCTGGTAGAGTGAGCGTAAACTCTACCCTCCAACTTAACCTGCGCCATGGAATAGCAGTGATGAAGGCACGCCACTAGCCATGTTGAGATACATCTAATAGCGACAGGTTGACCCAGCCGGGCCTCACTGAAGGAAACGAACAGTTGCTGGGCTTTAGGAAAATCCTTGGTTCTATCTAAGTAGAAACGCAAGGCCCTCTTAACATCCAGAGAATGAAGAGAGCGTTCCCCTTCATTTTGGAAGTCCGCAAAATAAGGGGGAAGGGCCAAAGGTTGGTTAAGATGAAATTCTGACACAACCTTAGGAAGAAATTTAGGATGAGTACGAAGGACTACTTTGTCCTTATGGAACACAGTATACGGAGGGTCTGTGACCAGGGCATGTATCTCAGAGACCCTACGGGCTGAGGTAATGGCCACTAGGAAGGCAGTCTTTCAGGTGAGGAACTTTAGTTCACAGGCAGCTAGAGGCTCAAAGGGTTTCTGGGTGAGCATGTCTAGCACTAGATTAATGTCCCAGGCTGCAACTGGACGTCTTGTAGGGGGTCTGGTGTGCAGAATGCCCTTAAGAAATCTCTTAACCATAGGTAACTGAGCCAGAGAAAGAGAAAAAACCGGCTCATGATACGCTGAAATGGCACTAAGGTGAACCTTAACTGTAGAGTACTGGAGACCTGAATTTGAGAGGTCCAAAAGGTACTCTAAAACTTTATCCGAGGGCAGGAAAAGGGATTCAAAGAGGACTTTGCACACCAGAGGGAAAACGCCCACTTAGCCGTAAGTTTTCTCCGAGTGGCTGGCTTCTGCGCAGCCAGAAGGCTATCTGAAACTCTTCGAGAGACATTGAACCGATTTACTTCTACCTCTTCAGGAGCCAAGCGTGAAGGTGAAGAGATCTCAGATTGGGATGGACCACCGGTCCCTGAGTTAAAAGGTTCATCTGCAGGGGAAGTGGTCTCGGAGGAACTGCCAGCATACTGTTGAGAAGTGGAAACCACAGTTGTCGAGGCCAAAAGGGAGCAATGAGAATCATCTTGTCTCCCTGAGACTCGAACTTGAGGAGTACTCTCTGGATTAGAGGAAGAGGCGGAAAGGCATAAAGAAAGCGTTTTGTCCACCGCAGCCTTAACGCATCCTGACAAAAAATGCCAGGCCCTGGATTTTTGGAGCAGAAGAGAGGCAGTTTTGCGTTGAGTGGGGACGCAAAAAGGTCCAGGTCCGGAGTTCCCCACTCTTCGAATAGTGACTGAACTATGGTTGAGTCGAGAGACCACTCGTGAGGATCTGTCTCTGTTCTGCTGAGACAGTCTGCCAAGTCGTTCTGTACACCTGGCAGGTAGATTGCTTGAATTAGAGCCTTGTGCTCCAAGCACCATTCCCAGACCCTAATCACTTTCTTCATAAGGGGTAAGAATGAGCACCGCCCTGCTTGTTGATGTAATACATCACTGCTTTGTTGTCCGTTTGGAGGAAAACATTCTTGTGACAGAGAATGTCCTTCAAAGCTCGGACCGCATAAAGGACGGCTCTCATTTCTAGGACATTTATGTGAAGCTGGGACTCGAGTTGAGTCCACACACCCTGAGTGTGGAGAGCCTGACAGTGAGCTCCCCACCCCATTAGTGAGGCGTCTGTGGTAATGGAGATCTGATGGTCCAGAGGGGCAAAGGGGTATCCTTGCAGGAGATTGTCCTCTTGAGACCACCAGGTGAGAGACCTCCATAGGGGTTCTGTCACCTTGATGAGATAGGACTGCGGGTGAGTGGTTGGAGACCACTGAGTACTGAGCATCCACTGGGTGGTTCTCATGTGCAGACGGGCCAGAGGTACAGTGAACACTGAGGATGCCATGAGGCCCAGCATCCGTTGCATCGAGAGCGCTGTAACTGACCTGTTCTCTCCGATGTAACAGGCCATCTGAAGGATATCGTTCCTTCTGTCCTCTAGGAGAAAAGCCTTCGCACAGGATGTGTCCAGAAAGGTCCCTATGAAAAGGAGCCTCTGGGAGGGCTGCAGCTGTGATTTCTTGAGGTTCAGCAGGACTCCCATGGACGTAAGGAGGTGAAAGGTCGTCTCTACGGCATCCAGAGTCCCTTGCCTGGAAGGACTTGCCAGAAGCCAATCGTCCAGATAAGTGAACACCTGTATTCCGAGTTTTCTGAGGTGCGCTGTGAGAACTGCACAACACTTTGTAAAAACTGGCGCCGAGGATAGCCCAAAAGGCAGGACTCTGAACTGAAAATGTTGTCCCAGAGCCACAAACCTCAGGAATTTGTGATGTCTCGGGTGAATGGGAATGTGCTGGTAAGCATCCTGCATGTCTAGGAAAGCTAACCAGTCGGTTGATGAAGCAAGGGAACAGGGTTCCTAGAGAATATTTTGAATTTCTCCTTGGGAGAAATTTGTTTAGCTTTCTGAGATCTAGAATAGGGTGCATTCCCCAGACTTTTGGAACCAGAAAGTAATGAGAGTAGAACCCGTGTTTTGTTGATGCAGCGCACAAGTTCTACTGCCCTGTTGTTTAGAAGGCCCTGAATCTCGGTGAGAAGGTCTGACTGAATGGCAGACAGCCTGGGCTGCCGCTTTGGGAGGACAATCCAGAGGAGTTTCCACAAAATTGAGAGAGTACCCTCATGGATTATCCGGAGGGACCCATTTGTCCGAGGTTATGGACTCATTGACTGTAGAAGTGCATCAGACGACCTCCCACCAGAGAGAAAAGTCCACCTCGGCAGTTGAGGGGGACTTGGCATATAATTCATATAAAGCAGCGCTAGCTTTGGACCCTTGGCGCTTGCTGCGCCTTCTTTGAGGTTGGGCAGGTTGGTTCTTATGGAAACTACCTCTGCCTCGAAAGGACTGACGGTTATGAAACTGACGTTTACTGGCATGCCCTCTAGAGGGAGCCTAGCCAACTTAAAGGCAGACCTAGTCTTTTGTGTAGCTTCTAGAGCTTGCTCGACCTGAGGACCAAAAAGATATGCACCATCAAAGGTCAATGCCATTACCTGCTGTTGCGCATCACTGGTGAAGCCTGAAGTGCGCAGCCAGAAATGGCGGCGGGTGCAAATACCAGCAGCTGCTGAACGGGAAGCGGAGTCGAAAGCGTCCATGGCTGCTTTAACCTGTTGGTTGTTAGATTCAATACCTCTGGTAATGGTTTGGAGAAGCTCTGGTTTTGAATCCGACTCCGGAAGAGCTTCAACCATTTGCTTGAGAGAGTGCCACAGGATATACTCGTACTGAGAAAAATAGCCCTGGTAACTGGCAATACGCATACTTAGGGTAGAAGCACTTACCTAAGGTGTCTATCTTATGAGATTCCTTGTTAATAGGTCGAGCTGTAGTGGTTTGAGGAAGGACGACCTTATCATTCTCTGCCAGGACTACAATAGGATCCGCAAAGGCTTGGGATGCCAAAATGGGACGATCCTTGGGGGCTGAATAATATTTTTTTAGGATCCGAAAAAGCTTGGGATGCCAAAATGGGACGATCCTTGGGGGCTGAATATTTTCTATCAATGGATTTAACCACCGATGAAGAGAGAGCAGGATTATTCCATACCATTTGAGACAGCGTCTCGAAGGAAGGCTGAATCGGAGGAGTCAAATCCGTAGGGATCTCAGAGGCGTGAAGGTATTGGAGTCTTAGCAATTTCCCAGGATCGATGTCTGTAGTCTGGAGAGAAAGTGTGGAAATCATATTCTTCAGCAGAGACTTAAATGACAGGTCCTCGACCACAGGCTCTGCAGCAGTAAAAGAACCTGCTTCATCCACCTCATCGCCCAGCCGAAGGTCTGGGTCAGGCTCAACGTCATCTCCTGACAGTCCAGGAGGGACTGTATGGACAGGAAAGGGATGAAAGCCAGAAAAGGAAGGAGGAAAAAGAGACAAAAGGAAAGTCTCCGAGAGCCCCCGGTGCCGAGAACGACGCCGAGGAACCACGTGGTGCCGCAAACGGCGCCAAGAAGCCGCACAGTGCCGAGAATGGCGCTCGAACGGCCATAAGGCGCTGACAGCGATCAGCCGAGAAGCCGCCGGGGACGCCGAGGACTGGCGCGCCGCGAGGCCGCCCGGCGCCCCAGAGACCGAAAAACAGGTTTTGAAGGAAAAAGAGCAGGAGATAAGGGCATCGGTGTGGCCCCCTGTGAGGGGGGGGACACCTAAGCACGGAGTCGACGGCACTGAAGAAGGTACCGCGTGACCAGGAAAGTCCAACTGCCCTACCTGGTCGCCCAGAGAGCCCGAAGGCCCACGAACGACCGAGCCAGGTAGCCGAACCAACCTCCGAGCCCATTGCTCCATAAGATCGGCCCACTGATGAAACTGCTCATCTGAAGACCTACCTGCAGGCGGGGTAGGACTCCGATGTCGAAGACGTCGGCTACCAGAAGCCGCTGTTGGCGATTCAAGGAGGAGACCAGCAACTAGCCCCGATAACCGAACGCTCACGCCGCAGACGATCAGAGGGCGCACTGAGTGATGCCTTCTTTTAGACCCAGGGCCAAAGAAGAGCTCGAGGCTGAACGGTGCCGAGAATGCGACTGCTTGGCTTTATAAGTCCTGGGGACCGCCCATCCCCCGGCATTGGACTGACAGTTGTCAGACCCCTTCCAGAGAAGGCGGTGGACCGGACCCAGCCCGACTGACTGAACAGCTTATAAGTGTTCTCACCGCCACCTGACCTGCTCATGGTCGACTCCATCAGTGTAGGCTGAGACTTCTTATCGCTTTTATTTAAAAATAAGAATAACTTAAGCGATACTGTATCGAGATAATACTACAAAATAATAAAACTGAAAACTATGCTGCTAGTTTGAAGTTTGACTCGTCATAGGCGTTTATCGCCGCCACTGAAGCGCACTCGACTGGGGAAAAAAGGAACTGAGGAAGTGGGGAGTCGACCTGAGATAGTCATTGCCGACGAGGTTGGGCTCGTGGCGCCATCTCTGGCGTCGACTCCCCAGCAAAAAGTTTGCTCCCGATGGGTCCTAGTGCCTCCGGCGCAGATCCCCAATAGTGTGAATGAGTGGTGGAGACTTATGTCCAGGAAGATCCTCTGGTATGTTACAGAGAGATTCAGCTGGCTCAGATCCAAAATTGGACGAAGGTCTCCCATTTTCTTCGGGACCAGAAAGAAACGGTAGTAACCCTTTCCCTTCTGGGCCTGTGGAACCTTTTGGATGGCTCTTTTTTCTAGGAGCTGTTGAATCTCTGCTTCTAGAAGAATACTGTGTTCTGGTGGACAACAGGCCTGGGGGGTGGGTTGTCTGGCGGGATAGAGATGAACTTTATCGTGTACCCTTTTCGAATGGTATCCAGTACCCATTGGTCCACAGTGATACTGGACCATTCGAGTGGGTAAAGCAAAAACCACCCTCCTGCCTTCTCGCTCTGCCTGTCCCTGAAGGGAGAAGAGTAGAGGGAGTCAGGCTGAGGGGGTGGAGGGGCCCTGGGAGTTTTGGGCTGCTTGCAGCCCTGGGAACCTTGAGGGGGCAGGGTAACCCCGCCTCTTGAACACCTTACCTTGGGACTGTTTACTCCCGTCTTTGCCCTTGTCCTTTACGAAAAGGGTGCCGGCGGGGTTCCTGAGGCTAGGATTTATACATGCGGTGCATGTCGGCCACCACTTTTCCTGACTCCTGAAGTTGCTTAATCATTTGTTCAACTTCTGAGCTGAACAGAACGGGACCCTGAAAAGGGGAATCCAGAATGGATTCTTGTAGGTCTGGCTGGAAGCCTGTGAGCCTAAGCCAAGACTGTCATCTCATACAGACCCCTGAGGCGGCTGCTCTGGAGGCCATATCCACAGCGTCATAAGAACGCCTGAGGGCGTGTTGTCTACATCTAAACCCGACTGGGCACACGCTAGAAATACAGGTTACTCACCTGTAACAGGAGTTCTAGGAATGGTATATGTTGTTCATCCACACTGTCAGGCAGGTATCCTTGCCGCTTTAAATCTTGCTGGAAGGTCTTCAAACTGGCTCCTCCCACCCACCCGGGTGGTAAAACTCTCGACTCCGCCCCATGACGCCAGATCTGGCCCGCTGGAAGCTCAGGTTGTGCGTCGAAGCCGGGGAGGTCAGGTGGGTCGTGTGGATGAACAATATATACCATTCTAGAACTCCTGTTACAGGTGAGTAACCTGTATTTCTAGGGACATGGATATGTTGTTCATCCACACTGTCTGGCAGACTCCTAGCAGTTCTCAGGGAGGAGGGAGGCAAGGCGCACACCTCCTACTTATGGAATAGAGACTGGAGAACCGAGGCCCCAAAACCAGCATCCCGGCGTGACTCAAGGTCGATGCGGTAATGGGTGATGAAGGTGTGTGCTGACTTCCAGGTAGCAGCCCTGCAGATTTCCTGGATAGGGACGTCCCTGGAAGCAGCCACCGATGCAGCAGTATGGCGGGTAGAATGAGCTCTTATCCCTCTGGGAGGCCCCATGCCCGCCAACTTATGGCAGAGATCTATGCAGGAGGTGACCCACCTGCTTATCGTCCGCTTGGCTGCAGGTCTGCCAGGTGCGGCTTCAGCGTAGGTGACAAACAGCTGGCGAACCTCTCCCCGAATTTCAGCCGTGTGCTCCTTATAGTAAGCGAGCGCCCTTCTAGGGTCCAGAGTATGGAGCCTATATTTGGCCTCCGAGGTGTGATTGGAGTAGAACACCGGCAGAGTCAACACCTGGTTAAGGTGAAACTCTGACACCACCTTCGGAAGGAATTTCGGGTGGGGGTGCAGGACAACCTTGTCCCTGTGGAAGACCAGGTAAGGAGACTCGATGCAGAGCGCCTGGAGCTCTCCCATCCTTCTGGCTGACGTGATAGCCACCAAGAAGGCGGTCTTCCACGACAGGTGAGAGAGTTCACACCTGTGCATTGGTTCGAATGGCTTGCCCATGAGCTTTGCCAGTACCAGCAGTAGATCCCATGGAGGTGGAGGTTCTTGCACCGGAGAGGAAATGTGATCAAGGCCTTTGAAAAAGCACCAGACCACCTTCTCCTGTGCCACTGACTGCTTCCCGGCCCGCGCCCGGTAAGCAGAGATGGCTGCCAGGTGCACCTTAAGGGTCGTCGACCTAAGCCCTTGCTGAGAAAGGGACCAAAGGTAGTCCAATATGCTCGCCAAAGAACAGGAGGAAGGGTCAGGCCCTTGCCCTGGCACCAAATGGAAAATCTCTTCCATTTGAAGGCATAGCATTTTCTGGTCGACTCCTTACGGGACGCCTCAACTACGTTGAGGACCTCGTCGGAAAGACCCAAGGCCTGGAACTCTAGCCGCTCAGGAACCAGGCCATCAGGTGCAGGGATTGAAGGTCCGGATGGAACACCTTCCCTGATTGACTGAGAGCAGGTCCGAGCGAGCTGGAAGCTGCCTCGGGAGCCTGGAGCTGAGGCTGAGGAGATCTGGGTACCAGTACTGGCGGAGCCAGTCTGGGGCTATCAGAATCACCTGCGCCTTGTCCCTCCTTGCTTTGAGAAGCACCTTGTGCATCAAGGGGAACGGGGGAAAGGCGTAGAAGAGGCCCGGGGTCCACGGCCTCGAGAAGGCATCCCCCAGCAGCGATCCCTGCTGAGGGGGGCCGGCATGGAACAGCCTCAGCTTCGCATTCTCCCTGGAGGCAAATAGGTCCACCTGAGGTGTGCCCCAATGGGAGAATAGATCTTGTACTACCTCCGGCAGGAGAGACCACTCGTGGGACGCAGCCCCTATCCAGTTTAGGGCATCGGCCAGGGTGTTGGAGGCTCCTGCCACATGAATGGCTAGGAGATCCGCCTCCAGGCTGCGCACGAGTGACCAGATGCGGAGAGCTTCCTTGCATAGAAGCATGGAGCTGGCCCGCCTGGCGGTTTAGATAGTACATGGTCGGGTGTTGTCCGTCTGGACCCGGACCACTCGACCCCAAGAAATGGGGCAAAGGCGGGAGAGCTAGGCGGACCGCCGAGCTCCATCAGGTTGATGTGACATCGACTCCGGGACCAGAGGCCGGCGCCGTGTTCCCCAGATGGGCACCCTAATCCATCAGAGAGGCATCGTCGATAGAGAGACCGTCGTCAGTGACAAACGGGATGCACTCCTGCAGAACTGGAACGGTCCACCACTGGAGAGCGTTCCACATCCCCTGGGTCGCCGTCACTAGCTGGTCCAATGGATCGCAGCATTGGGACCACTGGCTGGCCAGCCCCCACTGAAGGGGGCGCATGTTCCAGCGGACCCAACAGACCACGCTGGTACAGGCCGCCATAAGACCCAGGAGGCGCAGGAAGTCCCGGGCAGGCGATTGCCCAACCAGAAATGATTGGGCAAAGGAGGAAAGAACCTCAGCCCTGTCCACCGGGAGCCGTGCTCTGGCTCGAACAGAGTCGAGCTCTGCCCCGATGAAAAGAATCACCTGCTTTGGCTCGAGTTCCGACTTGGCCTCGTTGATGAGGAGGCCCACCCGAGAGCAAACCTGGAGGGCCAGATCTCTGGACCGCTCCACCTCCTGTCTGGAGGGGGCTGCTATCAGCCAATTGTCCAGGTAAGGGTAAACCCGGACCCCTTGGCGCCGCAGGAATGCTGTCACCACTGCCATGCATTTGGCGAAGACCCTGGGAGCTGGAGATAAGCCGAAGGGCATGGCTTGGAACTCGAGAAGGGATCCCTCTGTTCGAAAGCGAAGGAACCTCTGATGTGACAGACGGATAGGGACGTGAAAGAACGCGTCCTGCAGGTCCAGACAGCAGAACCACACGCCATGTTCCAAGGATGGTATTATCTGAGCCAGAGTGACCATCCTGAAGGTTCGAGACCTTAGGAACTTGTTTAGGTTGTGTAGGTCGAGAATGGGGCGCCAGCCCCCCGTCCGTTTCGGAACCAGGAAGTACCTGGACACGAACCCCGGGTCTGAGGGAGGGTCTGCCACCTCTCTGATCACCTCCTTCTCGAGGAGGAGAGCGATGTCGGCTCGGCGAGCCAACAGCGAGGCTTCGACCCCGAGGCCCCCGAGGTGCGACGGCTCTGAAGGTGGGGCCTGTTAACTCCAGAGGCAGCCCTTTCCCACCACCTCCAACACCCACCGGGTCTGTGGTGATAATGGACCAGGCGGAAAGAAAGTGGATGGCCGCTTCCATGGGGGCACCTGGGGTGAGGCGACAGGGTTGGGGGCGACACCCCTCAACCCGTCACTGGGCAGGCTTGGAGGAAGGACCGGCCGAGGGACCTCCAGGGCCTTTACCTCCCTGCTTCCTGGAGGAGGAAGCCGAGGGCTTGGGTTTGGGATGCCAAGCTCATGCCTGCTGGCCCTGACATTGCTGGGCCGGACGTGCCGGGCGCAGAGGGACAAAAAGGCTTAGGCTGCGGTCTGCGGCCTTTGTCCTTCTGTGTGGATGAGACAGAGTCCAAGGTAGCACTGCACTTCTCGATCCTCTGCAGGTGACCTTCCACCCCAGGGCCGAAGAGGTCGGTCCCCAGGAAGGGGACGTCCGCCAACTTGTGCTGGGTATCCGAAGTGAAGGTGGATATCCTCAGCCATGCCCGACGGCGCATAGCCACTGCGGCCGCTACTGACCTGGCACATGAGTCCCCAATGTCCACAGCAGTCTGAAGCTGCTGTTTGGCCACTGCCCTGCCCTGGTCCCGCACCTGCCCAATCATGGTCTGCAGGTCCGCCGGAAGATGAGGAACTACCTCGTCCAGGAAGCCCAACAGGGCATGAGAGAAATGTGCCATAAGTACGGCCAACTGGCCTGACGTATACGAGGGAGGACGAGTGTAGACTTTGGTACCGCATAGTCCAATTCTTGACTCTTGTCGGGAGGTTTGTCCACGCCCCTAGCGCTCTCGCACGCCGGAAAACGCTGTCGGTAACTAGCCCTCGGTTGAGGGGTGTTCCAAAACGGACAAGGAACCGGGGACCAGATACTTCCTGGCCATCCTGGCTGAGGGCGAGGACAGGAAGCAGGGCGCTGCCAGAGCTCCAAGGCCGGGCCCACTATGGCCTCGCCACCGGAAAGGCCTCCGTAGGGGAACCTCGTCCAGTATCTCCGTGAGGGATACCTGCCCGCTTAGACACAGGTTCGAGCCATCCCGTGGACTCAGATGAGCCAAGCAATCCCAGATAGGACGGCAAGGCTATCATCCATTGACTGACCTCCAGAGAACTCCAAGTCTACTCGCCTGGAGAAAAGAGAGGAATCGCTGTTGACTCTGAAGAGTCCGCAAAGAGCTGCCTCGGCCTGAGCCACCTCCACCTGCCGAGGTCGATCGGGAGGGGTGACAGACAGCCTATGGGCAGTCCCTGAGCCGACCGGGAATTCTTGGTCGGAGCCCCAAATAACGGCTGGAGGCAGAGGTTCCACCGAATCGTGGAGCAGCTGGCTTTACCAACAACCGCCTGGGAACAGGCTCGGTAAGTCGAGGGGTTGTTTCGCGTCAGTCCGTGACAGCGCACTTAATGGCCGGGAAGGCGACGTGTCGGCTTGTTCCCGGTCAGAAGGAGCTGTTGCCACATGAGGTCCTCGTACCGTCGACGTAACTTACGTCGAAGCCTCCCCTCGTCCGAGGAGGAGGAGGACGAGGACGAGCGGCGGCGCCACTTACCGCGGTGCCGAGACCGAGACCGCCTATGACGGCAGGATCGGCTGGACCGCGAAGAAGTCCGAGACCGAGAACCTCGGCTTTTTCGAGGGCGGTGCAGGGAAGGGACGGGAACCGCCTCCCTCGGCTCGGAGGGTTCACCCGAGGGCTCCGGAACCGGAGACACTGGCAAACCCACAGGATCCTCAACTCCCACCGGGGGAACCGGGGAGAGAGGATTCTCGGCTTTGCCTGGCGACAACCCATCCAACGGGTCGAGAAAATCTCGACTGCATCGACGGGAGTCTCGGTCAACTGACCTGATGGGGACACCGTGAGACCAGTGGCCGAACCCGAATGATCGACAGAAGTCGATGGCCGACAACCGGGAGAGGGACCTTTCCGCCTCCCAAGAGCCGCCGACGGAGGGACTTACCTTATCTTTCTTTTGGACCAGAAGAAGGTCCAGTAGACTCAGTCCTCTCCCTTAGTGGAGAGGGACAGACAAAGCTCCTTAAAGGAAGCTGTATAAGAGGAACCCAGGAGAGCGGATAAATGCCGCGCCGAGGAAGATGCGCCCGTACACCTCTTCGAGGGCGATCATCTGCTCTAGCTGATCCGCCGAGCCCGCCGCCACGGAAACCGCCGACCAGGCCTCTTTTGACTTTCACCGAGGAAAACGTTTCTCGGGACGCCCCAGTTGTAAATGGGCAGCACGGTCTTCGAGGACATAGGCTGAGAAGGAAGAGCACAGGTCGCAAGCCCGCGGTCGGCTCAAGGCTCAAACAGTAGACACACGTGAGTGCGGATCCATCCGAGACATCTTCAGCTCGCAAGGGCGCTCCAATACCGGAGTCGATTGGTCCATCGTGAGCTGCTGAGGGATAGAAGACCAAGTCTAGAAGTGCAAAAAATTTTAAATTCGCAAAACCGAAGAATTAGGAACCAGTCTTATATGCAGAGCGTTAAGGAGGGAACCTGAGCTTCCAAGCGGTAAGGAAGAACTGGCGTCATGGGGCGGAGCCGAGAGTTTTACCACCCTGGTGGGTGGGAGGAGCCAGCTTGAAGACCTTCTGGCAAGATTTAAAGCAGCAAGGATACCTGCCTGACAGTGTGGATGAACAACATATCCATGTCCCTAGAAATTCTTGTTTCGAGACCGAGTATGGCATAGCTTCTCTGAGGTACACTGTCTTCCTCCACAGCGACTGCTGGTAGGTAATCATGTGGGCCATGAAGTTCAAAGACCTGATGGCCCCAGTGGCTGAGGAGAAGACTTTTCGGGCCCAACCGTCTAACTTTTTAGAGACAGGATCTGGAGGTTGGGAACTCAGATGCTTTGGCTGAGACCCTCTGCCGTGGGCAGCTGTGAGGACCAACGAATTGGCCTTTGGTTGTTCGGCCAGAAAAGGTTCGGACTTTGGAAGCTTATAAAGTCTTTCCGCCTTCCTAGGGCCTGCCGGAATGGAGGACGGCGTACGCCAGGTGAAGAGGGACAGTGTCTTGGGGGGGGGTCTATACAGAAGATCCCCTTAAACTGTATTCCACCATGTAGTGAACAGACTACCGATGTCTGCTACTGAGATGACCGCAGGGGCTGGCGCCGCATCTGAGGGGCCGGGCGTCGGGTCTTTAGGTGCGGGCATCTGGGGTTCTGGCGCGGCAGGTGTCGGGTCCGGGATCCCAGCATCAGTAGGCTGATGACTGGCAGTGCCTTTGTCTGTAGGTCTGGCGTCCGGTGTGGCTTTGTCAGGTGTCTGGTCACTAGGAGGAGGGGCGGACAGCTGGTCTTCATCCGGCGACCGCCCCATGTCAGGCTTCGGGGAGTGGGTCAACGGAGTAGGTGACTGGCTAGGCTTGCGCCGGTCTGGAGGAGGGCGCAACTTAGCCGGAGGGGGAGGCGTCCGAACCCGGGTGACCTTCTCAGCGTTTGCATTTATCAGAAGAACTGGGCCTGTCCTGAGCCCTGAACAGGCTTTTCTGGGTCGACTCTGAGAGTTTTAGGGGGTTGGTGAGCCAGGGAAGAGCAATGCTATCCCGACGAGGCCAACTCCCGATGCTTGCCCTGAGAGGAGGCGGAAGCCAACTTAGATGTGCCGGAAGGTTCGGACGGCTGGGCCAGAATCAAACTAGTCCTCCGGCCGGAGGACAAGGAAAACAAGACTGGCTTGGCTGGCGACTTAGGGCGGGATTCAGACCTAGCCCGATCCTTATCCTTGAGGTGATGCTTCCCCCCAGATGACCTATCTTTTGGTGGGGAATCCCTGGCGGGAGAGGATGAGCTGGCTCCTGATCCTCGCTGCATGGCCGCAAGATTCTTTTCTAGCAGGAAGGTCTTGAGTGCGTGGGCCCTCCTGGCGCACGTCTTGTGGTGGAACTTTTGACAATGTGTGCAGGCGTCGGGCTCGTGTTCTGGGCCTAGGCAGGCCATGTGACCGTCTTTGGCCAGGATCTGCTTCCTGCATTCACACTTTGACTTTCGCCGCAGTGGGGAGGGTGACGACATAAACGAGGTGTTGAAAAAAGGATTTTGAAGAATTCACACACTTCTGATGTTCTATGGCTGTTGACTGCTAAGGAAGGCGTCCGAGGAGCCGAACTATGTAAGTCGACGGCAGGAAAAGAACTCAGATGGCGCCAGAGGACCGCCCCCTTTATACCACGTCTAATGTCAGGTGTAGCCGATGTCGGGGGTGGGTCCCTGCCTCAGACTGCTAGCTACAAGTTTTCCATGGGGTCCTGACGCCTGCTGGCTTCAGTCCTAATGGTATTACCTGCTGCAAGAGCTCCACCCTCGAAGACAGTTCTGAATGCATTGATTCAGGTGTCTCAGGTCTAGTACTGGTTTGAGATATCCAGTTTGTTTGGGTACCAGAAAGAAGTGGGAGTAAAGTCCCATTTGATGTTCTGGAAGGGGCACTGGTAAGACAGCCTATTTGGCCAGAAGGGCCTTCAATTCTTCTTAAAGGATAGGTACATAATCTTGAGGATAATGAATTATCTGGGGGGGGGGAAGCGGATAGGGCGGAGATAAATTCCAGAGTGTGTCCCTTCTGAATGATTTGAAATACCCATTTGTTTGAAGTAATCATTTTCCAGGCCTCCAGATGGAGGGCAAAATTGCCCCCTACAGCCTCCGAGGCCTGGTCCAGGAGGCAAGGGGAAAGCCCTGATAGGTCACTGGGTACTGGATTGCTCAGTCCCTCCCAAGGGATGGGCACGGGAGCCTCGGGTGGCAGAGACGTTGCCTCTTGTGGCTTGGGCATGACCTTGAAAGCCACCTCTGTTAGAGGTCTTATATTTTCCGCCTCTTTTGGAATAGAAGGAATATTGCACATGATAGGTTGTCTGTGGAGTATGGTACATGCCGTGTACCGTACGAAGGGTTCTACCTGATGCCTGTAGATCGTCCAATAATGTTCGAGTAGCTGGCCCGAACAGTTTGGACCCATTAAAGGGTGCATTAGCTACTTTATGTTGTATTTCAGGAGCAAAACCTGAAACACGGAGCCAAGCATGGCGACGCAGAGAGACCCCAGTAGCTGAGAGTCAGACTGAGGTATCTATGGCATCATATCCCGACCTGAGTAGGTGGTGGGAGATAGAACTGCTAGTTGACACTGCTGTCAATAACTTTTTTTTCCTGGGAAGGAGGGAGTTTATCGTTCATTTAGATGGCCGAAGCCCCAAGGGTACGTTGGTATTTAACCATATGTCCCATATAGTTTAAAATTCGAACATTCATGGTGCCTGTGGCAAAAACCTCTTTACCCAGGTAGTCAAGTCTTCGGGATTATCAGGTGGTAAGGAACTCATGTGTTTCGGTCTTTTAGTACGATCATGAGCAGCAGTAATGACCACTAAATCCGCTTCTGGGATGGTGGACAGAAAGGGATTATCCATGGGAGCCTGATATAAGCGATCTGCTATTCGGGGGACAGCTCTAATAGCTAGCGGCTGATGCCATGCAGCCAGCACGGCATTCTGGTAGGTTGGAATCAGTTGGGACACACTAAGGCCGGCTCCTCTGGCAGCTGAAGATATTCTGCCATATCCTTACATTGTTTGTCATGTTCGGTGGTAAAGAATCCCTTGACCTTTTGTATTTGAACCATCATCTCACTAAAGGTCGGGCCTTCTGGAGGAGAGGTAGCAACTGGCATAGGCAGGTCCTCATCCAGGGAAGAGATTTCCGAGTAGGGGGACACCGGGTTCGGGAAATCCAAATCTTGGAACTCTTCTTCATCAATATCACCGGGGAGATACACCAGTAGTTCAGGTTCATCTGACAAACAGTCTTTCATATTGGGAGGAGACCAGAGCGGTAGTACATCCCTGTCTCTGCAAAATCATTTAAGTGAAGGAGATTGAGACCATAAAGGATCCTCTAGCTCTCCTGGGTCAGAGGGCTGAGAATAGCGCATAGCACGCAAGACGTGCTTTACTACCTTGGTGATGTCCCGTTTTTGGGAAGAAGGGTCAGGGTAAAGCAGCAGGGTAGGGTGTTGAGAGACAATGGGGGCGATGGAGGGGATGGGACAGGCAGTGTGAGCAGGACTTGCCCCTGGGAAGTAAAAACCAGGGTCACGGTCTCTGTCCGCTTGCCCCCTGTACGATGCCACCTGTGAGGGTGGAGGGGCATTATGTAAGGCAAAAGCCATTGGTTTGCCTTGTGGAACACGGGATCTTGTTGACGAGCCCCTAGAATTATGTTCACTGAATATGTCAGATGCCGTTGACGGGAGAGGAGCCCCCATTGATGGAGCAGACTTGTATTTAAGACATTAGACAGCATTGTCGACGAGAGGGTATAAGCCCCCATCAATGGAGCAGGCAGAGCCTGCACAGCACTTAAAGCACTGGAAAGTGCCGACGACGAGAGGGCTTGAGCCCCGCCAATGAAGAAACTGAGGAAGACGGCTCCACGACGGTGGAGCCACAAAACAGTGGCGTCTGGACGGTGACGCGCAGGAGTGAGAGGAGGGTTTTTCCCCTCTCTTTTTTTCTGCCAAGAATGAGAACCAGAGTTCTTTAATACAGACATTTTCTGCTCCGTTAAAAGATGCTAATCTCAGGCAACCGTCGTTGACAGGTTGCCTGGTTAAACTCCTTACAGGAGTTGCAGGAATTGGTGTTGTGTGTGGGTCCCAGACACCTTACACAACCTCTGTGGTTGTCAAAGCAGTATATCTTCCTACCGCAATGGCAGGAACAAAATAGAGCTTGTTTGGTTGAAAAATCTCTAGACATTTGTTTGGAATCTAGTTCTTGTCGATGACTGCTATACAGAAGTTGAACTAGCTGCTGTGCGAGCTGAAGATGGCGGGAAAATGAACTGAGGATACCAGGGACTGCTCACACTTATATAGGAAGCAGGAAGATGAGGTCATGTGGGCAGTCCCTGGTACAAAACTGTTAGAAGAGCTGTCGTGTCACAGCGCCCTCTGCTGGTAACTCCCAGAAGTAATTACCTACTGCAAGAGACCATTCCGTGGAAGATCTACAGTTATAGGTGAGTAACTTGTTTTTCTAGGGGCATGGATATGGTGTACTATCCACACTTCTGGAAGACTGAGCAGTTCACCGGGAGCAGAGGGTAAGGCGCACTACTCCCTATTTAGGGAACAAAGACGGGAGAACCGAAGACCCAAAACCAGCATCCTAGCGTGACTAAGGGGTAATGGGAGATGAAGACGTGAGCTGATTTCCAAGTAGCAGCCCTTTAGATCTCCTGGATAGGGACGTCCCTGAAAGCAGCTACCGAGGCAACAGTATGTCTGGTGGAATGAGCCCTTAGCCCAATGGGATGCTCCCTACCAGCCAACCTATAGCAGAGGTCGATGCAGGAGACTATCCATCTGCCAACTGTCCACTTCGCTGCCGGTCTGCAAGGTGCAGCTTCAGCGTAGGTGATAAACAGCTGGTGAACCTCTTCCCAAATTACAGCCGTGCGCCCCTTGTGGTAGGCGAGCACTCGCTGCAGGTCCAACATGTGGAGCCTGTGCTCGGCCTGCAGTGGGAAGATGTGGGGAAATATGGTCAAGGTCTTTGAGGAAGCATTCGACCACCTCCTTCTGCGCCACTCTCAGCATACCAGCCCGCACCTGGTATGCAGAGATGGCTGTCAGGTGCACCTTGAGGGTTTTCGACTGAAGGCCCAACTGAGAGAGCCATCTGAGAGAGGGACCACAGGTAATCCAAGATGCTAGGGCACAGGACAGAACAAGGGGTCAAGCTCCTTCCCTGGTACCAAATGGAAAACCTTTTCCACTTAAAGGCATAGCACTGTCGAGTCGATTGCTTCTGAGAGGCCTCAACCACATGGAGGACCTTGTCGGAGAGACTCAAAGCCTGGAACTATAGCTGCTCAGGAATCAGGCTGTCAGGTGCAGGGACTGAAGTCCAGGTGGAGGACCTTCCCCTGACAGCACGAGAGCAGATCCGGGTGAAGAGGCAGATGCCACGGAGGCCTGCTGCTGAGGCTGAGGAGATTGGGGTACCAGAACTGGCATGGCCAGTCAGGAGCCACCAGGATAATCCGAGCCATATCTCTCCGAGCTTTAAGCAACACCTTGTGGATCAGAGGAAAGATGTACAGGAGGCCCGGAGTCCAGGGCCTCGTGAAGGCATCCTACAGCAGTGTTCTCTGCTGAGGGGGGGGGCAGGCACAAAACGGCCTCCACTTCAGGTTCTCCCTGGAAGCAAACAGGTCCACCTGGGGGTGCCCCACTGGGAGAACAGGCTGGCTACTACCTCCTGGTGAAAAGACCACTTGTGAGACACCTCGCCCCCTTGGCTGAGAGCATCCGCCAGCTGGTTGGACATGCCAGACACATGAATGGCCAGAAGGTCAGCGCCCAGCCAGCGAACGAGGGTCCAGGTGCGGAGGGCTTCCTGGCACAACGGCAGGGAATTCATCTTGTCCTGTTTGTTGTGGTCATACATGGTCGTCGTGTTGTCCATCTGGACCTGGATGACCTGACCCCGAAGGTGCAGAGTGAATGCCGTCAGTGTCAGGTAGTGGAGCTCCAGCAGGTTGATATTCAATCATGAATCCTTGAGAGTCCAGAGCCCGTGGACTCTGTGGTCCCCCAGGTGGGCACCCCAGCCCATCAGAGAGGCGTCGGTCATGAGAGTGACCACTGGCTCCGGACGGACAAACGGGACCCCTTCCTGGAGATGGTCTGGGACCAACCACCACTGGATGGCATCCCACATCTGTTGAGTCACCGAGACCAGATGGTTGAGGTGATTGCAGCGCTGAGACCACTGGTGGGTCGGCCCCTACTGCAGGGAGCTCATTCTCCAGTGGCCCCAATGAACCATGCTGGTGCAGGCCGCCATGTATCCCAGGAGATGCAGGAAGTCCCGGGCAGGGCGCAACTTCCCAGCCTGAAATGATCAGGCAAAGGAGAAAGATCCTCCACCTTGTCCACTGGGAGCTGGGCTTGAGCCTGCCCAGAGTTGAGCTCCGCCCCGATGAAGTGAATTACCTGTGAAGGGACGAGTTCCGACTTGGCTTCGTTGACTAACAGGCCAAGGTCTGAGCAGGCCTAGAGGGACAAGTCCCTGGACTGCTCCACCTCCATCCTGGAGGAGCCTGTGATCAGCCAGTCATCCAGGTACGGATACACTTCGACTCCTCTGTGCCACAGGAAGGCTGCTACCACTGCAATGCATTTGGTGAAGACCCGGGGGACTGAGGAGAAGCTGAAAGGCATGGCCCGGAACTTATACAGAATCCCTCGAGTGGAACTGCAGGAACTGCTGGTGGGATATACGGATGGGGACACAGAAGAAAGCATCCTGAAAATCCAGAGAGCAGAACCAGATGTCCTGCTCCAGGTGGGGCTGATTCAGAGACCATCCTGAAGGAATGCGACTGCAGCAATCGGTTGAGATTGTGCAGATCCGGTATGGGGCGCTAGCCCCCCCCATCCACTTTGGAAGTATCTGGAGACAAACCACGGATGGGCTGGGGGGGTCTGGGACACAAATCACTACATCCTTCAGGAGGTGCTGGGCAGTGTTCTCCTGAAGAGCGGACAGCATGTCTGCAGACACCATGTCCTCTCGAGGGGCACGGGCTTGGCTGGGTGGGAAAGCGAGGCAGACCCCGACAGACTACTTCAAGCATCCACTAGTCTGTGGTGACATCAGACCAGGCAGAAGTGAAGTATTGAAGACAGCCCCCCGGGGGCAGCAGGACGGGCATGGAGGGGGCGCCACCCCAGCAGTCACTGGACAGGCTTGGACACTGTGGCGGGGCTAGCTGAGGAAGCAGCTGTCCCTCACCCACCAGGTTTCCTAATGATGGAAGCCATGGACTTCGGCCGAGTACGCCAAGATTGCTGTTGCCTGGCAGGTGGCTGAGGCGGTTTGACCACAGGGCAGAATAGGGCCAAAACTGAAAGAACTTTTTTCTTAAGACTTCGAGCCCTTGATGTCTTTCTGCGTGAAGATGACAAGAGTCCAGGGTGGCACTGGACTTCTCTATATGGGTGAGATGGCATCCACCCCTGGCCTAAACAAGTTGGTACCCAAAAAGCTAACATCTGCCAGCTAGTGCTAGATTTGGGCCATAAGGGTTTAAATCTGCAGCCATGCCTTGCGGCACATAGCCACCACTGCAGCCTTGGACCTGGCACGTAAGTCACTGTGGGCCCACCGAACCACATGTCCTGCTCCAGGGAAGGGATGATCTGATCACATACAGGGCAGCAGACAGCTAGCTGGAAGAGGTCTGTGAGCTCCAGGCATTGGTGGCAGACACCGAGGCAGATCTCGTAGCCATCATTGTCAGTACCAAGTTACACAACAGGATAGAGAGATAAGCTAAAGGGGGGAGGGGCACAGCTCTCTACATATCAGGGAGGGCATAAAGGCTGAGGTCGATGGGCACATTAGGGGAAGCAAAAGGGAAAAATTCATTATGAGTGCACCTCACAACACCCTCAGGCAAGAAAATATGGGTGGGGTGATATACAGACCACCAGGACAAGGGAAGAGAGAGAGAGAGAGAGAGAGAGAGAGAGACAGACAGAGAAAGATAGGGAGTTCGGGAAAAAGCTGGCAAGGGGAGGGAAGAAGGGGAAGAGGGAGATGGTGGTGGTAGATGATCCGAATCTACCTAATATATATACTAGAACATTCCAGCGGCCAGGTGCACCAGAAGTCAGGTCTTGTTAAGATGCACTGCAGGACTGCCTGCTGGTGCAGCTGGTTAAGGAACCCACTAGACAGGTGGCCATTCTCGATTTGGTGTTCACCAACTCTGAGATGGTGGGGGGAGTGAGGGTAGGGGAGCCACTATGGTCCAGTGACCATAACTCCATTTGGTTCTGGCTGGTCCTCGGGACCAGAATGTCCCTATCAAAAACTGAAGTCCTAGATTTCACAAGAACAGACTTCTACTAGATAAGGAGCTGGTCCGAGACAAACTGACCAGTATGGACAGCATCGAAGGTGTAGAGGAAGGCTAAGGGGCTATCACAGGGACCATTCTCGAGGCAACAAAGCTGTGCATGAGAACCGATACAAAACTAAACAGTTACAAGAAACCAATATGGTTATCAAAATGGGTCAGAGAAGCAGTGAGGGCAAAGAAAAACGCTTTCATCAGGTACAAGGAAAGGCAGGGGGAGAGGAAACTGGGAGCGTAAACAGGGAGAGTACTAAATAAAAACAAGGGAAGCAAGGAGGATGGTCAGGGAGGCAAAGGCAGACATAGATGCATCCTCCCCCCTCTATAAATCCTATATAAGACCTCATATGGACTATTGTTCACCATTGTGGAGTCCTTACTTGAGAAAGGACTAAATAGGTTGAGGGGAGTACAGCGGAGAGTAACCAAAATTATCAATAATATGCACAATAGGAGCTATGATGTTAGACTTGGAGAATTAAACCTATATTCGTTAGAACAGTGGAGGACCAGGGGTGACCTGTTATTTATGTATAAATTATCAAAAGACCCTGAATTTATGACCGAATTGGGTATGTCTTACAATTTACGGGATTGTAATCTAAGAAGCCATACATACCAATTGTCACTAACTTATCCCAAAAAAGATAACAGACACTTCTTTTTCACCCAAAGAATAATTCTGTTATGGAATTCACTTCCAACAGCTGTAGTCGACTCCACCACCCCTGAGAACGAAAAACAACTCAGAAAACTATTTATTGAACTGTGGGTGATTCACCAGCTTGCTGGAGATGTACTCATATGGGCTACGGCCTTCTGTACATCTATCACTTCTTAGTATGATTCTTAGTATGGAGCTGCGTACTGTGGAGGAGGTCAAGAGTGGGGAAAAACAATTCTTCATATATATTAAGGGAAAAAAGGAAGAAGGAGTGGGTACTGTTAGGCTACAAGGGGTGGGGCACGACAGGAAGATGAACGAAAAACAGCCATCCTTAACAATTACTTCTGCTCTGTTTTCACAAGGGAAAACAGTGGGCCCCTGCCTGAAAGTGGCCATCAAGACAGCTGTCAGGGGCATTCCTGAAATGAGGCAGCCAGTATTTACCAAAGAAAGGACTTGAAGGTACTGTATAACAGGAAATATTCACTGCCTTTTTATTTTCACTATATATGCTGGTTCCATATTACAGTGAAACTAAAAAGACAGTGAATATTAGGTAGATCACTATACATAGCAGCACTAGTGTTCCACCAGTGAAAATAAGAAGTGAATATGTAGGGGTGTGCTTGGAACACTAAATATAAAGGGAGTGAATATAAACTGTTATACACTATATAAAGCCCCAGGGCCAGATGGGATGCACCCAAGGGTACTCAAGGAATTGTCTGACGATGGTGGAACCCCTAGTAGTGCTATTCAACAGTTCAATTCAGACAGGGGTAGTTCCGAAAAACTGGAAGGTAGGGGATGTAGTCCTGCTGCACAACCTTACCTCTGTAGTAGGTAAAATGATGGAGTCACTGATCAAAGAAGACTTTGTGGAGTACCTAGACAACAACAGGAGAGTAAACAGCATGGATTTATGGCAGGAAGGTCTTGTCAGACCAACCTGACAGTTTTCTTTGACTTGGTAACAAAGGGCCATGCTGTGGATTTACTCTACAGAACTTCGATCTCAGCAAGGCCTTTGACTCAGTGCCTCATAGAAGATCTCTGAAGAAGCTGGAGGACCTGGCTGAAAGACAGATAGCAGAAGGTGGTGGTAAACAGGGTCAAATTGGAAGAGAGGGAAGTCATAAGTGGGGTGCCTCAGGGTCTGTCCTGGGTCCTGCCATCTTCATTAACTTTATCAGTGACACTGGAGAGAACATCCGGGGAAAGCTGTCTCTCTGCAGATGACACAAAGCTCTGTGGTAGGGTAACGAGGTGGTCTAAGGTTTAGCAGCTGAAAATCAAGAGTCAAAAAATGCAAGGTTATGCACCTTAGGGTGGGGTTGGGGTGGGGAGAGTACTGGATGGGAGGGGTTAAACCGAGCACTACGACAGAGGAAAGGGACCTGGGAGTCATCATACAATCAAGATAGTGTTACAAGCCCTACAGAAAGGCTAATAGGATGTTGGGGTATATCAGATTGGGTACTGACAGCAGGAAAAAGGAGGTACTGCTACTACCTCTATACAGGTCACTGGTGAGGCTGCTCTGGAATACTGTGCTCAGTTCTGGAGTCCTCACCTAAGGAAGGTAAGGTACAGGCTGGAGATGGTGCAACACAGGGTGACCAAGATGATTCAAGGCTAGCAGAGCAGATCTTATGAAGACTGCCTCAAGGCACTGAACACGTACGTGCGGAAAACTAGGCGAGAGAAGGGTACGTGATAAGAGACCTTCATATTCCTGAAGTGAATAAACAAGATGAGCCGCGGCGAACAATTTAGCGTGAGTATAGAGTCAGAACCTGAGGTCACGAGTGGAAACTGGCTGGGGGCAGGGAAGGTTCACAAGGGATGTGAGGAAGTTCTATTTTACAGAAAGGGTGATGGAACCATGGAACAGTCTGCCAGAGGAGGTGGTGGGCGCTAAGACCATAGATGGCTTCAAGCATGGCTGGGACAGAGTAAAGGCTTTGGTGGTTGCTCAGGTTAGTAGCAGTAGGGAGGGGGGCCAAGGGTGGTGGGGGAACAGGAGGGATAAAACCCTGCATGGACAATAGGTCCTGGGGCAGATAGGGAACTCCAGGACAACTAGATGGACCTATGTTTCTGTGTTTCTTGAAAGGCTTTGATGAAACTGAAAGAAGTAAAAAAAAAAAAAAAAAAGTTCTATAAATCATAATCATGGGAAGCTGTTCTACAGTTTGAATTTATAGTGCTGTCTTTATGACTGATTACTGTAGAACCGATTATATTCGCGGGTGCCAGTAATCGCATCAGCTGTTATGCCATTTAATCGCGGGTGATTGAATTTGCGCATTCCAACGAGAAAGCATGCAGGCAATTAGTAAATAGTCAGGTAGCATGTATTTAATCAGTCACTGAATCAGTGAATCATTCTTAGGACATCATGTCGCTGTTCTAATGGTTAAAGCCCTCCCAGCAGAAACGCAAATACCCGCTTGAAACTTCAGATCTTGATTCTGAAGCACTAGCTGTAATCTCCGGCGCTGAACCTAATGTAGCAACCTCAGTTGTGAGAGAGATTGCTGCAGCGTCCCCTTCCTCCAAACGCAGCAGACCAGCAAGCTACGCTAATTATACACCGGAGGTTCAGTTCCAGCTAGGCAAGTATGCGGCTGAACACGGTGTCATGTCTGCAGTACGAGCTCATCATTCTTTAACTGGGGATATTGTCAATGAGAGCACTATCAGGAAATTTAAACTGGACTACAAATCAGCTTTGCATACCAACCCTGACCCTGCAACTCTCTCTCCCAATTTGCCCCGAAAGTCGAGAGGTCGTCCCACACATTTGGTATCCGAATTGGAAGACCAGTTAAAGAAAATCGTACAGTTTCTAAGGGTGGAGGGTGCAGTAGTGAGTGGTCGGTTATCCAGGCAAGCGATGGGAATTGTTAAGGCAACCAGCCCTCATGTTCTGATGGAGAATGGGGGGCACCTGCAACTAAGCAGTAAGTGGGCTTGGGGCTTGTTACATAGAATGGGCTACAGTAAACGTAAAGGCACAAAAGTGGCATGCAAGGTTCCTTCAGACTTCCAAAATTTAAAGGCTGCATTTTTACAACGAATATCCAACTGTTGTGCACAGGAGCTCATACCTCCACAGCTAATAATTAATCTAGACGAGACTGGAGTTAAAATTGTGCCGGTATCTGAGTGGACTATGGAGGTCACTGGTTCACGTCAAGTGTCACTGACAGGGTTTGGGGATAAAAGGCAGGTCTCCCTGGTTCTTGCTTGCACACTTGCTGGCCATATGCTCCCCCAAGTCATCTACCAGGGTAAGACAACAGCATGCCACCCACAGCACAAATTTCCTTCCAAATGGGACATCACGCAGTCAATTAATCATTGGGCTAATGAGGAGACAACCATCCGGTACATTGAAGGGGTACTCGCAACTTACTGTGAGACTGTTAAAGAACAACTCGAACTGCCTAAAGAACAAAAGGCAATCCTAATTTTTGACTTGTACAGAGCTCACTATACTGCTCCCATACTACAGAAGCTGGATGAAGTCGGTATTATACCAGTGTACGTCCCAGCATCTTGCACAGATTCACTCCAACCGTTGGACGTCTCAGTAAGCAAAATTTTCAAAGACCTAATGAAAGGTCACTTCACTTCATGGTATGCAGCACTAATTTCAGACAAACTGTTATCAGGGGTTGGTGATGCAGAACTGAACATCGATCTATGATTACTGGTGCTAAAAGAACATCACGCGAGGTGGCTGCAGGCAAGCACTGAATCTCTCGAAGTAAAACCAGATGTCGTTATTCGTGGATTCAGACAAGCCGGGATACTGGACGCACATAACAACTGCCTAAACACGGTAATTTTAATAATTGTTGCTAACACCAGTTTAAGATTAAGATCATGATTTAAAATATAATTAAAGTTGCATTCTAAGGTCTGCGTTCTTATGTTTTTGCAGACACAACTAAGGGAGCAGGAGCGAACAGCTAATTGAGGAACAGAACAATGCTGCTGAGATGAAGATACAGTTTTGTCTTCTAATAGTGCATTGATTTTATTAATAAAGGGACGTAATTACTAAATAAAAATAAAATAATCTTTTTAGAATCATGTAGTAGGTCTGCTTCCTCATCTTTGCTCAAGATACTGCACTGCAACACTGTTTAAAAATGAATACTGTAGCTTTCATTTTATCTTTTGACACTGTGCAGTTGCTCCACTTCCTCATCACTGATGTTGACTTTCTAAATTAAAATCGCATTCCGTTTATTTTCGCTTGCCAATTGCGATAGCGAATATAGCGAAATTAAACAGAGCGCGTAAATAATCAGTTTTACAGTATCTCTACATATATGTTAGACAGGCATTTTTCCTGCAGGAGCACTACACGAACATTGGTGGCTGTTATAATTGGTTATGATGTATAATGCCTTTGGATTTTTCTTTACATTTTTCAATGGATTTTTCTTAACATGTTTCACTTTGTGCTCATGATAAGGACTGCCATTCAGATGTTAAGATGCACATACATGTTTGTCCTATACTGATTAGAATTTATGAGTTTTTACTACAAATTACATACCATAACAGCATTTTCTGAATACCAAACTAATCTTTAAAGGTTTCACGCTAAGCAAAGTACATGGTATCGTATCACTTTGCAGGCATGAGGTTTATTTTCTTTTAAAACTATTATCTTTGCAGTGCATAACAAATAATGTCTGACTCATGTTTTGCCAGAGGGACCATATACTCATGAGGTACAGTGCATTTATATTACTTGAATAATTACAGTTGTGATGCTTAACTTGAGGAACCATACATTTATTAAGTGGCGGTACATACAGGTTCAAGTTATACCAGAAGATTTTGTGCTGAATATTTATTTATATTTTACCTAGCTCGTTTTAGATGAGTATTTTGAATATGTTCCATTCCCTAGTGTTTATAAAAGACACTTATTATGTCAACAGTTTTGCTGCTTAGCCCTGAGGAAGAGGTTTTGCCTCAAAATAATGGCATGGTGCAAGCAGGCTCATAAGAAGTTGTTAGTCACTATGATTTAAAATAAAAAGAGCTACATATTATATACTGGTGGGTAAGTGACTCATTTGTCTTAACTTAGTTCTGAATCCCTATACCAATCGTCTAGGGCACTGACCCATGCCTGGTGGTGTTCCCACGTTAGAGGACCCATGGGGCCTATCAAAGAGGGCGTTCTTTCCAGGAATTGACGAGGCCCCTCTAGAAGGGATTGAGACTCCAGGTCTCTGAGGCCTCACTCTGGGCTGTGGAACTAAGAAGGAGGCCTCGCCAGAGGGGAGGGCCTAGCAGAGTCACCTGAAGGTTGTCCTCCTACCTCCAAGGAATAACACGATCGGTGCCCATGGGGGATCCCCAGGTGAGGAGAGTGGAGCCATACAGGTCCCACAGGGCGACCCCAGTGCTCACCAGTAACAGAGATGTTCAACGGCTCCAGAGAAAACTCCATCTCCAGGCTGCCATCTGATCCCAAGGCAGTGCCACCTCCAGCACTGGGCTCAAGACTGGCAACAGCCTTAGAGACAATATCATCAACATTACCATGGCCGGCATCACCTCTGACATCATGTTCAGGGCCATCACCTTGTCGTGGGAGACACCATGGACAGTGACAACATCCAAACTGACAACAGTGCAGACAAGAGCCTCAGAACCAATCCCTCTGTCAGGAAGGGGCCTGGAATTATCCCCAGGGTCACCCACCACGTTGTCACTGCAAATGGTGAAAACAGCATGGACGACACCAGAGGACAAGGTTGACGTGTACACCAGTGTAGACCTAAGAGTTAACTGTGGCTTAGCCACCAGCGATGTCTGCTGCTCAGGGCAGGCAGACTGTGGGGGGTTCAAGTCGACTGTCCACCAAACCCATCCATAACAGTCTCCAAAGTCTCAGTGTAGTGAGGTTGAGGAGAACCTCGTACTTCCAGAGAACCAGAGGTCCCAGGAAGACGCCTAGGGGAAAGGCCTGCCTCCAAAGGAGGGGATCGGATGACCCACTTCAATGAGTGGTTCTGAAGTGTCCGGTGGTTAATGGAGAAGCAGGCACTGCACGCATCCATGCCATGTTCTGGTTCAAAACGGGCCACACAGGTCTGATGCCAGTCTGGAACAGCCATCAGTTTCCCACAGGGGCAATGACACATAATGGGTAGCTGTCGGACTTCTTTCGACAACTTGGCCACTTTTTAATTGAACTTTGACATCATAGTAAAACAACAAACACAGGCAACACAGTAAATAAAGAGAAAATCACGGTGACACAGACAGAATAAGTGGCGATGAGGTGAGCTGTGATGCTGCACTCCCACAGCGTGCACTCGACAGCCAGAAGAACAGAACTGAGGTTAGTCAGGGAGGCAGCAACGGTTATTGACTGGCATGCAGCACCATGTGGAGGGTGCACAGGCACCATGCCCAGTAGCTGTGGCTGATCCCCTGGTGAAAGTTTTGCTCCCACAGGGTCCTAGTGTTTCCGACCCAGAAGCATAAGTGGTAATCAATGGTGAAGATTAATCTCCACAGTGCTCCTGGGTCACTCCTGAAAACAAGCCTTGTGCCTAGTGGGCTTTACCCGGTTACCAAAGAACAAGAAATGGTTATTACTATGACACACAGTCTAAACAAAAACTGAATCTAGAATTCCAACTTACAGGAGAAAGGATTGTCTCCTTCCTCATCACTGCCATCATCATCCTCTCCATCTGACATCAGCAGGTCTTCATACAGAACACTTGCCTGTTGTCGTCGCATCGATGCCCCATCTTCATCAGCAAGGTCACCATCTCCATCGTCCACTTCCTGTGCACGTGGATAGAAATTACATCAGAAACAAGCAATAGCTGTTCTGCTTTAGTTCTTGGGTCTCCATGTTCACTTGTGAAATCGCACGTTAAAGTAATGCTATTCATCAAAACTCAGTGAAAAGGTTCTAAGATTAAAAAAGCTGCACTGTAAATGTTAGCACGTTTTACATTTACAATAAAATGGGAAACAACAGTTATGTACTTACTGTAACAGTAGATTTTTGAGACAATCTCTTTCATCGGGTCACACCTTTGGAAATATAACTGTGTCAGCGCTAGGACCACACAAACTTTTGCAAGCTAGGGGCCGCCCACGATGACGTCCTGCATCAGCATACATAGTCTATAAATGTGGGCTGACCCATGAGAAAAAAGGCTATGTGGGGAAAAAAAAAAACAAGACAAAACATAAAAGACAAAACAATGTGCCAACCATTTTGACAGGCACTGTTTAGACACAGTGGGCAAACAAAACAAAACGCTGAGAGGACTTTCAGCAGTCCTTGGTGTGGTTCATGGAATATCTGAGGATTCTATGGACATCCAAAGTATGGAGTAACGTTTCTTCTGGAATGGCATACTCCAGGTAATACAATGGGAAGAAATGGTTTGGTTCAAAGTAAATTCAGATACCACCTTAGGTAAAAATTTAGGATTGGTGCGTAAAGACACTGTGTCTTTATGGAAAATCAAATAAGGAGGCTCCCACATTAGAGCCTGTAGCAGAAGAAATGGCAACTAGAAATAACACTTTCCACGAAAGAAAGTGTAAGCCACAACTCACAGCTGGCTCAGAGGGACCCAAAGTAAACTTTTCTAACACAAAACTGAAGTCATAAATGTAATGTGCCTCTAAAAAACTTGAGGGCTACCTCTAGCTGAGCAAACGCATGTCCATCAAACGGTGCATGAAAAGCTGAAAAAGCGGACAAATGCACCTTAAGGGAGGCATACTGGAGTCCTGAATCTAACATGGACAAAAGGTATTCCAGCACCGCATTGACTGGACAACTAAAGGGATCCAACTGTTTGGAAGTGACCCATAGTGTAAAGCGTTTCTATTTCAAAGAACAGGTATGTCTGGTGGAAGGTTTTCTGGCAGCCACCAGAACGTCAGCCATTTCAGATGATACCCCAAACCATGTCATGGCTATGTTTTCAGAAGCCAGACATGCAGATGTAGGGACGTCAGATCTAGATGGACCAAAGACTCCTTGTCCTAGAGAGGGACAATTTGTCTTGCCAAAAAAACTTCAGGCTCTGGAACGAGCAAGCAGAAATGCAGCATTGTTTTGTTGTGTGGGGATGCACAAAGATCCAACTCTGGGTGAACCCACCTTTTGAACAGCTCTTCCACTACTGTGGTCAGCAGCTCCCATTAGTGTATCCTGGACTGGAACCTGCTTAACCTGTCTGCCAAGGCGTTTTAGGCACCTGGCAGATGTACGGCTAAAGGTTCTGGGCCATGTTCCAGAGCCCACTGCCACACACTCACTGCCCCCCTGCATCGTGGATAGCAATTACTCCTCCCTTGTTTGTTGATGTAATACATCACACTGACATTTCCGTCTGTATTGACAATGGATTTGGTATCAGATGCGGTTGAAAGGCCTACAGACTGTACAGGATAGCTCTCATCTCCAGGACGTTTGTGTGTAATTCCTTCTCCATCTGGGACCAAGCACCTTGTGTTTGGTAATGGCCCAGGTGTGCTTTCTACCTGGAGCCCGAGGCATTTGAGGTGAGAAACTGTACTGGATTTGGCATCACAAATGGAACGACCTTTTGCAGATTGGCGCTGTCCAACCATCACATCAATGTTTTCCTTAAAGGAGACGTGACTAGCACTTGTTTGTCTAGGTCATCCGTGGCTTAGTCCTACTGAACTGTTAGGGACCACTGTGGTATCTGCATATGCTGGCGGACTAATGGCACTGTTGCTATAGCTGCTGCCATCGGGCCTAGAAGGCAGAAAAAAGTTTTGGCTGGGACATACTGGTTGTCGTACACCAGGTGTGCCTGAATTATAAGGCGTTCTGCTCTGTCCAGTGGTAGGAACGTACAGCCCTGAGCTGTGTCCAGTACTGTCCCTATGTACTGCAGTCTTTGACAGGGGGTCAGTACTGATTTTGGCAGATTGACTGTCACCCCTAGGTCGTCGGACAGCTTCCTGGTATGAGCTAATGTGTGAAGCAGTTGTTCACTGGAGTGGGCCTTCAATAGCCAATCATCCAGGGAACACATACAGGCCTTCTCTGTGAAGGGTTGCTGCTACCACAGCCATGCAACTGGTAAAGACACTTGGTGCAGAAGACAAGCCAAATGGCATGATTCTGAACTGGTAATGTTCCCTGTCCAACATCAATCTCAGATTTTTTCTGTGATTCTGATTTTTTTAGGAAGACAGGCATCCTTTATGTGTAGAGAACATATCCAGTCCCCTGTCTGTAACAGGGGAATCAGAGTTTGTAGAGAGACCATACGAAACTTCTTGCACTCTATGTACAAGTTGAGGGCTCTCAAATCTAGAACAGGCCTCAGAGCTCCTGTCCACTTGGGGACTAGGAAGTATCTCGAGTAAAGACCTCTGTTCCTTTGCCTGACAGGGACCGGACCATTTCTGTAGTAAGGCCTGCACTGCTTTTTTCAAAAGGAGCACATGTTCTAGGGGATAAGTTGAGGTCTATGGTGGATGATCTGGAGGGGTATCCAAAAGCTCCAGCGCATGCCCTTTTGCAATGATGTCCAGAACCTATTCATCTGTAGTGATCTCCCTCCACTGGGTCAAATGAAGGGAATGATCCCTTACAACCACCCCTGGGGGCAATGGTGGTTGAGGGCTGTAGATCTGCAAGGCATGCTGAACCAACAACGCCACTGGCTCCACCTGTGCTAGATGCTTTGGAATGGGCATCTGGGGGAAGGTTGGCTGGCAGAGCTCCAGCTCCTTTTCCTTTGTGCCTGTAGGGCTGTCTACCAGCTCTGGCAGCTGGTGGATGAAACTGACTCCTACCCTTACCCCTGCCTGGTGTGGGGCAAAGGGATTTAACCAACCTTAAAGTCATCCTGGATGACTGAAGGCCTCTTAATGCCTCTTTCGCATCATAGCTGAATAGTTTAGTGCCTCTAAACAGTGCATTTAACCTTACTTGTTGTATATCATTGGCAAACCTAGCCACCCTGAGCCAGGAGGACCTCCTCATGTAAATGCCAGAAGCAGCTGCCCTGGCAGAGGCATCTGATATGTAGTAGGCTGAGCAGATTAGGTGCTTGCCCACTTCAGCCTCTGCAGTGAGTGTTTTCATTAAGTCAGTTTTGGCAGTACCCTCGGGCAAGGCCTGTGCTGCAGCCTTGGCACTCCTCTACAGGGTATTCTAATACTTGATCATATGGGCCTGGTAGTTTGCCATGCATAGGCCCAATGAAGCACAGGCATAAGTCCTTTTTCTCATGACGTCCAACCTCCTGAATTCCTTATCGGGAGGGAGCTCATGTGTTTAGACATCCTAGACCTGTCATGGTGTGCAGTTGTGATCATCACTGAATCTTTTCCAGGCTGGCAAGCTTGTTAGATGGAAATGGATCTGTACCCATTGGAGACTAGAAGGGAGAGGGGGAACATGATTTAAACTTTTAAATATGTGAAGGGGATCAATAAGGTGAATGCGGGGAGTTTGTTCAGAAGGAAGGAGGGGGCTAAAACTAGAGGGCATAGCCTAAGATTGGAAGGTGGTAGATATAGAAGCAATGTGATGGAGCAATTCTTCATGGAGAGGGTAGTAGAAGCATGGAATAAACTACCAGAAGAGGTGGTGGAGGCCGAAATGGTGAAAGGATTTAAGAGGGCATGGGACAGATACAAGGGATTGGAAAATGAAGGGAAGGGCCCGTAAGAGTGGAGATGAGTGAGTGTGTGTGTGTGTGTGGGGGGGGGGTACGGGCAGACTCGATGGGCTGTTGAGGTCCTTTTCTGCTGTCAGATTTCTATGACTCTATCAGATGGTGCAGGGTACATCTTGTCAGTCTTTCTGGGAACAGCTGATGTGGCATTAGGTATATGCCAAGCTGCATATGTGGCATCCTCCAATACTGTGTATAGTGGAGGAATGACTATAGATGGTGACTCTGGCACCTCTAAAAATGCCAACCAATTTTTCTTTGTGGAGTCTTTTTCTTCCAGAGTGAACCCCATAGCAGCCTGCATTTTCTCCATCACTGCCAGAAAAGAAGGGTCCTCTGGTGGTGATCTTGGGGTATTTACCACTGATTCCTCACTGCAGGAGGATAAAGTGGTATGTACTGGTCCTCAGCATAACCCTCCTTTTCATCACAATCCTCTTCCATTATGAGGTCTGGGTTATATATTCCACCTCATTGTCAACCCCCTCGATGACAGGAATCGAAGACCTTGCCAGCGATGCTGGTGGTGGCTGAGTAGGTCCCTTAGGTACAGTGCTGGTAGGCTGAGACGATGGCGTCTGGGAAGTGGAAGGTCCTGTCTGCGTGAGTACAGGCTGATCAGACAAGCCCTGCAACAGGCATCGTATAATTTCTGAGAATGATACCAGCACTGTGGGTGCACTGATGACACCCGTGGTAGGGGTCATGACTGACGGTGTCATGCTGCCCATTATAGGCCCGGAAGTGCCCTGTCTGGTCAGTGGTCGGGGGCCTGTGGTCACTGCTGCAGTAGCAGATGATGATGACATGGTTAAAGATGTACCTGCTGGCCGCAGCAGCAAACTAGAGCGCAGTGGGGGGGCCTTGTCTTTATCCTTGTCGCGATGTTTATGCTTGTGGCTGCCCAAAGACAATTTTTCCTTGGATTTTGACAACCAGGATTTGGTCGATGGGGCAGGTGACGTGGATTTTTCCTGTATCTGTTTTTCCACTGCTGCCAAATTTTTCTTTAATAAAAACATTTCCAGCACCCCTTTTCTATGTCGCCTGGTAGCAGAGTTGAAACCCTGACAGATCTCACATGTTTGAATGTTGTAAGAGAGGCCCAAACAGCAGACATACACTTCGTGTATATTGTCCTTATAAATCTTCTCTCTGCACTTGCAATCCTGAAATAATTTTGCAGCTCCTTCGGCGGTATACAGGAGTACTGAAAATCTCTAAAGTAGTGATTCTTAGCTCTTTAGAAAATAAAAATGGCGGTTAACTGTCGATGTGTCCGTGTGTAGGTCCAACGAGTATGATCGATGGTGGGAAAAGAACTGGGGAGAGATGGGGCCGCTCAACTTTATGTAGATGCCAACACATGACGTTGTCATGGGCAATCCCTGCTTGCAAAAGTTTCCGTGTGATCCTAGCACTGATGCAAGTATAGTTCCAAAGGTGTGCCCAGATGAATAAGATATCCTCAAAGAAGATCATTAACTTTGTTTAAGCTTTTTTCAATATAACTGAAAATGAGGGCATGTGCGTATAGCCTCCTTTATCTCCCTACTGTGCCTTTTCTTTGGTTCACTTTCAAAAAATCGTGTTTTTTTTTCCATGGAGCTTTTTCTCCTTTTTGGCCAACTTGTCATGGGTATACCCTGTTATGGCCTGGTGTTCCCCATTGCCCTGGGTTCAACTCCTACTCACTGGCTCCCACGCTTCCCCTCCATGGGTTGGGGGCTCTGGGGAGGATGGCTGTCCCCCCCCCCACCAAGGCAATCCACCAGGTATACAGGATCCAGTGTTGGAGGTGTTAGGACTCAGGGGAGTCAGGATCCCTGGCTCTCATCTAGACAGTCATGGGACTTTAACCCCGGTTTTATCCCAGTCCTCCCTCCTCCTCAACACTGGAAGAGCCTATTGACGGCTACGGCTGCATGTAGTGATGTCATGTGGCAGAAGTAACCTCCCCTGGCATTGGTGGAACCTCCTGATGGCCTCGGATGCACAGAGCGATGTCCTGTGGAGGGAGTAACCTCCCCTGGCCTACCATGAGTCGCTGTGGCACCGGGTTCCTGATGCCTTCCCTCCTGTCCATAGTGCACTGCTGACAGGCAGCTCTGCTGTTTGTCCTGCCTCCTGATGCGGTGTCCCAAGCTCGCTCCTGAACCTTGGTCACCTGCATGGCAGTGCAATGTGCTATTGCTGGGTCATCGGGGTGACCCTAAATAATCTTGTTCTTTGTGTCCCGTCTTGCTTTTTGTCTGCCCTGAACCAACCCCCGCCCCAATCCTTGGGCCATTTCCTAGGCCACTTATTCCAGACAACTGCTCTTCCAACACAATCCAACGTGGTTAACAACCCGTGAGTGCTGGAAGGCATTTTCCTTATGGCCCCAGGTTTTTTCTTCCCCTGGCTGCCTCTTTACCGGTGAAGCAGACGTGCACAGCTACTACTAGATTCGCATGCACACCCCATGTCTCTAGACAGGAGAGAAGGCTCCCTAGCCGATCTCTTAAAGTCAATGCAATGGCAGAATGCGCAAGCCCTTCCAGGGGCAGCACTCCTTCAACCAGCCACCTGACTGCCAGCATCCGAGACTGGACTTCTTGTAAGCCACTGAGCATCTGTTTTGCATTTATTAGGGTCCCTGTTTGTTGTTTTTATCATTACTCATCAGCTCAAGAAGTTGGTGACATTAGTTAAGTGAAAGACCTGCAGTGAAACATATACTGCGAGCTTCCACTCAGCGGATGTCACCAGGTACCAGAACCGATCAGTAATTACAAATATGAATATCAGGCAGGGAAAAGGGCAGCTTGAACAACGGATCATAAAAATGGAAGATGAATAAAACTGCAAAATGTAGGTGAGAGTCAAGCCTTAAGATAAATGACTAATTTAGGCCACTAAAGCATTCTAGATGAGGATAAGTCATTTATCTTCATTTTAGCCATTCAATTCCACTTTAGACAGGTCACAAAGGAACCCTTAACCAATGAGAAAGCATCATGAAAAATCCCTGATGACATCACAATGGTCTCTGCTGCACACAAAACAGAGCAGTAACAATTAAAGAAACGGCTAAAACTTCATACAGATAAATAATTTAAGAGTTACAACTTAAAATACATTGCATAAACTGGACACAATGCCCTGGCTTAGAATATACTACATACCAACACTTGTGAGGGGGCAGGACTTGCATAACTCACTCGTGGCTCTGCCACTCATGAGTTATAGTCCAGCACCCTCACTCATGGAATAAACAGCGTATACTGAGTCACGCCAGTGCGTGTCCCATATTTATTTAAAAGAGAACAGAACAAAACATACAGTAGGGAGGTAACATAGGCTACACACAGGTTCACATTTACATTTACATTTTAAAAAGAGTAAAAAATGGCTTCTGTTCTCGTTAAGCAATGAGAGAGACTTTGAACTGTTAACCTTTTCTGGTCAACAGCACTACATTACTCTAGCACTCACTGAACTGTGCACAGTATTCACAGAGAGCCCTGTATGATCCCTCATGTATCAGAGGGTACTTGTTGGGTGTGTCATGTGCACTGAATCTTAACTTTTTCCCTTCCCCACAGGTGAGGGTCTACCTCTGGTCCAATCCCACTCCAACCCATCATCTAGCTTCTCATGGGCTCACCGTCATCCTCCTTCTGCCCCTACGACTTACCCCAGCCCCTGTGGTGGGGTTGTTAGTTCCCCCTCTCACTCGTCACACACAAGACCCAGATTTTGTGGGCGGACCACATCACGGCTGTGGGGCCTGCGAGGGGTCAGACCCTCATTCAGCCTCTCAGCTCTTCCCCCTCCTTTTCTCCCTGGAGGATGACGTTGTGAAGGCATAAGCAAGCTCAGGTACATCAAGCATTCTGAAAACATTGCTGTCCTCCCTTCCATAAGCCGCTCCAAGTGCACTACCACCTGTGGTCAACGAGGTGGCAGTAGAGCACTGGAGTGGGCTGCCCTCCTTCCTCAGAGGAGGAACGGGTCCTCTGGAATGCTCGATCTGAGCTGATCTGATCAAGCTGCAATTAGCCCATCTCTGACTTTATTAAGTGTCTAATACTGCACTGCCACTGATGGCAGCACAGACTAGTGCTGTGACAAGACCCCAGATGGTGCAACAAAGGATAACAAGTAATCTTATTATGCAATGTATTTTGTGACATACCTGTACTTGGCACCAAGATATTTCATATGTGCCATTGTGTATCTGAAAGCCAATAAAAAAAATAAAAAATAAAGTACCACCTGGATTCGTTCACTATCCACAATTAGGCAGACTCTAAGCAATCTTCTGGGAGAAGGGAGCTAGGCATGCCCCAAGGTTTATAGGGGAAAAAAAGAGACTGATTGACTGAGGATCCAAAAGCAGCATCCAAGCTACTGTGTAGGTGGATGCTGTAGTGGGAATGAAAGTATGCAAATTTGACCAAGTAGCAGCCTTACAAATCTCTGCCTTTGGGGTGTATGTGGCAGCAGCAAAATCAGAAGCAGCAATATGGTGGAGCAGGCTCTAAACCCCCCACTCCCTGGGTAGGTCCTTACCAGTCAAATGATAACAGAGCACACCGGCCTGGTGGCACAGAGGGTTGAAGCGCTGGATGCCACACCTCGTGCCACGCTAGTGAGCCGGGGTCGGGAACGACCTTGGGGTGCTGGTGTGGGGGGGAAGAGCAGGATCGAGCATGCAAATGGGCAGTTCTCCTCTCCCGAGGGTGGGCTGGCGCCCCCCATAGTTCCGCTCCCACCGGTTGGAGGTCCAGTGGGTAGCGTAGGCAGAGAGGAGGCGGCAAAAATCTACTGGAGGTGGAAGGGGCTGAGCTGGTGCCACGAGGTGCGTGCGTGCCTCCACATGCTCGCACAGCCGTATGCCGGGGCCTTGGGCTGGGGGTGCAAGGGGAAAAAACCCTCAAAATACCTATGTGTCCCCACTGCCAAGTTGGCAGGAGGAGGCGACAGCGACCAAACAGTTAAATTGAAAAAAAAAATGATAACAGAGCACAACACAAGACAGGATCTACCTGCCAATGGTCTGTTTGCTTAATAATCTTATTGCCACTGTGGTAGCACAAAACTTGCCTCTGTTAGTTTGTATTTTGCTTGTTGCACCAAATAAATGTGCATATTGTTGGTGTGAACTGGTTCTTTTTTGGTTCCTACTCCAGGAGGCTGGTGTACCCCTTAGGGCACCTCATACTTGTGGTCCACCCTCTGTGGGGATGCGGGCAGGAAGCCAGGTGCTCCCAAATATAGGTAAGGACCATAACAGCTAAAGTGGTTGGGAAGGCCACTTTTGGGGAGTAATCCTACTTGAGGATGTCCACCAGCAGACAGGATTCCTTCTTGTGGACCTCCTCCAACAGAGTGTCAAGGGTCAAGCACCTCTTGTCCATGAGGTAGGTGAATAAGGAACAATCACTCGCCAATGCAGCTTGATTGAAACAGTGGCTGGGGGCTGGCAGAAGTGTGTATGGCTCGACCACTGGCGTCATTACACACCACGCTCCGCACTCGGAGAACAGGAAGAAAAAGCGGAAACAATTCTGACCAGTGAGATGATGCCGGCTGGAGGGGCCAGTGGGGAGGGGTGAGAAAGACAGAAGCAAAATAAATAAATAATAAAGGATGATGAGCTGCCATACCCTCAAAAGGATAGTTGACCCTAACAATTGTTGACAACATGGCTGACGAATCAACTGTCTTGGAATAGGTCAGCTGCCCAAATGGCACTGCCATGGAACGACATCCCTCTTAGTTCGGCCTTCTTAGAGAATGACTGACCACTTGAAGCCTCCAATTGAGGAGAACAAGACTGGCCTCATGACAGACCAAGACTCTCCACTGGTTATGCCAGCAGCACAAAAGAGGCGATTTCTTGAAGGGACTTATCACAAACCTCAACTTGCAGTAGGCTGACTACTTCAGAAGGATGGACTGAAGAGATGAGCTGCCATACCCTCGAAAGGTCCATCGACCCTAACAACTGTTGACAACTTAGCTGAGGAATCAACTATCTTGGAATGGGTCAGCTGCCTAATTGGCACTGCCATGGAACAACTCTTGGTTCGGCCTTCTTAGAGGATGACTGGTCACTTAAAGCCTCCAATTGAGGAGAACGAGACTGGCCTCATGACAGACCAAGACTCTCCACTGGTTATGCCAGCAGCACATAGGAGGCGATTTCTTGAAGGAACTTACCACAAACCTCAACTTGCAGTAGGCGGACTACTTCAGAAGGATGGACTGAAGCATCTTCAGGAAACTGAGGACAACCCTCTTAGTTTCCTAAGGATCAGCAACCTCAGTATGCCAGTCAAATTCTTGCTTAGTGGTCCCCGCCACCTGTTGAGCCTCGGGCTGCGTAAATGAACCACGTGGCCTATGAGCGAGCCTGCCTCCCATGAGTACATATGCCTGTTCATCCTCAATCCCTGGCACAAGCATAGTCTGGCACTACTGGCAGTGTTCCACGTTGCTGTAATCCCGATAGTGGATGCACGCTGCACGCATCATGGCAACTGGCAACACATTTGATGAGCGTGCAAACAATATATTTTGAATCCTAAATTATTTCTCTGGTCCACAGCATCAACAGAGCAGTAAGCCAGTGCCACAGGAGTGCACAAATATATTCTGTAGGAAAACTGAAAAGTTCAAAACAGCCCAAAAACTTGTACAAACTCAGTTCACTAGCAGGAGCCATGAAGGAGGTGACCTTTTCATTCTAGGGTGAGAAAGAGTCGGGGGGGGGAAAAAAGTGGAAGGTGTAATCGAAGGACACATGATAGCGTAAGCAGGAGCAGTCAAGCTTGCAGACTGCTCCAGTACTAAGCATGCTCAGTAGAAACTGCATAAGTGTGGATAGTGAACTGATGTAGATAGAAAGGTGAATGTAACTAAACTAGAATCCCAGCACAAACTTCATTTTTTTTTTTTTTTAACAAAAGCACAGCAGGACAATTCTTGCTGTACCTCTTCACAGCTGGGGCCTGTTGCCAGCTCCTGATTTTAATGTATCTCAGTGAATGAAATTTATGAGAAATTCCAAACAACCCCACAGAAAAATAACACTACCTGGATAACGTCAAATGCAACCCAAAGTCAATTTAAAAACCACTTAACATTTGGAGAGAAGCTCTCCAGCAGAAAGAGAATGGAAGGGCCAGATCTGAAAATGAAAATTACATATACACCGTAATTCTTGATCTTCCAGAGTATCTCCACCATTCATTACTGGTGGGTCTGTGCCAGAAGCACTAGGATCCCATGGGAGCGTACAGCTTTAAAACTTTAGAGCTGGGGGACCGACGTTGGGGACAGTGCCGCCCATGAGGTGAACGTATGATGTGGCGCTTGTGGGTTGGCCAGTAACCGAAGCCAGTCCACTGCTCTCCTCAGTTCTGTTCGCCAGGAGAGGCAATAAAAGGTAAGGAAAAAGAGAAGGGTTGTGGCAAGGTTGCCCAAGGGACAGAAAAAGGATATAGGATATAAAAAGAACAAAGCAATAAAACCCATCTACCAGAGGAGAGAAAGGAGAGATTGAGAGGGAGGGCCTAAGTAGCGGGTTAAAGGATGACCAGGACAACTGGACAGGAGAGAGACAGAGAGAGAGAGAGAGAGAGGAAGAAAATGTAGCAGGGATCATGAGCTCCCAGCAGGAAAGCAGTGCTCTCAGAAGAGTTGGCTCACTTGCAACTGCAGGGAAATTTGACTATGCTCTCCTGCTGACCAGTGACTTCCAAGTGAAGTTAAAGGTCCCTGAAATCCATAGGACCAGCAAAAGTATGAGGAAAATTCCAGAGGGAGGTTGCATTTCCCTGAAAGACTCAGGAATGGTAGGAGAGCTGTGAGCCCTGAAACTGTGTTACCATCAAGAGTTTCCCATCTGCACGTATGTGACCTGCAGAGGGGTCAAAGGCTCAAGGATCCCATATAACTAAGGCTGTATTATATTCACGGCAAAAAATGAATGATTTCACGGCGTTTGCAAGGAAAATCTAAATAATTTCAGGGATACATCGCTAATTTCAAATTTCGTTTTTACTTCTATAACAATCTTTAACAGCAGTTAAAATTGATTACATCAGGTGCGAAAGTGCATTTGTGCAACTAAACATACATTAATTATTTTGCTGCAGCATTGAATACATCTTTAGATTTTCTGGCTTTATACTTATTAAATAGTACAATTTTCCGGCTTTCCTGATGTACCGCTTTGGTTTGAAACAGCTCTCTACAGTTACCTGCTTCTCAGCTACAGCGTTTTTGCTTACATCGAGTTTCCTTTTCTTGGCAACATGAGAAGAGGCTTCGCGGTGATGATTGCAAGAGGCTTTTCGTTTATGGTCTACGGGTATACTGCAGGTTGAGCAAAATAAAATATCACCCGAAACGTGAAAGATGCCTCTATCATACTGGGAGCACCTATGTTTGGCATACACTTTACCGAGTTTAGATGCAGAGGTAAGCTTTTGAGGCAGAGACATTGTGCGGCATACTGGAAAACTGGGCTACTACCTAACAATTTAAAAAAGCTGGAGATCAAGAAATCAGTCACACAATTAAACAATTATGCTGTTAAGTGCTTAAGCAATCTGTGATTTCATGATGTTCTACATAGAGTAAGCAATTGGGAAATGACTGAATGATTCGAATGCTGTCAAATTAAGTGTTTAGGAGATGATTAACTAAATGTAGAGGTAATCAGGAGATGAAAGAAAGACATTGATACCATTTTTGTTGAAATTCACGGAATCTGCAGATTTTCACGGTACCTGTGAATTTCGTGCGTACCGTGAATTAATTACAGCCTTACATATAACCAATGCAAAATATGGGATGCAATTCACCGAGAGTCCTGCTATCTCAAATCATGGCAATCAGCAGAGCCAGGGCCCAAGAAATGCACTATTAGCCAAGGTGTTTGAGCTGAGGAGAAGACACCTAGGAGTTCAAAAAGGTAATGAAGTAACCCTAATGAGGGGAAAAACAACTGAGAGGATGGGGGTCCCTGATAGAAGGACAGATACCAATTAAGAGAATCACAGATATCGTACAATTCCCTTACCAAAAAGAAAGTGCAAGAGGTGTACTGCAAGGAAAACAAAAAAAACTGCACCAAGGGAATGAGTTGGGCTGCAACTCCAAAATATGCTTCCTGGTCTCCTACTACGCCTGCTCTCCTGCAAGTATTTTAGTGGAAGGAAAAAAGAGAGCTTCTCCGACAGCAAACAACTACAAATTCCTCCCAATAAAGAAGGGGTTGGGGTCAAAGAGCTTTCTCTGCCCTGTGTTTTTTTTTTGCTTACAATGGCTTATTTTTTCTCCTCAAAAACAATGAGGAGAAGGGACTGGAGGAAATAGAAGATAAGAAAAACCCTGTGTTTTGTTTTTTTAGGGGCCACAAAAGAAATGACAGTCATTTGTTGAGTTTTGCCCCCACGTGCCTCCCTCTTTTTCTTTGAAAAGCAGAATGCCTAACAAGGGAGGCAGAGGTGAGAGAGAAGAAAAAGACTACCCAGAAGCCTGGTCATTGAAGGGGAAGGTGGGCAGGTTGCAGTAATGAATGGTGAAGATATTCTGGAAGATCAAGAATTATGGTGAGTACATAATTTTCGTATCTTCCAAGAATCAATCTTCACCGTTCATTACTGGTTGGTCTGCGTGCTAAGCTTACCACCAAAGGTGCTGTTGGCCAACCCTGCGGGAAATGGTTGTTCCCTCTGCTTTCAGTGAGGGGAAAAACACAGGGAGGCAGGGGCCCTTTACAGGCCTGGCAAGGCCAGAGACTGGTCAGGGGCAGGTGGAGGCTCCCATGGCCTGGGAGCAGTAATGTGCCCTACAAGCTCACGCCTGGCCTTGCAGGAGAAGAAGTGAGCCCCATGGATGGAAGCGTGAGGCAATCACTCTACACTGGGCCAAGGATGACAAACTGGAGGGACACTGGAGAGACGCAGTCATGCCGTCCACCTAATGCAGACTGCAGTTCCCACTAACCTGAAGGCTACCTCACTGGCATTATAGGATGCCCTTGCCAGCTCTAGGCCCTGGGAAGAAAAGCATATGGCTTGTCTGGTTTCCTCACAGTCTGGCAAGGATGCCAAGAGCTGTCCCAGTGTTGCCTAAAGGTGCCTGCCATATGATGCCTGGTGCGCTTGGTGTGCCAAGATGCACAACATGGTGCACACCACCGAGAAGAATCTTTGACCCCAGGCATCAAAATCAGCTGAGCCCAACTCTGGGGGACGGTTGTACACTGGGCGTCTATGACCAGAGGGGGCGTGCAGGAGCTGGACACCAGAGGTGGGGTGTGGCATGGTTCCTGGAGACACCAGGGGTGTGCAACACCTGTGCTGGGTGTCCATCGGGGCTGAAGAGGGGGCAGAGGGATGGAGCCAGATGTCTCTAGATGCCCCCCAAAAGGCCTAGGTCATGGAGGCATGACTACAAAGTCACGACTGTACTTCCCGAGGAAGGCCAGCGTCAGACGTGCAGGATTGCAGCCTGAGAAGTGGGACAGTTGCAGCTCCCTGATCATCTCCAAAAGGAACTGCTGGTAATGAGGGTACTCCACGTCAGAGGACAGATGGAGGGAAGAGTCCTCTTCCTCAGAGGAGGAAGGTGAAGATGAGGAGGAGCTGGACTCGGGGCAGTGGTGTGGGGTCTCAGGCTGGAAAATAGCCTGATCTAGTGCCCTCACGTAAGTTGGGAAGGCACTTGCCAAAGCCCTGAATTGGTCCGAGGTCAACGGCCCCGCAGGACCCGAAATGCCCGAAGAGCAGGAGGGGTAGGCAGAGGAGGATCATGGTGGACAAGACCATGTCCTCTACCAGGGCTACGACAGCATACAGGGGACCTCGCCCAAGTGACGGGCCTGAGCAACTCGCCCACCTGGGAACACCCAACAGTAGAGGGACGGTCAAGGTGGTGCCCTTGGGGGGAACCCCCAGGTGGGGAGATCGGAGTCGTAGAGGTCCCATAGGATGGCCTCTATACCTACCTACAGCAGGCCCAGACAGTTCAAGGGAGGCCAAAGGAACTGAGTCGGCACTTCTGACTCCTGCCAGAGCCACCAGCAACTCTTGGCATGAGCGCAGTGCCCACCGGGACCTACCAGCCCCCACCACACTAGAATGGGCTCTGCCCCTTGGGCTAGGCCTAAGGACAGAACAAACATTGAGAACTGGAACTAAGGGGGAGCCAGCACCACAAGCTTCAACAGAACCCCCCTTAGCATCACACAGGGCACCAGAGTCAGACTTTGTGCCAAGAACAGTGCTGGAACCAGACCCAGCACAGAGGGTGGCGTCAGAACCTGAGCTGGTGCAGCACCCAGCACTGGCCCCTCACCTGGCACTGGAATCTACACCAGGACCACCCCCGGAGCCACGAGACAGAAGAGGGGTGGCACTGAGGCCACCATCAGGCTGAGAAGCACCCAGGAACGACAACATGGACATGAAAGACCTAGGACTAAGCCCAGAAAGACCTCCTTCATCGTCAGGGCCTGGAAGCCAGTTGGGATCATCCCAGTCCCCATCCCCCCGGTCATCCTACTGCTCTGGGGATGAGATCCAGAAGATTTCCACCAGGCCACTGGCTCCAGAAACCTTTGCTCTCCTAGTGCTGTAAGCAGTCATCAGGAGGGGGACCCGGCCACATGGGCGGTGCCACTCTGCTCACAGGCCTGAGTGCCAGGAAGTGGCACCAGGCTGCGGCACCAAGGAGCCCACAGGTGTAGATCCAGCGTATAGCTCCCACCAGCGTGGCTGCTCGTGAACCCCAGGGGTGCCAGACTGGGAGAGGTGCACAACTGGTCCTTGGAGGGGGCCAGCTGTCCCTGAGACCCCTCCCCAGGCTCTCCGGCGAGGCAAGAAGAAGTCTCCCCTCAGTATGTATAGTACTGAGGAGGGGCTCATGGGAACAGCCCAGGGACCTTACATTGGGAGTCCTGTATGCGACGTCTGCCTCCGAAGGTGGGGGGGGCAACCGACCCCACTTTATCGCGCAGATCTCTAGGGTGCGGAAGTCCACTGAGAACCAGGTGCTGCAGTGGTCCAGCAACGGTCATGCCGGTCTCGGACGGACACGTTTCTTCCACATGGGCACTGACGCACGGGGGTGGTCTTCTAATCTGTCTTCTTTTTTTGGTTGCTTTCTTTTATTCTCTCCTTGGCTGGGGGGGTGGTGGATGTTGCCTATGGTCCCCCCCCCCCCAATCGGTCCAGGATCTGCGGTCCCGCACCACTCCCAGTACTTGAGCTCTACCCCTCCTCCTTTCTTCTCACTGGCTGCTTCGAGTGCAGTCCCACCACTGTGGAGAGCCAAGGGTTCAGATCCAGGAGGAGTTAACTTGGTTGAGAGGTGCGGCGCAGATGGATCGGACGCCATGAAGCGCCAGCGGAGTATTTTTGTAAATCTGTCGATCCCCGCCCCCACGGCATGGACGTGCACGGCATCAATGACGCTGCTGTGCGTGCTTCCTGCACTGCACATCTGACACAATCTGTGCTGTCCCCTCAGTGAACCGACTGCCTGCACCAAACCCCAGTTTCCACAAGGAGCCAGCACAGCCGTGGTAGTCCCACCCTCCATCCCGCCGGAGGACAGCAGTCCCTGGGACACTCAATCCTCCCCGGCGTCCTTCTGACACCTGAGGTCGCTTCCAGGCCCCAGGTAAATCAGTGTGGTGTCCAGCGCCTCAACCCTCAGCACCACCAGGCTGGTCTTATCAGTCTTCTTAGATTTTTTAGGCCCCTGAGACAAAGACATGATTGACAAGAGAAAATAACCAAAAAAACAGAGAGCTCACTGCAGTACAAGGCACAGGAAGGAAAGCAGCAACGGAAAATATTGAAAGAAGGATTACGGTGTTGAGCAAGTAGTGACGAACAGAACTACGCAGCTGTAAATGGCAAATGTTCCCACAGAGTGTTACCACGATGGTGAGAAAAACAGAACTGAGGACAGCAGGGGGCCAGTGTTGGTTACTGCCCAACCCACGAGTGCCACGTCATATGTTCGCCTCATGGGCATCATCATCCCCAACCTCGGTCTCCTAGCTCTCAAGTTTTAAAGCTGCAGGCTCCTGCAGGGTCCTAGTACATCCAGCACAGACATACCAGTAATGAATGGTGAAGACTGATTCTTGGAAGATTATCAGTTGTCTTTTTTCCATTTGGCAGTCTCTGTACAAACTGAACTTAGATCAAATGGTGTTGTTTTGAGTCGTGTAATACTGCACTGCCTTCGCACCTTACCCTACACTGGGACACCTTGTTGTCATTTTACTGAACTGCCTACATGTTGTGTATTTTGCATTCATAGGAATAAAGGGAAGTTGCTTACTGTAACTCTTGATGTAGGGGAGATACTCCATAGAGCCACACTCTTTGGTCTAAATGGCAGAGGCTCTAGGACCCCAGTGGAACCAGAAACTTGCAGGTCTAGTGGGGGTGTCATGTACACGGCATTACATGAGACCTGGTCCCAACTATCTCAGTATAATTTTTTTTTTTTTGTTATTGTTAATGAATCATGAGACAGTTACCAAACAGAAAAGAATAAACAAAAACATACCTCAGAGAAGGTGCCGAAGACACAACAGAAAACAAGCAAACAAGAAAAACTAACAGCAATATAATGGAAATCTTGGTAGATCAAACGGCTGATGAATTTGAATAAACCATAGCAGTAACTAATTAATAATAATACAAGGACACAGTCAATGAAAATGTTAAGAGAAGTTGAACTTGGGGCAGCCCAATGGCTCACCGGAAGCATGCCGTGCTTTTTTGCCTGCAACTCGGGGAATTTGGGAGTAGACTTAGGAAGCCAAGATTGGAGCGCTGAGGAAGGGAGATGTTCAGGGTCCAGTGTCGTAGTGTTCCCTTACATTGAGTCTGCTTCCCATGCTCACAGTGTGCTGTGATGTTCAAAGCCACCAAAGGCAATGCCTGACAACAGGGGAGGTGGGAGGGAACTACAGAGGGAAAGTCAGAACCCCCCCAAAAAAATCCCTAGGTGCCCAGATCAAGCTGAGTAGACCTGGAATATCTGCAGACAAGACAACTTTAATAGTCTTTACATATTCCTGTATCATCCTTCAGATTGTTCTCCACCTGGGGCTGAACAGCAACGACCCGTCAAAGGGGAAAAGCCAGAACTATGTGCTGGATGTACCTGACAAAGGCAGAAGAGCACAATTAGATGTGCCTCCTTGAGAGGATGGTAGGAAGGACTTTTCAACAGGGCCCTCGACTCTAAAGCTTCAAACTCATTCCCAGAGCCCAAGAGGCATGGGAATCTTTGCATGACGCAGACCACAACGGGGTCCTCTTGGGGGGATTGCCCCAGGTGGATATCCTCCAAAAATGACTTGTGTCCTGTGATGACCACTTTATGCAGTGGCACAACAGTAGAACAGCCCATCCAGACCTCGTTGATGGGCTTAGTGGGCCCAACCAGCTCGGGACCTCAAGGGCCCACTGGGCATTCTCCCTTGACAGGGCTCATGTCACCAAGGTTCGAGACCTAGACTCCTTTTTGAACTCCAGAGTGAGGAATGAACTTGACCACAACCGACCATTTGGGAGCGCAGGGCTGCTGCACGGATGCAGAGGAAGCAACCGAAGTGGAGTTCTAGACTCTTGCTCTTCAACTTACCAGACCTGTTATGCAGGTCCAAGGACTCGGAGGTTCGGTGCTCACGGCGTGCCAAAGAATCAGGCAGCACTGGCTGACATAGCAGGCAGTTCTCCTTATTGTGGTAAGGGCTGAGGCAGCATAGGCAGATGTCGGTGAAGATCAGTCTTAGATATCTTCTGGTTTTGGTGATTACATAATTTTAAATGTGGTGTTTGGGTGGTCACTGTCATCCAAAGCTGAGCAACAAGGTCCCAAAAGAAATTCTTTAGGGAAGAATGTCATGGTTTCCATAGGAATAAGTCAAATGAGTGCTCAACTCACAGAAAGCTTTCCACAAGTGATTGGAAAGGCCAGGGGAGCCCCAGTGAGACAGAAGAACCATATTTTTGGGCAGGAAAAAAACCCCATCTATTAAGGAGTAAGGGCTTGCCGGCAGGCGGTTTCAACTGGCAAAATGGGAACCTTGCATTCCGAAGTTTGAGGATACAAAGAGAAATAATGAACAACACTAGTGAACTTTGAAAAAGTGGCACAGCAGTATATTCACCAAATGGCTGAGGTTGTATAGTGAGGAATGGTGGCATAATACAAGGATAAAAAAGATGTTTACACCCAGAGTTGAGCTGTGTTTGGCTTGTTCATATGGAATTCACATCTGAAGAATCTCCTTCGTGCTGTACATATCCCCCCTCGCTAAGGGCTAATTTACAGAAGAATGCTGTGGTGATTCAATGGAGATCTAACAAAGTGAAGCAGCAGCAAAAGGGGAAAAAATGGCTGGAACCTTGGAGAAGAGCAACTAAGTGACAACCTCATGTTCCCGTGGAAAGAACGCTAGAAGGTATGGTGTGGCAAGGGCATGAGATAGCGGGAACAGCTGAAGTTCTAGCACACAGGCTTTCCGAGGACTTGCCCATATCAGTGGTCAAGTTTGTACAAGTGTGACTACATAACAGAAATCTAGGTATAGTAGTTGTAAGATCAGATCTTACAGAGAAGACTATGGAAGAGGTAAACTGAACAGAGCTGCGGAAATGGTACTGCCACAGGCAGAAAAGTACTAGCTTTTAGCATCTGGAATGAATGGGAAAGACAGAAGAGCCAGGTTGAGGGGAGTGCCTTCTTTTGTTTCACCCTGTAGTGGACTGGACTTGAATAATGAGGGTCCTTCAAAGAGCACTAAGGATTTGCTGTTCAACATCAGGGGAAATGCAGCCAAGCCAACCCAAGTTTGGTGACGAAGGGCGATAAGAAAAAATTACTCACCTTAGTAATGTAATTTCTTCTAATGGAGTCTTGCTATATTATGACATATGCAGTGAGTCCCAACCTTCGAACTGCTCCGGAGGTGAAAGAGTTAACTTTCCATGCAAGGCATGGAACCTTGAGTGCGAGCTCGGTTGAACACTCTGTCTGTTGATGCTCAAACTCAAACTGTCAGATCTTTCGAGCAAAACTCACTAAGGTTCTGTGTGGAAGCCGAAACCTACACTAGCCCACTGGCTACTTAATACAACACATTTTGTTCTTGATCCCAAAACAAAGATTCAAGTCAGGATTCAAGAAAGAAAAATATAAAGACACCTAAGCACCCTAAGAAGGGTGAAAATAAGTGGGCATCTATGAAATACCAACATTGCCCTGCCACCCACATCCTAAAGTAAAGGTTCTGATAGGGGGTAGGCTGGGGAGGTCATAATATAGCAAGACTCCATTAGAGAAACAACATTACTAAGGTGAGTAATTTTTCTTCAAACAACATGAAGTCTTGCTATATTATGACATATGCAGATACACAGCAGTACCTCCATGGAGGAGGGACAGAACCTACTTAGGAAATAGGCTCTGAAGCACAGCTGTGCCAAATCGAATCAGCATCACTCCTAGCCTAGATGTCCAGGGAGTAATGCTTAGTAAAAGTGAACTGTTTTCCAGGTAGATGCTTGACATATCTCTAGGATAGGGATGTCCTGGCAGCAAACTAGAGACGTAGCTGTACCTCTGGTAGAGTGAGCCCTCAGGCCTGAGGGGGGAACCTTACCCAGTTTTTCATAACAAAATTGGATACAAGAGACAATCCACCTGGCAATGGATCTTTTAGTGGCAGGTTTTCCTTTACCAACCTCACCATAAGTGAGGAACAATTGGAGGGAGTCAAACCTGTGACCCTTGGTACGTTCTATATAGTAACTAAGGGCTCTTTTGACATCTAAACTGTGCAATCTCCTCTCGCCAGAGGAGGAATGGTCAGAGAAGTACACAGGAAGAGACATGGATTGATTAAGGTGGAAGTCTGAAACCACCATAGGCAAAAACTTTCTGTTAGTCCTGAGGACCACCTTATCTCTGTGAAAGGAGATAAAATCAGGCTCCACTGACAATGCTTGCAATTCACTTACGTGCCTGGCAGAAGTGATGGCTACCAAAAACACAGTTTTCCAAGTCAAGTACTTAAGCTCTGCTGAAGACAATGGCTCAAAAGGGGTTGCATAAGCTGGGCAATGCAAATATTAAGATCCCAAGCAGGGCAGGGTCCCTGAATGGGATTAGTGTCTAGCAAACCCTTGAAAACTTGGTGAATAGGATGAGCTGAAAAGGAAGAGGTTTACCTGCTGATAGGAAAGCAGACACGCTGCCTGCAGGTGCACTTTTAGGGTAGCTGGTCTAAGCCCCAACGAATTCAAATGCACCAAATAATCTAAGATTGTGGGCAAGTCAGCAGATTCTGGTGAAATGTGCTTGCCAGAGCACCATATGGAAAACCTCTTCCATTTGGAATTATAAATGGCCCTGGTGGAAGGCTTTCTAGAGGCCATCAAAATATCCAATACACCTTGGGAAAGGTGTAGGTCAGCAAACTCTAACTCCTCAAGAGCCAAGTCTTGAGATTGAGAGATTTGAGGTTCGGATACCAAACCCTCCCCTGGGCACAGGATAACAGGTTGTGATTCCTGGGAAGGCAAAGGGGAAGGTGGACTGCTAAGGACAAAAGGAGAGAGTACCAGGGCTGCCTGGCCCAATCTGGGGCAATCAGGATCACCTTGCAGGGTTGAGATCTGATTTTGACTAGCACCTTGAACAGGAGAGGAAGGGGGAAAGACAGAGAAACTTCCTTCCCATCTGAGAAGGAAGGCATCCAGAGGGACTGAGCCCAACACTGGGGCCTGCAACAAAAAGGGAAGTTGGTGATTGTCTGGGACTGCAAAAGATCTATCTTGGGGTGCCCCATCTGGCAAATACTACCTCAATACTAGGGGATCCAGGGCCCATCGTGATGGCCCTGGGAAATCCTGCTGAGAGCATCTGCCAGGACATTGTCCTTGCCTGGTAGGTGAACTGCCGTAAGGGAGGTGTTCATGGAATAAGCCAGAGACCACAACTTCATCGCTTTGGTGCACAAGGCCATAGACCGAGTGCCCCCTTGCTTGTTGATGTACCACATCGTAGTGGTGTTGTCTGTTCTGACCTGAACCACTTTGTTCTGAACAGATGTGGAAACAACTTGAAGTGCTAGAAAAACTGCTCTGAGTTCCAACAGATTGATGTGGAGCAGAGATTCCTGAGGGGACCACAATCCCTGGGTAGTGAGGTCGCCCATGTGAGCTCCCCACCCCAAGAGGGATGCATCTGTCGTAAGGACTAAGGAGTGAGACTGGGGGTGAAAGGGACCCCCTGTCTCAGATTGCTCTGGTCCTGCCACCACTGAAGGGCCTGGATCAGAGTCCGAGTCACTGGGATCAATCTGGTTAGAGGGTCCTCTTTTGAGACAAAAGGCTCTCAAATGGAACTGGGCGTCCCTCATCTGAAACCTTGCTCCCTGCACTACTGCTGTAGAGGCAGCCATGTGCCCTAGGAGCTGAAGAAAGTGCCTTGCTGGTCGAGAGACCTGAAGGGTGAAAGAAGAGGCCAGAGAAATCAGGGTCTTGTTCTTTCCAGAGGAAGGAAGGCTCTGGCCTCTTTGTGTTCAGTTCTGCACCTATGAAGGTGAGAAGCTGGACAGGCTCTAGGACTGACTTTGGGAGATTGAGAAGAACCTAGAGATGTGAGCAGTTGCTGAGTTACCTGAAGGTGTAGTCTGACCTGATCTGGAGACTGGCCTACTATGAGCCAGTCGTCCAGATAAGGAAAGATAGCAATCCTTTGCCTCCTTAAGTGGGCAACTGCTACTGCCAGGCATTTTGTGAATACCTGGGGCCGAGGTGAGGTCAAGGGCATAGCTCTGAACTGATAATGGCCTGAGGGCAGTTCGAATCTGAGGTACTTTCGATGGGAGCTTCTGATAAGAACATGGAAGTAGGCATCCTTGAGGTCCAGGGAGGCTAGCCAGTCCCCTGGCCTTAGAGAGGGGTTAAATAATTCCCACAGTCACCATTTTGAACTTTGGTTTTAAAAGGTGCTTGTTTAAGTGTCTGAGATCTAGGATGGGCTGCCATTCTCCTGTCTTTTTTGGGGTAAGGAAGTACCTGGAGTACAACCCTTTGCCCTGGTGTAGGGATGGAACCCTCTCCACAGCTCTGACAGCCAGGAGGGTAGAAACTTCTGTTTCTAGGGCAAGAGCCTCTGATGGATTTGCAGGTGGAAAGTATCTGATTCTCATCTTTGGAAACTTTTTGAAGCTGAGAACCAGTCCCTGGCTTACTACTTCCAGGACCCACTTGTCTGATGTTAAAGACCTCCAGTCCTGGACAAAGTAAGCCAGCCTGCCCCCTACCGGTAGAGGAGAGTCGGCCCTGGCCACCCCATCAGGGAGCCTGCTTGGCAGGGGCTTTGGGCTGAGGGGTAGAAGTGGGTTTACTTGTACCCCGTCTGCCTCTCCCTCTGAAGAACCCCCTCTGGGCATAAGCAGAAGAGGCGGCCTGGGCTTGGTAAAAAGGCCTATGAAAGGGCCTGCCCCTGCCCCTGAGATGCTGCCTTTGAGGAGAGGCTTGCCTTTCTTTGGCCTGTGCACTCCTATAGGTGGTCCTATAGTCATCCATTTTCTTCATATAATTCTCTGTCTGCTCCCAAACAGAGAATTACCCACAAGGAAAATCCATAGCCTTAGACTGGGTATCCTGTGACAGGGTAGTACATCTGAGCCAAGCCATTCTGCAAGTGCCACAGATGTAGCCATGACCCTTGATGACACATCATTAGAGTCTACTGCAGCATGAAATTGCACCTGGATGCCTCAATACCATCCGCAGCCACCTGCTCCAGCTCCCTGGCAAGCTGGTCAGGGACTTGTTTCGCTAGGCCAGCACAGTATCCCATCTGGACTTCTGGTACCTAGCAGCATAAACCATATAATTTGCCTGTCTGAGTCCTAAAGATGCTGCCATGTATTGTTTCTTTGCCATGGCATCCATCTTCCTAGAGTCCTTTTCAGGAGGGCGAGGCTGAGAATATTTGCTTTTTCAAGCTGCAGCCTGCACTACCCCACATGGCTGCACTGCTGAGAGAGGAACTCAGTATCAGAGCCTGATAAAGTATACCTCTTGTCCATCCTTTTATCAACAGGGAGGAAGGAGTGAGGAGTTTCTAGAATTTTTACTGTCTGTTTCCTAAAAGATTTATGCAAGGGAATAGACAGTCTCCTAGACTCTGGAATATCTATCATTAATACATAATCAGGCTCCTTTTGGTCATCAACAGCTTCCTCAACAGGGAGCTGGAGAGTTTCGGCAACTTTCTTATAGAACATAAAATGAAAAGGGGACTCAGATAGCCTTGGGGTGGGGGGGAGACCCCAGACGGCCTGTCTGGAGAGATGTCCGGTTCAATGGACAGATTCAGACCTTCAAAATCACATTCACTCTCCCCATATTCCTCCTCCCCTTCCTCCGGTTCATAAAAATCCTCAAAATCAAAATCTTGAACCGGTGGAACCGCCGAACCGACCGCTTTCCTGATGGTGCCGGTTCGACGGAACCGGGAAAGATGCCTGGACAATTTGAATTGCTTTAGCTATTTCTTCAGCGGTTGGAGAAAGAACTTTTGGCTCCAAACTAGCTGACTATCTACCCTTTTAGTTGGAACCGCCTCAGAGCTGGCTCTTCGTTGCCCGAGGAAGATCGCCTGGTCAGAGGGCACTACCTCTGGTTCGGTTGAACCCGAACCGGGCTGGCCATCTGGGTCAGCGGACTTTTTGGCCTCCCTTTCCCTGAGCCTACCAACTCTCTTTTCCACGGTGGCAGCAGGAAAATTCTTACAAATCTGGCAGTCTGCATTGAGGTGGTCAAACCCCAGACAATATATACAAGTGGTGTGTGGGTCAGCCTTAGCAAAGGCTTCCCCACAGAGACCACAGTGTTGAAACCCAGTGGGCCCGGTTTTTCTTTTGGGTTTCTCAGACATAGTGCCAGCCTAACCAAACTTGCCCATTAATGGCAATCCGCCAAGCAAGACTCCCTTATCCGGTTCCCAGCCGTGTCACGGGTCGTGGAAAAAACTGTAATGAAATCCGTTTTTTTTAGAACCGATAAGAACCGGGAACTGCACTCTAAAGGACTAGAAAGTCTATAAAAACAACCTGATCGGTTCAAACAGAACGAAAACACGTTACAAGTTCCACACAGAAGAAAATAAATGTAAGCCTATCTATTACTTACGATACCACAGACAGAGCTTGAACAGGCGGTTGCAGTTTAATTTCGTTAAGAAACCGAAAAAATAAAACTTTTAACCGACAAACGAACCGAGCAGAAGGAGAAATCTCCGGAGCGACTGTTCAGTGAGGCGGAGTAAAGAATCTGACAGTTTGAGTTTGAGCATCAACAGACAGAGTGTTCAACCGAGCTTGCGCTCAAGGTTCCATGCCTTGCATGGAAAGTTAACTCTTTCACCTCCGGAGCAGTTCGAAGGTTGGGACTCACTGCATATGTCATAATATAGCAAGACTTCATGTTGTTTGAAAACCTGCTGCTGTTTGAAAGTCTAACTGGGAGATGTCATATAAATAGAGGGAGAGGGAGAGAGAGGGATAAAAGTCTTTATTTTTTAACAGGAGATAACTTTAGGACTCGAAAAGCCCTATTTGACAAAGTTGTCCTGAGGGCCCATGCAACCCTCAGTTGAAAGTGGTTAACATCTACCGCAGTAGCCATGGAATGTGAGTGTTTAGCCATAAGTAGAGAGTATGGTAACTGGTTGATCAGGGTGGCTATGGAGTCCCAATATTTCTGATCGTGTTTGGCTATATTAGCCTGATAAATAACAATGTGCAAACTGTGTGCTGTGGAGGCACACAGCAGTTTGCTAAAGTTGTCAATCTTACTGCATTCTTTCACAGAAGGGTAAACTAAAAATTAAAATTACGTACCTACCGTAATTCTTGATCTTCTTGGACGAGTCTCCACCACTCATTCTCACTATTGGGATCTGTGCCAGAGCCTCGGGACCCATCGAGACAAACTTTTACTAGAGGCCGGCGCCAGGGTAAGCGCCATAAAGGAGCAGTGCCCATGAGCCCTATTTCAGGCGTGACTTATCTCGGTCGACTCCCCAACCGCCTCAGTACCTTTTTTACCAAGGAGGTGCAGCGTAACTAACCTAGAAGGGTAGCCTAACCTAAAAACCGGACATAAGATAGTCCGGACGACCCGTGTAAGAAGGGTCAACAAAGAAGTCTTCAAGGCCTAGAATTTGAGGGAGTGAAGACCAACAAGAGAGGTGAGCTCGGGGGATGGAGGGTGGGCGTGTGAATGAGTGGTGGAGACTCGATCAAGAAGATCAAGAATTACGGTAGGTACGTAATTTTCATATCTTCCTGGACATAAATCTCCACCACTCATTTACACTATTGGGAGAGTACCGAGCTAATAATCCCCGAGAGAGGCGGCAGGAGAAAACCAAGAGCTCACGTTTCTTAAGACAGAAGTCCATTAAGGATGGCTCTGCCAAAGGAAGAATGTCGCCTGGCATGGACGTCGAGGTGCATAATGTTAACAAAGCATGCACTGAGCTCAGGTGGCTGCATTGCAGATGTCTGCAATGGGCACGTTGTGATTTCCGCTAGGGATGCAGCTACCGCTCTGGTAGAGTGGCGTAAACTCTACCCTCCAACCAACCTGCGCCATGGAATAGCAGTGGCGAAACACGCTACTAGCCATGTTGAGATACATCTAATAGCGACAGGCTGACCCAGCTAGGGCCTCACTGAAGGAAGCGAACAGTTGCTGGGCTTTAGGAAAATCCTTGGTTCTATCTAAGTAGAAGCATAAGCCCTCTTAACATCCAGAGAATGAAGAGCGTTCCTTCATTTTGGAAGTCCATAAAATAAGAGAAGGACCAAAGGTTGGTTAAGATGAAATTCTGACACAACCTTAGGAAGAAATTTAGGATGAGTCTGAAGGACTACTTTGTCCTTATGGAACACAGTATACGGAGGGTCTGTGACCAGGGCATGTATCTCAGAGACCCTACGAGCTGAGGTAATGGCCACTAGGAAGGCAGTCTTCCAGGTGAGGAACTTTAGTTCACAGGTAGCTAGAGGCTCAAGGGTTTCGGTGAGCATGTCTAGCACAAGATTAATGTCCCAGGCTGCAACCGACGTCTTGTAGGGGTCTGGTGTGCAGAATGCCCTATGAAATCTCTTAACCATAGGTAACTGAGCCAGTGAAAGAGAAAAACCGGCTCATGATACGCTGACATGGCACTAAGGTGAACCTTAACTGTAGAGTACTGGAGACCTGAATTTGAGAGGTCCAAAGGTACTCTAAAACTTTATCGGAGGGCAGGAGAAAAGGTTCAAAGTGGACTTTGCACACCAGAGGAAGAAGCTCACTTAGCGTGTAAGTTTTCCGAGTGGCTGGTTTCCGCGCAGCCAGAAGGATATCCGAAACTCTTCAAGAGACATTGAACCGATTTACTTCTACCTCTTCAGGAGCCAAGCGTGAAGGTGAAGAGATCTCAGATTGGGATGGACCACCGGTCCCTGAGTTAGAAGGTTCATCTGCAGGGGAAGTGGTCTCAGAGGAACTGCCAACATACTGTTGAGAAGTGGAAACCACAGTTGTCGAGGCCAAAAGGGAGCAATAGGAATTATCTTGTCTCCCTGAGACTCGAACTTGAGAGTACTCTCTGAATTAGAGGAAGAGGGAAGAGGCGTAAGAAAGCGTTTGTCCACTGCAGCCTGAGCATCCTGACAAAAATGCCAGCCCTAGATTTCTGGAGCAGAAGAGAGGCAGTTTTGCGTTGAGTGGGGACGCAAAAAGGTCCAGGTCCGGAGTTCCCCACTCTTCGAATAGTGACTGAACTATGGTTGAGTCGAGAGACCACTCGTGAGGATCTGTCTCTGTTCTGCTGAGGCGGTCTGCCAAGTCGTTCTGTACACCTGGCAGGTAGATTGCTTGAATTAGAGCCTTGTGCTCCAAGCACCATTCCAGACCCTCATCACTTCTCTGCATAAGGGCTAGAATGAGCACCGCCCTGCTTGTTGATGTAATACATCACTGCTTTGTTGTCCATTTGGAGGAGAATATTCTTGTGACAAAGAATGTCCTTCAAGCTCGGACCCATAAAAGGCAGCTTCATTTCTAGGACATTTATGTGAAGCTGAGACTCGAGTTGAGTCCACACACCCTGAGTGTGGAGAGTCTGACAGTGAGCTCCCCACCCCATAAGTGAGGCATCTGTGGTAATGGAGATCTGATGGTCCAGAGGGGCAAAGGGGTATCCTTGCAGGAGATTGTCCTCTTGAGACCACCAGGTGAGAGACCTCTGTAGGGGTTCTGTCACCTTGATGAGATAGGACTGCTGGTGAGTGGTTGCAGACCACTGGTACTGAGCATCCACTGGGTGGTTCTCATGTGCCAGGCCAGACCCAGAGGTACAGTGAACACTGAGGGATGCCATGAGGCCCAGCATCCGTTACATCGAGGCGCTGTAACTGACCTGTTCTCTCGATGTAACGGGCCATCAGAAGGATATCGTTCCTTCTGTCCTCTGGAAGAAAAGCCTTAGCACAGGATGTGTCCAGAAGGGTCCCTATGAAAAGGAGCCTCTGGGAGGGCTGCAGCTGTGATTTCTTGAGGTTCAGCAGGACTCCCATGGACGTAGAAGTTGAGAGGCCGTCTCTCGGCATCCAGAGTCCTGCCTGGAAGGAGTTGCCAGAAGCCAATCGTCCAGATAGGGAACAGCTGTACTCGAGGTTTTCTGAGGTGCGCTGCAAGAACTGCACAACATTTTGTAAAACTCAGGCGCCGAGGATAACCCAAAGGCAGGACTCTGAACTGAAAATGTTGTCCCAGAGCCACAAACCTCAGGAATTTGTGATGTCTCGGGTGAATGGGAATGTGCTGGTAAGCATCCTGCATGTCTAGGGAAGCTAACCAGTCGTGCTGATGAAGCAAGGGTAACAGGGTTCCTAGAGAAATCATTTTGAATTTCTCCTTGGGGAGAAATTTGTTTAGCTTTCTGAGATCCAGAATGGGCGCATTCCACCGAACTTCTTTGGAACCAGAAAGTAATGAGAGTAGAACCCCATGTTTCGTTGATGCAGCGGCACAAGTTCTACTGCCCTGTTGTTTAGAAGGCCCTGAATCTCGGCGGTGAGAAGGTCTGACTGAAGGGCCGACAGCCTGGGCTGCCGTTTGGGAGGACAATCCGGAGGAGTTTCCACAAAATTGGTGAGTACCCCGCGGATTATCCGAGAGGACCCAATTGTCTGAAGTTATGGATTTCCACTGGCTGTAGAAGTGCATCACCGACCTCCACGGAGAGAAAAGTCCACCTCGGGCAGCTGAGGTGGGACTTGAGCCAGCACTTCATAAAGTAGGCTGGGCATTTTGGGCCCTGCGCTTTCTGCTGCCTTCTTTTGAGTTGGGCAGGTTGGTTCTTATGAAACTACCCTGCCTCTGCCTCGAAAGGACTGACGATTATGAAACTGGCGTCTACTGGCATGCCCTCTAGAGGGCAGGAGGGGTCTAGCCAACAATGGCTGACCTGAGTCTTTTGTGTAGCTTCTAGAGCTTGCTCGACCTGAGGACCAAAAAGATATGCACCATCAAAGGGCAATGCCATTACCTGCTGTTGCGCATCATTGGTGAAGCCTGAAGTGCGCAGCCAGGAATGGCGGCGGGTGCAAATACCAGCAGCTGCTGAACGGGAAGCAGAGTCGAAAGCGTCCATGGCTGCTTTAACCTTTTGGCTGTTAGATTCAATACCCATGGTAATGGTTTGGAGAAGCTCTGGTTTTGAATCCGACTCCAGAAGAGCTTCAACCATTTGCTTGAGAGAGTGCCACAGGATATACTCGTACTGAGAAAAATAGCCCTGATAACTGGCAATACACATACTTAGGGTAGAAGCAGCAAAGACTCTCTTACCTAAGGTGTCTATCTTACGAGATTCCTTGTTAATAGGTCGAGCTGTAGTGGTTTGAGGAAGGACGACCTTATCATTCTCTGCAAGGACTACAATAGGATCCGCAAAAGTTTGGGATGCCAAAATGGGACGATCCTTGGGGGCTGAATATTTTCTATCAATGGATTTAGCCACCGATGAAGAGAGAGCAGGATTATTCCATACCATTTGAGACAACGTCTCGAAGGAAGGCTGAATCGGAGGAGTCAAATCCGTAGGGATCTCCGAGGCATGAAGGTACTGGAGTCTTAGTAATTTCCCAGGATCGATGTCTGTAGTCTGGAGAGAAAGTGTGGAAATCATATTTTTCAGCAGAGACTTAAATGACAGGTCCTCGACCACAGGCTCTGCAGCAGTAAAAGATCCTGCTTCGTCCACCTCATCGCCCAGCCGAAGGTCTGGGTCAGGCTCAACGTCATCTCCTGACAGTCCAGGAGGACTGTATGGACAGGAAAGGATGAAAGCCAGAAGAGGAAGGAGGAAAAGACAAAAGGAAAGTCTCAGGGCCCTAGCGCAAGGAGGCGCGGCAGGAACCGGCGCCCAGGAACCCTTGACGCCATAAGCCGGCGCCGAAGCCGCTAGCGCTGAGGACAGCCTTGGCGGCACCACATGGCACCGAGCGAGCATGGCGGCGCCGAGGGCGGCGCCGCCAAGGCCTCAGCGCAAGGCGCTCAGAGACTCGAAAAACAGGTTTGAAGGAAAAAGGCAGGAGATAAGGGCATTGGTGTGGCCCCTGCGCCGAAGCCATGTGAGGACACACTAAGCACGGAGTCGACGGCACCGAAGGAGGTACCGCGCGACCAGGAAAGTCCAACTGCCCTACCTGGTCGCCCAGAGAGCCCGAAGGCCCACGAACGACCGAGCCAGGCAGCCGAACCAACCTCCGAGCCCACTGCTCCAAAAGAGCGGCCCACTGATGAAACTGCTCATCTGAAGACCTACCTGTGGGCGGGGTAGGACTCTGATGTCGAAGACTTCGGTTACCAGAAGCCGCTGTTGGCGACTCCGAAGGAGGAGACCGGCAACTAGCCTCGATAACCGAGCGTCTACGCGCAGACGTATCAGAGGGTGACCTCGAGTGATGCCTTCTCTTTTTAGACCTGTGGGCCGAAGAAGAGCTCGAGGCTGAACAGTGCCGAGAATGCAACCGTTTGGCTTTATGCTTCCGTGGGGACCGCCCATCCCCCCGGGCATTGGACTGACCGTTGTCAGACCCTCCTTCCGGAGAAGGAGGCGGACCAGACCCAGCCTGACTGGCTGAACAGCTTTCATACGAAGTCTCCCTACCGTCACCTGACCTGCTCATGGTCGACTCCGTCAGAGTAGGCTGAGACTTCTTTATCAATTTTATTAAAAAATAAGAATAACTTAAGCGATACTGTATCGAGATAATACTACAAAATAATAAAAACTGAAAACTATGCTGCTAGTTTGAAGTTTGACTCTCCCGACAAGCGGCGTCGTCACTGAAGCGCACTCGTGGCGGGGAAAAAAAGGAACTTGAGAAGCGGTTGGGGAGTCGGCCGAGATAGTCGTGCCCGCGCAGAGCTGGGGCTCCGCGTCACACCGTTCCTCGTGGCGCCATCTCTGGCGTTGGCTCCCCAGCAAAAAGTTTGCTCCCGATGGGTCCTAGTGCCTCCGGCACAGATCCCAATAGTGTGAATGAGTGGTGGAGACTTGTGTCCAGGAAGATCTGTGTGTTCCCCTAACTGCAGAACAAGCATGCCCACCTTGGGGGATTCCTTAAGGAGCTAGGTAATAGAAGATTACCTCAGTTGAGGCTTCCATGGCATGACTCCAGACTGCCAGTGTGGCTGATTTAATAGCAAGTTGGATGGGTAGAACTACTACTGAAGAGGCTATTAACAGGTTCAAAATTTGAAAACCAAGTAGTGTTAGGGTTCTAGCTTACAAAAAGTGGAAAAGAACAATTACCATATCAGTAGATCTCCCAAAGAATCTCCTCCATTGGACAACACCTTTGGAACTGTAAGCTGTTGGTGTCTCTCGGAAACCTTTGCTAACCAGGGGCCACTAACAATGACATGCAATGTCGGTACCTATAATTGTGGGTGGCCCCACTGCTCCTCAGTTCCCCATAGAAGATAAGTTCAGGAAGGCCACTTACCATGAGGAACCAGGAGACCAGTACCAGACGCAAAAGGAGAGGCATGGGACTGGAAATATAGTATACATAAGGCACTTATGGACACCTCCAAACAAGCCAGTGGACAAACCTGCCAGCTGAAAGAAAGGGGAATGGAGGGTGGGTGTGCTGTGACTCACTGGAGGAGTCTCTCGAAGCTCTACTGTTATGGTAAATAACTATTCTATCTTCATCAAGAATATCTCCTCCATTGGGCCACAGCTTTGGAAAGATTCCCAGGCAGTACACAAGGTACCCAGGGAGGACAGCAAAATCTTACATGCAATCAGGACCGAAGGCCTTGCAACACCACAAAACCAAACACAGCACATCTATGAGAGAGAATGTCTAGACTGTAGTGCTTAGTGAAAGTATGCACAGTGCTCTACGTGACAGTAGCACATATGTCAGCTGCAGAAACATTCTGAAAGCAGGCAACAAATGTAGCCATATCACGTGTAGAGTGGCCATGCACAGTATGGAGAAGTTCCTTACCGTACTTCCCATAATAAAATTCAGTACAGTTAGCCAACCATTTGGACAGGCACTGTTTAGACACAGGGGCGTCCTCTTTCCCAGGGGCAAAAAAAAAGAGCCGAGAGGACTTTCTGCAGTCCTTAGCATGATCAAGATCAAAACATAGTGTTCTATGTACAGGAAGGTGCATGGTCTGATTTAATGTAAACTCAGACACCACCTTAGGTAGAAAATGAGGACTGGTCCACAAATAAACTCTGTCCTTGTGGAAAAGCAAATAAGGAGGCTCATGCATCAGAGTCTGAAGCTCAGAAATCCTATAATCAGAAGCCACGGTGACCAAAAACAGTACTGTCCATGAAAGGACATGTATCTCACAGGTCGCAGCAGGCTCAAATGAAGCCGGAGTCAATTTCCCCAAGGATGAAATTTAGGTCCCAAGGCAGAACCAGTTTATGAATCGGGGGATGCATGTGCAGAATACCCTTCAAACACATATGGGACACCTCTAGTTGTGCCACGGTGCATGCATCAGTAAAAGCATGGAAAGCTGAAACAGCAGCCAAGTGCACCTTAATGGATGAGTACTGGAGATCGGAGTCAGACAGGGACAGAAGGTAGTCCAGTACAGTACTGACATGACAGGTAAACGGTTCCACTGAACTGGAAGCACCCCATATAGACATGTGCTTCCATTTCAAAGAGTAAGTGTGTCTAGTAGAAGGCTTTCTAACTGCAAGGAAGACACCAGCCAACTGAGGGGAATCCCTCAAATAGTCAACAGTTACATCTTCAGGAGCCAGGCATGCAGATGCAGGGACTGCAGGTCCGATGGACCAGGGATCTCACAGCCTGCAACTGCAGGTCCCAAAAAATGGTGGGGAGCTAAACAGGAGGCTCCACTGTCAGATGCTGCAGACGTGGAAACTAAATCTGGCGAGGCAAGAAGGGAATCAATAGTATTAGGGTGGCATGCTCTGTCTGCAGTTTGAGCAAAACCCTTTGAATGAGAGGAATTGGAGGAAAGGCATAAAGGAACCTCCCTTTCCAGGAGAGGGAAAACTCATCTTGCCAAAAAAAACTCCATGCCCTGGAGTGACTGAGCAGAAATGTGGCAGTTTTGCATTGTGTGTGGATGCAAAAAGGTTCAACTCTGGATAACCCCATCTTGTGAAGAAGTCTTTTATTGTGGAGGGTAGCAGTTCCCATTCGTGTACCAGGGGCTGAGAACTACTTAGCCTGTCTGCCAAGATGTTTTGGACACCTGGAAGAAACACAGCTGATAGCTGAAGGCCATGAGATACTGCTTCCCTGCACAGTGGACAAGAGTGAGTTCCCTCCTTGCTTATGTTGTGCATGAAATGGACACTATCTGTTCACAAAAGCAAAGGGATGGTGCAGCAGTGCTCCTAGAAAGCCTGGTGACCAAGCAGAAAAAACAGGATACTCACCTGTAATAGTAGTTCTAGGAGTGGTATACGTTGTTCAGCCACACTCACTGGCATGTCCCCTTCCACTTTAAGTTGGACCACAAGTCTTCAAGTTGGCTCCTCCCACCCACTCGGGTGGTATATACCTCGGCTCCGCCCCATGACACCAGATCTTAGCCCGCTGGAAGCCAGGTGTTGTTCATTCACACGGACCCACCCAACCTCTCCGGCTGTGGACGCACAACATATACCACTCCTAGAACTACTGTTACAGGTGAGTAACCTGTTTTTCTAGAAGCGTGGATAGGTTGTTCATCCACGCTCATTGGCAGACTCCTAGCAGTTCTCTGGGAAGAGGGAGGCAAGGCGCACACCCCCTACTTGGGAAACAGACTGGAGAACTGAGGCCCCAAAACCAGCATCCTGGTGTGACTCAAGGTCAATGTGGTAATGGGTGATGAATGTGTTTGCTGACTTCCAGGTAGCAGCCCGGCAGATTTCCTGGATAGGGATGTCCCTGGAAGCAGCCACTGATGCAGTGGTATGGCGTGCAGAATGAGCTCTTATCCCTCTGGGAGGCTCCTTGCCTGCCAGCTCGTAGCACAGACCTATGCATGATGTAATCCACCTTGCAATGGTCCACTTTGCTGCAGGTCTGCCAGAAGCGGCTTCAGCGAAGGTGACAAACAGCTGGCAAACCTCTCCCCAAATTTCCGCCGTCCTCTCCTTATAGTAGGAGAGAGCACATCTCAGGTCCAAGGTATGGAGCCTGTACTCAGCCTCTGAGGTGTGATTAGGGTAGTACACAGGCAGAGTTAACACCTGGTTAAGGTGAAACTCTGACACCACCTTCGGAAGGAATTTCGGGTTGGGGCGTAGGACAACCATGTCCCTGTGGAAGACCAGATAAGGGGAGTCCACCGAAAGCACCTGGAGCTCCCCTGTCCTTCTGGCAGACGTGACAGCCACCAGGAAGGCCGTCTTCCACAAGGGTGACAAGGCACACTTGTGCATTGGTTCGAATGGCTTGCCCATGAGCTTTGCCAGTACCAGCAGTAGATTCCACAGAAGTGGAGGTTCACGCACTGGAGGGGATATGTGATCCAGGCCTTTGAAAAAGTGCCCGACCACTGTCTCCTGCGTTGCCGTCGGCTGACCGACCCACGCCCGGTAAGCAGAGATGGCTGCCAGGTGCACCCTAAGGGTCGACAACCGCACACTCCCTTTGGAGAGAGACCAAAGGCAGTCGAGAATGTTAGCCACTGGACAGGACAGAGGGTCCAGGCCACTGCCCTGGCACCAAATGGAAAACCGTTTCCATTTGAAAGCATAACATTTCCTGGTTGATTCCTTTCTGGATGCCTCCACCATGGTGTAGACATCTTCCGTAAGACCCAGAGCCTGGAACTCTAGCTACTCAGTACCAGGCTGTGAGGTGCAGGAATTGAAGGTCCAGATGGAATACCTTCCTCTGGTTGCGAGAGATCAGGTCCGGGCGTGCGCAAAGCTGCTCTGGGGGCCTGCAGCTGAGGCTGAGAAGATCTGAACACCAGAACTGGCATGGCCAATCTGGGGCTACCAGGATCACCTTCGCCTTGTCCCTCCTCAGCTTGAGGAGCACCTTGTGGATCAAGGGAAATGGAGGGAAGGTGTAGAGGAGGCCTAGGGTCCATGGCCTCGAGAAGGCATCCCCCTGCAGCCAGCCCTGCTGAGGGGGGTGGGCATGAAACAGCCTCAGCCTAGTGTTTTCCCTGGAAGCAAACAGGTCCACCATCGGTTTTCCCCAACAGGAGAACAGGCTGTAAGCTACCTCTGGATGGAGAGACCACTTGTGGGATGTCTGGCCTAAGCGGTTGAAAGCATCCGCCAGATGGTTTGAGGCTCCTGCCACATGGATGGCTAGGAGATCTGCCTCCAATTGGCTCACGAGGGTCCAGATGTGGAGCGCCTCTTTGCACAGCAGACGGGAGTGCGTGCCGCCCTGTTTGTTGAGGTAGTACATGATCGTGGTATTGTTCGTTTGGACTTGAACCACTTGACCCCGCAGATGAGGAGCGAAAGCTGACAATGCCAGTTTGACTGCTCTGAGCTCCAACAGGTTGATGTGGCATCGGGACTCCTCGAGGCTCCAGAGCCCATGGGCCCTTTTGTCCCCCATGTGGGCTCCCCAGCCCATGAGAGAGGCATCGGTCGTGAGGACAACCGTCGGCTCAGGACGAACAACTGGGATCCCTTCCTGCAACCGGTCTGGGGCGGTTCACCATTGGAGAGCGTCCCACATCTTCTGGGTTACAGTGATCAGCTGGTCGAAGTGACCGTGACACTGAGTCCACTGGGCGGCCAGCCGGGCCCAACGGACTACTGAGGTGCACGCCGCCATGTAACCAAGAAGGCGCAGAAAGTCCTGGGCAGGGTGCAATTGCCCAACCAGAAATGATTGGGCAAAGGAGGAAAGAACCTCCACCCTGTCCGCCCGGAGCTGAGCTTTGGCTTGACAAGAGTCGAGCTTTGGCTTGACAAGAGCCGAGCTTTGGCCCGATGAAGCCCATCACCTGAGAAGGCATGAGTTCCGACTTGGCCTTGTTGATCAGGAGGCCAAGTTGGGAGCAGGTCTGGAGGGCCAGGTCCCTGGACCTCTCCACCTCCTGTTGGGTGGAACCTGCTAGGAGCCAATTGTCGAGGTAAGGATAAATCTTGACCCCCGCCCCCGAAGTCTGAGATGGGCCGCCACCACTGCAATGCATTTGGTGAAGACCTGTGGGGCAGATGACAGGCCGAATGGCATGGCTCGGAACTCGTACTGGGTTCCTTCAACCCTGAAGTGGAGGAACCGCAGATGAGACGGATGGATTGGGACATGAAAAAACGTGTCCTGCAGATACAGTGAACAGAACCACATGGTATGATCTGGGACAGAGTGACCAACTGAAAGGTGCGTGACCTGAGATACTGATTCAGGTCGTGCAGATCTAGAATGGTGCACCAGCCCCCCATCCGCCTGGGCACCAGGAAGAATCTGGAGAAAAAGCCTGGGTCTGCTGGAGGATCCGCCACTGGAGCTACTGCCTCCGCCTCCTTGAGGAGGAGCTGAGCGATGTCGTCTCGGAGAGCCGACTGGGTTTGAGCGGATACTCCTTCCTCCCGAGGGGCGCAGGCTCAGCTTGGGGGTACTGCTCGAATTCCAGAGGCAGTCCCCGATCCAACTGTCTGAAGAGACAACGGACCAGATGGAAAGGAAGTGGCAGAGCTGGACCCCCAAGGGACGACCCAGAGCTGAGGTGATGGGAGAGGGGTTGGCAGCCTCCACACCGTCACTGAGCAGGCTTGGAGGAAGAGGCTCCAGGACCTGAACCTCGGCCTCCCTTACGGGCCTGTTGGGCCGGGGGTGCCAAGCCTGAGCCTGCTACTGTTGCTGGTGCTGTTGTCCACCTTTAAAGGAGGACTGCTGAGCCGCAGGTGAAGAATGCCGAAAAGGCTTCTTCTTTTTCTTCTGCTGGTTCTTTCCCGAAGAACCCTTGGCAGAAGTGGCGTCTAAAGTGGCACTGGACTGCTCAATGCGCTGGAGGTGACTGGCCATGCCTGGGCCGAACAAGTTGGTCCCGAGGAAGGGCACGTTAGCTAGTTTGTGCTGGGTATCTGCCGGAAAGGAGGAGAGCCTCAGCCAAGCCCTGCGATGGGAGGCAACCGTGGCAGCCATCGACCGGGCACAAGAATCCCCAATGTCAAGGGCCGTCTGAAGCTGCTGTTTGGCAACAGCTCGGCCCTGATCCCGGACCTGCTTGACCGTGGTCTGCATGTCCATGGGGAGATGTGGGAGGACTTCATCCAATGACCCTAAAAGGGCGTGGGAGAAGTGTGCCATGATGACGGACGAATTTGCCTGATGAAGGCCCAAGGAGGAAGCCGCACAGATCTTCCTGGCTGAATGGTCCAAAAGTTTGGACTCTTTATCAGGAGGTTGGTCAGTATCAGCAGAACTGCCAGTACGCCTGAACACAGAGGTGGTCACCAGGCTCTTGGCCAAAGGGTGCTCTGTGAACCCCACAAGGGACCCCATGGGCACCGCATACTTTCGGGCCATGCGGGCAGATGGAGCTGGACAAGAGGCAGGGTGCTGCCAGAGTTCTAGGGCCAGGCCAACAATAGCCTCGGCCACAGGAAAGGCCTCCATCGGGGTATCCCCTCTCTTAAGGATGTCCATAAGAGGGTACTCCGCTGCCTTCTGGATGGGCTCCAGGGGCATCCCTGTAGATTCAGAGATGAGACGAAGAATCCCTTGCAAAGACGAGGGACCTTCCTCCGTCTCTAAGCCAATGGTTGATTCATCATCCCCAGGATGAGAATGTAAGCCAGTGACATCTGAATCTGAGGAATCCGGGTATAACAGCCGACCACCCAGGTCACCTTCAACCTGCCAAGGGTGGTCTGGGGTGACCGTGACTGATAACCGCCGGGGAAGCCTGGTGTCTGGTCTATTTTCCTTGGAAGAAGACCCTCCCACAGGCTGTTTGGGCGGTGGTTCCACTACAATCGGTGGAGAGACCGTTTTGGGCTGAACTGGTGGTTTTGCTGTCTCTGTGGGCGGAGGAACAGATTTAATCGGCTCCGGAGGAGTAGGCTTCGGCCTAGGAGGCAAAAGCCAGGTAATGGCCAGGGTAGAGACCGGCGCCGGCCTGTGCCCGGTAAAATCAGGGGTTGCCACATGAGGTCCTTGTAGCACCACCGGAGTTTCCGCTGGAGCCTCTCCTCATCCGAGAAGGATGAGGACGACCAATGCCATCACCTCTTTTTAGAGCGTTTATGGCACTTCCTCGGCCTGTCGGTCAAGGGGGTCCGAGACTTCGATCGAGATTGGACGGGCCAACTCGGTCGCTTGAGAGACATCGGCAGGACCAGTGATTTCAGAGATCAGGGACCACTTCTTTGATAGGATAGGAGCGAAGAAAGACCACATACTGAGGCTTAATAAAAGGGAGGGAATGTGGGCAGAGGGTGACAGTGAAAAAGCAGGGATACTGAATGAATATTTCTGTTCAGTATTCACAAAGGCAGAGGAGGTGGAGGTACCTAAACCAAACAAGAGAAACACTCTGAAGACGGGGGTCAATACCAGTCCATTTACAGAAGAAAGCGTTCTGAAAGAACTAATAAAATTGAAGGTGGACAAAGCAATGGGGCCTGATGGGATTCACCCAAGAATTCTAAAAGAACTAAGGGTAGAACTAATGACACCGCTGACTACTCTCTTTAACAAATCATGGGAGGATGGGGTGGTACCTGAGGACTGGAGGAGGGTGGATGTGATTCCTCTTCATAAAAGTGGGAGCAGGACAGAGGCAGGAAACTACAGATCAGTTAGTTTGACCTCAGTGGTAGGGAAAATGATGGAATCACTTCTGAAGGAAAGAACTGTTGAGTACCTAGAGGCCAGTGGGACACACGACCCAAGGCAGCATGGATTCACGATGGGAAGGTCATGTCACACGAATCTAATAGATTTCTTTGACTGGGTGACCAAAGTAGTTGACCAGGGAGGGGCTGTGGACATGGCCTACCTAGATTTTAGCAAGGCATCTGATACAGTCCCACACAAAAGATTAATACACAAGTTAGCCAGCCTTGGAGTGGGTCCCAAGGTGGTAGCCTGGATAAAAAATTGGCTAGACAACAGGACGCAAAGGGTGGTAGTAGTAAACGGAGTCCACAGTGAAGAAAGGAGAGTTACTAGCGGGGTACCACAGGGTTCAGTTCTGGGACCGGTCCTTTTTAATGTCTTTTTAAGTGACATTGCAGAGGAACTGGAAGGACAAGTATGTCTCTTTCCAGATGACACAAAGATCTGCAACAGGGTTGATACACAAAGTGAAGTGGAAAGGATGAGAAGGGACTTGGCAAGGTTGAAGGAATGGTCAAATGTATGGCAGCTCAGATTCAATGCAAAGAAGTGCAAGGTAATGCACCTGGGAAACAAAAACCCAGGGGAAGAGTACACAATGGGGGGTGAGATACTGACAACAGTTAAAATGGAAAGGCCTGGGGGTAATTATATCAGATGACCTAAAGATGGGAAAGCAATGTGAGAAGGCAGTAAGGAAGGCTGGGGGGATACTGGGATGCATAGGGAGAGGCATCAATAGTAGAAAACAGGAAGTTGTTATCCCTTTGTACAGACAGTTGGTGAGACCCCATCTGGAGTACTGTGTGCAGTTCTGGAGACCCCATCTCCACAAAGACATAGACAGAGTGGAGGCTGTCCAGAGGAGGGCAACCAAAATGGTGCAGGGTCTACACCAGAAGACATATGAAGAAAGACTAAAGGAGCTTAATATGTATACCCTTGAGGAAAGAAGGGAGAGAGGGGACATGACAAAAACTTTCAAGTACCTCAAGGGAATCAACAAAGTCAAAGAGAGTAGCATATTTCAGAAAAAGAGATGTGCAAGAACAGGGCGGCACAATTTGAAAATAGAGGGGGGACGGCTCAGAGGTAATGTGAGGAAGTATTTTTTCACGGAGAGGGTTGTGGATGCATGGAACAGCCTCCCTGAGGAGGTCGTGGAGTCGAAAACAGTGGTTGAATTCAAGAATGCATGGGACAGACATAAGGCAGTCCTAGTGGGGGGGTAGGAGGGAGGAAGTAAGCTGTTGGTTAACTAGGATCTGCAGCTTATCTGTTAGGTAGGAAAATGGGCAGACTAGGTGGGCCAAGCGGTCCTTATCTGCCGTCAAATTCTATGTTTCTAGGAGTCGCAACTCGCCGGGTCTCGTCATCTGGAAAGACCAGATTAGGGGTTTGGTCGAGTGATTTGTCGACTGGAGTTGGCAAAATCGGATCGATTGGGTTGATCACCATCTCAATATCGTCGATTGACAATTTGGTAGACTGACCTGACGGCAAGGCCGAAAAGCCAGTGGCCGAAGAAGCGATGTCAACCGAGGTCAAGACCGCATGTTCCTGGGACCGAGATCTCTCCCGCACCCAAGAACGTCTCCGTCAAGACAAAGATGATCCCGGGCCCTTCTCCCACTTACGGGATCAAGAGGAGTGCGAGCCCGCGGGCGCCTCTCCCTTGGTCGGGAGAGACTGGCACAGCTCTCGGAAGGAACCCGAGAAGGTGGAGCCCAGGAAGAGCGGAATGAAGAAGCTCCGAGAAATCTCTGCAGTATGAGCTGCTTCCTTCTCAAACGCTTGCATGCGTTCCAATTGCTCAGTGGATCCTGCGGCCGCAAAAACCGCCACCGAGCCTCCTTGGATTTCACTGGAGGGTTCCTCTTCTCCGGCCTCCCCAGCTTCAGGCGTGCGAGACGGTCGTCGAGGACGTTGGGATGAAAGGCGAGACACATACTGCATTTCGAGGTGTCATGTTCAACACCGAGGCAATGGATGCACGCGGTGTGGGGATCGGTGCGTGACATTTTCTGGCCGCGAGGGCACCAATGAAATCTAGGGGAAGACTTGTCTTCCATAATCGAAGCAGCAAAATTGCAATCGCTAACGCAAACAATGCTAATTTTCAGAATAACCGAAGGTTTGAAAGCCAGGGCCTGCAAGGTGCGTGAGCACGAGGGAGGCAACCTGAATCTTTCAGCGGAACGGAAGATCTGGCGTCATGGGGTGCAGATGAGGTATATACCACCCAGGAGGGTGGGAGGAGCCAGCTTGAAGACTCCCGATCCAACTTAAAGTAGAAGGGGACACACCAATGAGTGTGGATGAACAACACATCCACGCTCCTAGAACAGATGTTTTGGACATCTGGGAGAAACACAACTGATAGCTGAAAGCAGTGAGATATCGCTTCCCTGCACAGTAGGCAAGACTGAGTTCCCTCATGTTTATGTCGTGCATGATACAGACACTGTCTGCTGAAAAAAGCAAGGGACAGGGGCTGTGGTGCTTCTAGAAAGCCTGGAGACCCAAGCAGAAATGGCCCGCATCTCAAGAATATTGATATAGACATATGAGTACAGATTGGTCCAGGACCCTTGGGTCTTAAAGGATCCGAGATGGGCACACCAGCCAGACCCCGAGGCATCTGTTGTGCGGGAGTCGGGGAAAAGAATGGAACTCGAGCAGTAAAAAAGAGGTAGCTCTGACTGGGATTGTAGCAGACACAGCACCCAGTCCCACAGCCAGGCTCACACCACCAATAAAAAGCACTACACATACATAGTGAAATGATAAAGTGATTTATTACATCATCTTTTAAAAATAGAGTAAATACACTGGTAGTGAAAAAAACAAACAAAAAAAAACTACCTCAACATTTTGCACAATACATATGCCTTATCAAGAGTCCAAGTTTAACTCTTGATAAAGCATATGTATTGTGCTAAAAATCTGAAGTAAATTTTTTACTACAACTGTATTTATGCTGCTATTTTTAAATGATGATGTAACAGATACTTTTTGATAATTTGCACTATAACTATGAAGTGCTTTTATTGGCAGTGTGTGAGCTTGGGCTGTGAGACTGGTACTTTGAAAAGAATGGAAATCCCTGCAACAGGTGCAAGCAGTACATTCACCATATTAGGGCATGGTGGGAAGGGGACCATTTGTTCCAGCTAATCAGTCACCTGATCCCATTGTATCCGAAGAGTCCAATGCAGAATGCGCATGTGGAGACGGGCAAAGGGAACCATGATGATGGCAGTAGCTATCGGTCCCAGGAGATGTAACGTCATCCAAGTGGATACGTAATGACTCCAATGTATCAGCTAGGCCTGTACAACAATAGCCTCTTCCCTGTCTGCAGCCAGGAAGGCACTGTCTACCGCTGTGTCCAGCACCACACCGGTATATTGGAGGCACTGACAAGGAATGAGTACGGATTTCGGTACATGTACCGAAAAACCCAGTTCCTCGAACAGTTGTCTCATTTTGGACAAAGTGTACAGAATCACTTCCCTGGATGGGGTCTTCAGGAGTCAATCCTCCAGATGTGGGAAGACATAAAGCCCTTCCCTCCAAAGGGCTGCTGCCACAACTGCTAAGCATTTGGTAAATACCTGTTGTGTGAGGCTAAGCTAAACGGCAAGACTCAGAACTGATAAAGGCTGCCCTCCAACATGAAGCCTGTGGCATTTGCAAATTCTGATATGATGGTATGTGTCCTTTATGTCCAGGGCACAGAGCCAATCCCCCTTTTGCAGCAGGAGGATGACAGCCTGAAGAGGCACCATCTGAAACTTTTTGTATTTGATGAACAGGTTTAGGTTTCTGAGGTACAGCACAGGACGCTGATCTCCTGTCCACTTGGGAATCAGGAGTATCCACAATAGAACCCTTTGTTTCTTTCTTGAGGACAAACAGGTTCGCTAGCTCGCTTGTGTATGAGCAACTGAACTGCCACTAGCAAAAGGGACAGGTGGCCTGGAGAATAATGAGAAGGTGGAGGATGAACTGGAGGAGTAGATAGCAACTCTAAAGCATGTCCCTTTTCCACTGTTTCCAGGATCTACCTGCCCATTGTGATCTCCCCTCCACTTTGGCGATGAAGGGAGATCTTACCCCCACCAGCACCCCAGAGGTAACTGTGGAAGGGGAAAAAGAGGGAAGTCGAAAGGTACTGGGGGCTGCAGGGGTGCCACCTTGACCAATATCCTTGGGTGTTTCTGCATGGACACCAGGAGAGACCCACCACCATGGTTTTGTACAAGGGGGCTGCTGAAGGCAGGCACATCCACCATAGGCTGCAGGCCTGCAAAATAAGCCTCTACCATGCCCTCTACTGGGCTGAGGGCTCAGACATTTGATGGATTGAAGCTCATGCAGATCCTTTTCAGTATTGCTCCCAAACAGCCTGGAGCTTCTAAAAGGGGCATTCAGCACAGCGTGTTGTACATCAGGTGCAAATCCAGCTGCCCTAAGCCAGGAATATCTCCGAAGGCATATGTCAGAGGCAGCAGCCCTCACAGAAACATCATATGCAGAGCGTAACAGATGTTTACCAGTATCTACACCAGCGAAGCAACTTTAAGCAAGTTAGCCTTGGTAGGACTATCAGGTACGGCCGGGAGAGTAGACAAAACAGATTTCCACAGGCTATTTTCATATTTGATCATACATGCTTGGTAGTTAGCAATTCTTAGGCCTAAGGATGCAGTGGCATAAGCTCTTTTGCCCACAACATCTAGTCGTCTGGATTCTGTGTCAGAAGACAAAGTGTTCATGTGTCTTTGGGCTCTAGAGCAGTCACGAACAGCCATGATAACCACAGAATCTGTTTCAGGCTGGGAGGCATAAATAAGGCTTAACAGATGGCGCATGGTACTGTTCATCAGCCTTTCTAGGTACTACAGACATGGTATTAGACCTACATCAGGCAGCAAAGGTAGCATCCTCTAAGGCAGGATATGCAGGAGGAACTACAATGGAGGGTGCAGTGGTAACTTCTGTGGTGATATCTATATACTTTACAGGGGCAGCCTTTCCTCTTTCTGTTCCCCACCTTTACTTTTTTTCATTTTTCTCTCTCTTCCCCCTTTGTAATTTGTGGTTAAGTCTGTTGCAACAGCATGTCCTCTGTCCTGTATTTTATTTCTTTGTTTTGAATATATATATTGATGTGCATACCTCGCTTTAAGATATATGTGTGGACTGGCCATCTATATATATAGTAGTGATGCACATCCAAGTATATATATCCTTTATCCTCTTATTTCAGTTTGCCCTCTGTAAAATGTCTCATACACCCTCCATTCCCCTGTTTTCAAGTTGAGAGTCTGTAAAAATTAAATGTTGAACAGGTCCCATTTAACCCCCAATTTGGCTTCTCCTCCGTGCTGCTGTTTCTGTCTACACGGAGGAGCTGCCGAGATCGCTGCAAACGAGCCTTGCCAGGCTATTCTCTTGCAAAGGCTGCTACTAGCAGAAATTCGTGTTTTCTTTGACGAGAAGTGCTCGGAAACGCTTCTATCAGTAGAAATTCCTTCTCGCTTCTGCGCACGTTCATGAAGAGCGCTGCGAGAAGGATTTCTACAGCCGTTCAGTTGCTGCTGAAGCGAGCAGCTGGTAATTCTGTATCACGCTCGTTTTTGGCAGGAAAACCCTAAGACATTTAATTCCTGCTGTAACACTGACCACAAAAGGAGGCTGTAATCCCTTAAAATAAAAGAGGGTTCTGTAATGAAAAGAATTATAAAACTGGGCATTACAGTTTTAAAACATAAAGGCAGTATAATACAAATTTTTAAAAGGAAACTCAAAATACTATAATTTCTGTTTCTCTTTTATGTCTGAACAGTGATTCCTAAAAAGCAGGGGAAACTGTGCTAAACTAAAAGGAGAGAAATATAAAATAGATGTATAAGAGGCATACCTAAGAGAGGGTGTAGAGCAGGGGGAAGCCATGTTTGTTTTGCCTTGTCCCTACAGAGCCAGCCGGCCTTTCTGTTACATTATTTAAAGTTTGTAAATAAGGGGGTTGGATTAGATAGTCATCTAATGTTTCTGCATATCTTTAAGCAGGATTTTATTTTATGTCATTACCCCTATGTTATTATTATTTAATTTTAAAAGGGGATTTTGGTTGTGAAAACAAATAAAATGTTAATTTGACTGAGTTTGAGATTTAGCTTCTGGAAAAGGGGTGGAGCTTCCTAAAACCACATGACTTGTATGTACAAAAGGAGTCTTTTCTCATTCTGTAATCAGATCTTGAAGGGACTAGTTCTCTGCTATCCCACTGAAGGAATAACACTAGCTGCTTTCTAGTGTGCTGTTTGTTATTTTGAATTACTTTTTTTTTTATTTTGTTGCTTTATTTGGTCGTTCAGTTCGCCTTTTGTTTTGTACACAAATGCTTGTTATTGGATTTATTCTGGAATCTGGTGTCTTCCTTATACCCACACCTTCACAACCTCCCAAAACTCAATTAACTTTGTCTTACTGGAGTCCTCCTCCTCCTTAACTTAAGTGAGATGCTGGATTTGTCAGAGTAAAGCCTGAAAAGAGGGACTGTCAGGAGACCTGTGAGTATACACCAGACAGTCCTCACTGCATGAGGAGAGGGTAGAGCTGGAAGGCAAACCCTCCTCACAGGGATCGTTATCCCTTTCTTCAATCTCCGAATCCTCCCGCATATTAAGGAGATCAAGCTTATATTTCATCTCACTGTTGTTTGGAATGATGACAGGGCAATCAATGGAGGAAAGGAAGGTGTGCTTCTGGATCCTGTCGATAACAGTGCCGACGGAGGAGGCCCAGTTGATGGGACAGCCATTATCGCTGGCAGAAGCAACATCAACAGGTGTCTAAATAATTCAGAGAATTACCCCGGTACAACCTGGGAGTCAACGGCACCCTTTAAAGGGCCTAGGACAACCAATGTTGAAGGGGTAGAACCTGATGACAGGGTTGCAAACCACCCACAGTAGGTACGGCAGCACCAGAGACGGACCTTGACCTTGGTGTCTCATCAATGGTCGGGAGGAGCTGTAGTCATTGCCATCAGAGGACTCTGACAATGACTTTTCCCTGTCTTTTTCCTTGATGACTTCAGTGGTGACAATGTCTCTGGATGCCAGGGAGTTCCCTTCCCCAAAGAAGCTGAGCGACAGGGAGAAGCCAGCTTGAAGCCCCGATGCCTTGGCTTGAGCTTCCATGGCGTTGATAGCAATTACATTTCTAGAGCCTTCTTTTGGGATCTCCTTGCAGCCTGATTGAATCCCTGGCAGATATTACAGGCTCTGATGTCGGACAAGCTCAAACAGCAAACACAAACCATTAGCACTGCCCTTGTAGAGCTTGTAACCTCAGGTACAAAACCTAAATAAAGGTTATTTTGATTGTGGAATAAAAGGACAATATCAATAAGTTAAAATTAAGTAGCAGAAAATAAAGTTGAAGAAATAACAGTGTTGTTTCTCTGTGGGTCCGACAAGCAGTTGATGGCAGAAGAAAAATTAAGGAGCACTGGGGACACTCATGATTATACAGGTGCCAATGCTGTACGTCATCATAGGCAGCCTCGGCTATCAAAAATTTCTTAGTGGTTTGGATGCCTATGGCTTACAGTTCTAAAGATGTGGACCAATAGAGGAGATACCCTCAATGAAGATCTGAAGAGTTTCTTGCATGCTTGCTATAAAGGCATGGAAGGTTGAGTCCATCATGGAAAGTAGGGGTTGGTGCCCAGCAGAGGAATTGTAATTGGAGGCTTCCAAGTTTTCTCTATACTGATCAACTTTTGCCATCTTACCCTGTGATACAGGAGTGTCCGACACCTTTTATGTCAGCAGAGGAAACGGATAGAACCTATTGAGAGGGACAAAGAGGGATGAGAGAACAAAGTGAAATGTCCACCACAGTACCCACAGGAAGCATCCCACGTAGCACTGGGATCTCCACATTGGTACTGTCAGAATTGTGCCTACCATGCAACTGCTCCAGAGTCAGGCTGAGAGAAACTGTAGGCCTTGGAGCAGGCAGGGGGAGGAAGCACCTACTAGAGGAAGTGATGGCCCCTATTAAATATGTCTGAATTCCCATGGGGAGACCACAGACAGTGAAGCCAAGATGCTGCAGAAGAAGAATGCAGGTCTGAGTGAAGACAGAGTGACTTGGTAGTGATCACGGTGCCATTCTGAGCAGTGTTGGTCCCAAAGGGGACAAAGGTGGCACCAAGGCCAGACCAGTCAGCACAGTTATCAGTACTAAAGTCACTAGGAACTGACTTGGTGCTGAGAACTGTCCCTTAAAGGACAATGAAAGTGTCAGGGGCAGTACAGAGGATGGTGCAGAGGTCGGCACTATGGATGTTGCCATGGATGACACCAAAGGCATTGCCAAAAACAACACAGACCATGGTGTTGTCAGGGTAACTGGCACCAAAGCCAATGAATGCCACATCTGTCCCAGAGATGACATTAAGAGTACTTTGGCTGAAGAGTACGACACAAAAATAGGAGGGGGAGTTGGCAACCCAGGCTCTAAAAGAATCTCAGTAGCATTCGAAATGGATCTAGCTGGCTCTGCACTGGTCAACACGGAAAGGCAAGCGAGAGGGAGAGCACTGGTGCCATTTCTCACACACCAGATATGAGGAAAACAACAGCCCTACTGGGCCTGAAGCAGAGGAATGTGACCTCGGGTGAGATTGCGAACCTACCTTCTCACCGGGGGACTTGAGACTGTGAGCCCTTTCCCCCAGGGTACGACCAGTCATGGCTTAGCAGCACAGGCAATTCTTAACATTGAGGTCAGCCCCCAAGCAATGCAGACAGACCCTGTGGGGCTCAAGTGATCTGATCTTGTTACCAAATGACACGTTTTAAATGGCAACACACGAATACAAATAATAAAATGACAGCACAAAGTTCAGTTACGCAAGAACCTACCATAACAGTAGATCTTCAAGAGTATCTCTTGCAGCAAGTCATTACACACAGGAATCTTCCAGCCACAGGCTATGCTTCTGGAGGATTTCAAAAGCAGCTGGACCGAGACTGCCCCCATTGCAACATGTGACGTGCTGAGCAGTACATAAGGAGAGCTGTCCCGCAGATTCCTCAGCTCTTTTTCCTCATAAGCGACCAAACATAAGTACGAATAATGAATTCGTCTCCGGAGGGAACTAAGGAGAGAATAGGAGAACCCACCTTGTGGAAAATCAAACTATATAAGTGTATATTATTTGTAGAAGCTAGAGATATAGGAAAACTGTTTACAGATGTCTTACAAATCTTGAAGTTTAATAATGCCATGTTTAGACTACCCACATATCAGAGGAAATGTCCGTCTTAGACCACAGACGGAAACGAGAGATGGATGGAGGGAGGGGCAGCATGACCTGCTGCAAGAGATACTCTCGAAGATCTACTGTTATGGTAAGTTCTTACGTAACTGAACTATCTTCATCGAGTCAAACTCTTGCAGCAAGTCATTACACATAAGAATGATTTCCCAGCAGTTCAGGGAAACGCTGGGTGGTAGGCCATACTGTGTTCATGAGAGTAGACCCTGGGGGACTGCTCGAACAAAGGTAGTCCCCTCTCTCTCTCCCCCTTTTTATTCATTTATTTTTTTTGGGAAGTCCGGGGTAAAGGGTCCTGTGTAGTAAGGATATGGACACAGGACACTGTAGCTGCATCGCAGATGTCAGCTGCCAATGCTAGACTTAAGGAGTAGCTAGTACTCTTGTGGAGTGAGTCTGTATCACTCCTGGGATCGTGTTTTCGTACTTTTTATAACAATGAGCCACCAGGGAACAGGTAGTGCTATGATACTGGGTTGCCCTCGCCTAGGGTGAATGAAAGCTGCTCTGTGTTGCCCCTTGTCTTGGAGATGTAAAGTTCCAGCAACACCTAGGGTGTGAAGTACAGTATCCCCAGGTATTTGGCTCTGCATAATATTCTGGAAGATGAAAAGGACTGATTCTGAGTAGATTCTTGTGCCACCTGTGGCTGCGGATGCAAAATGGATTTAATGTCAATTTACTAGGACAAAAGTAAGATCCCATGAGGATAGAGAGCTTTTCATAGGTTTATAAGGTGGAGAGTACCTAACAAAAAAGTCTTCATGTTCTCTGGTTCGATCAGAGACTGTTCACCAGTCTGGAAATGAAATGCAGAAATAGCTGATAGATGGACTTTAGTAGAGGAGTAGGAGAATCCTGATTCTGAAAGAAAAAGGTAAATAGTTCAAAATACGTTGAAGAGGACAGGAGAAGGGGTCCCACCCCAGCCCTGCAGTCCCAACAGAAAACTGTGTTCTGGTAGAAGCGTTAAGGACTTCTGCTACCTAGGGTGAAGCATGGTACCTGAAAAGGTCTCTGTCCTGAGGTTTCAGAAATTGTCCTGTCCTGGAAGGATATAATGTATCTAGTCAGACAGTGGCCAGACCTGGCTGTAGCAAGCAAGAAAGAGGCAACTTTGCAGGAAGCGAAGAGACGTCCTTATGTTCCAGGATCACTCCAGCAGATATACTATGTTATCCCTAAACTCGGTATGCTGATGCTCGGCATACCGAGGAAATTGTCCCGACAGCTACAGTCCCGAATCACTCTCATGCCCAAGAGACAAATTTCAGGTATGTTACATGGACTGAGTGTTACATGCGGGGGGCTTTGCCCCTCGCACCTCCCCAAATGGGGGATATCTAACTCCAAGGGGGAGTGGACCCTGGAGCAAGTTAAAATTAGTTAATGGGGTGCAGTGTGTAAAGGATGTGACCTGCACCAGAACCTGGGGCACGCAGTACACACCGACCGAGCTACCAGTGGTATTCCCCTCCATACCGCTGGGGCAGCTCGGCCAGCGACTCCATCCAAACTTCCATTCCTCAGCATCAGACGAGGTAGGGTAGCCATCACATCCGCTACCTTACCCCGTTGGGAGCTATTGCATCGGGTGTAGTAGCATTGGGTTACTGCGTCTTTCGAGCAGAGCTGACTGGAGTACTGCTTGTCGGGCAACCCAGCCTAGGGATAACGGAAGTATACCACTCCAGTGTTCGAACATATCTTCTATAACGTCTTTGGAGCACTGCCCATTGGTGAGCCATCGTCTCGGAGCGGCTGAATGTATCTGTTACTGAGTTGCATGTAGCATTGTAAGATGCAACCCATAGGCCATAGCCCAAAGTTATATGCTCATGGTCTGTGTGCCTAGAATGAGTGCCCCGTTTGTTAAGTTGGCACACCGCCGCGATATTGTCGGACTGGAGTGGTACACAAACCAATGGCAAAAGACTCTCTAAGACTTGGAGACTGTAAAGAATTTCTCTCTCTTTCTTTTTTTTTTTTTTTTAAAGTTTTATGTGGAGATGCATTTCCCCTCGTTATCAGACTCTGTGGGTTTGGAAAAGAGCACCCCATCCCTGGCTGAAGGCATATTACGAAAGAGAGTGCCAGGAGTAGGTCAGCACTGGAAATGCATCCTGTTCAACAGAGTGTCCGTGGCTGACCATCAGTGGAGAATGCAGATCACAGGGAAGGAGGTTAAGACTTTAGTTTCTAAGATGTCTGACCCCTGGTCCTCATCTGTAACCCAGGATATGGAAAGTACAGTTACGTAAGAACTTACCGTAACAGTAGATCTTCGAGAACAGCTCTTGCAGAAGGTTACACCATTAGGACTGAAGCCGGCAGGTGCCAGGACCCCACGGAAATTTTCTAGCTAGCAGTATTCAGCCGGGACTGCCCCCGACGTCAGGCATCATATAAAAGGGGGAGGTCGCCCAGAATCCCCAGTTCTCCCGCCGGAGACTCCTGGCCACTAGATGACATCAGAAGCGGAGACTGAGGATCCACCAAATGGTATTCAGAGTGGTGCTAGAAACACCTAATCCTAGAAAAGAGATATCGGAACAACTCTATCTCCAGAGGGGATGGTGGGAGGGAAACTACCTGATGCAAGAGCTGTTTTCGAAGATCTACTGTTACGGTAAGTTCTTACGTAACTGTACTATCTTACTTCGAGAAACAGCTCTTGCAGCAGGTTACACCATTAGGACTGATTCCCAAGCAATATCGGAAATCCCTCGCAGGTGAGAAGAGGCTACGTAGAGATTGCGAGTTGGACTGAAGCCTAGGATAGGAGTATCTGAAGGACTGCTAGACCAAAACCAGCTCTTTGCCGTGATGCAATGTCCAGGCTATAATGTCTGATAAAGGTGTGCAAGGTGCTCCAGGTAGCTACTGCGCAGATGGGCGAAAAGGACACGTTCTTCATGGCCGCAAAGGAGGCAGCCACCCCCCTGGTGTAATGACCCTTAACCAAGCCCGGTAAAGGTTTGTTACGTTTCTGGTAACAGAACATGATACAATGGATGAGCCACCTGGACAGCGATTGTTTAGAAACCGGAGCTCTCATCATCCTATGGGCGAGGGAGACGAAAAGCTGATCCCTGGTTCTGGTCAGGTAGTATCTGAAACACTTATGCACATCTAGAGTGTGCAACAGGGCCTCTCCTCTATTGGAGTATTTAGGAAAATACACTGGTAAGTCGATATCCTGATTGAGGGTGAGAGCTGAGACCACCTTAGGTAGAAACTTTGGATTTGTCCTTAGGGACACCCTGTCCTGGTGAAAAACCAAATAAGGTCCTTTGCACATCAGTGCATGAAGTTCAGAAATCCTTCTGGCCGAAGTAACGGCAACTAAAAATAACATCTTCCATGTTAGGAGACGTAGCTCACAATCCACAGCTGGTTCAAAAGGTGGCAGCGTGAGCTGCTCCAGGACAAAGGGTAAATCCCATGGAGGAATAGGATCCTTAATCGGAGGTCTAAGGTGGAGAACACCTCTCAGGAAGGCTCGTGCTGTGTCCAGCTGAGTTATGGGACGTCGGCCTATAGGTGTATGACAGACTGAGATGGCATGCCTGGAAGAGAGACAGAAGCTAGTCCAGAACCACCTTTCCGGACAATCCATCAGAGAAAGTCCTCGTGCTTGAGCCCAGAGGCAAAATCTGCACCATTTCATGGCGTATGTGGCATTAGTGGCTGGTTTTCTAGCAGCTGCTAGAACATCTGCTACCTCTTGCGAAACCCCGTACCGCATGATAGCTATGTCTCTAGGAGCCAGACATGCAGGTTCAGAGAGCGAAGGTCCGGATGGACCAAAGAACCTGCCTCCTGGGACAATAAGTGAGAGCTGATTGGCAGTGGAACCGGAGGTTCCTGGGACAGCTGGTGTAGCAGTGGGAACCAAATCTGTCTGGGCCAAAAAGGCGCGATAAATATCAGTGTCGTCTGCTCTCGGTGGAGTTTCAAAAGGACCCTCTGGATCAATGGGAAGGGAGGAAAAGCATAGAGGAATCTGCCCGTCCAAGAGAGGGACAACGCGTCTCGCCAGAAAACACCAGGCCCTGGATCCAGTGAGCAGAAACTGGGCAGTTTTGCGTTGGATGGGGACGCGAAAAGGTCTAACTCTGGTGTGCCCCATCTGTAAAACAGATCCTCTACTACCCCCCTGGAGTAGTTCCCACTCGTGGACTCTGGGCTGAGAGCGGCTCAGGCTGTCTGCGGTGATGTTGTCCACTACTGGGACATGAACAGCAATGAGGTTTGCTCCATGCCGCAGAACCCAATCCCACACCCTCATGGCCTCCCTGCAAAGTGGGTAGGAATGGGTGCCTCCTTGTTTGTTGAGGTAATACATCACTGCGGTATTGTCTGTTTGTAACAGGAGAGTACCCGGGTGGGATCTCCAACTGGAAGGCCTGCAGGGCATAAAGAACTGCTCTCATTTCCAAAATATTTATGTGGAGATGAGCTTCCTGGGGTGTCCACGAACCTTGAGACCTGACCCCGTCGAGGTGTGCTCCCCAACCAAACCCTGAGGCGTCCGTGGAGAGCATCACAATTGGAGACGGCGCAATGAAGAGGACCCCCGCCGACAGATTCTGTGAATCTAGCCACCATTGCCAATCCCGGATTATGGCATTTGTGATCTGAATTGGAAGCTGCAGATGGTCTTGCTTCTGATCCCATTGAACCCGTAACATCCACTGGGTCACCCGCATGTGGAGACGGGCTAGCGGGACTGTTGCAATGGCCGCAGCCATGTGTCCAAACAGGCAAAGGACCAGTCGGGCTGGGACAGTCTTCTTTGCCAGGATGTCCCTGATGAGGGATCCGATGTGTTCCGCTCGGTCCTGGGGCAGAAAAGCTCTCTTCTGGACGGTGTCCAGAACTACGCCTATGAACCGCAGATTCTGTGACGGAACCAGGTATGACTTCTCCTGATTGATAATGATGCCAAACGTCCCGAACAGGGACTCAGTACAGTGAATTGAGGACATCAGAGCCTCCTGAGAGGATGCCATGAGAAGCCAGTCGTCCAGGTAGGGGAACATGTAGTGGCCTTGTCTCCTTAGAGCCACTGTTATGACTGCCATGCACTTCGAAAACACCCGAGGTGCCGATGACAGTCCGAAAGGGAGGGCTTGGAACTGATAATGGCGATCTAGAAATCAAAAGCACAAGAACTTCCTGTGCACTCAAGCAATGGGTATGTGCAGGTAGGCATCCTGCATGTCCAAGGACGCTAGGAATGTGCCCTGCTTGAGCACAGGTATCAAACCGGGAAGGGTCACCATGCGGAAGCGTTTGTAAAGGACCAAAGCGTTGAGATCGCTGAAATCCAGTACTGGATGGAGGTCCCCTGTCTTTTTGGGAACCAGAAAGAAGTGGGAATAGTAACCTGCACCTCTCTGGTTCCACGTTATGTGCTCTATAGCTTCCTTCTCCAGAAGTGCGAGCACCTCCTGCTGTATGAGCAGTGCATGCTGACCTGAATAACGGGAAAGCAGGGGAGGTCTTGATGGTGGGTGGTAAAGGAATTCTATAAAGTGAACTCTCTTAACCAGCTGAAGAACCCACCGGTCGGCGATAATCGACTGTCATCCTGAAAAGTGGCGCACAATGTGATCCCTGACCTTTGCTGCCCGTTGATCCAGAGGAGGGGTTGGGGCCAGGAAGGAGTCATGCTGTGGCAGCATTACCCCTCCGCAGGCTGGGCTGGTTTGGTATACTGCTGACCTCGGCCTGGGGAAGGCTTAGGTTGGGCCTTATGGTGGAAGGTGCCCCTTTGCTGCTAGCCGGAATGTGGCTGCTGTCGTCATTGTCTGCCGTGAAAACGGTTCTGGTTTCTACCAAAGGAACCAGATTTGGGTCTGTACAGTCCTTACTGCCTTCCCGGCGTCCTGAAGCTTGGTGATGACCTTTTCAGAGAGTTCACCAAAGAGGACCTCTCCGTTATAAGGGACGTCCAGGATACTCTTCTGTATGTCCGGGGTAAATCCGGAGACATGGAGCCAGACGAGTCCGCAGAGTCATATGCGGCTCTCAACACTTGGGTCCCCACATCTGACTCTGTGCGGAGGAGGTTCAAGAGCTCCGCCTTCTGCTCGCCATCCGGTAGTTTGTCAACCCGGTCCTGACCCTGTTCCCACAGGGCACTCTGAAACTGAACCATATGAGTCAGATAGTTCAGTGACCTGATGGAGCATGTAGCAGCCACATACATGCGCCTCCCCAGGGCATCCAACTGCTTGGATTCCTGGTCCGGTGGCTGTGTACTCAGATGTTGTGGTCGTTGAGACCTATCATGGGAGGCTGTAATGACCAGGGAATCAGTCAAGGGTTGTTGTGCCAAGTACTGGCCCTCTACAAGGACCCCGTACAGGCGGTCAGCTTTCTTCGGCAGCACGGGGATGGAGTGCGGATGCTTCCATGCAGCCTTGGTGACGTCCGCAAAGATGTCCACCAAGGGTGGTACCACCACAGGCTTCAGGTCCTTCTGCTGAACCCATCCCATGTTCTCCTGGATGTGCCTCATGATTTCAGAAAAAGAGGGATCATCTGGAGGTGACCTGGGCAGGTCTCATGGGTCGGGTGATGGGATACTGATCAGAGTAGGAGACCTGGAGGTATCTGAGGTGTCAGGTCTGGAATCATCCCCCTGAGGAGTGGACTGTCGACGTCTGGGTCGCTTAGGACTGGGAGACCCTGAGGGAGCTCTTGAAGGGGGCCTTCTCCATTCTTTGGATCTTACCCTTGGAGGTGGAGTAGGTTCCTCGGGGGGCGGTGGTCTTCCTGCTGGCCCCTGCGGTGGAGGAGGGGGAGTAGGAGGCGAAGGAGTAGGAGGAGGTTTGACTGGGATCACATCCTTCTTTATTGTGTCCCACCAAAAGGTAAAGAGATCTTTGACCTCTTGAATATTCATACCGGACGACGGACCTGGCGCTGGTATCGGGTCCGAGGGCGTCGCCAGGTTTGGTGAAGGCTCCTGTGGAAGCCCGATGTCCTCAATGTCGCCTGCCTGGTCATTAGGCAACATCAGGGCCTCCTCTGTAGAGTCCTGGCGACTGTTGTCCACAGGTGACGGGGAGGCAGTCTTCAGCTCTCCGGCGAACGTCTCACTGACGTCGGGTGCTTAGCCGACGTCTGGTCCGATGGGCGTTTAACTGATGGAGGGTCGGAAGCCCGCTTCGGGTCCGTTGTCCGTTTTAGGGACGTCAGGTCCTTAGTCTTCCTGGGAGGGGCGATCCGGACCCCTAGGAGGCTGGGAGGCCGATCTGGCATCGGAGTCCCGGCGTCTCTCTGAGGAAGCTTGTTTTGAAGAGGACTTGGACTGGTGACGGTCTTAAGACTTCAAGGAGGCCCGGGAGAGTGTTGAGGAAGCCGAAGGCCTGGAAGTCTTGATGGGATGCAGAGAAGCCGAAGTGCTGCCTGAAAACTTAATCTTTACTGGAGGGGGCTGACAGCGAGCCCTGGAGGGAGAGCGGTCTGAGCGCGTGGAGCCTGAGCTGGTGTGCAAGTCTGAGGCTCGGTTAGGGGATCTGGACCTGGCCTTCTCCCGATGCTTGTCCTGGTGCTTATGGGACTTAGAGGTAGACTCACCTCTGAAGACAGGGTCTTTGTCCATGCTTTTTAACTTTTCTTCCAAGAGTTTCATCTGAAGTGCCTTCTGGCGGCAGATCCGGGTGCGACTGTTGAACCCCTGGCAAAAGAAGCAGGTCTTGGTGTCGTGTTCCGGGCCTAAGCACCGCAGGCAGGATGAATGTGGATCCTTGAAAGGTATCTGTTTGCCGCAGGCGCACTTGGAGGGATGTCCTTCGGAGGAAGGAGCTGCAGATGCAGACATTTAGTAGGTAAAACTTTGAAAGTTCTAGTCGCCGGTTCACAGAGTGGGACCGTGTTTGCCACTGGCAAGTCGACGGCGGGAGAAGAACTGGGGATACTGGGGAACCACCCCCTTTTATATGATGCCTGACGGGGGCCGGGCCGATGTCAGGGGCAGTCCCCGCTGAATACTGCTAGCTAGAAAATTTCCGTGGGGTCCTGGTGCCTGCCAGCTTCAGTCCTAATGGTGTAACCTGCTGCAAGAGCTGTTTCTTGAAGTAAGATTAGTAGATATGGTTGCAGGGGATGGTGACCCAAAAGTTTGAGGTATAGCTAGGCCGAGGCATATTAGATGCCTAGAAATAACATGCCAGGGTAACATGGCAGTCTGCCTGACGGACGGGAAGGACAGCCAGGCCCCCCAAAGTATATACTGTATTGTTCCAATGTATTGAAGGTACTGAAATGTAGTTCATACTGGATTTTGGGGTATATGTTATTATTCCTAGAGACCTGAATATCTCTAAGGGTCTGATTATCATTCTTGTTAGGAGAAATTCTGATGGTGCTTTGAGAAGCCAATCATTTAGGTATGGGAAGAGATATAATCCCGTACTGCTGAGTGCTGCTGTAACCTCTGTTAGGTGCTGTGGGAAGACCCTGGGAGCAGAGGCAAGCATGAACAGGGAGGGCCCTGAGCTGACAGTGTCTATTAAAAAGAACTGGAACATTTTATGCTCTGTGAGTAGATATAATCTCAGAATTCCAATATGGGACGAAGATCCCCCATGACAGTTGGTACCTGAGAAAAATGGGAGTAAAATCTCTGGTCTTGGTGAGAGGGAGGGACAGGTTCGATAGTTCCTTGAAGGAATTCAGCGGAAACCCTTGGAATCAGGATCTACCACTTGTGCCATGTGACTAAGAAATGCGTCGTAGGGGCACATCCAGAGGAGTGTCCAATGGGTGTGACTGGATAAGATCAATACGTCTGATGTCATCCTCTGTCAATCCTGTCCATACAGGAAAAAGCTGCTCCGCACTGCCATGGGCAGAGATCCAAGAGCCACAGAGTCAAGGAGGAGGGAAACTGGTAGGCTGAAGCCAGTCCTTAGTTTTGGGGAACTGAAAGGGACAGACCTAACCGAGTTAAATGCATAGGAGTGGGAAGACCAGGAGACAGCAGACTTGAATTTGGGAAGCTGTCTCGCCAAATGATGCTGTCTCTATTTGTGGGTCACCAAAAGTTACAATTGTAAAAGGTGCTGACTGGTGCAACGCACAACATTCAGGGTGCTACCAGAGTCAGGTAAAGCCATGAAGATGGCACAAAAAAGTGTTTTGACCTGAAAATGGAGCAGTCAGAATAGAATGCTGAACTTTAGGGGCAAAGTCAGACACCCTTAGAGTTTTATGTCTTTAGTACAGGCCCTTGTAGTGTTAATATCCACAGTGGAAGCAGCCTTGAACAGATTCCTACCTACCTCAGGAGCTGTATGGATGATCATGGAGTCTAACTATAGAGAGAAGGGCAAATATAGATGTCCTGTCCGGCTCTCCAGGCATGGAAGTTAATGTGAAAGGTTGCAATCGTGCAGCCAGTATAACACCTCTAGAAGGGGAAGGATGACCACTGTACAGGGGTCAGGTAATCCCAAGTAGCTTGCCCATTTGTGTATGGGTGTTTTGCATTGTCTCCCAGAACCGGAAGTCTACTGGAGATGGTGTTTAATTTCTTCAAAGGCGGGGTTATCAGGAGATATCGTCCTTTGTAGAGGAAATTAAGGAAGAAGTTCATTGATAGTCCGTAGCAGGAATCCCACATCATCTACTGGGTCCCACTCGGGGACCAAGGGGTCCGCCCTCTCAGTGTCTGGGTTTTGTAAAGGTACTAGGAGAGGGTCCCTTAGTTTGAGGGTTAGCTGACAAGTGAGGTCTAGAATAGTATGGGCTAGAGCCTACACATTCACCATGGCCAAATTGGATGGGTCTTGCGCCCCAGAGGTTAGACTCAATTGGGGGAATCTAGAGCCTGCTTAGGGGGTAGTCTTCAATGTTGATACTGAAAACATCGTTGATGAGGAAGCAGTTGATTGAACAACTGTATGTCCAGTATTAGGGAAGAGGGTCGTCAATGACCAGATAGTGCCCGGGGGAGGAATATATAGAACTCCCCTCGATGGCGGAGGTGGTTGTTCAGGTTGTGAAAGCACCAAGCAGGAAACAGACATCAACTAAGCCACTGTCAACAAGAGGGCTGCAGCCAATGCTGACGAGAGGGCTGGAGCCATCGTCAATAGGAATCACCATTGAGGAGAGGGCTGGAGCCATCGTCAACGGAAGCACCGATGATGAGAGGGCTGGAGTCATCGTCGACGAGAGGGCTGGAGCCATTGTCAACGGGGATCACCCCTGATGAGAAGGCCAGAGCCATGGTCAACGGGAGCACTGTTGATGAGAGGACTGGAGTTATCGTCGATGGGGGTTACTGTTGACGAGAGGGCTGGAGGCAACGGGGGCTGCCACTGACAAGAGAGTTGGAGCCATTGTCGACGGGGGTTACCGATGACGAGCGGGCTGGAGCCATTGTTGCTGGGGGTTACTGTCGACGGGGGTTACCGTCGACGAGAGGGCTGGAGCCATAGTCGACGGGGGTTACTGTCGCATTTAGAGGGTTGAGTTTACTGCCGACGGGGGGCTTCGCCGACGAGAGGGCTGGAGCCATCGTTAATGGGGGTTACCATCGACGAGAGGGCTGCTGGAGTGTGAAAGGATGGCAAATGGTAGTCTTCATATGTTGAAATCTTCGTCGTTCTGGTGTCACAGGAGTGTACCAGATACTGCAAAACAAAATTATACTTAGATTAAAAAAAAAAAAAAAAAAAAAAAAATTTGGTTGTAGACAACCTGTGGAAGGAAGAAATGACTGTTAAACTGAAAAAATTAAAAAGAAGCACAAGTTGTAGTTCTATGCCGACTGAAGCTGATCTCCGGAGGAGATGTGTACAGGTCACGGAAGGAAAAAGAACCGAGGAGTCTCCGGGATTGCCCTCCTTATGTACTGCTCAACACACGTCACATGATGCAAAGGGAGCGGTCCCAGTCCAACTGCTTTTGAAATCCTCTGGAAGCGTAGCCTGTGGCAGGAAGATTCCTATATGTAATGACCTACTGCAAGAGATTGATTCACTGAAGAGATACAGGTTACTCACCTGTAATTGTAGTTCTAGGAGTGGTATACAGTTCACATCCACACTTTGGCAATTCTACTGGAACAGGCCGATTTGTCAGACACCTTTAAACTTAAGATTCTCTCACCAATAGAGCAGTATATCCTGTGGCTTCGTCCCGTGGTGTCAGAGCTTTGTATGCTGGAAACAGGGATCCGTGTGCACTTATCAGAGAAGGCCAGGTGGGTTGTGTGGATATGAACTGTATACAACTCCTAGAAATGAAAATTACGTACTCACCATAATTCTTGATCTTCCAAGATATTTTCACCATTCATTACTGGTGGGTGTAAGCCAGAGTGCCAGACCCCAAAGAACATGTAGCTTTAAGATTTTTGAGGATGGGGACCGACATCCGGGATGGCGCCACCCTCGAGGCTGACATACAACGTGGAGTTTGCAGGTTGGCAAATAACTGACGCCGGCCCCCCAACCTCCTCAGTTCTGCTCACTGGAGAGGAAAATAGAAGAGAGAAACAAAAGGGGTGGGGCAAGGGAGCCCAAGAGACAGGGAAAAGGATATAAACTGAAACCTAAAGCTGACCAGGGAGAGAAGTAGTAAAAGCTCTTTGGGGAGGGGGGGCTTTAAGGCCAGGGGTGATCAGAGGCACTGAGTTGGGGGGGGGGAGAGAGAGAGACAGAGACACACACACACACGTCTCTTAAAGAGCAGCTGACACCTTCAGAACACTGACAAAATATAATACTGAGACATGTTTCAGCTTGTATTTCACATTAGTTCTGTATTCATCCTCCCCATTATTTATTACTGAGGTCATTTGCATGAAAGCAGGATCTTTGCTCCTTAATAGTTCATCTATGCCTATTGCTTTCTCTCTACCCGAGGTCACAGAGCACTGCTTGTGACACAACATTTACTCCCATGACAACAAACTGTGATGTCACAACAGAGGATTATGACTTGAAATAGGGAGCAAGCTGTAAAGGCAGATGCACGCTAAAGGAACTCTGAGGGATAAAGATCATTTATTCATGCAAATTTCCTCAGTAATATCTAATGGGGAGGAAAACTATATAGACCATAAATGAAATGCAAGCAGAATTGTACCTAATTATTATGTTTTTTAAAGTTTTCTTTGAGGCATCAGTAGCTCTTTAACGCCAACCAGGGACGAGTAACCTCACCGTCCCATCTAGGCAGGAAGGAGACTTCCCTGGAGTATGTAGATGAGAGTCCAAAATGAGGGTCTCGAAGAGCTGAGAACGGTCCACAGAGGGCCTCCTCAGGGGACCCACACTGCATGGCATAAGAGCAGTTCAATAGGACCAGACAAGGGTAGGCACTCTAGTAGTGCCTCCCCTGCCCACCACCCTTTGGATTACCTAGGATTGAGGTAAGGGACCCTGGAAGACAAGTGGAGTTGTCCCTAGAGGGAAAGGTCATAAGGAAATTCAGCTTGAATGAGAAGGCACCACTATTTGACCTAAGGGGCAGACATACTCAGTCGAGAGAGGCTGAAAATGCCCGTTGCAGAATGTGAGACTGCAATTGTCCCACTAGCCCGCCTGTGTCAGAGTAAAGGAGTGCAAGGTGCCCCACAAAACCCCTACCATGACCTGACCTGGAGAAGGAGAACTCCAAGGTGATTTTTAATGGAGTCTCTCTCTCTCTCCCTCCCTCCCCCAGAGGAGCTCCAAAGGTGTTACTGAATGATAAGCTACCCTTAAGGCATAAGGGGTAGAGGAGAAGGGTTGAGAAGGATCCCCCCTAAAGGTATCCAAGCAAAGCAGTTCGATATGATGGAACCCATGGCTCGTGTTAGCTGAAGTTGCAGGTCCCGGGATACAGGGGATCCTAAAGGGCAATAAGGATGAGTTCCAGAACTGGTCCTGTACCTTGCAACGTGAGCCTACTACAAGCATAGTATGCCATAACACTTCTAGAATCAGAGCTAATGTGAGCCCTGGGAATATCTAGAAGAGAACCTCTTCTCTATATGAAGGAGAAAAAAGGAGGTCAGTTGTCCGTGTCTGCCCTCTCCCTCTATAATTTAAGGAGAAGGGAAGAACCCCCTCCTCCCTGACCAAAATCCTAGAACCCTCCGTGGGTGCAGCTGGATATCAACTCTTTAGTAAAAGAAGAAGGCAAACAGGGAGGTAGCACTGCCCAGAAGCCTGACCATGAGGGGGAAGGTGGGCAGGAAGCAGTAATGAATGAAGATATCTTGGAAGATCAAGAATTACGGTAAGTACGTAATTTTCATATCTTCCAGAGATCAATCTTCACCATTCATTACTGATGAATGAGTACCAAGCTGCCACCTAGGTGGCACTGGTACACCCTGAGGGAGAAGGTCCTTCAGCCTATTGAGGGGGATGCACAAGAGGAGGAGGCCCCTCACAGGTCTGGTGGGACCCGAGACTGGTCAGGGGCAGGTGGGCGCTCCAGAAACCTGGGAGAAGGAAGGCACCCCGCTAATTCCCACCTGACCCTGGGAGAGAAAAAGTGGGCCCCATGGAATGGTGAGGCAATCACTCTACGCTAGGCCAAGGGTGATAACCTGGGGAGCCATGCCATCCGCCTAATGCTGACCAATGTTCCCACAAGCCTGGATGCTATCACACTGGCGTCGTAAGATGCCCTTGATTGGTGTCTTGCTAGCTCTGGGCCATGGGTGGAAAGGCTGATAAGCCTGCCTGGTTGCCTCACTATCAGGCATGGATGCCAGTTGACCCAGCATTGCCCACAGGTGCCAGGCACAGGCAGCCTGATGTATCTGGTGCACCAAAACACACAAAAGGAGGCGCACTGCTGAAAACACCCTTCTACCCCAGCGATCAAACTCAACCAAGCCGGAGTCTGGGGGGCGGTCGCAACTAGGCTACGACGCCCAGTGGGGGTGTCCAGCAGCTCCACTCCTGAGGTAGAATGGGGCATAGCACCTGGAGACCCCATGGGAGCACAGTATCTGTGCTGACAGTCCCTCGGGGCTGGAATAGGGGCTATGGGGTTCTGCCAGCCACTGCGCGATGACTCCGTGAAGGGTTGAGGCCACGGAGGGATCATGGTGAATTCCAATCTGTATTCCCCGAGGAATGACAGTTTTGAACGCGCAGGGTTGTGACCTGCAAAACAGGACAGGCACAGCTCCTCCATCATCTCCAATAGGAAACACTGATAAGTGGTAAGATCAACGTCAGAGAAAAAGTGAATGGAGGTATCCTCTTCCTCAGAGGAGGAAGTCAGAGATTTAGAAGAGCTGTGTTCAGAGGGAGGCGGTACAGGGGCCTGAGGTCTGAAGATGACCTCACGTAGGGCTCTTAAGGTACTGGGGTACGCAACTGCTGTCACCCTGAACTATCCCCAAGTCATGGACCCCGCAAGGCTGGAAAAACCTGGGAGAGAAGGAATGGGAGGCAGAGGTAGGGGAGGAGGAGAATGGTCATGAAAGACCACACCAGCACCTCTGCTAAGGCTGCGGGAGTGAGCAGAGGACCCTCCCTAGGAAGGAGGCTGCACAGACAGCCCACTGAAGGTCGCCCAACCGTGGAGGGGTGAGCTGAGTGGTGTCCTTGGGGATGAAACCCCCAGGTGAGGAGATCGGAGCTGAGCTGGTCCACAAGGGTGGCCCCTATCCCCACCGACCGCAGATCCTGCCCGACTAGAAAGAGAGAGAAGACCCAAATTCACACTCCTACTTCTTCCCGAGCTACCAGCCACTCTGGTAACAGTATGGAGCGCCGACTTAAGCCTCCCAACCCCTGCTCCACTAGATAAGGACCTGCCCCTCAACAAAGGCCTAACAGATGCTGAAGAGTCCATGGGAGGAGGATGGGAAGCTCTGGTACCGCTGGTGACTCCGGAACTTCCCACAATGATACCCATGGCACTGGTGTCTGACTCAGTGCCTCCTGCAGCACAGGAAACAGGAGGCACTGGAGGCGGTGCCATCCCCAGACCCAGCACTGTGCTCAGTGCCGCCTTCTCCCTTGGTGCCGGACTTGGCACTGTCAGCATCAACGGCACCGCAAGCAATGCCAGAGGACGAGGGAGGGGTGGTACCAGAGTCGGCACTGCGCTGGGGGCTCCCAGACCCTACAGAAGGCCTCGAGCTAAGTCGAGGAGAGTCCTGGGGCTCCAAGGAACCAGGCAGCCAAATGGGATCATCCTGTCGTCAGAGTCAAAGGACAAGATCATGGAGATCCCCAGAGAGGTCACCCCGCGGACTCTCCCTCTCCTAGCACAGTGTGCGATGTTGGAAGGGGACCCAACTGTGCAGTTGGCACCTCCCTGCTCACCGACACCAGGAATGGTGTCAGAAGCCGAGGTGGCAGAGCTGTGGTGCCAAACAAACCACCAGTGCAGGCCTAGCATATAGCTGAGACCTTGACACAGGAGGCCCCTGGGTCCCCGAGGGGGCACAGAAATGTGAGGGGTGCACGGCTGACCCCCCTGAAGAGGCTGCGTGTCCACCCAACCCCCCGCACAGGCCTGCGGTTCGAGCGATATCAGAACCAGCTGAGATCTACTCTCCCTCAGTACGTATAGTACCGGGGAGAGACCTGGAGGAAGGCCCTAGGGACCTGACTTTGGTGTCTCTGGTGTGGCGCCGGCTTCCAAAAGTCAGGGGGTCCCGCACCAACTTTAACACAGACAACTGGAGGGTCTGAAGGTCCAACGAGAAGCAGGTGTTGCACTCATCCATATTGTGATCCAAGACCCCAAGCACGTCAAACAATGATCACTGGGTAGTTGGAAGCGGTCATGGAGCTTACCACTTGGGGATACCCGGCCTTATAAGGGCAAGCCCTGTTTCGTTTACTAGGCCCCAGACCAAACATGATTGATGGAAAAAATTAAAATAAAGAAAAGGGACTCCTGACGCTGCACCAGACAGAAACGGCACAGAAAACGGTGATGAGAAATACGGTGTTGAGTGGAGTGATGGCAGAACAGAACCGACGCAGTAGTCTTGATAGATGTCAGCGAGGCTCCCATGAGATGCACTCTCGACGGCGGGGAAAAGCTGAACTGAGGAGGATGGGGGACCGGTGTCGGTTACTGGTCAACCCGTGAGCACCACGCTGTACATAGGCCTCGAGGGTGGCACTGTCCCCAATGTCAGTCCCCCTCCTCAAAAGTCTTAAAGCTACATGCTCCCGTGGGGTCTGGCACCTCTGACTTATACCCACCAGTAATGAATAGTGAAGACTGATCTCTGGAAGATCTGTGGTTACAGGTGAGTATCCTATATTTCTAAGGGCATGGACACAGTTCACTATCCACACTTTGGCAGACTCCTAGCAGTTCTCTGGCAGGAGGGGGTAAGGTGCACACCTCCTATTTGTCAGAGACTGGAGACCCAAGGCCCCAAAAGAAAAAATTACTCACCATAGTAATGTTGTTTCTTCTAATGGAGTCTTGCTGTATTCAGACATAATGCAGTTAGCCCCAGCACTTGAACTGCCCTCTATGCAGAAGCATAGAATGTTGAGCTCGAGCTCGGTTTTCAAACCTCTGTCTGTGGTACTTCCCAGTGTAACCATCGGATTCTTACGAGCAAACTAACTAATATACTATAGTATGGAAATTGTTCAAAATATAGCCAAAGGGCAAAAGATTCCTTTTGGGCCCAAAAGACTCAAGTCGAGAACCCAAGAAGGAAAGGTAGTGACAATATTTAAGTAAAACAGCAGGAAAATAATAACATCTACCCCACCCAAGAGGAGGGTACAAGGTACACCCCTGAGGTGCAACACTGTACCTGCCAGCCCACTTCCCAAAACCAGATTCTGAGAGGGGAGGCGGGGAGGTCTGAATACAGCAAGACTCCATAAGAAGAAACAACATTACTATGGTGAGTAATTTTTTCTTCAAACAACATGAAGTCTTGCTGTATTCAGACATAATGCAGACTACCAAGCAGTTCCCTATGGAGGAGGGAATGCAGAACCTGCTTTGGGAAGAGGCTCTGCAGTAATGCTGTACCAAACCTAGCATCACTCCTAGCCTGGATGTCCAGGGAGTAATGCTTGGTGAAAGTATGTACTGTTTTCCAGGTGGCTGCTTTACAGATCTCTAACAAAGGTATATCTCTGGCCGCAGCTAGAGAAGCAGCTGTACCCCTAGTTGAGTGAGCCCTCAGGCTTGAAGGGGGCATCCTACCCAATTTGTCATAACAAAATTGTATACAAGAAACAATCCCCCTGGCAATAGTTCTTTTAGTGGCAGGCTTACCTTTCCCCCTTCACCATAAGCGAGAAACAATTGAAGACAGTCTATGTGCCTCAGTATGCTCAATGTAGTAGCTAAGGGCCCTCTTAACATCCAGACTGTGTAACCTTCTTTCACCTGAAGGATGGTCAGTGAAAAACACAGTGAGAGATATAGACTGGTTCAGATGAAAATCTGATACCACTTTGGGCAAGAACCTCCTATTGGTTCTTAGGACCACTTTGTCCCTATGGAAGGAGATGAAGTCAGGTTCCACTGACAGAGCCTGTAACTCACTAATCCGCCTGGCAGAAGTAATAGCTACCAGGAACACCGTTTTCCAGGTCAAGTACTTCAATTCTGCCGAAGCCAGAGGTTCAAAGGGTGGCTGCATTAGCTGAGCTATGCAGACATTAAGATCCTACGGGAGTGGCTCCCTAAAGGGAGGGTTAATGTGAACCGGACCTTGAAAACTTTCTGAAAACAGGATGAGATGCCAGGGAAGAGCCCTTCCCTGCGAGAGGAATGCAGAGACAGCTGCTAGATGAACCTTCAGAGTGGCAGGCCTAAGGCCTAAACCACTGGGATGAACTAGACAGTCTAAGGTTGTGGAAATGTCTGCAGAATCGGGCAGGATGCCTTTCTGAGAGCACCAAATACTGAACCTTTTCCATATGGAGTTGTAAGTTTTTCTAGTGGAAGGTTTCCTAGAGACCTTCAGAATATCCAGAACTCCCTGAGAAAGATGTAGAGCTGCATATTCTAACTCTTCAAGAGCCAGGCCTTGAGATTGAGAGACTGGAGATTGGGGTACCATATCCGCGCCTGAGAGGAGGACAGGAGACTGTATGTCCTGGGCAGAGACAGGGGACGTGACAGTGACAAGGACAGCAGTAGAGGATACCAAGGCTGTCTGGCCCAATCTGGAGCCACCAGTATCACTGTGCAGGGTTGAGTCCTGATCTTGATCAGAACTTTGAACAGCAGAGGGAAGGGAGGGAAGACATACAGAAACCTGCCCTTCCAGTCCAAAAAGAGAACATCCTGGGGAACCGTCCCCAGGACTGGAGGTCTGCAACAAAACAGAGGAAGCTGATGATTGTCTGGTGCTGCAAAGAGATCCATCTCTGGAGTGCCCCACTTGGAGAAGATGATCTTCAGGATGTGAGGATCCAAGGAACATTCGTGGTGTCCCTGTGAAATTCTGCTCAGAGCATCTGCTAGTACGTTGTCCTTCCCTGGAAGGTGAACTGCCACCAGAGAAGTCTGAAGAGAATAGACCAGAGACCACAGCTTCTTGGTTTCTGTGCACAAGGCCGAGGACCAAGTGCCTCCCTGCTTGTTGATGTACCACATTGTGGTGGTGTTGTCCGTGCTGACTTGGACCACCTAGCCCTTGACTGAATCTGAGAAGCTCTGCAGGGTTAGGAAAACTGCCCTGAGTTCCAGGAGATTGATATGAAGGAGAGACTCCTGTGGAGACCAAAGCCCTTGAGCTGTCAGGGCTCCCAGGTGGGCTCCCCACCTAGGAGAGAAGCATCCGAGTTAGAACTACTGATGGGACTTGAGGGAGAAATGGAACCCTTGTCTGAGGTTGTCCTGGTCCAGCCACCACTGGAGAGTTTGGACCAGAGTCGAGTCACTGGAATCAGTTTGGTAAGTGAATCCTTTTTGAGACCAAAAAGACCTCAGATGAAACTGAATGTCCCTCATCTGGAACCTTGCTCCCTGCACCACTGCTGTGGAAGCTGCCATGTGGCCCAGGAACTGTCTTGCTGGGCGGGAGACCTGAGGTCGAAAGGAGGAATCAAGATCCACTAGGGCCTTTACCCTTGCCAGGGGAAGGAAGGCTTTTGCTTGTACAGTGACCAGCTCTATGCCTATAAAGGTGAGAAGTTGAACTGGTTCGAGTACAGACTTTGGAAGACTGAGAAGAAACCCCAGGGAGCTGAGTAGGTCCTGGGTAGTTTGAAGAGCTGACTTGACCTGTAAAGGTGACTGACCTACTAAGAGCCAGTCGTCCAGATACGGGAAGATGGTGATACCCTGTCTTCTGGAGGTAAGCCACCACTACTGCAAGGCACTTTGTGAACACCCTTGGAGCTGATGTTAGGCCGAATGGCATGGCTCTGAATTGGTAATGGCCTGAAGGCAACTCGAACCTGAGGTATTTTCTGTGGGAGCACCTGATAGGAATATGGAAATAGGCATCCTTGAGGTCCAGAGATGCTAGCCAATCCCCTGGCCTTACAGAGGGAAGGATTATTCCCAGAGTTACCATTTTGAATTTGGGCTTTGAAATGTGTTTGTTCAAATACCTTAGGTCTAGGATGGGTCGCCACTCCCCTGTTTTCTTTGGGGTAAGGAAGTACCTGGAATACAGTCCTTTTCCCTTGTGCTGAGTAGGAACTTTCTCTATAGCTCTGAGAGCTAGAAGAGAGGAAACTTCTGCCTCTAGGGAAAGGGTTTCTGAGGCTGATGCAGGTGGAAAAGCATTGGCCCTCTTTTTTGGAAATTCTTTGAAGCTGAGGGCCAGTCCCTGGCTTACTACTTCCAGGACCCACTTGTCTGAGGTCACAGACTTCCAGGCCTGGAAGTAGTAAGACAGCCTGCCTCCTACTGGAAATGGGGAGTCGACTCAGGCTGACACATCAGGGTGTCTGCTTGGCAGGAGCTTTAGACTGAGAGGAGGAGAAGGGAGCAGCCCTGTTCATCCCCCTCCTACCCCTCCCTCTGAAGAACCCCCTCTGTGGGAAGGGAAAGGAGGCCTGGGCTTGGTAAAAAGGCCTTTGAAAGAGCCTGCCCCTGCCCCTAGACTGCTGCTTGTGCAGAGTGGCCTGCCTTTCCTTGGCCTATACACTCCTGTACGTGGTCCTGTATTCATCCATTTTCTTCATGTAAGCCTCTGTCTGCTCCCCAAACAGAGAGTTACCTACTACAGGAAAATCCATGGCCTTAGTCTGGGTATCCTGTGAAAGGCTAGTACATCTGAGCCAAGCATGTCTTCTGAGAGCCACAGATGTAGCCATGACTCTAGATGCCACATCACTGGAGTCCACAGCAGCATGAAATTGCATTTTGGATGCCTCAGTTCCTTCAGCAGCCACCACCTCCAGCTCCTTGGCTAGCTGGGGAGAGGCCTGTTTAGCCAGTTCCAGAACCGTATTCCCATCTGGATTTCTGGTACCTGGCTGTGTAGGTCATATAAGTAGCCTGAGTCCCAAAGAGGATGCCAAATACTGTTTTTTGGTCATGGCATCCACTTTCCTGGAGTCCTTATCCGGGGGGTGTGAAGCCAAAGGAATGTTAGCCCCGTCACAGGCTGCAGCCTGCACTACCCCAACATGGTGCAATGACTATAAAGGGACTCCGCAGCTGAGTTTGATAAACGAATACATCCTGTCCATTCTCTTATCCACAGGAGGTATTGAATTAGGAGTTTGTAAAATTTTGTGTGTCTGTTTCCCCAAGGATTTATGAAGAGGGATAGACAGCTTTTTCAACTCTGGGATGTCCATCATTTCCACAAAATCAGGCTCTTCATCCTCCTCTGCAGCTTCAACCAAGGGAAGCTGCAGGGTTTGTGCCACCTTTTTGTAGAACAAAAAGTGTGAAGGGGACTCAGAGAGCCTGGGAGGAGAGACACCTGAGGGCCTGTCTGGGGAGATGTCCAGTTCAATGGGCACATCCAGACCCCCCCCCATCGTCATCATCATCATCATCACCGGGATAGTCTTAGTCTCCCTCCCACTCCTCATAATAAGCATCTGGGTCATAATCCAGAGGAGACGGATCCGACCGAACCGACTGCCGAACCGGCGGTACTGGTTCTGATGGAACCGGTCTAGCGATGGACAATACTAATCACTTCAGCTATTTGCGTCCAGCGGTTGGAGAGTGGGATACAGGATCCGAACCGCAGATCTGCACTTTTCTTTGACGGAACCGACCGGGTCAGTCTCTTGCCTGAGGAGGTATCGCTTAGGTCAGTAGGCACCTCCCTCAGGTTCAGCTGCAACCAAACCGGCTAGCCATCCGATCTACGGACTTCTTGGCCTCCCTTTCCTTCAAGCCTACTCAGTCTTTTATCTAGAGTGGATTTAGGAAAGTTTTACAGATTTGGCAGTCTGACTTGAGGTGGTCAAACCCCAGACAATAAACACAGATGAGGTGGGTCGGCTCTGCAAAGGCTCTCCCCACACTTAGTACAGTGTTGAAACCCAGTGGACCGGTTTTCTTCTTGGTTTCTAGATATGGCCAACCTAACAAATTACCCTATTGAAGCTTTCAAGCCAGGTAATATAACAACCGATCGGTTACAAACCATGTCACGGGCTTTCAGAAGAACCAGCAAAAAGTCAATTTCTTTTGAAACCGATTGGTACCGGAACACCACAGTAATCCCAGAAAAAATGAAATTAAATTTAACAAAGTCGGTTCCAAACCGGACCGACCGGGAAGAAACCGAAGAAAAGGACAATTTCCATTTTTTCACCAAATAAAACACAGTCACTACCTATCTACACACTACCTGTACTGTAGACAGAGGCTGGAAATCCGAAAATAACAAAAAAAAATATGCGGTTTAAACCAAACGCTTTACTTTTACCGAACCGAGCAGAGGAAATCTCCGGAGCGACTTCACTGTTAGGCGGAGTAAAGAATCTGACGGTTACACTGGGAAGTACCACAGACAGAGGTTTGAAAACCGAGCTCGAGCTCAACGTTCTATGCTTCTGCACAGAGGGCAGTTCAAGTGCTGGGGCTAAATGCATTATGTCTGAATACAGCAAGACTTCATGTTGTTTGAAGATGCATCCTGATGTGACATGATGTTGATGCTATATTGGGAGATAAAGGTGTGTGCTTTACACCAGGTGGCAGCCCTACAGATTCCTGAATTGGGATGTCCCTGGAAGTAGTCACAGAGGCAGCGGTGTGTCTGGTGAAAAGAGCCCTAAGCCCTTTGGGAGGCTCTCTACCAGCCAACCTATTGCAGAGGTCAATGCAGGATGTTATCCACCTGCAAATCATCTGCTTTGCTGCTGGGCTGCCAGGCGCGGCTTCAGCATATGTTACAAACAGTTGGCAAGCCTCACCCCGAACTCCAGTCGTGTGCTCCTTATAATAAGTAAGCGCTCTCCGCAGGTCCAGAGTATGGAGACTATGGTTGGCCTCCGAAGATGGGTTGTTAAAATATACCCGAAGGTTAAGGTGAAACTCTGATACAACCTTCGGGAGGAACTTAAGGTAGGGGTGAAGGATGACCTTGTTCTCGTGGAAGACCAGGTAAGTGGACTCCACTTAGAGTGCCTGGAGCACACTAATCCTTCTGGCTGATGTGACTGTCACCAAGAAGGTCATCTTCCATGACAGGTGTGACACCTGTGCATAGGCTCAATGGCTTGCCCATAAGCACAGCCAGCACCAGCAGTAAGTCCCAGGTGGCTGCAGCTCACATACCTGAGGGAACACGTGGTCAAGACCTTTTAAAAAAGTGCCTGACCACCTTCTTTTGGGTCACAGTTGACTTAGCAGCCTGCGTCTGGGTAAGCAGAGATGGCTGCAAAACTGAAAAAAGCAGAGCACCAACACTTCAGTATCATTAAAAGTTTTACTCGCAGCATAGTCTCAAACAAACAGCGCCATGCAGGATGACGACAGCCTCCCAACACACCAAAGTCAAACCGTTCCCTCTGATGGGATGAAACCGTAATATTTTGGGATGAATCCCATGCGGTAATGCCCATATGGGAGGACAGTTATGACAGAAGACCTTGTAAGACTGCACGGCCAAAGGCCGCCCTACGTCGTAAGGCAATATCCAGATTGCAATGCCTTGTGAATGTATGAATCGTGGACCAGGTAGCTGCATTGCAGATACCTGAAATGGAGGCTTCTTTAAAGCAAGTCGCAGTGGTGGCCATAGCTCTAGTGGAGTGTGCTTGGACAAGTCCAAGTAAAGTCTTCTTGAATTTTTTGTAACAAAATATAATACAATTTGCCAACCAGGATGAAAGAGTACGTTTAGCAACCGGTAGGCCTTCGCAACCTGGGGCAAAAGAGACGAACAGTTGAGATGTCTTTCTAATCGATTTTGTCAGATTAGTATAGTAGCGTAATACACAATGGACATCTAAAGAATGTGGTAGATGATCACCCTGATTGGAGTAGTCAGGATAGTAGACTGGAAGCTCCAAGGACTGATTTAAAGTATGTTCAGAGACTGCTTTAGGAAGGAAGGAAGGGCTGGTACGAAGGAAATAGAAAATATACAGTTTTTTGTAAAATCAAATTTGTTGTAAAAAATGAATGTGTAAACAACTTTGGTGTGTCCCAAAACATATATAAAATGCATCTATAGCACTGACTTCCGTTTATAAAAAATGGACTTTATGAGTAAGTAGATAAAACAGGGAGATAAATATATAACTGAATCGAATTTCATTCATTTGTTTAATACTGTTGTATAATTATGCAGTATGCTTATAAGAAGGAAATCAATTGTTTATAATTATTTAGGTTCATGTAAACGAAATAGAAGTAGCAATTCTGGTACAAAGATATTAATATCAAGATGTCTCCTTGTCATAATCCTTTCAAAGTGACATTTGCATCTGTAAATATAAAATGCATTGATTTGAAATTTATGAAACCGAAAAATAACCAGCCAAAGAACGAACAGCTTGAGGGCACCGCACACATACCCGTAAGGTTGGGTATGTGTGTTTAGTTGCTTGGCAACGCTCTCGTGACATGTGAGAGTTTCGGGTAGTGACGACGTCACTCCCGCGGGAAACTCAAGCTGTTCAAGAGGAATAGCGTCTTTGGAAAGCAAACAAGCGTATGAGTGCGATTCGGCGTTACACGCCATTACGGGCAGTAAATATTTTAAATCATTAAAATAATAAGAGGATACTTTTGGCAACAGTAATCACCTCATTAGAAGGCTATTGGGATATTGTAACATTCGAAGAGGGTGAGTGAAAATTTAAAAGAATTAGCGTACAACATTTTATGAACGCACATAAAGTTGTGAATGGAAGGAAAACTTAATGGCTTGTTTTCAAACTTTCAGACTGGTTTAAAATTCATTTAAAAGAGTAATAAGAACAAACGCCAAAAGACTTTCCAAGGTACGCTTGCTAAGGGGGGTTTTAAGTGAATACTTCGCTTTGGTCACATTTTGGCATGGTTTTAAATTTCATGGTGAATACAAGTAAAGGGAGCCTTATTTGTACATGTTTGAAAATTCTATTTATATTAAATATATGATAAGAATAAGGCTAAAAGGCTCTATAAAGGCGTGTATTTGAAGGTGGTCTTGTGAAATACTATCAAGGAAAGATTTCTGATATAGTTTGGATTTGTTTAGTAAATGTGAATAATTTAATGATTAACACATTGTAATTTTTGTTAGGGGGAAGAAAGTATTACAATGAGAATATTTGAGCCTGTGGCGTTCAGATTCAAATGAATAAGGTAGATATATGCCTTAAAAACATTGGTGAAATTAGGATCATTTGAGAAAGAAGAAAAAATTCTGGAAAAATGTATTTATATATTTTTTTGAAACAGATACATAAAAGAGCCCCGTGATCAAGCTCATAGAAGCGAAATGTAGGGCCGTTGTTTTAAATAAACAAACACTTTGAAAAGCTAAAACAAGACTCCGGATCCTGTTGTTTTGCAGAAACGAAGGACCACCCTGCCTTTGTGGAAAATCAAGTAAGTTTCCCTTCACATGAGGGCATGAAGCTCGGAAATACGTTGAGTGGAAGTGACAGCCACCAGAAATACAGGTTACTCACCTGTAACAGGAGTTCTAGGAGTGGTATATGTTGTTCATCCACACTGTCTGGCAGGTTCCTTGCCGCTTTAAATCTTGCCGGAAGGTCTTCAAGCTGGCTCCTCCCATCCACCCGGGTGGTAAAACCCTCGGCTCCACCCCATGACGCCAGATCTAGCCCACTGAAGCCAGGTGGCGCGCCAAAGCCGGGAGGTCGGGTGGGTCATCATGTAGATGAATAGTATACCACTCCTAGAATCTGTTACAGGTGAGTAACCTGTATTTCTAGGGACGGGATATGTTGTTAATCCACACTGTCTGGCAGACTCCTAGCAGTTCTCCGGAAGAGGGAGGCAAGGCACCACTCTACTTAGGGAATAAGGACTGGAGAACCGAGGTCCCAAAACCAGCATCCCGCGTGACTCAAGGTCAATGTGGTAATGGGAAATAAAGGTGTGCTGGCTTCAGGTAGCAGCCCTACAGATTTCCTGGATAGGGACGTCCCTAGAAGCAGCCACCGAAGCAGCGGTATGGAGGGTAGAATGAACTCTTATCCCTTTGGGAGGCTCCATGCCCGCCAGCCTATAGCAGAGATCTATGCAGGAGGTGACCCACCTGCTTATCGTCCGCTTGGCTGCAGGTCTGCCAGGTGCGGCTTCAGCGCCGGTGACAAACAGCTGCTTAACCTCCCGAACTTTAGCCATCCACCCTTATAATAAGCGAGCCTTAGGGTCCAAAGTATGGAGCCTATATTCGCCTCCGAGTGTGACTGGGGTAGAACACTGGCAGAGTCAACACCTGGTTAAGATGAAACTCAGACACCACCTTCGGAAGGAATTTCGGGTTGGGGCGAAGGACAACCTTGTCCCCGTGGAAGACCAGATAAGGAGACTCTATGAAAAGCGCCTGGAGCTCTCCCATCCTTCTGGCTGACATTACAGCCACCAAGAAGGCGGTCTTCCACGACAGGTGGGAGATATCGCACCTGTGCATTGGTTCAAATGGCTTGCCCATGAGCTTAGACAGTACCAGCAGTAGATCCCACAGAGGTGTGACTGGAGGTTCTCGTACCGGAAGGGATATATGATCAAGGCCTTTGAAAAAGCACCCAACCACCTTCTCCTGTGCCCCCGACTGCTTGCTGGCCCGCGTCCGGTAAGCAGAGATGGCTGCCAGGTGCACCTTAAGGGTCGTCGACCAAAGCCCTACCTGAGAAAGGGACCACAGGTAGTCCAAAATGCTAGCCAATGTACAGGAACAAGGGTCCAACCCCTTGTCCTGACACCAAATGGAGAATCTCTTCCATTTAAAGGCACAGCATTTTCTGGTTGACTCCTTACGTGATGCCTCAATGACGTTGAGGACCTCGTCAGAAAGACTCAAGGCCTGGAACTCTAGCCACTCAGGAACCAGACTGTCATGTGCAGGGATTGAAGGTCCAGATGGAGAACCTTCCCCTGGTTGACTGAGATCAGGTCCGGGCCGGCTGGAAGCCGCCTCGGGAGCCTGGAGCTGAGGCTGAAGAAATCTGGGTACCAGAACTGGCGGGGCCAGTCTGGGGCTACCAGAATCACCTGTGCCTTGTCCCTCTTTGCCTTGAGAAGCACCTTGTGGATCAAGGGAAATGGAGGGAAGGCGTAGAAGAGGCCTGGGGTCCACGGCCTCGAGAAGGCATCCCTCTGCAGCGAGCCTTGCTGAGGGGGGCAGGCATGAAACAACCTCAGCTTCGCATTCTCCCTGGAGGCGAACAGGTCCACCTGAGGGGTGCCCCAATGGAAGAACAGGTCTTGTACTACCTCCGGCAGGAGAGACCACTCATGAGATGCAGCGCCTATGCGGCTGAGGGCATCGGCCAGACTGTTGGAGGCTCCTGCCACATGGATGGCTAGGAGATCCGCCTCCAGGCTGATCATGAGAGACCAAGTGCGGAGAGCCTCCTTGCACAGAGGCAAGGAGTGCGTCCCACCCTGTTGGTTGAGGTAGTACATGGTCGTGGTGTTGTCCGTCTGGACCTAACCACTTGACCCTGTACAAACGGAGCGCAGGTGGTGAGGGTTAGACGCACCTCTCGGAGCTCCAGCAGGTTGATGTGGCATCGAGACTCCTGAGGGGACCAGAGGCCGTGGGACCTGAGCTCCCCCAGATGGGCACCCCAACCCATCAGAGAGGCGTCGGTCATCAGAGTGACTATTGGCTCGGGGCGGACAAATGGGATACCTTCCTGCAGATGAGCTGGAATGAGCCACCACTGTAGGCCGTCCCACATCTCCTGGGTCACCGTCACTGGCTGGTCCAGAGGACCAGAGTGCTGTGACCATTGGCGGGCCAGCCCCCATTGCAGGGGACGCATATGCCAGCGGGCCCAACGGACCACGCTGGTGCAGGCAGCCATGAGGCCCAGAAGGCACAGGAAGTCCCGGGCAGGGCTCAATTACCCAACCAGAAATGATTGGGCAAAGGAGGAAAGGACCTCGGCCCTGTCTGCCGGGAGCCGGGCTCTGAGTCGAAGAGAGTCAAGCTCTGCCCCGATGAACTGAATCACCTGCGATAGCACAAGTTCCAACTTGGCCTCGTTGATGAGGAGGTCAATCTGAGAGCAGACCTGGAGGGCCAGATCCCTGGATCGCTCCACCTCCAACCTGGAAGGGGCTGCAATCAGCCAATTGTCCAGGTAAGGGTACACCCGGACCCCTCGGCGCCGCAGGAATGCTGTCACCACTGCCATGCATTTGGTGAAGATCCTGAGAGCTGGAGAGAGGCTGAAAGGCATGGCCCAGAACTCGTAAAGAGATCCCTCTACTCGGAAGTGGAGGAATCGCTAATGAGACGGACGGATTGGGACGTAAAAGAATGCGTCCTGAAGGTCCAGAGAACAAAACCACACACTAGTTCCAAAGATGGAATGATCTGAGCCAGAGTGACCATCCTGAAGGTGTGCTGCCTTAGGAACTTGTTCGGGTCGTGCAGGTCGAGAATGGGGTGCCAGCCCCCCATCTGTTTTGGGACCAGGAAGTACCTGGATACAAACCCTGGGTATGGGGGAAGAGTCCGCCACCTCGTTGATCACCTCCTTCTGGAGGAGCAGGGCAATGTCGGCTCGACGAGCCAACAGAGAGGCTGGGGAACCCGTCGCCCCCCGTGGGGCGATGGCTCGATAGGGAGGGAACTGCTCAAATTCCAGAGGCAGACCCCTGCCTACCACTTCTAGCACCCAGCGGTCCGTGGTGATAGCGGACCAGGCGGAAAAGAAGTGGCGCAGCCGTCCCCCATGGGGGGAAGCCGGGGGGGAGTGATGAGGTTGGGGGCGACACCCCTCAACCTGTTACTGGCCAGGCTTGAAGGAAGGGCCGCTGAGGGACCTCCTGGACCCTTGCCTCCAGGCTTCCTACTGGAGGAAGCGGCAGACTTGGCCTTAGAGTGCCAAGTGTGTGCCTGCTGGCCCTGGTGCTGCTGGGCCAGATGTGCCGCAGTGGTGAAAGGGCTTACGCTGCTGCTGGCGGCCTTTGTCCTTCCGGGCAGACGTGACCGAGTCCAAGGTGGCATTGGACTTCTCGATCCTCTGGAGATGGCCTTCCACCCCCGGCCCGAACAAGTCGGTGCCCAGGAAGGGAACGTCTGCCAGCTTGTGCTGGGTGTCCGCCGTGAAGGTGGAGATCCGCAGCCAAACTCTGCGGCGCATGGCCACTGCGGCCGCTACTGATCAGGCACAAGAATCACCTATGTCCAACAAAGTTTGGAGCTGATGTTTTGCCACCGCCCTTCCCTGATCCCGCACCTGCTTGACCATCATCTGAAGGTCAGCCAGGAGATGAGGAATCACCTCATCCGGGGAACCCATAAGGGCGTGTAAGAAATGTGCCATCAGAACTGCCGAGCTAGCCTGACGAAGACCTAGGGAGGAAGCAGCGTGAACCTTCCGCCCCGCGTAATCCAGCTTTTGGATTCCTTATCGGGTTTGTCCGCCCGAGCGCTCTGGAGCACCAGAAAACGCTTATTGGTCAACCTAACCCTCTGCAAAGGGGTGCTCCGAGAAACCAGAGAGTGAGCCAGTGGGGAATGCGTACTTTTGAGCCATCCTGGCTGAAGGTGCGGGACAAGATGCTGGCCGCTGCCACAACTCCAGGGCCGAGCCAACAATGACTTCTGCCACAGGAAAGGCCTCCGTAGGGGAATCCCCTTGGTCCAGTATGTCCGTGAGGGGATACTTGGCCAGTTTTGAAATGGGTTCGAACTGCATCCCAGTGGACTCCGAGATAAGCCGAAGCAAACCTAAAAACGAGGATGGGCTCTCGTCCACCGACTGGCCCCCTGCAGACTCCAGGTCAAGCAGCCTGGAGAACAGGGAGGAGTCGTCGTCAGACTCCGAGGAGTCTGCAAACAGCTGCCCGGCACCTGAGCCACCTTCCACCTGCCGAGGTCGATTGGGAGTGAGGGTGACCGACAACCTGTGGGGCAAGCCCTGACCCGACCGAGAATCCCTGGTCGGGGCCCCAGTCTTTGGTTGTGGAGGCGGAGGTTCCACCAGAATGGGTGGAGCAGGCGGCTTCGGCCGAACAACCAGTGCCGGGGTCGGCCCCTCGACCACTATGAGGGGTTGTTTCGATCGCTCCGGTGACAGCCATTTAATGGTCGGAGAAGGCGACGGAGTCAGCTTATTCCCGGACAATAAGAGCTGCTGCTACATTAAATCCTCATAGCGCTGACACAACTTGCGCCAGAGCCTGTCCTCCAAAGAGGATGACGAGGATGAGCAATGACGCCACTTTCCATGGTCCGAGACTGAGACCGCCGACATCAGCGGGACCGGCTGGACCTGGAAGAGGACCGAGACCAAGACCTTCGGGGGTTCCGAGGGTGGGTCAGAGAGGGGACGGGGGAAACCCACTCCTCCCTCAGTGCAGGGACCTTAACCGGGGACTCCGGCACAGGAGGCACAGGCAAGTCTTCGGTTTCCACCGGGGGAACCGGTGAAGTAGGGTTGTCGGCTTCTCCACTCGACAAACCGTCCGACGGGTTGAGAAATCAGGCAGTAATTCTTGGTCATCTGACAAATAGTCCTCTATGAAAGGAGAAGAACAGGGTGGCATGGTATCCCTGTCAATATAGAATATGTATATATTTTTTTAAATTTCTTTTTACCTCCTTCTCGTTGTGCCTAGTCTCCACTCCTTCGAGAGACACATGTGGCAGTCTCCCTGCCTCACGACCTGCCAGATTCTATCCGAGTCCCCATCAAGCCGTGGCTATACCCCCCCCAAGGTGGGTATGGGGCGGGGCAGCTGCACCCCAAGAATCTTGCTAGTGATGGACACAGGGACGTTGGGTAGGCACGCGAGCAATTAGGGTCTCTGCAGCGGTCTCCGTCATCTAGTAGACCAGGCACACAATTTTCCCCTGTTCTTAGAGAGAGTGGCGTGCACCGGACGTCATGGCATCACCGCTGACGTCGCCACTCTCCACCCCTTCGAGATACCTGCGAAACTTGCTGTACCTCCGGATTCCGCCAGAGGTCAGACGAGTGCCGAGCTCGACCCCCCTCCCTCCCTAGAGATGAGAGCTGTCCATTGATGCTTGATCCTCTCTCATCCCTGCCGACCCCCGGCGGCCCGGGCTCCTTCCCGAACCCGGGTCACCAGACTATGGAATCTTTAGGTGGAGGAGGAGGAGGAGGAGATCGGGGAGGATCTGGGAGTGCCGCATGGCATGCAAGACATGTCATACTATACTGGTGATGTCCCTTTCTTGAGAAGGGGGGGGTAAGAAGCTGTGTGTTGAGACACAAGTGGGGTGATAGAGGGGATGGGATGAGTAGTATGAGCAGGTCTCGCCCCTGGGTGGTAAAGACCAGGGTCCCGATCTCCGTCCGCCTGACCCCTATAGAAAGGCACCTGTGAAGGCAGAGGGGCAATCAGTAAGGCATAAGCCATAGATTCCCCCTGAGGAATGCGGGGTCTTGTCGATGGATCCGCAGGGGAAAAGGAGTTATTTTCACTTAAATTGTCAGATGCCGTTGATGGGAGAGAAGCCCCTGTTGACGGAGCAGCTGTATATTTAGCTGCATGTAAAGCACTGGAAAGCGTTGTCGACGAGAGGGTATAAGCCTCCGCTGATGGAGCAGTCACAGTTTGAACTGCAATTAAAGTGCTGGAAAGCGCTGTCGATGAGAAGATATGAGCCCCGTTGAAGAAGTGTTTAGAGGATGCCCCATTAATGAAGGGACACCTGAAATGGTGGCCGTCTATAGGCAACGAGGCAGGGAGTGTGAGGAGGGTTTCTCCTTCTCCTTTTTCTGTCCAGAATGAGAACCAGTAGAGGGGGAGCCCTTGGTACGAGCTCCCTGGTTCTCCAAGACAGACATTTTCTGCTCCATCAAAAGATTTTGAATTTCCAGCAACCGTTGTCGATGAGTTGCCTGATTAAATTCCTGACATAAAATGCTGGAATTGGTGTCATGTGTGGGTCCCAGACACCTTACACAAAGTGTGTGGTTGTCAAAGCGATACGCTTCCTACCACAATGGCAGGAACGAAATAATGCTTGTTTTGTTGAAGAATCTGTAGACATTCGTCTTAGTTCCAAATTTCTTGTTGATGACTGCTACACAGAAGTTGTACTAGCTGCTGAGCGAGTTGAAGACAGTGCGAAAAATAAACTGAGGATACCAAGGACCACCCACTCACATAGGAAACAGGAAGCTGATGTCAAGTGTAGGTAGTCCCTGGTGAAAAACTGCTAGAAGAGCTGCCGTGCGCCACAGTGACCTCTGCTGGATACCCAAAAGTATTACCTACTGCAAGAGACCACTCCATGGAAGATCTTGTGCTTCCGCACGAACTGGTTTAAATCATGCAGATCAATTATGGGGCACCAGCACCATTTTGGGACCAGGAAGTACCTAACTTGCCAGGGTATCTGGAACACAGGCTATGGTTCCTTTGGCAAGGAGCTAAGTGGTGTCCTCCCTGAGAAGCATGGAGTTGGTAAGGTAGGAGAGCCTCAACTCTCTGCATGCCACCTCTAATGTCTACTTGTCCGTAGTAATGACAGACCATTGTGGCCTGAAGTGGTGCAACTGATCCCCCACTGGCAGCTGGGTCAGGGACTGGACAGGCAGAAGGATGACACCCCCCGCAATCTGTCACTGGGCAGCTTTGGAAGGGGCACAGTCTGCTGGCACTGGAGGGGCACCACTTCCCCTGCCCCCGACTCATTTTGGTCTCTGACCACCAAATGTGGGCTTCAGGTGCCAGGCTTGGTACTGCCCCTGCTGAGTCTGCTGTGGATGAAGCAGCTTATACTGGAAGTTTTTTTCCTGTGGCTTCTGTGCCTTCAGGTCCTTCTAGTAATCTAGGGTGGTACTGGACTTCTCAATCCTGGTGAGAGATGTCCCTCCAGCCCAGGTCAAAAAATGGCAGTGCCCAGAAAGGGGGACATCAGCCAGTTTATGCTGGGTATCAGCCATGAAGGTGGAAAGCTGCAGTAAGGCCCTGTAATGCATCACAATGGCAACTGCCATGACATGAGCGCAGGAGTCACCCATGTTCAGAGCTGTCTGAAGTTGGTGTTTAGCCAGCAAGTGACCCTAGTCTGTGGCCAACTTCACCAGCAGCTGACGGTCAGCTGGAAGGTAAGGGAGAAAGTTATGCAACACTTCCAGTAGGGAGTGGCCAAAGTTGGCCATCATCACGGCGCAGCTCACCTGACAGAGACCCAATGATGCAGCAGCACAGACCTTCTTAGCTGCCTGGTTAGTCTTTTTGGACGATTTGTCCGGAGGCTTGTCCATGTCCCCTCGGCCACTGGATTTCCTGAAGGCTGAGCCAGAGATCCTTCAGCCAAACGGTGATATGAGAACCCCAAAAGGGATCCTGTAGGGACCGTATACTCATGGATCATACAGTGGCCAGGCAGGATGCTGGATGCTGCCACAGCTCCAGGGCCAGTCCCCAAATGGCCTCAGCCATGAGAATTGCAACCCCCCAGGGAATCACCCCTGTCCAGGATGTCAGTGAAGGGGTATTAAGCCCTCTTCTGAACTGGCTCCAATAGCACACTCATGGACTGACATAAGGCGGAGTAAAGCTCCAAATGACAATGGCCCATGGTCAGTGGACACGTTGTACACCAAGCCACAGTCAAAAGTATGGGTCCTCAAGGAAGGCAAAGATTACCCTTTAGAGTCATCAGAGGACCACTCCAAAATGGCCCTGAACCATTTTCTGCTGTGGACCACCCTGATATCCTCGGACTGGGTGTTCTTCATCAACACATGGCCTGGCAAGGCAGCAGCAGCAGGGGAGTTCTATTTGGGATCACCAACCAAAGGCTGCAGTGGCGGTGACTCCACCCTCAGTGGTAAAGAAGCAGAGGCTGGAGACATCTACCTTGAATGGACTGGCATGGGCCAAGCCCTACCTTGCCCTGCAATGCAATGCTCCACTGCTGCCAAAGGAGCTCCTTGTAGCAGCATTGCATTTTGTGGCAGTGCCTCTCCTCACCCGACAAGGATGGTGATGGCAGCACCTCCTGGTCAAGCGAGATCAAGAGCGTGAGCGGTGCTTCGACCTTGACTCGACTTCGTCGTAGGTCTTTCAGAGGACCACATGTCGAGCTACATTCAGTAGCATTGATTTTGGAGGCACAAACATTAGCTGAGGCTGGTCCCGCAGTAACCTAGTTGGGTACACTGACAGAGCCATGTCCTCCTGGGTGAGGAGAGGGGGCACCGGGGTCTGGGCGATTGACTCATCGTTGAGCTCCTCTGACAGCCAGTCAGGAGGCTCGAGGAAGATCTCGACTGCTTGGCTGACTCCAGTCGAGGTGGACAAGCCTGATGAGGGTACAGAGGAGCTCTCAACTGAAGGGAGCACGACCAAAGTAGAGCAGTAAAGGGAATCCAGGGAGCAGGAGGAAAGAACAGTTACATAAGACCTTACCGTAACCGCAGATTTTTGAAGGAATCACTTTCATCAAGTTACACCTATGGAACTATTCCTGCGTCAGTGCTAGGACTACACGGAAACTTTTTCTGTAGTAGTCTAGTAGGTATGCCCACCCCAACGCCATGTCAAGTCCTTGTATATAAGCGTGCATGGCCTGGCCCTCTTCAGTTCCCCGCTGGAGACCATACTTGCCTCCCCCTACGGAACCAAGGACAGAGATGAGGTGCCCAGCTATATCAAAGGCTGGAGCAGCATTAGAGACAGTCTGAAGACAGAGAACAGGGGGAAGGAGGGTGGGTTGGCATGACCTGATGAAAGAAATTCCATCAAAGATCTACTGTTATGGTAAGTTCTTACGCAACTGTTCCATCTTCTTTAGGGATATCTCATAAGGTTACACCTATGAAACGAGTCCCAAGCAGTTGCAGACAAAGAGATAGTCTGGGAGGCTGGAGGCCAGAGGCCTGAGAAAGAAGGCCTTGGCGCACAGCTAGGCCAAACCTGCCCTCCTTCTAGAAGCAAGGTCCAGACTGTAGTGCTTGGTGAAAGTGTGGACAATACTCCAAGTAGCAGCAGCGCAGATCTCCTCAGCAGAAATGTTCCTGAAACAGGCAACAGAAGTGTCCATGCCTCTGGTTGAATGGCCATGCATAGCACCAGGAAGTTCCTGTAACAAAAAGCAATACAGTTTGCCAACCATTTGGACAGGCACTGTTTAGAAACTGCTATGCCCGCTTTCCTAGGGACAAAAGAAACAAACTGTGAGGACTCCCTGCAGTCTTTGGTACGGTGTGTATAGTAATACAAAATTCTATGCCCATCCAACGTATGGAGCAATGCTTAGCCTGGATTGTCATGCTCTGGAAAAATAAACAGGCAGGTGGATGGATTGATTTAAAGTAAACACAGACACCATCTGAGGAAGGAATTTAGGGTTGGTACACAAAGACATCCCACCCCATCTTTGTGAAAAAAAAAATGCTCACACGAGTGCCTGTAGCTCTGAAATCCTTTGAGCAGAAGTAATAGCCACCAAAAATAAAGCTTTCCAGGACAGAACGCGTAGCTTGCAAGATGCGACTGACTTAAAAGATGGGAGGGTCTGCTGTTCTAGAATGAAATGCAGGTCCCAAACAGGGACTGGATTGCGGATGGGAGGTGTCAAGTGAAGAATGCTGCGCAAAAAAGAATGGTCCCACTCCAGGTGAGCCACAGTACATCCATCAGCAGGCACATGGAAGACGATTATAGCCAACAGGTTACCTTGAGTGAGGAGTACTGAAGTCCTGTGTCAAGTACGGACACGAGACACTCAAGAAATTGGTTCACTGGACAGGTGTAAGGGTCCAGGTGATGGGACCTGGCACAAATAGCAAAATCGCCTCCACCTCATGGATTAAGTGGCCCTGGTGGAGGGCTTTCTGGCAGCCACCAGGACATCAACCACTTTCTGACAGACCCCAAACCGAGCAATGGCTATGTCAAAATCTAAATATGTGTGTAGTACTATACATTCACGTATGGGGGAAATGTTTTTACATGGTAGGGCCTAGCTAGTTAGCACAAAATTGGCTGCTGCCATTATTTAGAGAAGGAGGCAGAAAAATTGTTCTGTTGTGGGGTTCAGGGGAAATGTTTTAACTGTTGCTGAAATATTGCTGTTGCGTATTCCCATTAGATAAAGTTCTGGGGAATGTATTAGATAGTAAAACTTATCTAAAGAACAGTTACTAAAAGGTCACAGTTGCATAATGCCATTATTTAGATAAGGTGCTGGGGAATGTGTTGGGCAGTAAGATTTATCTTATGAACAATTACTAAAAGGTCACTGTTGTGGGGTTCAGGGGAAACGTTTTAACTGTTGGGACTTATCTAGAGAACTGTTGCTAAAATATTGTTGATGCATAATGGCATTATCTAGATAAGGTTCTGGGGAATGTATTGGGGAGTAAAATCTATCTTAAGAACAGTTACTAAAAGGTCACTGTTGCATATTGCCACTGCTTAGAGTCAGGGGCACAAAGTTGGGCTGTTCTGGCTGGTATTATTCATCAAATGTGCTGCTGACAAAGGGCCTAATAGAGGAAAAACACAGAAGGCTTAAATAAATTCTAGGACATTGTTATAGGTACTGCTTATCAAAAAAAATTTGGCAGACCCAAATAAAGATTAGCTACTGGGGCGAAGCTCATAGGAGACAGGGAAGGGGCAGGAAAGGGAGAAAGGGACAAGAAAGAAACCTTGCTATAGGAGCGTGATTCAAAGGTAAAGGGCAGCAAAGCTAAAAGGTTTAGGACATTAAACAAAGGGCCTAGGGTTAACAGGTGTTGATTGTTTACACATTGGAAGGGTGATTCCCAAGGATTGAGCAACTCTTAGCTGAACAAAGTGCAAGAGAAGTGGGGATACAAGAAACCAGGGACTCGGCATAGGGTGGCAAAATACAGAGTACTAGTATGGAGTATCCTAGAAACTGGAGGAGACAGCGGTGGGGGGAGGAACACTGGCGTCAGGGGGTAAATGAAGGATCAGTGAGGAGGCGGCGAATAGTTGGCTGCAATGGATGTGGGGTGGCGGTTTTTAAGGACAACCTCTGGAGAATTGGGGGGTGAACAATATGTAAGAAAGTGGGACAGCTCATGGCCGAAATTAATCGGCTGAAAAAGGAGGTGGAGTGGGGGGTCGAGAGATGGAGCGAGGTGGGAGAGGAAGATGGAAGAAACTGCACAGGAAAATGAAAATTACATACCTATCGTAATTCTTGATCTTTCTGTGTATCTTCACCATTCATCACTATTAGGTATAGCCCTCCGGAGCTAGGACCCCGTGGGAGACTTTTTTTCCCTGTATGGGTGGAGCCGACGCGGGGATGGTAGCCACCCTCGGTGGCCTATGATTTACATGGTAGCCATGGTTGGCCAGCACGTTGTTGTCTCTGCCCAATCTCAGTTCTGAAATGCCGGAGAGAGGAAGAAAAGGGGTGGAGCAAGAGAGTCCAAGGGATAGATAAAAGGAAAGGATATAAAAACCAAAGGAGAAATAAACGACAGAGGGGACAGGATAGGAATGGAGAAAATTAGGGATTGGGAGGAGCCCCAATCTCTGGGAAAGAGGGTGAAAGGGAGGGAGAAAGAAGAAGGAAAAAGGGTAAAAACATTGGGAGGAGAAGAGGACTGTGCCATCCGACTCTGCAGACCTGGACCCCCAATTTCAAGAGGGAAAAAGAAGACTGGACCGAAGGTTCAGCCAGTCTGCCCATGAGAGGAGTAGATTGTTAAGGAGGCAAAACCTGGCTGAGGCAAAGCAAGGTTTTAATGAGTCAAGAAGACTGTGACAACTCCTGGCAGACAAACGGCCAACCTGGAGGGGTTAGCCACAAAGTTTCAAGGGTCAGCGTCTTGGAGAAGAGGGATCCAGGAGCTGAAAGCGTGTCCCCTCCCCCATCCCTAAAGAAAGGAGGGGGCACTTCAGAAGAACCCCCCAAAATTATAAATAATCCTAAGGGATTAGTCCCGAAGGACGGCAGAAGGGAGAACAGTAAGGACTGGAGGAGAGGGGGAAAAAGGGGTCCCAGTCCCACCACCCCACCCCGAACAAGAGGGCAGGGGGGCCGCAAGGTGATAAGAGGGAGGAGACCCCCCCCCACCATCCAAGATTCAAAGGGATGAACTCCTCCCTGTATGTCTCCAGAGTCCCCTCCCTCCTGGCCACTAGGAAAGGAGAGAGGGGAGAGCTGAAAGACAGGGAGGCACACAGGGGGAGGGGGGGAGCCCAGAGACTGAGGCCCAAGAGGGACGGTGGGCAGGATTTAGTGATGAATGGTGAAGATACACAGAAAGATCAAGAATTATGGTAGGTATGTAATTTTTATATCTTATATGTGTCAAATCTTCACCATTCATCACTACTGGGCGGGTACCGAGCCCCCCGAAGGGGGCACAATACAACCCTAAGGGACTAAATGCCTTAGCTTCCAGTGAGGGAGACACCAGAGGAGAGAACCCCTACAGGCCTGGAGAGGCCTGAGACTCATCTGGGTGAGACGGGGAACCCCCAGTTGGGGAAGGAAGGCGCCCTGAAAGCTGCCGTCCCATGCTATGGGAGAAAAGGTGGGTTCTCCGGTAGGTGGAGGAAATCACCCTACGCCAGGCCATGGGTGACAACCGGGATAGAGGAAGCCATGCTGTCCACGTAGTGCAGATCTCTGTCTCCACAATCCTGGAAGCCACCTCGTTGGTGTCATAGGATGCCCTTGCTTGGTGCCTTGCTAGCTTCCAGACCCTGAGCAGAGAGGGCGATGGCTTGTCTGGTTTCCTCCGAATCAGGCATCAAAGCTAGGAGCTGACCTAGCCTGGACCACAAGAACCTGTCATAGGATACATAGTGGGCCTGACGTGAAGCAATGGACATAAGAATCCGTGCTGAGTAGAAAGTCGTCCTCCCCCAGAAATCAAAATCCGAGTCTGAGTCTGGGGGCCGGTCACGGTGAGAGGTGCGAGGCCCAAAAGGAGTGTCCATCTGCATCAAACCCGGAAGGGGGTGAAGCATGTGTCCTGGAGACTTTGGGGGAGCGCAATACCACTGGAGCAAATCCTTTGGGGCTGGAACTGTGGAAAAGGGACGCTGCACGAGCAGAAGTGATGCCTCCCAGAAGGGGACAGGCCAGGCGGGAACCACTAGGTTGGCCACACTGTACTCACCTAGGAAGGTGCGCGTCACATGCTCGGGATTGCTTTCTGAAGAAGAGGTAATCCAGAGCTCATCCATCATCCTCACGAGGAAGCGCTGATACGTAGAGATCAGACGCAAGGGGAAATATGGACAGAAAGTTCCTCTCCCCCTGAAGAGGGGGATGAGGAGGCAGACGAGTCTGGTGATTTAGGGTCAGGCTGCATGGGAGCGTGCCGGAACACATGCTCATCCATGGCCCTAACGTAAGACGGGAAATGCGCAGCTGAGCCCCTAATGTGCTCCCAGGTCAGAGGCCCCCTAGGATCAGGAATACCTGGATGAGAAGGAGATGGAGACAGAGGAATGGGGGCCAAACTCCTCGCAGGAAGAGAACGTCCTCTGCCCGGGCAGGGGAGCCTAGAGGAGGCTCCCAACTGGGTGGGAGACCCCAAGGCCCCAGCAGCCGTTCAACCAGGTCGGAATTGCTGCAGCTGTGCCCAAGGGAAGAATCCCACCTATGAGGCGACCAAGACCATGGGAGTCCAGAAGGATGGTCCCTGGCCTCCAAAGTAGAGGTCTCTCTCAAGGAGAGAGAAGGGGAAGGAAGAGGATCCGCACTATGACCGCTACCTGAACCTGAATGGGTCCCAGGGAGAGGCTGGTACGCTGAATCCAGGCCCCTCGACCCCTCAGACTCCAAAAGAGCCCTCTGCCTCAATACCACCAGCCTAGGCAGCTGGCAACGCTGGACAGACTCCGAAGAGTCCACCCAGGGTACAGCACTCTCCCCCTCCTGGGGTGCCCTGGGCTGTCCTAAACTCAGACTGTTCAGGCACACCAAGCAAGGGGGTGTCCCAGCTGAAGGGATAGACAACTCCCCAACTCTGGGCTGCACAGCAGCAGCCACGTGGACCACTGCTGACTGGTCAGTGCCACTGACCCCAGAATCAGTAGGAATTGTCCGCCCCACAGAGGGAGGCCAAGTGGGGGCCGAAGTGGTGAACACGGAGGAGTCAGAGGAATCTGAAGAGTCTGGGAGCCAATCTGAATCAGACCCAGAGTCCTCCTCTGAGGAAGTGGACAGAGAGGTCTGGTGCCAGACCACTCACTCTCCGACCCCTGCCCGTTCCTGGGCCGTGAACAGCTCCAGCCCCAGTCTCGGCACCGGAGCCAGGCACAGCACCGCGCTCCCCTTCGGCACCACGAATGGCACCAAAGTCAGAGAAGATACCAGTTGTGGCACCACGGACGGCACCGGAGTCAGAAGTGGTGCCGCCACCCTCCCCGACACCGGAGTTGGAGGTGGCGCTGTCTCCAGCCCTGCGCACGACATCGAGACCAGGAATGGCCACAAGAACAACATGGACACCTCCCATGACACCGCGAATGGTGCCAAGAGCGAGAACGGCGCAGAGGGATGGCCTGGTGCTGCAAGCAACACCGGAACCCAAAACGGCGTCAACAGATGGAATCAAGGATAGTGCCGGCCCGGGCCAGCAGGCCCCAGGACGCGACACTGAGGGAGCCCTCGCCTCCGAAGAGGCGACTACCAAGGCGGTGTCTCCTGCCCGAACCACGAGAGGGTGGGACTGGGCCTCCTGCACCGCAGAAGCCCCATGCCACGGCAAGGCTGAAAGAGGCAGGGCCCCCTCCTCCACTGGCCGTATAGAACAGGGAGGGGACTCAGAGGAAAGGGTCAAGTGTCCTGGTCTTGGCCCGCTCACTGCCAACATGTCGCCCAAAAGTCAGCGGCATATGCCCTACTTTCAACGCGCGCAACTCGAGAACGCGGCAGTCCATCAAGAAATAGACATCTCAGTTGTCCATGTCATGGGCCAGGCCAAGGCAGGAGAGACAACAGTCATGCTGGTCTGTGACAGAATACTGGCGGCCGCAGGGGCACCGACGTATGGGAGGCTACCCTGCCTTCGACGACTTTTTACCCCCAGAACAAGATATGACTGGATGGAAAATTAAACAAAAACACAGTACTTGACTTCGCTGATAATAATAAAAAGAATGGTCTTACCGGTAAACAGTGGTGTTGAGTAGCGGAATGGGTGAAACAGAGCCGAGATATAATGCGAAAACTAGGCCCACAACAACTACACAGTAGCTTGACAGAAGTCAACCTCACGAGGTCCTTTCTCGATGGCAGGAGAAGAAGAACTGAGGTTGGGACTGAGCCGATAGCAGTTAACGGCCAACCCGCAAGCACCATGTAGTACATCAGCCTCAAGAGTGGTGCCGTCCCTGCGTCGACTCCGCTCATAGAAAAGGAAAAAAATGTCTCCCGTGGGGTTCTAGCTCCGGAGGGCTATACCCAATAGTGATGAATGGAGTAGACTGACATGGATAAGATCACTGTGGGCTTGGGGGGAGGAGACAGTGGGGGCAGAGGAAGGAAGGGGGTGTTTGGTGGGCGGGGTAACAGACTGGGTTGTAGGGAGGGTAACTACTGGAAGTATGTGAGGAGGAAGGGTGGGGAGGTGCAAGGGGCTAGGACACATACAAATGGAAGGGACACAGCACCTGGGATCTGATGGGCTACCACAGGAGGCAGTGTTACGGTATCGAACAAGTTTTCACCGCTGGCTACATTGCAGGAATAGGGGGATCAAGAGGGGAAGGATGATAAACAGGGCTCGGGAGTAGGATCCAGTAGGAACCAAGGGAGTTTGGGAGGGGAGAGAAAAACAAATGGAAGGGAGCGGGAAGGTAGAGGAGGCATTGGGAGGCTCAGAGAGGAAAAGTAGGGAAATGGGAGTCATACAGGAGGAGTAAGGGAGAGGGAATGTAAAGAGCAGGAACATCAGAGTAGAGTTGGCAAGGAGGAGAAACAGGGAGACAATTCAGATAAGCAAGAAGGCAGCACAGGTGGGGGAGACCAAATAAGGGTCGACTAGCAGAGGGAAGAGGGGATGGAAGGAAACACACACATTCTAGAGACTGGTACTGGAAAGGGGGAAGTAGGGACAAAGATGGGTCACATAGAAACTATTAGGACGGGGGAGGTGCAGACAATCCTTGCTAGGGGAAATGAGGATGAAATCGTAGAGGGGACCACAGGGCATGAGGAACAAGGTGCAAGGTGGGGTGGCAAGGTAAGAGGTCTGGAAGAGCGAGACAAGGGTCAGGAAGTGGGAGGATTTAAAGGAAAGCAGCAAGGAGAGGGCAGAAGAGTAATCATACTGGGGTACTCCATACTAAAAGACATCACATGGGGAGGCAAGGGGGACAGGACAAGTTCTATCTGAGCGGACTGTATGCCAGGTATGACACGGTACAAAGTGAGGGACAATATACCACCATGTGTAATGTGGCGTTGGGGGGGAGGAAACCTCATGTAGTGGTGCACTTCGGTACAAATGATCTGGAGAGGAACAGTGTGAAAGACATTCAGGCAAGATTTAGAGAGCTGGCATGGGTAGGCAGCAATGAATGGCAATCAGTTGCCTTCTCTGAAGTTCTGCCTGTACCGAGAGCAACCACAGACAGAAAACGAAGAATTGAGGAGTTTAATGAATGGCTGGTGGATTGGTGTAAAACTATGGGGTTTGGACTGGTGGGGGAAGGGGGTCAACATGGGATAACAGGACCTTGTACACCCAGGACAGACTTCACCTGAGCAGAGAGAGATTATGAGCCCTGAAGCAGAAACTAGAAGAGTTTGTATCAACCACATATAATTTAAACTAAGAAAGTGTGTGTGTGGGGCTAAGACTGGGACGCAAGATATGGGAGGCCTTGTGCCTCCCAGCTGGCGATAAGGAAGTGAGCAGAATTAAAAGGGAAAGTAGTAAGGGGCAAGAGAAGGAAAAGGGGGCCAGGGGTCTGGCTGGAGGGTAGTCACTATAAATGCAAGGAGCCTAGGGATTAAGCTACCAGAGCTCCAGGCACTGAGGGCAGGGGGTCAACATAGCTGCCATCACGAAGACATGGGCCAACCAGTACCAGGACTGGGACTTAATGATCTTGGGATACAGACTGTTTATGAGAGACAGATTAAATGGAAAGGTGGAGGATGCTTTATTTGTAAGGGATGGGATAGGGTGTAGTAGGGAGGAAGGGGAGGGCGAAGATCTTATGGGTTAAAACACAAAATGAGAAAGGCAGGAAGATTAGGCTAGGAGTAGTGCATCAATCACCCTCCCAGTCTGAGGAAACTGACAGAGAGTTGGTGGCTACATTACGGAAGCACTGTAGCAGGGGAAGGACAGTGGTGGCCGGTGACTTCAATCTACCAGGGTGGACTGGAGTACCATGACTTCAGCTAGCACCAGGGAACAAGTCATACTTGATGCCTTCCAGGATACATTCCTGTTACAACAGGTAAATGAGCCGACCAGAGAGGGGAACATTTTAGACCTGGCTTTATCAGAAAGGGGACCAGGTACATGATGTGAGGGTAGAGGACCACTGATGGGGAGTGACCATCGTACAGTATGGTTCTCCCTTGATTTGGGAAAAGAGGAGCCACTTACCAAAACCAGGATACTGGATTTCAAAAGGGTGGACTTCGGCATGATGGCAGCCATACTTGGGGGGTATGTGGCCACCATCAGCCCACATATGGATGCCAACCAGAAATGGTATGTCTTGAAGTTGGGCCTGGTAGAGGCCACAAACTCCTGCATGAGGACCAGTAGTAAAAAGGCAAGGTCCAGAAAACCAAGTTGATGGACCAAGGAGGTGCAAGGGAGGGTGAGAGAAAAAAGGACAGCCTTTAAAACTTATAAGAGGACTGGTAGGGAGGCAGATAAGGAAGAGTACAACAAGAAATTCATGGAGGTGAACAGGGTTGTAAGGGCAGCCAAGGCCTCAAAGAAGCTAAGGCTTGCATAGGGGATTAGAGAAGGTGAAAAAGATTTCTTTTAGTATGTCAGGGAGAGAAGGAGCTGCAAGGAACAGATCACCAGGATCAAGAAGGAAGGAGGGTGGGCAGAGAAGGGGGCTGAACAGGCGGAGGTATTAAATGAGTACTTCTGTTCAGTATTTATCAGGGAGCAGGATGGGCCCATACCTCAGGGAAAAGACAGGGTAGGAGGTGGGGGAGGAGAGGGGATAACGGATGGAGAGATTCCTGTGAAGAGAGTGTTGGAGGGCTTTAAGTCCTTATGGACAGACAAGGTGCCAGGACCAGATGGGATACATCCAAGAGTACTGAAGGAACTGGCAGAAGTCCTGGCAGCATCTCTGACAGACTTGTTCAATACCTTTCTACAGTCAGGATGTGTGCCTCTAGACTGGAGGACAGCGCATGTGATGCCCCTCCATAACAGCGGACCCCAGGATGAGCCGGGTAATTACAGGCCTGATCAACCTCATGTCCATAGTTGTGAAACTAATGGAGACTATCCTGAAAAAAAAGGATGGTGGCATTCTTGGAAGAGAACGGTCATCAGGACGACTGGCAGCATGGGTTCGCCCTTGGGAGGTCCTGTCAAACAAACCTAGTGGACTTTTTTGACTGGGTGACTAAGGCACTGGATGGTGGTCAGGCTGCTGATGACCTGTGTCTGGATTTCAGCAAGGTCTTTGACTTAGTGCTGCATGGGAGATTGACTAGCAAGCTGAAGTACCTGGGGGCAGGGAAGAAGCTGGTCAGGTGGATAGGGAACTGGCTGAGGAACAGATAACAGAGGGTGGTGGTGGTGGGGAAACTCTCAACACCCCAAGCAGTCATCAGTGGGGTCCCACAAGACTTGGTTCTAGGGCCAATGCTATTTAACATCTTCATAGCTGATTTAGCTGAAGGGGTTAAGAGCAAGATGAGCCTGTTCGCCGACGACACAAAAATAGGTGCAGTGGTGGATAGCGTGGAAGGAGGGAAGGTACTCCAGGAAGATTTGGAAAGACTTAAGCACTGGTCAAACACATGGCAGCTGAGTTTCAATGCTAGGAAGTGCAAGGTCATGCACTTTGGAGCCAGAAACCCGGAATACAGTTACCAGTTGGGTGGGGAGTGGTTATCTGCCTCTGTGGAAGAAAAGGATCCGGGGGTTGGGGATCACAGGGAATATGAATCACTCAGCACAATGCAGAAAAGCAGCTGCCAAGGCCAATAAAATGCTGGGCTGCACTGCTAGGGGGATCACCTCTAGGAGGGAGGAAGTAATCCTTCCATTGTACAAATCATTACTGAGGCCTCATTTGGGAGTACACTGTACAATTCTGGCACTCCTATTTAATGAAGGACATCAAGCTTTTGGAGGGGGTCCAGGGGCGGGCGACCAAGATGATCACGGGAATGGGTAAGAAAACCTATGCGGAGAGGTTGAGGGAGCTCAACATGTACTCCCAAGAGGATAGAAGGGGCAGAGGTGATATGATTGAGACCTTTAAGTACCTGAAGGGCATAAATAGAGTTAGTACCGATGGCATGTTTAGGTTGAAGAGGGAGAGGATCACGAGAGGGCATAGTCTGAAACTAGAGGGGGGTAGGTTCAGGAGGGAGATGAGGAGGCACTACTTCAAAGAGAGAGTGGTGGCGACATAGAATGCTGAGACAGGGTCGAATAAGATCCTGTCCCATTTGTTATGCAGAAAAGTGTTCAAATGTAAGGGTCTGTTCTATCCTCTCCTTTTCTGTCTCTTCTCTGTCTGGCTGCACAACCAAATTTTCTGGTGAGACCAGGAACTGATCACTCTGACGGTTTCGCGATTCTCCATCTCTCGTTAGCTCTCTCCCTTCACTTGCTGTTTTGTCTTTTCTTCCCCCTTGCATATCTGCGGGTATAAAAATATATGTGAATCTTTATGTGGAAATGTCACTGATAGTGGGATCCTTTTGTTTAAAACTGTATATACCTGTAGTTTTACTGTTGAAATGATTGCAAAAAGCTATTTGGAACTAGGGGGTTAACCTGAGAAGCTGGTTTGCAAACTCTCCGAGATGCTATAAACAAAAGGCCAGTTCTGGGTCACTATGTTCTTTTTGCTGCATCTGCAAGAACACTGGAAACTTACAAGAACATTGTGTGAGAAGCATTCTGTTTTCTTAACGAGTTTCCCAGGAAAAGACTTATAAAAAAATCAGCAATGCTTGTGTAAGAGAGAGAGAGAGACAGAGACCGAGATTTGAAATTAAGAAGAAAAAAACTCAGAAGAAGGACTGTTTTCTATATTTCTACTGCCATTGTAAATAGTTATACAGAACAATTTTTATTTTTTTATTTTGCTGTTCACAATAAAATGCTATTTGTGAATTTTTAAACTGTTCCTGGTTTTCCTATGCTTCCTGACCTGTGCCTCGATGACAGATGGTGTCATCTTAAGTGGGATTTACGCCATGCATACTCTAAGCCAGGAGTTTTGTGTGTGGGTACTAGACCTAGTACCAGGGAAGCACAGCAGAAAGGTATGGATTCTGCAGCAGCAAGCCCAGGAGTCATTACCAGAAGAATGGCAGCCAAACTAGAAGCAGAAACCATAGTCCAAACTGAGACTGTTCAGCCAGCACCAGTGATGGGGGAAAAAAAAAGAACTGGCAGTGACAGAACCTGAAAGCCTGACTGCCTTTTTCAAATGGTGGGCTATACAACAAAAAGAGATGGAGAAACCGAGAAGATGCAACGGAGAGAAAAAGAGATTCAACGTTTAGAGACACAGAGAAAAGAAGAAATTCAACAACTCAAGAAGCAGAGAAAAGAAGAGATGCAGTGACAGGAGCAGCAAAGAAGGGAAGAGATGCAGCGACGTATGGATGCCTTGCAAGTTATCAAATCTGGAGGATCTGGCACTGGTCCAGAAGAGCAACAAGACACACACAACTTAAAATACATTAAAAACTTAGAAAGTTGTGTCCCTTGGATGATACTGAAGCATACTTGACAACTTTTGAAAGGGTTACTGCAGCCTGACTGTGGCCAAAGCAGCAACGGGCAATCAGACTGGTACCTTACCTGACAGGGAAAGCCCAACTTGCTTACAGCATATATGGACACTGCACAATCAGAAAACTATGTCCTGGTGAAAAGCGAAATCCTGAAAAAGTATGACATCTCAGAAGAGAGACAGAGGCAAAGATTCTGGTCCCTGAAGTATAACTCAGTCGACAATCCTTGAGAAGCCTTCACCTGTCTCAGAGAACTCCTTATGAAATGGCTCCAACCAGCAGGCAAAACACTCCCACAGATCAACACACTTGCAATGGAGCAATTTATCAACATCCTGCCTACAGACATACAGCTTTGGGTAAAAGAATACTGACCAGAAAGTGGGGAAAAGGCTGTTTTCTTTGGTCGAAGACTACCAAATGGCCAGACAGATGCCACAGCAGCGAGGTAACAGCCACGCAGTGGTAAGACACTCTTTTTCCCATTTAAACTCCAAGTCTCATAAGAACTCTGGTGAGGGTAACAAATCTGAGTCCATAGACTTTATCTGCTATAACTAATAAGCCAGGTCATACTGCAAAATTGCCGTAGTAAGAAGAGTGACACTGGAGCAGATTTGTCCTTAGCAAATTGGGGCAAGTACTTAACAAATGTGAAGGTGGGAGATAAGACTGTGAAGGGACTTATAGATTCGGGAAGCAGACAAACTCTAGTGCATATTGAAATGCTGGGACAACAATGTCCAACAGTCCAGGTACTGGTGTCATCTGCATCCTTGGGACACTCAATACTATCCACCACCCAAGTGACTCTGACTACTAATAGGGTGTCACACCAAATGAAAGTGGGGGTAGTACTCAAGTCACCTGTACCAGTAATTATTGGAAATGACTTTCCAGGATTTACTGAGCTAATCAAAGAGGGAATAAATCCTGATGTTTCAGCAGCTGTGGTGACAAGAGCTCAGGCAAAGAAAATCTCAAATGGTGGGGACTCTTTTCCTTTCGATGATTTTGATTTGGACTTGTTTAAGCACAGCTCCAAGATCCAGAAGTCCAGGAAAGAAAGACGATGCCTGAAGAAACAGTGGCAACAAAAGACTGATGGACATAAGAAATTAACATGAAAATGCTGAAACTAAACTGATCACTGATTGTGATTTTCTTTCAGAACAAGCTAATGATGTTTCTCTCCAGGGTTATTGTAAGCAGCTGGGGGTGAAACCAAAACAGGGTGAACCTATGTTTAAAAAATGTAATGGGCTACTGTGCAGAGTTTGGGTTAAGCCTTAGGCGCAGAACCAGACAGAACAATTGGTTTGCCACAAAAGTAAAGATCTGAGTTGTTACAGATAGCACATGATAGTCCTATGCCTGGTCACTCGGGGAAGGATAATACCCTTGCCAGATTGCTGTAAAGATTTTACTGGCCTGGAATTCAAGAAGATGTTACTACCTACTGCAGTTCCTGTGCGGAGTGTCAGAAAGTAGTCCCAGTGACTAAAAAAGACAAGGTGCCCCTACCCTTGATAGATGTGCCTTTTCAGAGAATTGCAATGGATGTGGTTGGCCACTTAAGACAAAAGTAAAAAGGGTAATCAATTCATTTTGGTAGTATGTGACTACGCTACTCGATACCCAGAGGCAGTTCCAATGCGTACTGTCACAGCCCCAAAACTGGCAGCAGAGCCTGCCAAAGTTTTCAGCAGGGTGGGCATACCAAAAGAGATTATTACTGATCAGAGTAGTAATTTTGGCGCGCTGCATTACTGAAGGAGCTTTACCGACTACTAGGTATGACTGCCGTAAGAACCTCCCCTTAGCACCCTCAGACAGACGGTCTTGTTGAGCATTTTAATCAAACCCTAAAAAGCATGTTAAAAAGTTTTGTAAAAGGGAGAAGGGAAATACTGGGACCAATACCTACCTTACCTGCTTTTTGCTTACAGAGAAGTGCTACAGGCATCAACAGGTTTTTCACCATGTGAAATGCTGTATGGTAGACAACCTAGAGGGCCACTGGATGTAATAAAAGAAAAATGGGAAGACAACCCCCATCAGAAGCAATGTATAACATCTTATGTGTGTGCCCTGAGAAAGAAGCTTGCAAAATATGTTGAAATCACACACAGTAATCAGGAAGAGGCCCAAAAACCAGCAGAAGGTGTATTATGACCATGGGGTAAAATAAAACGTTTTTGAGCCAGGTGAAAAGGTCTTGCTACTGTTACCCACTACAGAAAATAAACTGCTAATGAAGTGGCAAGGGCCTTATAAAGTGCTTAGATGTACTGGCACAGTTAACTATGAGATTGAGACCCCTGATAGGAAAAATCCTACTAAGATATACCACGTTAACCTCAAGAAATGGGCTGAAAAAACACCAAAAGCTGTTTTGCTAGTTTTGCCAGAAACTGATAAAGATACTGATGCAGCTTATGAGAGTTTGGAACAAACTGTAACTGCTGACACTGTAAAGGTGAATGTTTCCTTAACCTCTGAACAAACTGCAGACATTTGTAACTTGCTAAAGACATTTAACAGTACTTTTACCACAGTACCAGGCCGAGCACATAATAGCGACTAGGAATGCTCGCTCTATTAGACAAAAGACATGCACATTACTAGAGCGGTTAAGAGCAGATGTAGTACAGGAAATACAAAACATGAAAGAATTGGGTTATCACAGAAGAGTTGAGAAGTGCTTGGTCATCAACCAATGCTGACTGTAAACAAAAAAGAAGGAGTGTAAGAATCTGCCTTGATTTTAGGAAACAATCAAGTGTCAGAATTTGACTGCATTTGCCATACCTATAGGATTCTATCAGTTCACCACCGTGCCGTTTGGTTTACATGGCGCACCTGCTACATTTCAGCAGTACATGGATGTAATTCTATCCCCTCACAATGGTTACTGTGCTGCGTATCTGGATGATGTCGTGATGTACAGTTCAGACTGGAAAAGCCACCTGGTACACCTACGAGCAATTATCCAATCAATCAAAAAGGTAGGTCTGACAATTAATCCTACCAAGTGTGCATTGGGCATGCAGGAAACCAGGTACTTGGGATATGTTTTCGGGAATGGAGAAGTCAAGCCAGAGGTTTCCAAGATAGAAGCTGTAGCTAACAGCCCTGTCCCCAAAACAAAGAAACATCTCAAGCCATTTTCAGGGCTGGCTGGCTGATTATCAGAGATTTGTTCCCAGCTTTTTTTTTTGGTGCACGCAGCCTTTGTGGCTCAGCCCCCCGCCAGCCCTCGGCCCCCTCCTCGCACCCTGGGACTTACCTTTCGGTACCCCCAATAACCCTGGATTGCCCCCCAGGGTGGGCCCACCACACCAGTAGGACTCCTGTGACGACAAAGGTGCTGGCAGGAGAGCCCACTGGCATTGCCTCCTTGGCTTGCCACCCCAAGGCAGGGCGCGGAGTCCCACTGGCCATAGCGGGTGACAGGATAGGTCGGGATCCCCGGAAGTGCTGCGGTGTGCAATCAGGGACAGGGTGAGCAGGCGTCATAGGTGGCAGCTGCTATTTTCTAGTTTCCCCCTGGGGGCGGGGACGTGCAATGATGTCCCATGTCTGCCCTACCCCCCACAAATAATGGCACCGGCACAGGGATACTCCCGGCCTCTGCCAAGGGTCCACATTGTGCCTGACACTCTACCCCCTTCCTCCCAGAGGAGGAGAGCAGTCCCTAGGATGCTCAATCCTTCTCCCACTGGCCGGCCCTCCGACATCCCCAGGTCTGTTTCTGAAACTGAGCTGTCGGCATCGCAGTCGGGTGCCCTGAGCCGGCAGGCTGGCTCTTTGTTCCCAGCTTTGCCGAATTAGCTACTCCCCTCAATGAACTCACAAAGCAACAGTTCCCAAATACTGTGAACTGGACCCTAGAGTGTTGAGGCCATTAAGGTTGCATTATGTTCAGCCCGTTTTAAGAAGCCCAGACTCTGAGAAACCATTTTTATTACAGACAGACAGATGCACGACAGAGAGAAAAGGTACTCCATCATTAAAAAGGAATGCCTTGCGGCAAAGTGGGCCATGGAATCTCTTAAGTTTTACTTACGAAGAGCTGACTTTATACTTGTAACAGATCACAACCCTCTTTGTTGGCTTAACCAAATGAAGGATAACAATTCTAGAATCATAGGGTGGTACCTGGCACTACAGCCATTTAAATTTAAAGTGATGCACAAATCTGGGAAAGAGAATGTCAATGCTAATTTTTTGTCAAGATATAGTACAGGAATTGAGAATTTCGAAGGTTGAAAAAAATGTGAGGTGAAAATTTTCTGTTTGCTATACTGCATATGCACTGAACTGTAAAGATTATAAGCTACTGTAATGTTAAAGGAGAATTTAAAGAATGTTTTGGAAACCTGTTTTTTTAAAACAGGCTCCCTCTTAAAGAGGGGGGTATGTGACGGGGTTGAATAAGACCCTGTCCCATCTGTTATGCAGAAACTGTTTAAACGCAAGGGTCTGTTCTATCCTCTCCTTTTGTGTCTCTTCTCTGTCTGGTTGTGCAACCAAATTTTCTGGTGAGACCTAGGAACTGACCACTCTGACGGTTTTGCAATTCTCTGTCTCTCGCTGTCTCTCTGCCTTCACTTGCTCTTCTGTCTTTTCTACCCCCTGCATATCTGTGGGTATAAAAATATATATGAATCTTTATGTGGAAATGTCACTGATAGTGGGATCCTTTTGTTTAAAACTGTATATATTTATACTGTTGAAATGATTGCAAGAAGCTATTTGGAACTCAAGGGGTTAACCTGAGAAGCTGGTTTGCAAACTCTCTGAAATGCTGTAAACAAGAGGCCAGTTCTGAGTTATTATGTTCTTTTTGCTGCACCTAAAAGAACATTGGAAACTTACAAGAACATTGTGTGAGAAGCATGCAGTTTTCTTAACGAGTTTCCCAGGCACAGACTTATAAAAAGAGCAGCAAAGCTTGTGCAAGAGGGAGACAGAGACTGAGATTTGAAACTGAGAAGAAAAAACTCAGAAGAAGGACTCTTGTTTTCTACTGCCATTGTAAATAGTTATACTGAACAATTTTTATTTTTTTATTTTGCTATTATTAATAAAAAAAACGCTATTTGCAAATGTTGAAACTGCTCCTGGTTTTCCTATGCTTCCTGACCTGTGCCTCGACGACAAACGCATGCTGATCTCTCTGAAATCAGTGGAGAATTTTAAAAGAGGGTGGGATAGGGTCCAAGGCATACTACAAGTCGGGAGGAAACTCAGTTTGGGGTAACAATGGGGGTGGAGGGATGGGGGGGCAGCAACAGTTGTCCGAACTGTGAGCTGCACAACCGAGCAGACGTGACAGACTGTGAGGGCTGTATCTGCTGGCAGTTTCATATGTCTTCAGGAGCCATGCATGCAAATGGAGGGACTTGAGGCTTGGAAGGACCAGAGTTCATTGAGCTGGTGTCAACAGGTCCTGGCAGGCTGGCCCGGTGGCGCTGAGGGTTGAGGCGCTGGACGCCACACCCTGTGCCATGTCAGCTACCCGGGTTCGGGAGCGAGCTCGGGTGCCGTGGGTCAGCAGGGAGGGAAGGGATTGGGCATCCCAAGGACTGCTCTCCTTTCCTGGGGGGAAGGTGTTGGGGATGTCCGGAGTCCCAGTGACCCCAGGTGGAGACCAGGAGTACTGCAGGATCCCAGATTAGCAACGAGGGGAGCATGGTAGATGTTGGCAGAGTTGCCATGCGCCATGGCGTCACCAAGTCACGTTTGGGGATCTGGGGAAGCATTTGAAAAACCCCTGAGGGCCGGATAGGCAACAGCATCCCAGTGCCTTGACCGCCACATGCCCAACACTGGGCCTCTGCCTCCGTCCCTTGATCTCTCGTGGGTTTGGGTTGGGAGCCCGCGGGGAGCGCTAATGCCTTTGAAGGGGCAGATGGTAACAGTGGGTGGTAGAAGCGGCAGGTGAGTGGATTGCCTGAGAGAGTTCCGGTCCTCAGGTGAGATAAACAGATTTGAAAATAAAATTAAAAAAACAGGCCCAGGCAAAGGGGCAGGGGAACTGGCGGTTCCACAGTCAAATGCTGCAGTAACGGAAACAAGATTTGATGAGGCCAGGAAGGCGCCACCAGAATTAGAGTGGCCCCCTCCATCTGGAGCTTGATGAGGACACTCTGAATCAGAGGGGAGGGAGGAAAGGCATAGAGGAACCTCCCATTCCAAAAGAGGGACGTTGTCTCACCAGAAAATGCCAGGCCCGGGATCTAGCGAGCAGAAGCATGGTAGTCCTACAAACAAAGTAAGAAGAATCACTTGAAATAAGGTGACCCCAACACTAGTAAAAATAAAATAAAAAGTAAAGTAGAAAAATTTGGTGGTTGACTGAAAGACGAAACTTCCGTGGAGTCTGTGCGAGTATGGCCAACGGCAGGAAATAATTAAGGAGAAAGCAGGGCCGCCCATGCTTATATACAGGGATGTCAGAGTAAGCAACCCCTACTAGACTGCTACAGAAAGGTTTCCATGTGGTCCTAGCGCTGATGCAGGTATAGTTGCATAGGTGTGACGTGATGAAAGAGATATTCCCGAAGATCGAGTTTACTCCCGATCCCACAACGTCTGCCGGCAGTGCCTGTGCTTCTTGCTCCTGTTAGAAGGGCTCTCCCTGAAGGTTTGGAGTGCTAGACACATTTCTCAAAAAATCGTCCAACAGGAACTCTCCAATGCTGGCCCCAGCCTGGAGCAGTGCCAAGAATGACAAGGAACTCACTGGACCTGCAGCTTGCACCTTCTCAAGGACCGGAAGCTGTGAAGCTGATCCAGCAGCCTCCGAGGCCTTCTTGAGGCCCTTGGGTTGATCCCATTCCAAGGGTCAACCAAGGGTGAGTCTTGCCCTTTGATCCTCCAGTGACACTGGGAGCATTGCCTGGCAAAGGCCTCAATTTGCCACGTCGTGCTGTCCTCCAAAGCAGCAGAGGCAAGACACGTGGAGGTCAGTGGCTGACATTTTCTGCCCGCAATGAACACAGAATTTGAAACTCGGCTGCTTCTGTTCTTCTATCGCCAATCCTGTACATCTACATCATAAGAGGCAAAGCCAAAGAGGAGGACTTCAACCTGTAGACTTTTCAATTAAGTCAAAACATTCGCCGAAAAGCATTAATATAAAGGATATCCCTCAGACGCTGCTATAGCTGCAAAGGAGGAGACCTGTCCCTTCCAGCAGAAAGAAAGATCTGACATCACAGGGCAGACCTGAAGGATATACCACCCCAGTGGTGGGAGGAGCTTAAGCTTAAAGACTTCTGATGAATCAGCCTGTTCCAGTGGAACTGACAAAGTGTGGATAGTGAACTGTATCCACGCCCTTGGAACCTTATACTATTTCAAATGAATGAGGTGAAAAAAAGTTTTGATCCTTGCGCGGTACTGAAGCATGTCAACCTCTGAAACAAAAGGAACTCAGGCAGTTGCAGGCCGGTGCTATTTATACTGCTTTGCATGTAGCAACATGGCACTGCCAGCCCCAAAGGTTTCTGGTTCCTGCTGGGTCCTAGAGCTTCTGGCAATAAAACCAAAGGCTGTGGTCTATGGAGGAGATACAGTACTTTTAGAAGGTATTGTGCAATTCAGCAGCAGGAGCTGCCCCTTAATTTTCGTGAAAGAAACTCCTTAAATCTTTTTCGTTAGAGACATTCAGACCCCATCCTTTATGTGCTACTGTGTAAAACATCTGCACATGAAAACAGAAAGAGATCAGGAAAGGGTGCTCACAGGAGCTGGAGTCTTTGGCTTCTCATCATCATCCTCCTCATCAAATCCTTCAATGTCAACATCGGATTCCTCTTCCGCCGTGCGGCCTCGACGCTGATGAATCTACATTAGAAATAGTAATAGTTTTAGGGAGAGCACTGGGAAATATAAAAACAGGCAAAATATACAGACTCAGAAAGAACAGTCTGAAATCTGGATTGTTTGGTGGCAATGCTTCCATTCCCCCTTCAAGCCCCAAACATTGCAAAACAAAGGCATTTAAAGACACAACTAAAAAATGATTTTTGAAGGTTCTATCTTAATAATTAAGGGGACGGTGTTCTAGCAAACTGGACCAGTGGCTAAATAACACAGTCAGATGCAGACTTCAGAGACACCACTATTGGAATCACGAAACCATGTGTAGAGCAGCAAAAGTAGCATGAGCGGAGATTGGGGGTAGAGATTGCAGAGACAGGAGGAGCTTTCTGTCTGAAATAGAAGGAACTCTGAGATGGGAGAGGACCTATATCTGAGATGGGAGGGGACATATATCTGAGATGGGAGGTGATATATGTCTGAGATGGGAGGGGACCTATACCTGAAATTGGAGTAGACCTATATCTGAGATGGGAAGGTACCTATGTCTGATGTGGGAGTGGTATATATCTGAGATGGGAGGTGACCTATAGCTGAGATGAGAGAGGACCTGTATCTGAAATGGAAGAGGGCTGCCTGTGGTGATGGTGTCGACTTGAGCGAGATTGAGACGTCGACCGGGATCCTCAACCTCCTCGAGGGTCTACCAGCAGTGGTACATACAGACCACCTACTAAAGCACTCAACCATGAAGGGGGCACTGTGGTCAGAACCTGTAGAGTGACCACCGGTAGAGGCAGCACTAGGGTTGCCTTAACTGGGTTCTCGGTCTGGCTCACCTCCCCACCTGGGGAGGGCTCAGGCAGCACTGGAGTCTTGGAGGAGTGAATCCTCATCCTCCTCCTCAAACTCTTGGTCGATCAGTTAGGAAACAGTATCAACCTGAGCATTAAGCAGAGTGTCGACCATAGCCAACACTGATAGTTCCATCGGGGGTACTGTTAAAGCATCAAGTAACTCTCTCAATGCGGGGAGGCTCATCCAAGGTCAACCGGTCAGGGGAGTTGAAGGATTGAGAGGAATGGAAATGTTCTCACTCCTATGATTAATGGTGACTGCTTTTTTTCAATAAGGGGAGCTCTCATCAAAAGTCTGCAGGGCAAGATTTATTTCCCTGAACTCCAGGCAATCCTGGAAAGGAGTACCAAAGGCCAGCCCCACTGGGAGCAAGGCAAGGGCCGACGAGGGCCCTGCCACCACCTTATCCTCTATGGCCGCTAGCTGGTCTGCCAACTCCACTGCTGAGGAGGTCTGTCTACATTATTGAGGAGCACCTTAGAAAAATCACGCTTCACATTCGTCCAGTGAAGAGGGATGCATAGCCTGACAGCGTGGACACCACCTAACATTGTGGTCAGCCGCCAGGAAGTAGAAACCTATTGTGGCTATTTGCTGCAGTCATTTTCTGTTTGAACCCCGGCTTTTTAAATTCCATCCAAAACTTGTCAATGAAGTGGTAATTGGAGAAAGGGCACACAATCAATCGACGACTGTAGAAATAATTGAAGAATTTGCAACATTTAGTGTCTGAAAACTGGAAATCCCCACATGCAGCAGGAGCTGTGAAGGAAGAGACCAGTCCTTTCCAGCAGAAAAGAAGATCTGAGATGGAGAGGGGAAGAGATTGAGGATAATATGATAAGTCATGGGAGGAGGCAATCTTTAAAACGTCCAGTGACTGAGCAAGCTCAACGGATACTGCCATAGTGTGGACAGAGACATGAAACCAGGTTGGTTATAAAGGTAAAGACAACAGAAAGTGTCAAACAGCAACATTTGTTAAATTCTGATGGGATGTATTTGCAAAATGTGATAGAAAATATACTGGAAGAAAACAGCACTGAAAACTGGGAGGGCCTGACTGCCCATGGATAGAGCATGCACACAACTGGAATTACCAGTAGGGATATATTATTCCCTTTTGTGTGTCTGCTCCTACAGGCAATCAGATGGAATGGACCCTAACAAGCAGTTCCTTGATGGATGCATCAGTGCTGTATTACCAAATTCAGCACTTGTTTGCCAAAAGCAGCAACAAGTGGGAGCTGAGGATATCTAGGTGGTAGTGCCTAGTGAATGTGTGAACACACACCCATGTAGCAGCCCTACATATATTTTCCAGAGAGACTGAAACCCGTTCAGCATAACAGGTTGCCATAGCTCTAGTGGAATGGGAGCTGTCAGTCACCGGGAGGTGTATGCAAGTCTGACGAACTGACGGAGCCATTCAGCTGGTGTTCATTTAGCTGGAGCCAACCCTTCTTTCCCCGGACCCAGAAGGACAAAAAGTGTGTCTGTACTGTGGAACAGGTTAGTAGGCCTGAGGTACATTTTGAGATCTTGCCTAACATTCTAGGGTATGAAGCTGTTCCTCCTTGGGGAGTTCATATGGCTGGGGCAAATGGAGGGCAATGCCAGCTCCTGCTTTCTATGGAAATCAGACACCACCTTAGGAGAAAGGAGGGTACCATTCTCAGGCCCACCTTATCTTTGTGGACTGCTAAGTGGGACTCCTATATTAGCTTCCAGAGATGAGGAACTGGAGTAGTCCTTGGGCATATATTTTGTCATGCGTTCAGGAAATGGATGAAAGTATCCCAGACTCCTCTTTAGTCTCTGCTGGCACAGATCTTTCTGGAATGCATTAAAGTCTGAATGACTCTTGCCATGTATCCTACTTCTACAGATATCTTGCAAGGGGGAGCGAGACTGCGAACTGACACTTGTCTCTGGTTCTGGATAAAACCTCAAGCCCTGATGAGGGAGGTCTGGACAACTTGGCAGGATGCTGGGAACGCACACCGCCAGGAGAATTAACTCTGAATACTATGATATGCATGGTCAACAAGGTATTACAAGAGCAGCACTGAAGGCTCTCTTCTTAATTTCCTTGTGACCAGAAACTGTGAGATCTAGGGATGGAGGAAAGGGTAACGAAGTGGGAAGAAAACTGGCTATTGGGGAGAACACAGATGGTGGTAATGAAATATAGGTTACTCACCCGTAACTGCAGTTCTACTAGTGGTAAATAGTTCACATCCACACTCTAGGAGTTTCCTGGAGACAAACAATTTGTCGTAAGTCTTCAGGCTACGTTCCTCCCACCACCCAAGTGGTATATCCTTTAGCTCCGCTTCATGATGTCAGATCTTAAGCACGCTGGACACAGGGATCCTTATGCCTCTTGCCAGGGGAGGTCAGGTGGGTTTTGTGGACGTGAACTGTATACCACAAGTAGAACTAACCTATATTTCTAACAACATGGATACAGTTCACTATCCACACTCTGGGAGACTCCCAGCAGTCCTCCTAGAGGAGTGAGCACAGCGTACATCCCAATTTGGCAAACAGACTGAAGAAATGAGGACCCCAAAACAGCATTCCAACAACTCATTATGTTGATGCTGTAATGGGAGATGAAGGTGTTTTCTTTATACCAAGTTGTAGCTCTTCATATCTCCACTATGGGAATGTCTCTGGAAGAAGTCACTGAGGTAGCAGTATGTCTGGCAGAATGAGCCCAAAGCCCCATAGGTGACTCCCTACCAACCAATCCATAGCAGAGGTCAATGCAGGATGTAATCCACCTGGCAACAGTTTGCTTAGCTGCTGGTCTGCCAAGTGCAGCTTCAGCGTAGGAGACAAACAGCTGGTGAGCCTCGCCGAACGCCCGCCAAGCATTCCTTATAGTAGGAAAGTGCCCTCCATAAATCCAGAGTATGAAGCATGCGATCGGCATCTGAGGTCAGACTGGTAAAGTACTCTGGGAGGCTTATCACCTGCTTAAGGTGGAACTCTGACACAACCTTCAGTAGGGGTTTTGCATTGAATAAAGAACGACATTGTTCTTGTACAAGACTAGGCAGGAAGGCTCTAGAGAGCATCTGGAGCTCATTCACCCTTCTGTCTGACATTCTGGCAACCAAGAAGGTGGTCTTCCATGGCAAGTGTGACATGTCACAGTTGTGCATTAGCTTGAATAGCTTGCCCATGAGCATCGGCAGTACCAGCAGGTGCCATGGAAACAGTGGTTCATGCATCGGAGGGCATAAGTGACCCAGGCCTTTGAAAAAGCACCCGAACAACCTTTTTCTGTGTCACCATCGGCATACCAGTCTGCACCTGGTATATAGAGATGGCTGCTAGATGCACATTCAGGGTTGTGGCTTGCAGTCCCAACTGAAATAGGGACCCAAAGGTAGCTGAAAGTCATAGCTACTGGGCAACAGAAAAGGATCAAACTCCTTCCCCTGACACCAGAGTGTGAATCTCATCCACTTAAACACATCAATTTTGCGAGTCGACTCCTTTCGGGACGCCTCCACAAAATGGAGTACATGTTCCGAGAGGGCAAAGCCTGAAACTCTAGCCATTCAACTCTAGCCGCTCAGAAACCAAGCTGAGAGGGGACTTCCAGTGATGTTTTTGATTGGGTGGTGCTGCCCTGAATGAGCTCTCGACTCCTCCGCTTACAAAATAGTTCTTGCACTATTCGTACAAATATTGTTTCCAACCATAAATCTATAGGTAGCTGCAGTGACATAACCACAGAAACTGCAAGCCTGAGCAGAACAGGCAGATGACCACAGATCGGAGGTACAGCAGTCAGATTCAGCTATGTCCCAGGCATCCAGCATGATGATGGCCACCCTATCCCTACTGAAACCTAAGGGACTCCGAAGAGAGGACATAAGTTTGAACTCATCCTCCATGAACTTCAGGCAATATGGATGGGCATCCAGGACTTAAAAACAGTTATGGCCACAGTGGAGCAGCTCATCGTGAAAGTGGAAGAGACGGAAATAAAAATTACATACTTCCCATAATTCTTGATCTTCTAGGAATATTTTCACCATTGATTCACACCAATGGGTTCTAAGCCTGAGGTGCTAGGACCCTGCAGGAGCCAGAACTTTTCAGGAGAGCAGGAACTGAGGCAAGCTATGTGCATGTGCAGCACCGTGAGGGGGAGCTCACGACACAGGCTTACCTCGGCATGAGTCCTCAACCACCTTGGTACCTTATTTATAGAGGTGCAGCATTACCTAACTAACCTGAAAACACTAAACACTCAACCTAGCTGCATAAGACAGTCCTGGTGATCCATGTAAGAAGGGTCAACAATGAGAAACATGGTGTCTTCACAGCAATAAACTAAGAACAAAGGTGAAGACCAACAAACAGACTGGAAGAGCCCGGGGGATGGAGGGTGGGTGTGTGAATCAATAGTGAAGATATTCCTAGATCAAGAATTACGGTGAATATGTAATATTTATATCTTCCAGGAATCAATCTTCACCACTGATTCACACCAATGGGTTAGAGTACCAAGCACAGATGAAATTCTGAAGGGAATTAAAGCCTGTGTTGTGTTCCGATTCAGGCACTACTTCCACTGCCCTGCTGCTCAGAATACCTGCAATCTCCTGTGCCAGAAGCTCTGACATGTGAGCTGATAGAGGAGGATGCTTTCTGGGTAGATAATCTAAAGGGAGTTCTGTAAAGTTCAGGGAGTATCCCTCTCGGATAATCTTGAGCATCCACTTGCCCATCATAATGGACTCCCACTGACGGGATAAGTGAGTCAGGCACCCTCCTACTGGAGAGGAGAGGTCTGCCTCGGGCAGCTGAGGGCTGGTGCTTCAGAGGGTGGCACTAGGTGCTTTCGAGGCCTGTGCCTTCTGCTGCACTTTCTTTTGCTGTTGAGAAGGTTGGGACTTGTTCTGACGTCCCCTACCTTTACCTCGAAAAGACTGCTTCGTTTTGAAAGAAAGCATGTTTTTTCCCATCTGCAGCTAAGCTGGAGCAGGTCTGGAAGTCTTAATGGCCCTCCCAAGGCTTCTACGAGGCCTCAAGAGATTGCTCCATCTGCTGCCCAAACAGGTACATGCCATCAAAAGAAACAAACATGACCGGTTCCTGGATGTTCTGAGAGAAGCCAGAGGTTCGAAGCCAGGAGTGTCTTCTGATACAGATGGCAGCTGTAGCCAAGCGACAGGCAGTGTTTCAAAGGCATCCATGGGTACCTTGAGCTGGTGACTATTAGACTCAATATCATGCATGACAGTCTGCAGGATCTTCTGTCTAGTGTCTGAATCTGGAAAAGATTCAGTGAGTGACTTAACAGAGGTCCATAGGGCATACTCATACTTTGAAAAATGCCCATGATAGCTAGCGATTCACATGCTGAGTGTAGCTTCAGCAAAACCTTGCTTACCCACAGAGTTCATCTTGCACGACTCCTTGTTAATGGGATGTGGCAACCTCTTGGACAGAACAGCCTTGTCATTCTCAACCAGGATGACAATCTTGTCAGCAACAGGCTGAGAAGTGTAAAATTGGTTTGTCCCTAGGGGCAGTGCAAATACGATCTATTTGCCTGCAGACCAAGAGAACAGAAACAGACCTACCCCACGAACCAAAGGATTTTGAACGCTGGGAGGGATGGGGGAATCAGAGAATAAGACTGACTGGCATGGCGGAAACATTCAGCCACCCCAGACAGAGATGTTTCTCAGGGTCAGTAGCTGAAGTTTCAACAGCAATAGTAGAGTACCTATTGCAAAGAACAGCCTAAAAAAAACATACTCCTGAGGAACAGGAGGTGGGCCTGGGTCTGAATAGTCCAGGCTATAGAAAGAGTCATCGCCACCGCCCTCAGAAATAGCAAATCTGGGGTCAGACTCATGCCCTGGAATGGTGATCAGGAGGGGGGTGAATCACAGAATCCCTAATCTGGATCGAGACGTGGGCAACACTGATGAGGGTCTGGTGCTGAAGGCAGCACTGTGACTTGGACTGAATCCAGCGCTGGGAGGTTTCATGGTGCCAAGGGTAGCACTAGCGCCGGACCAGACCCCAAAAGGCCTGAGTCTGGCGCAGATGATCAAGTCGGCCCTGAAGGATCTGACAAAGGTACAGAATCCAGTCCCAAATCAGTGACACTGAATGGGGGTGCGACCAGTGGGGCAGGAGTCGGCAGCACGATCACAGGCAAGGGTTCAGGAACCGTTGATGGAGCCAAATGCTCCACCCGGCTTAAAAGCCCTACCCGAGGTTCCTGAGCACCACGTAGGCAGAGGCAAATGAGCCAGACGCTGCACTCATTGATCTGTAAGAACTGCCCAGTGGTGGAACTGCCCTCCGGAGTCCCCGCAAGAGGACAGGGAGGGACTCTGGGCCTGAAACTTCCACTTCCCATGAACAGAAGCCATCTGTCACATCAACGGCACTGGTGAAGGCTTTCTGCTCCTGGACATGCGTCAGATCTAACCGAGGGTGACCTTGAGTGGTACCAATTCTTCCCCTTCCTACGGGAAGAGGAAAAATTTGAGGCCAAGCAGCGCCACAACACTGACTAGTATCAGACCCTCTTCTTTTTGTGTTTATAGGAAGGCTGCCCCTCCTCCCGAACACAGGACCACCCATTTTCAGAACTCTCCCCGAAGGGGGATGTGGACAGGATATGGCCCCACTGCTGAAGCATCTTACCTAAGGAGGATCCCTACTGTCACTGTCCATGTGCAGTCGACCGTTGACTCACCAGGGCTGAGAGAAAATAAAGAATCTTAATATTGTTTTTTTTTTAGCTACACTTATACTGAAAAGAAAAAAAAAAAACTCTAGTTATAGTATAGAATCTGAGAAGCACTGAATACTGTCATCATATAGATGTAAAATTCTGACTCTCAGCAGGCAAGTGACATAGAAACTGAAGCGCACTCAGCAAGGAAGAAAAGAACGGAGGCGGTTGAGGGCTGGTGCTGAGGTAAGCCTGTGCCATGAGCTTCCCCTTGTGGCGCCATGCATGCGCACACCTTGCCTCAACGCCAGCTCTTCTGAAAAGTTCTGGCTCCTGCAGGGTCCTAGAGCTTCCGGCTCAGAACACATTGGTGTGAATCAATGGTGAAGACTGATTCCTGGAAGAGCCAACACTTTAGCATTGCTGACACCAGACTTGATTGCCCTGAAGCCACAAAACCCATTCAGCCATACAGAACTGACAGAAAGACACTGATCCCTGAGCCCACTGAAAACATTTCCATTCATATGGAGTTCCAAAGTCCAAGGAGGGCATGGACATGAATAAATTATTAGGAAGTTTTCTGGCGGTGGCTGTTAGAATTGGAGCTAGATCCCACGGACTGCGGACCACATCCCCGAAACAAAGACCTCATTCTATTGTGGTCTTCTTACATCGCTATGCAACAAAGGGTGAGCTACTCCACAAAGCCTGGCAGAAGAAACTTCTAACCTGGCAGGAGTATAGTACTGCTATGCAAGAACTTGCCGTAACAGAACTGCGAGGGGATCTCTTGCAGCAGGTCACACCTATGGAACTACACCTGCCAGGCACTAGGATCACATGGAAACATTTCTAGTTAGCAGTCTACTAGGGGGCCACCCACTCCGAGGTCATACGCTGGTCCCTGCACCCTCCTCAGCTCTCCCGCCGGAGACTATATGCTATCAAGGTCCGGAGAAGAAACTGAATAAGAAACTACAGTTATGTAAGAACTTACTGTAACAGCAGATCTTCGTGAGGAGCTCTTGCAGTAGGCAACACAGTTAGGACTAAGCCACCAGGCGCCAGGACCACACGGAAAACTTCTAGCTAGCAGTATACGATGGGGGACCGCCCCCTGACGTTGGCACACTGATGTCCATTCTGGTATGAAAGGGGCGGTCCCCCACACCCACCTCAGTTCCCACTGCCACAAGCCCCAAACAAAGATCAGCAGTAGAAGGAAAGAGGATTCCTGCAGTCCCAAAAAGGCCAAAATAAAAGGAGAGCAGGGGGATGGAGGGAGGGAAAATAAGTGCCTACTGAAAGAGCTCCTCTCGAAGGTCTACTGTTACAGTAAGTTCTTACATAACTGTACTATCTTACTTCGAGGGGGCTCTTGCAGTAGGCAACACCATTAGGACAGAGTCCCAAGCAATACCAGAAGTAAGGAAACTAGCTGGGAGGAGGAGAGAGGGGATTTGTACACCCTTAGTGAGAGACTGGCATTTAGGAGAAGGCCAGTATCAGGGAATACATCCTGACATAAGAGGATAAACCTATCCTCATAAGAGATACTGCCGAAGGGATCGACCTCCAAGGGGGGGGGGACAAAAACAAGAGATCTATGGGAATCCTAGACAATCGCCCCCACAGTGGCGTGCCCCACCACTGAAGTGAAAGGAAGGGACTAGGAACCCCCTGAACCCAAGCCTGAATAGAATGTCCGATGTCAGTCTCCAAGTACCACGGGGGGGGACCAAAGCGTGTAAGGGAGTCCATTCCCAATCCCAGTGAAGAGAGAGAGAGGGAAGGAAAGTCTCAAAACCAAAAGGGCCCTCGAAGGGAGCTTCCATCAAGGGGAAGCAGGGGAAGGGGGACTTCAGCAGAAGGCCTGAAAGAATGAGACCCTAGATAGACCTCTAAGGGGTGGAAGCCCAGATGCACAGCCTTAATCAGAGATTAGAGGTCCTTAACGGAGGACAAAAAGGGTTCTTGTCCTCCCATAAAGAAGGAGGAAAAAATCCAATAGGAATAATTGTCCCAACCAGAAGGCAAGGAAGTAATGGGGTCCTGTCGAAGGCAAGACCCGATAGGGCTCAGACGTGGGGGAGGAGAAGGGGACAAGCCACCGTCCTCCATATAAGATGGGGTACATCAGCCCAGAAAAGGAGATTAGGACCTAGTTTCGGCACCAGTCGGGGGGGTGGGTGTCTCCAAGGACTGTGAAGCCCATTCCTCTCTGAAGAGAGAAGGAGGAGATGCTCCAAGGAAAGAAAAGGGAAGGTGAAAACCAGAAAGGCTGCCCCTAAGTACGATTGGGGCGACGGGGAGGTGTACGCACTTGAGAGGCTATAACGGACATCCGGTCATGGGGAATAAAACCCCGGGTTGGTACACAACGATAGTGCATTGAGAAGACGCCCTCTTAGAGGGGAGAAAGGAATCTTGCCTGTGGACATTCCCTGGCCCTTGCCTATCCCAGGGACGTTGGTAGGGGACTTCCCATGCGGGGAGGCAGGGAAGAGTCTGTGCTCTGAACCAGACTAAGGGCTAAAGCCCCTACTCATGGGGCAACAGCCTCCTCCCCCTTGTCTCAGATAAGATACCAGAGAAGACAGAGGAAGTGTCAAGGCCCTGTCCACCCCATGAAGAAGGCTGAAGTGTCCTTCGGCGAGGAGAAGACAAAGGGTCACTGGTCCCCAGGAAAGGGGACAAGGAGGGAATGAAAGCCCCAAAACTAAAGGTCTCCAGAAAGCCATCTGGGAGGGCACTGATGAATGGTACCCTTTGGAAGTCGGGTGAAGGCCAGAGTCCCCTACGTCTGACATCAGGGGAAAACTAGTGAGCCCTGCCAGTACCCCAGTGGGAAGGGGGGGGTCTCCGAAGGAAAGAACCTAGCAAGGGGCCAGGAGCCTGTGAGGAAGGCAACCCCATTCTCATGGGACCCTCTTAGATGGGCAGGTACTAAGAGGTTGCCACTGAAGCCCTCGAGGAAAATTGCTCGGGGAAATGGGGGGCAGGGTATTGGTCTAGAGTGATCCCTGGAGGAAAACAAGCCTTGAGGACAGCCAAAGGAGTCGAGGTGCTTGGGACAAGGCCCCTGAAGAGGGGTCACAATCTCATACCCCGGCAATGAACGGGGTTGGATCCCGTCGCCAGGGTAATCCCTCGAGTTTACAGGGCCCGTGGTGATGGAACGTGCCGAACCCCTTCGCTTAAGGGGTTGTTCGAGGAAGGAGGGACCGTCATGATTCGGCAGGCGGCCGCCCACCCCAAGTGATAAACCGGGCATGTGGCCTGTAAAAAATAAATAAATAAATAAAATAAGGAGAACCTTAGGCTGCAGAACGTCGCACTACGAAGCGACGTAGAACACAGGATGACAAACAAGTGTCGGGCCATAGCCCCCGAAACCACCAAAGGTTGGTGGTGCAGAAGGCCCTGCACCTAACCCGCTGGATCCAACCCATGTCAAAGAGTCTTGTCCACGAAAAGGAGCATATCACGGTCAGTAAGAGATGGGGCCCACCTCATGAAGAGTACCTGTCGTGAGACAGCTCTGAGGTCCAGAGGCTACCAAGGCCCAGTGGTACCTCTTAGGTGTTCGCCTGGAGAGAGGGCCAAAAAGGTTGGAACCTGACATGGGGTCAGCCTAAGGTCTTTACAGAGAGAGGGAAGCCTTCGGAAAACTAGAGAAGAATGCGAGAAGGTGTAAAATACATCTGCCAGTGATCATCTTCCCTTTCCAAAATCATCCGCCTTTGGTAGAAGAAGGAAAGGAGGGAGGCCATCTAAAGATTAAGAGGAGGAGACAGGCGGCGATGGCACAGTTAGCCCCGTACCATGGGCTTAAGCCATTGAAGCGTGGATGGTTGAAGAGGTCTTACGTTTGCCTTTCAACCGCAGGAATAGGGAATGAGAATCTGGAGGGTTAGATGAGGAAGGGCGAGACCCCTGCTGGGGTCCGAGGGTCAGTCCTAAGGGTGACCCCAGAGTCCTACAAGGAGGACAACAAAGTTTGCACCTCAGCTCCAAACAACTGTGGGCCACAAAGGGGCGCATCCAAGACAGAGGCCTGAACTGCTGGAGTAAGGTCCGTCAAGGAAAGCCAAGCGTGGCATCTGAGGCAAACCACCGGGGCTGCACTACGGGCAGTGGCACCTACCATGTCATAGAAGGCACGGAGAACATAAAACCCAACACTAGAAGCTGAAGCCAAGAATTGCTCTTGCTGGGAGCAGGGAGCAGAGTCCAGAGTTTCGTGAAGTAACTCCTCTATCTGCCCAAAAAGGGACAACTGATGTGTAAGCATGTGGGCCAGTTAATTCTGGGCCCATAGGGCTAAGGTCGAGGAGGCATAGGCCTTGCGCTCCAAAGAGTAGAGGAGCTTAGACTCCCTGTCAGGATGGGGCTGGGAGGGGTGATCCTGCAGTTTGAGACTGTCTCCAGCCACCAGCAAGCCATCTAAAACTGCAGGGTTGGCCCGAGGATGGGCCGCAAAGTGGGGCTTGCCATCTGGGGCCCGATATAAATGGCCAGCCTTTGTAAGAGTAGCGGGCACTGACACGGGCTGCTGCCAGACCATGAAGGTGACGTCCTGCGGGATTACCAAAGGAGGGCTCACCACCACTTCCACGTCAGGGAGGCACAAATGTTGTGTCAAGGGATGCCTTTGAGGGTGCTGCTCCTCTGTATGCCACTCTGCGCAGCCTGAGTGATTCACATTATTTCCAAGAAGGATGGATCCTCAGGAGGAGATTTCAGGGTGTCCCAAACCCACGAATTCACTGGGGAAAGCGGAGGGGAGGTGGGTGAGTCGGGAGAATCAGATACGATGTGCAGTGATGGCTTGGAACCGGACACTGAGCAAGGTAGAGGGGACACGCCCTTGGAAGTGACCGCTCCGGTCCCTGAGCGAAGGCCTCCACCAGGAGGGGAGGCCTCTGCTCCCGAAGATGAGCCCACCCTTAATGGAGGGAAGCTGGCATAAGAGGCTGAGAAGCTGCATTAGGCCTAGGAGTCAACATCCACCAGGTGCTTAAGAGGGCTCCACAGTCTGCAGACGACTGGCCAAGGAACGTCAGTTGCAGAGTATAACCGATCATCTGGGTAAAGAGGCCATAAACCGGGCCTGACGTCACCCCTGACAAGTTTGCCGCACGCCCGGCGGGTACAGACTGAAGGGCTGTGTCAGAGGTGGAGTCCGCTACAACAGCGGGAGGCCGCTCTGCAGGCTGTACTGGATCGGCTAGAGACCCCAAAAGGGTCAACACTGGGGCCGGCTCTTGAAGTTCCCCAGGTAGCTCCGGAGAAGGATGGTCAATGACATCGAGCCTAAAGTCGGTGGACAATCTGCATTCACATGTGAATCACCGAGCGTCAAGTCCCTGGGGGCTCGGTAAGGAAGGCCCTCGCCGCGCCTGGTGGGGAGAAGCCTGGGAGGTGACCACCAGCAGTGGCTGCGTAGCCCGTGCTCTGACGGCAGAGGCTCTGGGGAAGAAGACTGTGGCCTCAAGACAACAGTAGGCGCCGGGTCTGTTGACCATCGCCGATCCTGGACAGGACCCGGCGACGACGCTGAGGCCAGAGGGGTGGATACAGCCACAGCCTCACCTGACAAGCCGACCTGGCTGCCTGCGCCAGAGCCCGTCCGGCGAACAGGCCTGAGAAGCAGGGGTGGCGGAGGATCCCTCAGAGCCCGCGCCAGCAATACTCATCACCTGAAGAACGGCGGGAGGCTGAACCACTGGCAGCCCTGAAGGAAGGAGGGCTGGAGTGGAAAAGGAGGCCAAACTACCGCAGGAGGAAGGCTATGAGTCTGTTGAGGCCGCAGAAGGCGACCGCAACTCCAAGGTGAACTGATCCCAGTCTCGATGTTTTTTGTGCTTTTTCTTCACGGATGAAGATTCCCCCGAAGTCCCTACTGTAGATTGGGACTGCAGCTCTCTTTTTAAGGTGGCCAATTTCTGCTGCAGGAGATAGGTCTCCAGAATGTTCTGCCTGTGTTATCATGCAACTTGGTGAAATTTTTGGCATGCCTGGCAGGCTTTGGTGTCATGGTCTTAGCCTAGGCAGATAACACACGCGGAGTGGTCATCCTTCTCAGAGAGCTGTTTCCTGCAGGGACACTTGGACTTGTGGGAGTCTGCAGAAGTATTCGGCAATGACAAAACATTGAAAAACGGAAGAAAGTAAAGCAAATGGTGGTCAACTGAAGCAACGTCGTCCGTGAAGTCAGACGATCGCAGGTCGTTTGGCAGGAAAAGAACTGAGGTGGGAGTGGGGGACTGACCCTTTTACACCAGAATGGACGTTGATATGCCGATGTCAGGGAGCGATCCCCTGTTGTATATCGCTAGCTAGATGTTTTCTGTGTGGTCCTGGCACCTGAGTCCTAACACTGTTGTCTATTGCAAGAGCCCTCTCGAAGTAAGATCTGAAGGTTCCCAACAAAAGAAAATAATGGAGAAAGAGGATCAGACACAAATGCCTCCCAAGTCTGGGGAAAGGTGGGAAGGAGGGAAGGCATGGCCTGCTGCAAGAGATCCCTTCGCAGATCTACTGTTATGGTAAGTTCTAATTTACATTTTTTAGTGCTTTTCCCCGGTTTTTGCCCTGCCCCTTCCAGGCGTGCACGGCATGTTCCGAGATTCCCTCCTGCTAGCTGCCCCTTCCGCCCTCGTTGCCACCAGACCTCCACCGGTGGAAGCAGAACTACGGGGGCAACAACCACCCTGGAGAGGAGAGCCGCTTGTCCCTCTCCCATGCCGTCATCCCGCGACTTCGAGGTCATTCCTGAATCCGGATCGCCGACGTACTGCGAGTTAAGGCACAGCACCACCGGGCTGGCATTATGGTAAGTTCTTACATAACTGTACAATCTAACTTTGGGGGTATCTTTTGCAGCAGGCCACACCTATGGAACGAGTACCAAGCAGTTCTGTCATCAAGAAATGCAGTCTGAGCAGCAGAAAACCAAGAGCCTAAGAAAGTAGGCCCTGCAGAAGAGCTAGGCCGAACTTGGTCCTACGCCTAGAGGCACAGTCTATATATGGCTACACCCCCATGCTACATCCCCCGGAAGGATCTGGAATTTGTCTTTAACGACTTAGACGATATAGGGCGATTCCTATTTTCTGGAGTTTCTAGACGACTGAGTTTGTCCGACTTTACTACCTGCTAATACACTTGCTGTCTGGTATAAACTTCAAGCTATCCCTTAACTATCCTTAGTTTTCTACTTTTATCAGCTTCTGGCATCAGATATGGAATTTCTCCCTTCACAAACAGACCAGACCTTCTCCCACTGGAGAAGGTTGGGACTAACATGTATCTTTCAATTTTTGGATACTCGTGGAGCGGTAACCTTTGAATCGCTCCAAAGCCAGTCTGGTTTAACAGGAAGGGAACACTTTCATTACCTCCAGGTTTGAACTTACTCCACAAAACATCTAAGTGAACCAAACTACCAGATCCATCCACTTTGCTTCTAACCCTCCTCGCGGGAGCCATTCAAAGCTCTACTTGGGGACACCTTATAGCGAACTTCTACCGAGCATTACAAGTCCTACTTGGGGACTCCACTAAAAGCGTACTGGCTAAATGGAACACAGAAACGAGACACGGCAGTCAGCTACGATTTATGGCTCTGTTATGCCCTTCCTGCTTTGAAAATTACCTCCTTCCCGAGATGGAAGGAATTTGCTTGGAAATGCAGCCACAGACACTGCAGGACCCCAGCAGTTTCAGCTCATTTTCTCCCCAATGAATACAGTGTATGCTGGCACCAATGTGGCAAATCCTTAGCCAACCATATGCAAATCCTATGGTCTTGTCCAGCTCTTCAGACTTTTTGGCGAGAACTGGCACAGCAACTGGTGCAGTTATCCCTTTCTGGAGATTTGGTGTGTGCTTCTATGGTTCTTTTGTCCCTCCCTTCTCCAGAATGTGGTTTGCACAATAAAGTACTTGCCTATATTTATATCTTGGCTGCCATGAAGGCTATCACTCGATGCAGGAAATACCCCCAGCTATAGTGGACTAGAGCAATATAGTCTCAGAGATCTATTTTATACAATGGGTTATGGCCTCCAGTCATGACCACCTGGAGCATTTCTGATCTAGGTGGCATGGATGGATGCAATATCTTCTAGATTTAGATCCGGAATCTGAGCCATGACCTATTGGTTGGCCGGCTGCAGGGCCATTTATGTTCTGAGGACTGAGAGACGTTATGATTTGGGATTTTAGGATGCTTACCCATCTTTTTTTTTGTGGGGGGGATTATCTACGGTTAGTGGTGTCAGCTTAATGATTTCATCTTGTACTCAGGTACTACTGTGTAATACTGATTTATTTTGCTATTTGTAGTTACTTTGTGATGTAATGCACAAGTTTTGCTGCATCTGTCGCAATAAAAAATTATAAAGGGGAAAAAAAAAAACAAGCTGAGAGGTTCAAGGACTGAAGGTCTGGGTGCAGGACTGTCCACTGTTGTCTTGTCAGCAAGTCGGGGAAGACAGGCAAGTACCATGGCAGCCTGCTACTGAAGCCGAGGAGATCTGGGCACCAGAACTGTGTGAGCCAGTCTGGTGCTATCAGGATCATGCACCTTGTCCTTCGGGCCTGTGTACCAAGAGGGAGTAGTACAGAAGATTTGGGGTCCAGGGCTGAGAGATGGCATCCTCCTACAGTGTCTCAAACTAAGTCGGGTGGGCACAGAACAGCCTCAGTTTTCTGTTCTTCCCACGTCTTTCCAACCTGGCTGAGAGCATCCTCCAGCTGGTTGTTCTCTCCCACAACATGGAATGCCATGAGACTGGCCTTCAGGCTGTGCATGAGGGTCCAGGAGCAGAGAGCCTCCTGACACAAGGGAAAGGTGTGTGACATGCCCTACCTGTTCAGACAGAACACAGTGGTTGTGTTGACTGTCTGGACCTGAATGACCTGACCCTAAAACAATGGAGTGAATTTCGTCAGTCAGATGCACTGCTTGGAGATCCAGCAGACTGATGGGGTATCGGGACTCTCAGGGTGACCAGAACTGGTGGGCTCTGTGGTCTCCAAGGTGAGCTTCCCACACCACCAGAGATGCATCTGTTGTGAGCATGACAGATGGCTCCGGATAAACAAACAAGATTACTTTCTCCAGGTTCTAGGGACACAGCACCACTGGATAGTGTACCACATAGGCTGGGCACCAAGACCAGTTGGGTCACCAAGACCAGCTGGTCCAGGTGACCTAAGGATTGGGACCACTGCTGGCCCAACTCCCACTGCAGGGGGTGCATTTGCCAGCAAGCCAAACATACCATGCTGTTAGAAGCCGCAATCCACCTCAGCAGCCGCAGGAAGTCTTGGGCAGGGTGCGAGCACCCAACCAGAAATGACTGAGAAAAGAAGATAAGATCCTATGCCCGGTTCACCGGGAACTGGGCCTTGGCCTGCAGAAGTATAGTTCTGCTCCAATTTACTTGATCACCTGCAAAGAGGTCAAGGCTCTGGCTTGACCAGAAGGCCCAAATGTTGAGAGGTCAGGAGGGCCAGATCCCTGGACAACTCCATAGCCTCCTTGGGAGTCCCGGCCAACAGCCACTTGTCCAGATACAGGTACACCTTGACACCCTTCTACCGCAGGAAGGCTCCCATCACTGATATGCACTTGGTAAAGACCCATGGCACAGACAAGCAGCCAAAAGGCATGACCTTGAACTGGTACAGTACCCCTTTGCCAGGAACTGGAGGTACCAGCGGTGGGACGGATGGACTGGGAAGTGTGTCCTGGAGGTCCAGGGAGCAAAACCATGTCCCCTGGTCCAGAAATGGTGACCATCTGGAAATGAAAATTACGTACCTACAGTAATTCTTGATCTTCTTGGATGAAGTCTCCAGCACTCATTCACACTAATAGGACTACGCCGGAGGCGTTAGGACCCAGCGGGAGCCAAAATTCTTCAGGAAGGCTGGCGCTGGGTAGGGTCATGAGGAAGCGGCACCGCGAGCTCAGCTCGTGCCGCATAGGCTATCCGGTGTCGACTCTCCAACAGACTTAGAACCTCTTTTACAGAGGAGGTGCAGCGTAAACTAACCTAGTGAAAACTAACCTATTGTTGGACATAAGATAGTCCGACTGACCTGTGTAAGAAGGGTCAACACAACAGAGTCTTCACAGGCCAGCCATCAAGGGAATGAAGACTGCAAAGAAATAAGTGAGCTTGGGGGATGGTGGGTGGGTATGTAAAATGAGTGAAGACTTTGTCCAAGAAGATCAAGAATTATGGTAGGTACATCATTTTCATATCTTCCTAGACATTAAGTCTCCACCACTCATTCACACTAATGGGAGAGTACCGAGCTAAAATAATCCCCGAGATGGGCGGCAGGAGAGAAAAGCTCACCTAGGACAGAAGTCCATTAAGGATTGTCCTGCCAAAAGACTGTTGCTGTCTGGCATGGACATTCAAGGCGCAGTGCTTTACGAAAGTGTGCACAGAGCTCCAAGTGGTCACGTTGCGAATTTCTGCCAGAGATGCCGCGACTGCTCTGGTAGAATGAGCATATACTCTGTCTTCCAACTTGACCTGTGCCATGGAGTAGCAGTGGCGGAGGCATGCCACTAGCAATGCTGAAATACACCTGATGGCAACAGGCTGACCCAGCTGGGCCATGCTGAAGGAGACAAACAGTCGTTTAGATGCACGGATTTCCTTAGTCCTGTCTAAGCAGAACTGCAAGGCTCTCTACATATCCAGAGAATGGAGGGTACATGCTCCCTCATTCTGGAAGTTCATGAAATAGGTAGGAAGGACCAAGGGCTGATTCAGATGGAATTCTGAGACAACCTTGGGAAGAAACTTGGGATGGGTCCTAAGAACCACCTTGTCTTTGTGAAATACAGTATGCGGAGGGTCAGTGATCAAAGCAGGTATTTCAGACACCCTGCAGGCGAAGTGATGGTTACAAGGAAGGCCGTCTTCCAGGTTACAAATTTCAGGTCACCAGTAGCTAGGGGCTCAAAAGATTTATGAGTGAGCATGTCTAGCACAAGGTTAATGTCCCAGTCTGCTACCGGTCACCTGGTACGCAGAATGCCTTTAAGAAACCTCTTGACCACAGGAAGCTGAGCCAAAGACATGGAGTGTACAGGCTCATGGTATGCTGATATTGTGCAAAGGTGAACCTTAACAGTCGAGTACTGTAGGCCTGTGTTTGAGAGGTCTAGAAGATACTCCAGGACCCTGTTTGGTGGACAGGAAAAAGGATTCCATGAGGATTTTGCACACCAAATGGAGAAGTGCTGCCACTTAGCCGTATAAGTTTTTCGAGTAGCTGGCTTGCATGCAGCTAACAGAATATCTGAGACCCTGCTTGAAACGTTAAATCTTTTCACCTCTATCTCCTCAGGAGCCAGGCATGGAGGTGAAGGGACTTCAGGTTGGGATGAACCACAGGGCCTTGGGTCAGCAGGTTCGTAAGAAGTGGAAGCTGTCTTGGTGAAGTTTCTGTTAATCTGTTGATTAATGGAAAGCAGATCTGATGAGGCCAGTAAGGGGCGATGAGAATCATTCTGCTCCCCTGTGCCTCCAGCTTGAGCAGCACCCTCTGAACTAGGGGAAGAGGAGGAAATGCGTACAGAAAGCATCTTGTCCACCGCAGTCTGAATGCATCCTGACAAAAAATGACAGGTCCTGGATTTCTGAAGCAGAAGAGAGGAAGTTTTGTGTTGAGTGGGGATGCAAAAAGGTCGCGGTCTGGAGTTGCCCACTCTTTGAAGAGTGACTGCACTACACCTGCGTTGAGAGACCACTTGTGAGGAGGATCTGTCTCCGTTCTGTTGAAACGATCCGCCAAATCGTTCTGGACTCCTGGTAGGTACACTGCCTGGATCAGAGCTTTTTGCTTTACGCACCATTCCCACACTCTTATCGCTTCCCTGCATAAGGGGTAAGAGTGTGCTCCGGCCTGCTTGTTGATGTAGTACATGACTGCCTTGTTGTCCGTTTGAAGGAGAATGGTCTTGTGATGGAGTATGTCCTTCAAGACCCGGACTGCGTATAGTATGGCTCTCATTTCCAGAACATTAATGTGAAGCTGAGACTCATCCTGACTCCACCAACCCTGGGTGTAGAGATCCTGGCAGTGAGCTCCCCATCCCAGCAGGGACGCATCCATGGTGATGGAGATCTGGGGATCCAGAGGGGCAAAGGGATATCCTTCCCAAAAGTTGTCCTCCTGAGACCACCAGGTGAGCGACCGTTACAGCGGTTCCATCACCTTGATGTGAAAGGACTGTGGGTGTGTGGCTGGTGACTACTGAGTGCTGAACATCCACTAAGTAGTTCTCATGTGAAGATGAGCCAGAGGCACAGTGAACACTGAGGATGCCATGAGACCCAGCATCTGCTGCATCGAGAGAGCTCGAACCAAGCTGTTTTCTCTGATGAAGTGGGCCATCTGGAGGATGTCGTTCCTTCTGTCCTCTGGAAGAAAGGCTTTTGCGTTGGAGGTATTCAGAAGGGCTCCTATGAAGAGGAGCTGCTGGGAGGGCTGTAGTTGTGACTTTGTCAAGTTTAGCAGAACTCCCATGGACGTGAGGAAGTTTGAAGCCATAGCTATGGCTTCTAGAGTATCTTGTCTGGAGGGGCTCATGAGAAGCCAATCGTCCAGATACGGGAACACCTGAATTCCAATCTTCCTCAGATGCACTGCAAGAACTGCAAAACACTTTGTAAAAACTCGAGGTGCCAAGGATAGCCCAACGAGAAGGACTCTGAATTGGTAGTGCTGACCCAATGCCACAAATCTGAGGTATCTGTGATGGCCTGGGTGAATGGGAATGTGCTGATAGGCATCCTGCATGCCCAGGGAGGCTAGCCAATCGTGTTGATGAATCAGAGGTAAAAGCGTCCTGAGTGATATCATCTTGAACTTTTCCTTGAAAAGCAACTTGTTTAACTTCCTGAGATCTAGAATAGGGCACAAGCTGCCTGTTTTCTATGGAACTAGTGGGAGTAGAAACCTGTGTTCTGCTGCTCCAGCGGAACTATCTCTACTGCCCTGTTGTTCAGAAGGTCTTGGATCTCGGAAGCAAGAAGGTCTGACTTGAGCGACAGACAGCCTGGACTGTCATTTTGGTGGATGATCCAGAGGAGTTTCAGACAGATTTAGAGAGTATCCCTCTCAGATTATTCTGAGCACCCATCTGTCTGATGTGACTGACTTCCACTGGTCATAAACGTGAGTCAGATGCCCTCCTACTGCTGAGGAAGAGTCCCCCTCGGACAGCTGAGGTGGGACTTGGGCCAGTACCTCAAAGCGTGGCACTAGGCACTTTGGGGCCCTGTGCCTTCTGCTGCATTTTCTTTTGCAGCTGAGGGGTTTGGTTTCTGTTAAAGCCCCCTCTGCCTTTACCATGAAAGGACTGACGATTCTGAAACCGATGCCTGTTTCCCACCCTTCTGAGGAGCGAGAGGGGGTTTGGCCATTTTGATGGCCGTTCTAGTCTTCTGGGTGGCCTCCAGTGCCTGCTCGACCTGAGGACCAAACAGATACGTACCATCGAAAGGCAAGGCCATAACTCTCTGTTGGGTATCATTTGTGAAGACCGAGGTACGCAACCACAAGTGGCAACTGGTACAAATACCAGCCGCCGCTGCTCTGGAGGGGAGTGTCAAAGGCATCCATGGCAGCTTTAAGCTGTTGATTACTGGATTCAATACCCCTGCTGATGGTCTGAAGGAGCTCTGAGTTAACCATCCGAATCAGGAAGAGCTTCTACTGAAGCCTTGAGCGAATGCCAGAGAGTATACTCGTATTGAGAAAAGTAGCCCTGATAGCTAGCAGTACGCATGCCCAGGGTGGAAGCAGCAAAGACTCGTTTTCTGAAAGTGTCTATCTTGCGATATTCTTTGTTTATTGGACGTGATGTAGATTCCTGCAGAATAACAGCCTTGTCATTCTCCGCCAGAACAACGATGGCATCAGTAAAGGCTTGTGAGGCCAGAATGGGGCGATCCTTGGGAGGAGCATATTTCCTATCTATGGACTTAGCCACAGAGGGAATGAGTGCCGGATTATCCCGCACCATCTGCGAGAGAGTCTTGAAAGAGGGCTGCACCGGTGGGGTCAATTCCACAGGAATATCTGTAACGTACAGGTACTGCAGACGCAGCAACTTCCCAGGATCGATAGCTGAAGTCTGAAGAGTGAGAGTGGTATTCAAATTTCTGAGTAAAGACTTAAAAGATAGGTCCTCGACCAAAAGCTCTGTTGAAAGAGGCTTATTCACTGCCCCTAGGGAGGAATCATCGTCGAAGTTGTCCCCCTAAACGAAGATCAGGAACAGGTTCAACTTCATCTCCTGTCAGTCCAGAAGGGACTACGTAGATAGGAAAGGGATGAAAAGGAGGAAGAGGAGCACAGAATTGGCGTCAAAAACCTCAGAATCTCATGCGGCACTGCAAGTGTTCTCGGTGCCGCAATAGAAGGCGGCACTGAAAACACAGTTGGTGCTGGCATGGAAAATGGCACCGAGCATGGCACAGAAAGCGGCCCGAGCACGGCGCCAGCCTGCAACCAGCGGCGCCGTGGTAGAAGTTCCCACCCTTGACTCACAGAAGAGAAATGACGAACTTCAGCAGGCGATAAAGGCACCGGTGTGGACCCCTGTGCCGCAGCCATGTGAGGGGGATGAACATCAGAGTGCGGCATCGATGGCACCGGAGATAGTGCCATGTGACTAGGAAGGTCCAACCGCCCTACCTGCAGGTCTGAGATCGACAGGCCCAAAGTCCCCAATGATGGACTCGCTGGCTCAGGTAGTCGGGACAACTGCCACACTCACTGCTCCATAAGAGCAGCCCAACGGTGAAACTGCTCACCGGAAGACCTCCCACCAGGCAGGGAGGGACTCCAGAGTCGAGGATGCCGGGCACCAGAGACAGAGAATGGAGGGGACCCCGGAAGATGGTGAGTTTGGCCTTTGCCCCCAGAAACTGATGATCAACGCGCAGACATACCAGAAGGCGACCTTGTGCTGTGCTGAGAATGGGACCGGTTCTTTTGGCTTCAGGAGACCGCCATCCCCCGAGCATTGACTGCTCAGTCGTTTCCCCTCTGTAGAGGGCGGCAGACCAGACCCAGCCCGGGTTGACTGAATAGCCTTTCATGCGAAGTCTCCCTACCGTCAACTGCCCCGTTCATGGTCTACTCCGTCGAAGGAGAGCTGAAGACTTCTTCTGTGATACTAGAATAAAATGACTACTTTTTTACTAGAAAACAATAAAACTATGATAAACTAATCGAAACTGAAGACAACAACAGCTGCTGTCATAGAGACATGAAGTTTTGACTCCTGGCGGGTGAGCAACATCGTCACTGAAACACTCTCGATGGTGGGGAAAAAAGGAACTGAGCTGGTTGGAGGGTCAATGCCGGATAGCCTCTGGCATAGTCCCATTAGTGTGAATGAGTGGTGGAGAATTTATGTCCAGGAAGATTTTGCATTTCTGCATGAACATGTTCAGGCCATTTAAGTCCAGTATGGGGTGTCAATCCCCCGGTTTTTCAGAACCAGAAAGCACCTGGACATATAGCCCTGTGTGGCCAGATTGTCTGGTACCTGCTCTATCACCTCATACTCTAGGAGTTGAACTATGCTGACCCATAGCATGGACAGTGTGCCCTCTGGCACCCTGGACTCATGGGGCTCAAGGTCAGCATGGTGGGAGATGTCCAGAGGCAACACCTTACCCAACACTTCCAGCACCCACTTGTCCGACGTAATAACGGACCACTGCAGGAAGAAGTGGTGCAACTGACCCCTGACTAGGAGCTGGGACAGGACTGGAGGGGAATGGCTCCCCATAACCTGTCACTGTCAGTCAGGTTGGGCACTGGAGCTCCTCTTCTGCCCTCACTCTCATTTCTGGCCCTGACCACCAAAATACAAATTACGTGCTCACTGTAATTCTTGATGTTCCAGAATATCTTCACAGGGCCTTGTTAGTTGAACGATGCCCACACTTCATTGCCACGTGGCCATTATATCATTTACAACAGATGGAAAAGCTGCCGCTCACTGCATATAATGGCGTGCACCCCCCCCCCGCACTCTCACTGGCATCTCGTCATCATGCTAGTGAGTGCGGGGGCAGAGAGTGGGCGGCAGCAAAAAAACCGGAAGTCCTTGGGACCCAGTTTATGCAATTTTACATGCTATGTAGTTTTTTAATTACTCCAAACTTCACAAACATCTTAACTTTATATAGATACATACATAGACAGTGCCGGCAGACAAGGGCCTACGGCCCACCCAGTCTGCCCATTTGAGCTTGTAAGTTCAGTTTATGTTTTCCAAGAAGTCTGCTGCCCCTTACCCCAGACCTCCAGAATTCCTTTATGTCTATCCCATGCATTCTTAAATCCCGTGATTGTTTCAGCCCCCACCACTTCCTCTGGCAGGGTGTTCCACTTGTATACCACCCGTTCTGTGAAGAAATTCTTCCTCACGTTTCCTCTGAATCACCCTCCCTCCAACTTCATCCCATGCCCTCTAGTCCTGGAACATCTTTTTTGCTTAAAAATAGTGTATTCCTGCACCCTGTTCCTCCCTGTAAGATACTTGTATGTCTCTTATCATATCCCCTCTCTCCCTCCTCTCCTCCAGGGAGTAGATGATGCTGCTGCTGGGATGCTCCAGTCCACATCTGGAATATTGAAGTCTCCAACCAGTACTACCTCATCCTTGTCTGCCATCCTTTGGATGGCTAGCATCAGCTCCCTATCTGTTTCTTCCTCCTGGGCTGGTGGTCTATAGACCACACCTGTGTGGATGGCTGGCAACATTTTCCTTTCCAGCTTAACCCACAGTATCTCTCCCCCATTTTGTTCCTCCTGGATCTCTGTGGCCCTTATGGCAAGGCACTGATAGGTATGGTGCAGGGGTTAATTGTATTATCTTGGTGAATCTCTTTAAATTAGTAGCAGCACCTTCTATTATTTATTGTATGACTGTTCACTCAATTGTACCATCTTAATGCTAATTGTATCTCCTACCCATTATGATTATATCTTCTATCCATTTTGTTAATTGTATCTGTCTTTATGCTATTGTATTTAATGCATTCTCCCCGTCCCCTCTGCCCCAGGACGCATCTAGAAACGAGCATTCACTGCTCAGTATGCCTTTCCTGGTGAAACATTTAAATAAATAAAATAAAAATTTCAATCACACTGATGGGTCTAAGCTAGAGGCGCTACGACCCCATGGGAGGAAAGTTTTTTGCAGCTTAGGGAGGGGACCAATGCTGGTGCCGGTGCTGCCCAAGAGGCAGACACAGTGATGTCGCACATGTTGACTGGCCAGTAACCGATGGTGGCCCACCTCCCTTCCTCAGTTCTGTTTGCCAGCAGAGAAAACAACAAGTGTGAGGAAAAAAAAAGGGGAGAGGGCTATAGGCTCCAAGCCCAAAGGGATAAAAAAGGATATAAAAATAATGAATAAAACCTGACTATCAACTTAGCAGAACTAAGGGCTGTGCCCAAAGGTGGCATAAGGGTAACAGGTGTAAGAGCCAGAGGCTATCTCAGCCACCTGGACAGGAAGGTGGAGAGGAAAAAAGGTCAGCAGCCCTGACATACAGCTTTGGCTAGTACAGGAGGCCCAGGGGACCTCAATGTAGTAAAGAAGGCAGGATGCCAACTTAAACTATCTTCTTGTGCTCTCCAGAGGACAATAATTTAGTGGAGAAGTTTCCAAGAGTGCTAAAGAAGCATAAACAACCGTAAATGGACAGAGTCCAGAAGTATAAGAGAAAATGTGTGTGCTACTACAGGAAGCAGAAATAAGCCATGCAAATGAAAAATAAAAATGAATCCTGAGATGAGAATGAATGCTGAGATTTGTACAAGTGTATTATTTTTATATCACTTGTTTAACTCTATCTTATAATGGACTGTGAAGTATTATTGCAATGTACGTCAACTGCTCTTTGTGACCAGCTGCAGTTGCGCATTGTAAATAAAAATCAAACCAATCCCAACCTAAGGGTGTGGGATAAGCACCCAGCCCATAGGCTGAGAGTACAAACTGCACCTGCCTCTTCCTACGCTCAGACTGAGGCTGCACTTTGTGGATAGGCTATAGAGCCTGCCACATGGCATAGGTTCAGAAGCATAGAGAAGGTATCAGGTTGTAAGCAGCCAAAGGATATATCTCAGAGAGATTCCAACAGGGAGGACAGAATTCAAGTGAAAAACACTAAAAACTTTTTTTTTTTGCTAGGAAGTTGGCAGGAGGGCCCACTTTCAAATGTCCTTTGTTTTGTTTTTTTGGTTAAGGAGTATCACCCCAAGGACAGGAGGGAAAGGGCAGAGCCCATACTAAAGTACAAAAGAAAGAGAACTGAACCTCAAGGGATAAGAAGAGCTCTGGGGAGTGGCAAGAAGTGCCAGAGTGCCGGCACAACAGGGTGAGCTGCCAAGAGGCCCTGGCGCTCACCTGAGCGGGGGATGGGAAGCAGGTGTGTGACTGAATGGTGAAGGTATTCTGGAAGATCAAGAATTACGGTAAGTAGGTAGTTTTCATACCTTCCAAAAATCAGTCTTCACTATTCAGTCACAATGATGAGTCAGAGTACCAAGCTTTCCCCTAAAACAGAGGACGAGCTGGCTCACCCCAAGAGAAAAATTATCCCTCAGCCCTCTAGTGAGGGATGACCACTGGAGGGCAGGGGCTCCTCACAGGTCCGGCAGGACCTGAGACTGTTCAGGGGCAGGCGGAGGCTCCTGTGGCCTGGCAGCAGGATGCCACCCTTACAAGTCACAACTGACCCTGCAGGAGAAAAAGTGAGAACCCTGATAATGTGAGTGAGTCCACACTGGACCAAGGGTGCCAACCAGGACAGGCAAAGTCATGCTGTTTGCCGAATGCAGACTGCCGTTCCTACCACCACGGAAGCTGGTTGGTGTCATACAATGCCATCGCTTGGTGCCTTGCCAGCTCCTGGCCCTGGGCAGAAAGGTGACTGGCCTGTCTGGTTAACTCGCAATCCCACATGGAAGCTAAGAGCTGGCCTAACTTCACCAACAGGCGCTTGCTGTAAGCTGCCTGATGTGCAGAAATGCACATCACCATGCGTATCACCACATAAAACCTCCTACCACAAACATCGATCTCTGCAGAGTTGGGAGGGGGCGGTCATGCACTGGGTGCTTTGGCTCAGAAGGGAACTGCAGCTCCAGAATCCCCGAAATGGGTGAAGGATAGTACCTGGAGACCCCAAGGGAAAGCAATATCTGTGCTGGACATCCCTAGGGGCTGGAGAAGGGGCATAAGGATGAAGCCATGTATTCCTGGATGCCTCCAAAAAAGGCTGAGGTCAAGGAGGGATGACAAAGGAGTCACTGTCATCGAGGTACAGGTCAAGAAGTACAGGACAACCAGGAGCACTTTCAAAATTTGCAAATAGCATTTTTTGTTCTCAATAACAGCAAAATAAAAAATAAAAATTACTCAGTATAACTATTTACAAAGGCAGTACAAACAGAGAAAACTAAGTCCTTCTTCTGAGGGTATCTCCTAATTTCTACTTTCAGTCTCTCAGTCTTTTACTCTCCTCGCCTCTCTAGCAAAAACATTACTGCTCTTTCTACAAGTCTTTGTCTGAGAACTCGTTAAGAAAGCCTGCTTCTCACAGAATGTTCTTGTCAGTTTCGACGCAGGTGCAGCAAACCAGTACAGTGACCCAGAACTGATCTCTTGTTTACAGCTCTGCAAAAGGCTTAAAAGCTGCATCTGAGGTTAACCACTTGAGTTCCAAACAGCTTTCTGCAATCATTTCAACAGTATAACTATATACAGTTTTAAACAAAGGGATCCCAGCAGCAGTGACATTTCCACATAAAGATTCTCATATATGTTTATGCCTGCAGATATGCAAGGGGGAAGAAAAGACAGAACAGCAAGGGAAGGCAGAGAGATAGCGTAAGGCGGAGAACTGCCAAACCGCCGGAGTGATCAGTTCCTAGGTCTCACAAGAAAATCTAGTACTGCAACCAGACAAAGAAGAGAAAAGGACAGAACAGATCCTTGCGTTTAAACTCTTTCTGCATAACAAATGGGGCAGGGCCTTATTCAACCCTATCATAGTCATCACTGAAATCTCTAAAGAAACTCAGCGCCAGGTAGCAGTACTGTGACCTATAAAAGAACCCACATTCAGCTCCTGCAACATCTCCATCAGAAACCACTGATACCCAGAGTACTCAGCATTTTAGGGCATGTGGAATGAAACATTCTCTTCCTCAGAGGAGGAAGTAGAACAGGAGAAGCCGGATTTAGAAAACTGCGATGCTGGGGCTTCAGGCCTGAACTGGGCCTGGTCTGCCTTGAGATGGCACTGGTGGAACACACCAGCTGTTGTTCTGAATTGCTGTGCAGTAATGGGCCACAGAAGACCCACAATACCTGGTAAAGCATGGGAGGGGGAGGTAGAGGATCGAGGATCACCAGGCCAGGTCATCTGCCAGGGCTGCAAGAGTGCTCATGGGACTTTGCCTGGAGGAAGGGCCTGGAAAACTCAGCCATATGGAGCTGGGCAATTTCACAGGATCGGTCTGAACGCTGTCCTTGAGGGGGAATCACCAGGTTGGGAGAGCGGAGCAGTACAGGGCCCACAAGGTGGCGCTGGTCCCCATCAGTGACAGGGCACCAGTCAGTTTCAGGGAGAAACGAGGCACCGGACTAGTGTTGGAACCCTGCCACTGGCAATGGTCAAAGGGTCAGCTGCAGGCCCAGCGCCACGCCCCAACCACTCACCAGAGTTGACACTGCCTCCCACCCTGCCCAGTTTAACTTCTAGACCAGAGGCACCCCCACAGCTGGCCCTGGACCTGACACTACGATCAGCTACTGGAACCAGACCCAGCACCGGAGATGGCATCATAACTTGAACTGGCATCACGAGCGGCGCTGGAAGGGGTCCCAGCACTGTTCTCAGAACCAGGCTGAGAAGCAACTCCAGGAGAGACACCAGGATGGAGTTGGGCTTAGAATCGTGCCCAGGTTGACTTCCCCTTATCTCCGGCTGCATCTCCAGGCCCAAAGTCTGCGTCATCATCTTTCCCAAGCTGCTAGGGCGCTCAAGGGAGGAGATAACAACTACCCTGGGCTTGGGGATAGGGTCGGCTCTGGAACCCACCCCTCTTCTGGCACTGCGAGCAGTGCCAGAAGGGGGCCTGGTCTCACAGCTGCTGCAGCCCTGCCCACCAGTACTGAACTTAGTACCAGGAGCCAGGACGGTATCAGGCCACAACACCAAGGTGTCCACTGGTGTAGACCAAGTATACAGCTTTAGCCCCACCACCGAGAGAGTCCGGTATCCTGAGGGGTCGACTCCTTAGGGGGGGCTGCTCAGCCAGCCCCCGAGGGAGGCTGAGTGTCCACCCAGAAGTGCTCGCCAGACTTCCCGATATCTCGGAGAGGAGAGCGTATGGAGTGCCCCTGAACTTACTCAGTACCAGTGGTACTGGAAGGGCTCAGGGAAGTGCCAAGGGACCTTACCTTGGCATCCCTGAAGCGATGTCTGCATACAAGCCCACTTCTATGTGCGCTTCTTGAGAGTGTGGTAGTCCACAGAGAAGCAGGCATTGCACTGTCCATATCATGGTGAACACCAAGGCAGGCTCAAAATTCATCACGCCAGCCCTGGACAGCAACTGAACCCCCGCAGGAGCACTGATGAACTGGGGTGCTGCCCCTGTTCCTCTTCTTGGACGACTTCTTTTGCTCCTTAGGATCCGACATGACGATGGACAAAAATAATGAAAAACAGAACATAAAACGGTTTGGTGCTGAGCTAAGTAACAGAAGGGACAGTACTGGTTAAAAAAATGGTGCCAAGGATGATACGGCAGTGAACAGAGGTGGCGACATGCCACTTGAAGGCGGGAAAAGAAGAACTGAGGAATGGAGGGGCCTGCCTCTGTTACTGGTCAGCCCACATGCACGACATCACTACGTCTGTCTTGTGGGTGTCGCCAACACAAACATTGGTCCCCTCCCTAAGCTGCAAAACACTTTATTTATGTGGGGTCCTAGTGCCTCTGGCTCACACCCATCATTGTGATTGAATGGTGAAGATGGATTCCTGAAGATATTGGGTGCCGGACGCCAGATTTGAAATTTCCCCTGCTGGAGCTGCTGCTGAGGTGATGTGGCTGAAAACCCTGAAACAGAAAGTCCCTTTCTTAGGCTTTGGTGGTTTCAGGTCCTTCTAGGACAAAGCCAGAGTGCAGGGTGGCACGGGACTTCTCAATAGGAGTGAGGTGTCCCTACACCCCGAGGCCAAAGTTGTCAGCACTCAGAATTGGGAAATCTGCCAGCTTATACTGGGTGTCGGCTGTGATGTCGGACAGCCTCAGCCAGACCCTACGGCCCATGGTGACACCTGCTGCCTTGGCATGGGTACTGGAATTGCCATGTCCAGGGTGATTTGGAGCTGGTGTTTGGCCAGCATGCGGCCTTGGTCCCAGATCTGTTGGGCCACCTGATGCTTATCGGCAGAAGCAGGGGGGTTGGGGAGTCCAATCAGACCAAAAAAAGAAGTGGCCAAAGTTATATCATCACATAATAGCTGACCTGCCAGAAACCTAGTGAGGCGGTGGGGCAGATCTTCTTGGCTGCATAGTCCAGTTTCTTTGACTCACTGTTGGGTGGCTTATCCACGCTCTCTTGGCCTTTCAATTTACAAAAGGCCAAATCTAAGATCATATGGTCAGAGAACCCCCAAAGAGTCCCTACGGGGACTGCGTATTTGCACACAATCCATGTGTGTGTGTGTGGGGGGGGGGGTGGAGAAGGGCACGGCACCAGTCTGGATGCTGCCAAAGCTCCACAGCCAATACTGAGATTGCTCCTGTTCCATAGGGAAGGCAACCCCTGGGAAGTCATCCCTGTCCACGATATTGGTAAACAGGTACTAGTCAAATTCTGGACTGGTTCCAGAGGGATCTTCATTGATCTTGACATCTGTTGGGATAAGGCACAATATGAAGTCGAGCCCAATGAGGCAGCTCGACCATCTGAGGAATCTTGGTCAAAGAGCTGGGTTATGCTCATTGCCATTGAGAACTCACCTTCAGAGCTCGATAACTTCTCAAAAACTGCCCTGGTCCTCTTCTCACTGTGGACCACCATAGCACTTTTTTCCTGTGTGAGCTCCACTGAAAGAAAGTCTGGTTGGCCAGTAGCAAGGTGGAACTCCTGGGGGGAGCCCCAACTTATGACTGCAGTGGGGGAGGCTCCATCAACAGTGGAGGAGAAGCAGACACCATGGTCTGCTGGGTAGTCAACAGGGAAATGGCTGGAGGAGGCCAAGGGACCGTCATCCCCGAGAGAAGAGCCCTGCCCCTCCCTGTGAGATACCTTTGCTGTACCATAAGGTCTCTGCAGTGCCGATGAAGATGACACTGATCCTCCCCAGAGTATGACAAAGTCGATGAATGTTGAGATCGATGGTTACCAACTGAGCAGAATCAAGGTTGTGAGCGGTGCCTCGATCTTCTGTGCGTGTCCACCAGGGGCTCTGAGTGAACCATGTGCTTCAGCAGCAAAACCACCAAGGGCCTCAAAGGAATGGTCACCGGGTAGGCACCTCCTGAGGCAACTCGGCTGAGGGAATTGACCAAGGTGGGTTCTCCTTAGGGAGGACCATGGTCTGTGAGATCGACGATTCCTTGTCAACCTCCTCCTACAACTAGTCAACTGGCTTGAGAAAAAATCTTGACCAGCTGATCAACTGGAGTCGGGGTCGAGTGCTCCATCTCAACCTGCCCCTTGACTCAAGGGAGCTTCATGAAAGTCGATCAGTCGAGAGAGTGGTAACAGTGTAACTGTTCCTGGTCCAATGACCTTGGACTGCAACGCTTCTTGTGCCATTTGGGGTGGGATGAGCTCGCCCTAAAGGTTTGATGGGCCAAATACATTTTGTGGAACTTGTCCATGAAGAGCTGTCCGATGCTGGGTCCAGACAGAATCAGTGTAGAGAATGAAGATGAGCCCATCCTGGCCGCTGCAGCCACCCTGACCCAGATGCATCTGAGGACAGTTTGCAGTCCTTAGGCCTACTTAGGAGATGAGCCCCCCCATTCTTGGAGCAATGAGAACAGCATCACCTGACAGAAAGTACAAGTTGAGGTGTTGTGTTCTTTGCCCAGTGCATTGGCACACATTTCATGCATGTCCATAGCTGACATCTTCTGCATGCAACACAATCAGAATTTGAGTCTCGGCTTCTGCTGATCCATAGTGATCACTGGTCGACAGAGTGAAACCGGAAGACAATTCGCTAGAAAACTAGAAGAAGAATCAGCATTTATATAGTGCTTTTCATGCATACTGTATCCCAAAGCACTTTACTAAAAATGCCAGACTGGTAGTGAAGTGACACAATGTGTAGTGGCAGCCATTTTGCACATCAACACCCACACACAGCCTCGGACAAGTGCACAAACCTGTTTTATGAGAAGATGAATGTTGGCTAGGACACCAGGAAAAATCCTCTACTCCTGCAAAAAATGCCTTGGGTTCTTTTAGTTCCACCTGGTCACCCACCAGAGATGGGTATGAGGGACCTCGGTATAACATCTCATCCAAAGGACAGCACCCCTCCCCCCAGTACTGCACTCAGGTGCCAGCGTTTAAGGTATGAGCCCGATCCTGGCATGGGATTAAACTAGCTGAAAATAAACTTTTTATTTAAAGTTCACCAAAGAAAATGCTTGAAAACTGGTATTTCCTACTAAGCATGTACAGCTGCAAAGGAGGAGGAGGAGACCTGTTCCATTCAGCAGAGAGAAAGATCTGATGTCAAAGGGCTTAGCCAGAGGGTATCACCATGCAGGCGGTGGGAGGAGCTTAGCTTGAAGATGTTCTGATGACCTGGCTGTCTCCAGCTAGACTACCAGAGTGTGGTTAGTGAACTGTATCCACGTTTTAAAACTAGGAATAATCGGAGATTAAGGAGGTAACAAGTTTGGTACTACAGGGCTTAGTCCTGGGGTGTGTCCTTTTTGACATATTCATCTGTGACATGAGGTAGGAGTTCAGGGGAAGATCTGCCGCTTCTTGGATGACACCAAGACCTGCGAGAGGGTGGACAGCAAGGATGGGATCAGAGACATAAAGGAGGACATGGATGCCCTTGAAAAATGATCCAGGATATGGTAACTGGAAATTGATACAAAGAAATGTAAGGCGATACACACTGGGAAAAAGAACCGGACAATGGAAAACCTGACGGGGAGTGGTGGTAGCAGAGAGCACAACTGAGGAAAGGGCCGGGGAGGGATAGATAATATCAGAAAGCTTGAAATCGACTGTACAGTGGAACAGGGCAGTGGGAATGGCAACAGTATGCTGGGGTGCATATGAAGGAGGATCAGTAATAGAAGCAGGGAGGTGATCCTTCCCGTGCATAGGTCTCTGAGTCACCCTTACCTGGTTTACTGTGAAATGTTCTGGAGCCCACACTTGCGGAGTGATTGTGGTAGGGTGGAGGCTCTGCAGTGAAGCATGACCAAGATGATCCAGGGGCTGTGAAGAAAGCATACAAAGAAAAATTGAGGGACCTTAACATATGAAATCTGCAGACAAGAAGAGCAGGGGTCCACATGACAAAAAAACAAAAACAAATGCAGTATCTCCATGGCATTAACAAAGTGAAATGCACCGAGTGATTCACCTCAAGTACAAACACAAGGGGGAACCATTAAATCTTTTTTTTTAATTTAATAAACTTTATTGAAAACAAGAATAAAACAGCTGAACCAAATAACTGAACATTACAAATATATATTCCATATCCACCTCCTGCCCACCACCCATCCCACCCTGGCGGAGTGACTATTAAAATATGAACGTTACAATCAAAAGGAACCCATCAAAACAACCGAAGAAAACAATAAATCACCCAAGGGTGCAGTCAGAGAGAACAGGGGAGCAAAACATGAAATAACCCACATATATAATAAAGCTTGGAGCTTAACCCAAAGAAGAGAAGCCTAAAGTATATATAAAGTATTTAACCTGCTCCACCTCTTAGCGAAGGTTGAGGGTCTATTATGAAGGCTGGCAACCATACACTCAACCTGGAGGTTAAGTAGTAACTCTCGCAGCCATTCCTAGTATGAGATAAGAGCCTGATCAAGTCAATGACGTAAAACTACCTTTTAACAGATAAAGAAATCAGAGCTATATGATATCTTCTTTCTTTCACAGAAACCACACTATAGTCACCAATTATATAGATCTCTGGGGTGAAAAGACCATTAATACCTAAAAGGGGGATCCACCCTTGATTCGATAAGATGTCAAAGAGGGGCAAACTTAGAACACTCCCAGAGAATGTGCATTAATGTACCTTCAGATTGGCCACAATCTAGTACATTGAAGGGAGGATAATCCACCCATTTTAGTAAGCTTCATAGGTATAAATTATTGAATTTATAAAACTGCATGAGACACAGCCTGTCTTGGGAAGTATAACTATATAAATCTCCTCAAATCTTCTGCCAATGGAAAGAATTGGAAGGAAAATGACTATCCCAATGGGGAGATTTCCCATCCAACTCAGCAAATATAAATTAGCAACTACATGCGGTTTCAAAATAATATCCTGAATAAACTGATTGATTAACCTCCCAGCGCCCACCCCAAACCAGTGTATTAAAGTGTGACGTAATTGAAATACCTTAAAGATGACCATGGTACCTAGCCGATAAGAAGTCATAGCATCTTTGAAGGACCTCAAATCTCCTTGGTGGAGCAAGTCGCATACCATAGAACTAGCCAACGGGGGAAGCCAAATATCATATATAACCTGCCCTCCAATTTTAAAATTAGAATTTTGAAAAATAGGCTGCATAACATCTCTGGTCTGATCGTATCTCATCATGGAACACAGTTGAGCATGGACACAAAGTGAAATATCAATAACAGTCTCTCTCAGGTCCCCAGGGAGGGAATTCAGAGAAGTGTGAAGCAGGGAAAAAGGGGACAACACAGCCCTCCACATAAATTCAAGTTCCAGTTCCAGTTCCAACCAAATAGAGGAGTAAGCAGATGACTGGTCTGGGGAAACTGGAGAAAGCCACCTGAAATACTTATTGGCAGACTGGCCAATAGTAAACTGTAAAGTAAGGAAGCCTCAAACCGCCACATTGCTTGGGGGGCAGCCAGTTTTTTGTAAGATCTCCTCAGGGGGGTTTGCCCAACCAAAGGAAATCTGACAGGAGGCCATGGAGTCGTCAAAACCATTTAAGGGGAATCCATTGATTAAGCATGTTAACAGGACAGAATATTCTTGGAAGAATATTTATTTTAACAATATTAATCCTCCCCCAAAGGGAAAGGGACCCTCCATCTATTAAGATCCGGTTGCTGGTGACAAATAAATCCTCTAAATTAAGTTTTCAAAGGAGGGTTGTGCTCCTCGAGAGATAAATGCCTAAATATTTAATCTTTTTAGGAGGCCAATGCAGTCCAAGGGAAGTAATGTCGGATCCCAGAACCGCCAGATTGAGAGGCATGACTCGGACTTCTCTAAATTAAGTTTATAATTGGAGAGGGAGCTGAACTCCTGTATTACCTCCAAACCTGCCGAGACAGCAACCTGAGGAGCAACCACTTAAGCTGGCTGGAGGAAGGTTCAGGAGAGATACCCAACTGTTTCACAGAAAGAGAGGTGGACAAGTGGAATGGTCTGTGCCAAAACATGGCTGGAACAAGCATAAGGGCCTGATAAAAGTAGGTGGAGGTATAAAGGGGAGGATGAAAGAGATGAAGATGGCCACTGCAAGAGTAATAGGTAGGTTTGGGCAGACAAGGTGGACCAGTAGGCCTTTTTCTGCCAACACGTTCTATGTCTATGACCTCTGGGATGATCAGCCATACACAGAATGTAAGCAGTAGGGTGTTTGGACATGTCAGAGACAGGAACTTGATACCTAGAAGCTGTGGTTCCCAGTATCTGCTGAAGTACCTAGTGGTCTTTGCATTCGCTTTGGTCGCCATGAGGTCCACGACTAGAGTTTCCCATTTGTTGCAGGGCATGAGGAACATTTCCTGGTTGAGTTTCCCTTCTCTTGGATGGAGCTTCTTGCAGGTTAACTAGTCCACTTGGCAGTTGAGAGTGCCTGCCAAATGTACTGCTCGAAGGACTGAGGGCTGACTGGCTCAGTTTGTAATTTAGTGCTTTTGCTGTGGATATCAACTAGCCATACTACTGCATGGTTGTGATGATCTCAGATACTGCTAGGCTGCACTCAGAGACTGTGTCCGAATGAGCTAATCATCCATGCGAGACTGTACAGGACAGCCTTGTATGTGGAGGTGAGCTGTTGGTACTGACAGGACCTTTGTGAATACCTTTGGCGGGGGGGGGGTGGACAACTGAATGGCAGCGTGATGTACTGAAAGTGCCAACACTGAATACAGAAGCACAGGAACTGGCAATGGGATGGATGACTAGGAATGTGTAGATATGCATCTTGTAGATCGAAGGACAACAGACAGTACACTGAATGAGCCGTCTCTATGGTGGACTGTTGTGTTCCCATCTTAAAGTGAGAGGATTTTATTGTCTTGTTCACGTGTTTGAGGTCTAAAATGGCTTGGAAGCCTCTGATCTTTTTCAGGACAACAATAAATATGGAATACAAGCCTATGCCTTGGTAATGGAGCGGGATAAGTCACATTGCCTTGAGGTTGGATTTCTCGGAGATGACTGATGACTTTTTGTATTTCATTTCATTCTATTTAAACGAGAGCCTGTGGACAAATACCGACAATTTTCAAACACACTTGTGGTCAAGAACACAGATGAACATTAGATACAAAGATATTGCACAAGCTTTTGCCAGACTGTGTGACTGCATGAAGGAACCTTGATGGAAAGGGCTTCAAAACTCTGTGACGTATTCACTGGAGACAATGACCAACACCCAGTGATCCATAGTTATTTTCATCCACGGATGGCAAACAGCAGCAGTCTTGCACTGGGGGCGGGGCTCTCTGACTAGGGATGGGTTGAATCACCATGACTCATCCTTATGGCCTCCAGATTCCTTGCGATTCTCTCTGCCCTTATTCTGAGAGTAGCTGAGCTAGCATCTTGTAAGGAACTGACATATGTTTTGAAAGAAGCACAAAAGCACAACCCTGTAGGCTTCTTGTCCTGTGGCAGTGCCATTTTTGAGTTTGAGACTTTTTTTAATGATGGCCTCAAGTTCTGGTCTAAAGAGGTGTTTCCCATGGAAAGGCATATTCAGAAGGGATATGAAAGTCCAAAAAGAGTTCAGTCTGCCAAAAATATAATTTATTTTCAGAATTTCAATTCAATTCACTTTATTTACCAGGTAAGACAACTGGGCCAAGGCCCTTCTTCAGTATCAACCTGGTGCTTCTACAATGAAGCAAAACATAAGATATATATAAAACAATACAACATACAAAAAATGTTAGGACAGTAGACATACTACTAAATACATTTACATACAAATATATGTAAATAGCAGTATAAAATTTTTAAAAAAAATTCCTGCTTAGCAACAGTAACACAATTATCAGGAAGTGTATTACAAAAAGATGAACACTGAAATGAGAAAGTTCTCTCACCCATACAGGTATTTATCCTAGGAATCCGAAAACGTAACACATTAGAAGACCGTAAAGATCTAATATCTTCCTTTCAGTTAATCTTTAACCTTTAAAGGGGACAGGAAATGTGTGCTAATTGGCAGCAGTTAGTAATGTTCCTAGTAAGAGAAATGATAAACTTGCCTCCAGATGAACCATATTTAACTATACCTTAATAAACACTGATGCAAAAAACTGTGAACTGTGTTTTCAATTGTTTTCTTTTTATGAACAACATTCTGAGCAATTCTCTTCATGGAACCAGTAATTTGGAGTGTTTACTATGTCATGGTTTAGGTACAGAATGCTAAACATGAGCTATTGTCCTATTAGAACCATGCTTAGAGTTCTTTGCTCAAACCGTGATATAGTTAAAACTACAGATCACTAGTTCCATGAAGAGAACTGCAACAGAATGCTGCCCATAAAAACAAAACAATAAAAAATACAGTTTATCGCATCAATTTTTATTCAGGTAAAGTTACATATGGCTCATTTAGGCATATGGATATCACGTCTGTAAATGGGAACATTATAAACAGCTACCAATTAGAAATCATTTCCTGCCCTCTTTAAGTTAGAATGTATTTTGGGCCATCCAAACTCTGACAGATCCAAACCAAGAAATAATGATAGGATGAACTCCACTGAATCAAATCTCTTCAAAAAATGTTTTTTACTTTACTACAGTGGAACTGGGAGACGGTTTTATGGCAGCACCATTTCCTCAGGCCCAACAGTGATGTCACTGTCAAAATCAATTCTTCATATTCCAATTGACCCTCAGTATTTCAAGATATATCCTGCTTCTTTTAATCTTTTAAATTCATATGTGCGCTCTCCATTTCATATATGCACCCTGCTTCTGTTTCTTTGTGCGAAGTTTCACAACTCTTGCTCCACTTTATGACAATTGTTGCTTGATGAAAGTTGAAGGTATTTTATGTATCGTATTGGTATATTACTAAAATTTTAAAAATGTTTTCCTTTTAATTTTTACATGGACTCCACTCTCGAAACAGGACCATCTTGAAAATCAATCAATCAAATCAAATCTTTATTTATTTATCCAGGCGAACATCGTTGAGCAAAGCTCATCTGCAAGATGGACCTGGTAAGGTCAAGGTTCAATTTACATAAAATATAACATACAGAGTATACACACTTTGAGAAGACAGCACATTGATACAATACATCAATTCCATGTCACAGTACGTTGATATGCTACTAAACAAGAATATAATACATATATACATGATTCATGAAGTAGCCAGCTTGCTAAGTAAGTAATGTGAGACACTTTAAAGCTAGTACTTTTTGATGAAGGGTTAAAAGTGTCAGAGATTTACTTAGATAATTTTAAACTCAGGTGATGAGCTGTATGGACAGCTGGAGGATATATATCTATGAGGAGTGATGTGTAAATGGTAAGTACCGGAGGGGACAGTGACAAAGGGGATGCATAGGGTGAATACCGGGTGTTGTGGCCAGGGGTAGGGAAAAGGGTGGTGAGGTGGGGAGGGAATGGAAAAAAAGCTAATGCTATAGAGGGATCAATAGTGGGTCTAGAGGGAAGAAGGAGGCCAGACTGGTGAAATATAATGCTGAGAGTGTAAAGGAGATTATGTACAATAATGAATAAGGAGAATGGATTGTGGTGATGGTTTATGAATTGTAAGGTAACTGCTCATAGGGTGCTGAGGAGCTACCTTATAATGGTCGGCCAGCTAAGGAGAAAGATGGAATAATAATCTAATGTTGGCGGAAGCAGTTACATTTTTCTTTGAATATCCTGTTGTATAGAAATTTGAAGGCTGTAATAGATATAAGCTTGTTCACTTTCAGTGTCTTCTGCATTGTGTTCCATAAAGTAGATAACACATAGCCAACGGCGTATCTGCCATGTCGAGAGTGGAATTTAGGCACTTTGAGCATAATGAAGTTTGGACTTCTTAATGCATAATTACTTGATGTAGCTTGTAATAAGCAGTCAGATATATTTTGGAAGCCGCTGTGATATCGCTCTGTAAGTCCATAGTATTGCATTCCTGTCTCTTCTAAATTGAAGCGAGGTCTATCCAACTGCAGAATATAGCAAGCAGTGGTGAGTGCTGTAGGGTAGGTCTGTGATAAACCTCAAAGCTCTGTGGTATAGTGTGTCTAGTTTGTTCAAACAAAATGAGTATTTGGCTTAATGATGTGTTTGTAAGATCTTTCCTATACAAAAACAAAGACTACTACTACTATTACTTACTACTACTTTACATGTTTCACTGAAAACAGTGCTGCATGGCCCTCTGCTGACTCCTGTAACTCAGAAGCAGGATATATCTGAAATAATGAGAGTCAACAGGAATATGAAGAATTGATTTTGACAGTGACAAATTTGTTGGGCCTGAGGCTTTATTCAGAAGGGATGCCATGGAATTGTTGTCTGCTGACAAAGGGCAGAGCCAGTGAGGCCTTCTAGCAATCACTGACTAGAGAGCCGACTTAGCAGAGAAGTGAAGTAAATCATAGGAGGTGGTTTCTAGGAAGCCTGTTACTATGGAAAGAAAAGACACAGCATTTGCCACTTCAGAGTTGTGTGGCAGATCAAAAGCGACATCTGCAAGATTCCAAGATGGCTGCTGCATAGGGTTAACACATCTACTGGCGCTCCCTACCTGCTGAACAAACAGAAGCAATATGAAAGATAGTTATCTCCACCCCGGCGACCAAAAAAAAAGCAAAAAGGAAAGGGGATAGCTAAAAAGAAGAAATTGCAGTCAGAATCACAGGATATAGCTTTTCTGCTCAAGCACTGCCACAATGCCTCCTAAAGTGGACTTTTTTTTCATCAAAAAAATGTTATTGAATTAAAATACAATACACAAAAATAATGCCATAAGTAATCAAGAAAAAACATACAGCAATAATCATTCATGCCTCACTTAAAAGATAAACATTACTTTAGTAACTTAACAGAGACTTCTAAAACTACACATAGTACTCATTACATTATTAATTATAAATTATAGACAAATTACCTTAGTAATAGAGGAGAGTTACCCCACTAATCCTAAAGTGAACTTGGCTCGGGCAGTAAAATCCAGTCAGCTGCATGAGGCCGCACCAGTCACCGCACTGGGAGAGAGTGGGGCGGCGAATCCAGAAAGCCAAAATGATACCCTCCTCAGTAAAATTAAGAGAGACTTCCCCTCACGCAGTGAAAAACTGACTGCCATTCAAAGGGATATGCATCAGCTTACACCGCAAGTCAGAGAATTAAAACAAGAGATGGACAAGGTAGAAGAGCAGGTGAGCCAAAATAAAGACAGCATGGCACCCTTACTGCTACTAGTAACCCACTACAAGAACACCATAGCAGCCCTTCATATCAAGGCAGATCGCCTTGGAAACCATAGGCTGCAAAAAAAAATGTCAAGATGTAGGGCTGCTGGAGAAGGCTGAGGATGACTGCCCAGACGACCTCTTTGATAAATTATTCCCTGAATTCCTCAAACCAGCCAGTTACAAAAGTTGCATGAAAACCGACAGAGCTCATCAAGCCCTAAGAGCAAAGCCAGCATTGGATGATAAACCCAGATTCATCTGTATCAAATTTCACAAATACGCAGCTACAAAATGGCTAATGAGATACGCCAGAAAGGAGGGTGGTGTAACATATAAAAATACAGCTCTGCAACTGTATCTGGACATAACTGCAGACCTCTTCATCAAAAGGAAAGAATTTGTTGTGGTCAAGGGTAAACTTTAAAAACAATGTTCCTTTTGCACTCCTGATGCCAGTCAAACTCCTTATAACTGTAGCAGGCAGGCAGAGGTTTTTCACTGACCCGAAGAAGGCAGAAGACTACAGACTCTCTGAAGGACTTCAGGAGTCAAGCTAACAGTGAGCATTTAGCAACACGCCACTGCTGATTTGGATTATACACCTCATTTGGTAGAATAGACACTGGGTGCCTCCCGCTCAACCATCACTTGTGAGTACCCAGCCTGGACCAGCCAGACACGAAGCCCTTGACGACTGGGCTCTTCTACACCTACACTGCTAACTGTTAAAGGCAACAACCAAGGCAAGTGACTTTCTAATGGAATATATTACTTCACTGACTTTAATCTTAATCTCTGCACCAAATTATTTGAGGGGGGCATACTTTCTGTTAAAATAGTGAACTAGACTATATGTTGGCAAACCACATGTCTGCATGAACGTGCGATGGAAACTCCAGCTCGACTATGCAATAATGTGAATTATCACGTGTTTCGCTCAACTGTCAAGCAACCTGCTTTTTGGGGGGGGGGGGGGTATGGCACAAGCGGTCCAGGACAGATCATGACAAATTTCCCCCATTCACTAAATACAAAAATATCACCAACAGCTTAATCTGCTTCAGTTTCACTTGGCCTTCATCTGTATCTCACCCTCTGTATCCCCCCCCCCAGGACAAGGCTGAAAACAGGCAGAATTGCCCAGTCCTCCTTTTCTGGGCAATGAATAACTAACTCGCTCACTAACTAGTTCTCAGGTGGGGGACATGAAGGTAAACGAAGTTTATCAAATCACAGGTTGCAGTACACAGACGAGGTGGGGGTTAACTACAACCTCACTTGACTCAAAAGGTGCCTGTTGCTATAATTTGGTGATGGTCTAGAACCCCAGGATACCTAACCAAGCAGATAATTTAGATTTTGAGTGCTTGGCCTGTTTGCGTCAGGTTTAGTTCCATTACACTGAATATTGCTTACTACTCTGAAAGCAGACAGTGAGCATTACTGCCACGTTTCACTGCCCACACTTTCAGTAGGTCCCTAACAGGACCACATTCCAACAAGTGTTTTGTTTTCTAAGTAAGGTTTACTTGTTATTAACAGTCATTAAGAAGTATTTTTGTTTATTACACTCAATCATAATCTGCAGGATTAAGGTACAGCTAATGAGAGAGGTCATAGACTGGTATTTTCCTCAATGCACCTGGCTACCACTCCCTGCTATGGCTAGGTTACAAAAGTCTACAGTACAGGTTTACAACTGCCTACTGGATAAACTTACAAGTACAATAACTTGGAATGTGAAGAGCTTTAACCACCCCAAAGGAAAAAAAGTTACCAATTATCTTAAAAAAAATAAATATTCAACTGGCGATTCTACAGGAAACACACAAATGATAACGATCACAAGAAATTGACAAAGAGGATGGTTGGGGCAGGCATTCTCAAGTTACATAAGACAGCAAAAGTCCTCCATAGCAACTAGTTGATCTGGGGCTAGCAGAATCTGGACAGCCCTTCACCCCACGGTAAAAGACTCTTCTTTTTTCTCAAAAGCCCTCCAAACTCACATGAAGACTGAGTGTTTATTCTTTCTAAACAGTTAACATGGGCAGTTCAGCAGTGTGAGTACCCCCCATTATTATATCAGAACATGCCTCACTAAAATGGTCCTAGACTTGGGAGGTGAGATGAGCAGTGGAGTTCAAGTATGGAGGTTTGACATCCTCCTGCTGAACAAAAGAAGAATTTCTCACACAACTAAGGGGGGGAAAAGGAATTTGGGGGACAGAACAAGGGATCAGTAGAGGACACAGGAATAGTAGGGGACACACTTTAGGCTTTTATTAGAGTCTGAGCCATTGCTTATTCAGTAAAACTTAAAAAGGAGAGCTCTGCCCGAACTAGGGAACTTTTTTTTTCTCTTTACGCCCCCTTACTCACCACACTAGACTCCTTTCATTGGGGAGCCCTAGGTTGTGCGCAGTCCCATAGTTCCGCCCCAGGTAACTCTGTTGGGGTGCTGGTAGACCTGCCCCCATCCTACCGTGGTTTACCCCCCCCCGGCAGGGAGGAAGGGGACTCCCCCCAGTCCATGAGTGTGCGTTGGGTGGTCCGTCCTGGCCTTCTGAGAAGCCTCGTTACGGAGTTTCTCGGGACAGCCGGATCCAGTCTTCAGGTGTCCGATGAGGAGGTTTTCCACTTTTTTTTCTGGTGCCACCCCACTGGACGCCGGTGCACTAGAGGAGCCAAGAGGCAGAGCACGCTGCAACGCACTTCCGCGCCAGCTCCTGGCCGATGTCCTCACACCCACTTCATGCCATCCCGCTGCACCTCCACCTGTGGTCACCCAAGTGGCGGAAGAGCGGTGGGACAGGCAACCCTCCCTCCCCGGAGAAGAGCAGCCCAATGGGTGCTCAATCCTCCTCCTCCAAGTCAGCCCTCCAGCAGCCCAAGTCTGTTCTCAAACCCAGGTCGCTGGCATCGCAAGCAGTAGCTCTACTGCTGCACCAGCGAGCCAGCCTTAGAACTACAGAACTTGAACAAAATATAGTAGAGACTGAAAAGCTGCTCAAAGTAAAGCACAGCACAGAACAAAATTGTGCACTTACTACATTAAGGATGGAATACAATGAAGTGGCCTCAGCCCAAACAGAAAGAACCCTCGCATTTCAGAAAGCTAAATACTACGAAGCTAGAAACAAACGTGACAAACTCCTGGCTTTCCAACTTAAAGAAGAGTCCCTCAGGCACGCAGACTGCATACAAACACATACAGGGGAAAGGCTCACCAAATAGAGAGAAATAAATGCTGAGTTTGACCGCTACTAGTCAGACTTAGTATGGAGACCAAGTTCCTACTCCAAACTCCAAATAGTATAACATCTATGAAGGGCTTCCACAGTTAACTGAACACGACAAAGAACAGTGACAGGGACCCTTCACAAAACAGGAGATATTAACTGCTGGGGTGCTCTGACCTTCGGAAAGGTGCCAGGGCCTGATGGGCTACCCACAGAGCTATATGAATGAACAGCAGCGGACTGTCTAGGGCCCCCAACTGATATCCTACAGGCAGCAGGTAAGGAGGAACAGTTACCAAAATCATTCAGAGAGGTCATGGTTTCTGTCCTCCCCAAACCATCCAAACCTAGAGACCAGGTGGTTTCTTATAGACCTTGCCATTCAAGTGGACCTCATAAGGGTTCAGATATCTAGGTGGTGAATATAACTAAAAGGTTGCAGGGTCTGTAAGAAGTGAAATTTCCACCTGTAGAAAACAGTACAAGTTGTTACTCAAATGGAAGATGCTGCCACTCTCCTTTACAGGAAGAGCCAGTGTCCTTAAAATAACAATTCTGCTCAGGTTCTTATATTTGTTTCAGATGCTGCCAGTTTATGTGCTGCTCAGATTTTTCAAACAGTTTAAGCCATGCTGTACAGAAGCATGGGTGTCCCTCACTCATGCACCTACTAAGACTATGGCACACAGTGCTTAAACTAGTGTGCACAGACTATTACTACACAACTCTGACCCCACTATGGGGCAAACAAATAGGCCCTCAGCTTTTGAAAGACGCTGGCTATAAACAAAATGGGTATAGAGGGGGTGTGTCTGCTGGGACATTTGCATGAGAATGGAAAACTAATGATATGTCAAAAATTAGTGCAGACGTACAGCATACCAGTAACTTATTTTTCAATATGCCCAGCTAAGACACCACCTTGCATCTGCACTGGGGCCCACAGTAGTACTACGGGAGCCCTTGGGAATAGCCAGCATACTAATCTGTACAGACACGATCTTTTAGAGGTCCCAGGTGAACGACTGGATACAAGAAGTAAATGGCAATATACACTCAGTGCAGTTATTGATTAAGCAAACTGGGAAGACATTATGAGTGAAGGGTGGAGAAATGAAAATTATGTACCTACCGTAATTCTTGATATTTCTGTGCATCTTCACCATTCATTACTAGTATGGGTATCTGGCCGGACGCTAGGACCCCGCGGGAGCTTTTTTTTTTTTGGGGGTGGAGTCAAACTGCATGCGCCCTCGAGGTCGACGACTGCGTGGTGCTGAGGTTGGCAGTTATCTGCTGTCGACTCCGCCCGGCCCCTGTTCTGAATGCTGGCGAGAGAGATAGGAAGGGATGGAGGGGTGGGGCAAGGAAGCCCAAGGGATAGATAAAAGGATATAAAAATTGAAAGGAGAAATAAACAACTGAGAGGACAACAAAGAGAGAGAGAGAGAGCAGCCTAAGGGATTGGGATAGGAAGGGGTCCAAATCTCTGGGCGAAAGGGTGGAGAAGGAAGGGTAGAAAGAGGTGAATGAAGGTGGAAGGAGGGAGGACAACACCCCCATTCAACCCGGAATACCTGGACCTTGAGAGCGGAGCTCAGATTTTAGAACCCCCATGCTGCAGAGTACAGAATAAGATACAGGAAGTGCCCCCTGTGCAGCCAGAGTAGTCCCCAAAAAGGGACCAGAGTTTAAGGGAGAACATGGCTCAAGGTTGAATCAGCCCAAGATAGGTCAGGTGGCGTCCACCCCTCCTGCCAAATTAAAACAGAATGTCCCCAAGATGGGAGATAAAATAAGGCATAGTGAAACAAACAGGGGACCTGCCCCTGTTGAAACTCATTAGGAAGAAAGGGTGTGGAGTGACAACACCTTAAGGAAGGAGGAGATGCCCCAAAGGGGCATTAAAAATAATAAAGGGATTACTGAGGGGGTACTCAGGGGTTCCCGATCCCCTCCCCATCTCAGAAACCCCAGGGAGGGCAGAGAGCCGAGCCTGGGGAGGCAGAGGAAGGGAGGAGGACACCCGAGACCCCAGCAAAAACTCCTCCCGTCCTGTCTCAAGAGTCCCTCTTCCTAACCATAAGGGAGAGGAGGAAGAGGAGAGGTGCTGTAGTGCAACAAGAGAAACACACAGGGAGGATAACTGCCCAGAGACAGAGGCCCCTGGGGAAAGGAGGGCAGGATTTAGTGATGAATGGTGAAGATACACAGAAAGATCAAGAATTACGGTAGGTATGTAATTTTCATATCTTCTCTGTGTCTATCTTCACCATTCATCACTAGTATGGGTGAGTACCAAGCCCCTCGAAGGGGGCCCAGCACCTCCCTAAGGGACAGATTCCCTTAGCCTCCAGTGGGGGGAACATTAGAGGGGAGAACCTCTGCAGGCCTGGCTAGGTCTGGGACTAGTCTGGATTAGGTGGGGATCTCCTCGGAGGAGAGGCAGAGCACCCCTGCAAATCCTGTCTCACTCTACGGGTGAAAAGGTGGGTTCTCTAGAAGGCAGAGGAAGTCACCCTACGCCGGGCCAGGGGTGACAACCGGGACAGATGGAGCCATGCTGACCGCCTAATGCAGATCACTGTCCCCACTAGCCTGGAGGCCACCTCACTGGCGTCGTAAGATGCCCTAGCTTGGTGCCTTGCTAGCTTCAGGCCTTGCGCGGAGAGGGCTATGGCTTGTCTGGTTACCTCCGCATCAGGCAAGGAAGCTAGGACCTGACCTAGCCTCGACCACAAGTACCTGTTACAGGCAGCATGGTGGGTCTGATGAGCTACAACGCAGAGCAGAAGCTGTGCTGAGGAGAATGTCCTCCTTCCCCAAAAATCAAACTCCGAAGAGTCATAATCCGGGGGCTGGTCACAGCTTGGGCGTCTGTGCCCAGAGGGGGTATCCAGAAGCACCACGCCTGAAGTGGGGTGAGGCAAAGTTCCTAGAGACCCCGTGGGGGGTGCAATACTTGAGGTGAAGGTCCCTTGTGGCTGCAGCTGGGGAAATAGGGACATTGCCAGACCCAGAGCGACGCTTCCTGAAAAGGAACAGGCCAGATGGGGACCAAAAGGTCATCTGCACTGTACTCTCCTAAAAAGGCGTGCGCCACCCAGTCCAGATTGCACTCTCCAGGGGAGGAAATGTTGAGCTTGTCGAGCAACCTCGACAGGAACAACTGATAAGCAGACAAATCAGTAGTAGATGAAAGGTGGACCGATGACTTCCCTTCCTCAAATGAGGAATATGAGGAAGCCGACGAGCTCGGAGATACAGAATCAGGCTGAGCAGTGGAGTGGTGAAACACCTGTTGGCCTGCAGCCCTAAAATAGGTAAGGAAAAACTCAGCCGTGGCCCTGAACTGTGCCCAGGTGAAAGGCCCCATGGGGCCAGTGATCCCTGGGAAGGGGGGAGGGGTTGGCAGAGGCAACGGGGCCAGGATCCTCCAAGGAGGGGCGCAGGAGGACTCAACAGAAGACCTCAAAAGAGAAGGCGCCCCAGTGGTCCCCGCAGATGTTGACTGCTCAACCTGACCAGAACAGTCAATGCTGTGTCCAGAGAAAATCCCCCAGTAAGGTGACTGGCACAGTGCGAGTCCAGAAGGACATCCCCTGACCTCAAAAGCAGATGACCCTCTCGAAGAGTCTCCGGGGGAGAAGCGAGGATCTGCACTGCGATACCTCCCAGAACCCGGGTGGATCCCAGGGAGAGGCCACTGCACCAAGCCCTGGCCACTCAACCCCTCTGAATCTTCCTCACTACCATTAGCCTAGGCAACTGGTAACTTCCAGCTGACCAATGGGGGACAGCACCCTCCCCTTCGTGGAATGCTCCAGTCTGTCCAAACTTGCACTGGCCAGGATCACCGAAGAAGGGGAAATCCCACCTGAAGGGACGGACATATCCATGGTCCCGGGAAGTGCTGCACCTGGACCACCTGGACAGCTGCTGGCTGGTCAGTCCCACTGACCCCAGAAGCAACAGAACCTGTCTGGCCAACAGAGGGAGGCTGAGTGGGGGCCGAGGCGCTGGACTCAGAGGGATCGGAGGATCCAGATGAATCCGGGAGCCAGTCCTGAGCAGACCATGAGTCGTCCTCCTCTGAGAAGGACCGAGAGGCCCGAACCCAGACCACTCCATGATCCCTCCCAGCCCCAGGGCCGCACCACCGCCCCCCTCCGTGGCACTGTGAATGGCACCAGAGTCAGAGGCAGCACCGACCCCTTCCCCGGCACCGCGAATGGTGCCGGAGCCAGAGGCGGGTCTGAGAACAAGTTCTGCGCCGCTGATGGCACCGCTCCCATGCACGGCACTGAGAATACTGCCAGAGTCAAAAGTGACGCTGAGGGGCAGCCTGGCACCGCCCAGGCCCCCGGTGCCTCAAGCGACACCAGAGCCAAGGGTGGCGCTGACAGACGGTGTCAAGGATGGTGCCAGCCTGGGCCCCAGAGCTCGACATCGAGGGAGTCTTCACTTCTGAGGAAGCAATTGCCAAAACGGTGCCTCCAGCCTGGCCTCCGAGAGAGCCAGACTGGGCCCTCCTGCACCGTGGGAGGAGCCCCCACTGTGCCAAGGCTAAGACTGGCAGAGGCCCTCTCCTCTGCGGGCCATATAGGACCAGGAGGGGACCTGGAGGAAGGGTCAAGAGTCCTTACCTTGGCCTGCCGACTGCGAACCTGCCCTTCAAAAGTCGGCGGTACACGTCTGACTTTGAACGTGCGTATCTCTAAAACTCAGCGATCCAACAAAAAGCAGGCATCACAGCGATCCATATTATGGCCTGGGCCTAGGCAGGAGAAGCACCGGTCATGCTGGTCCATTACAGAGTAAAGATGGCAGCAGGGACACTGACGCATAGGAGGCCACCCTACTTTTGACTTTTCCTTTTTGTCCCTGGGACGAGACATGACTGGATGGAAATAACCAAAAACAAGTACTTGGCATTGCTAGAAATAAAGGAATGATCTTACGGGAGATCACTGAAGCGGCACCTAGCAGAACTGTGAGCCAAACACGAATACTACCGACGGACTATGCCACAAAATGCAGATGAATTTCGAAGTCTTCCCACGAGGTCCTTTCTTACAGCGAGAGAAGAACTGGGGCCAAGGTGGAGTCGACAACAGATAACGGCCAACCCGCGAATGCCACATAATACGTCGGCCTCGAGGGTGGCGCCGCCCCTGCTTCGACTCCGCCTCAAAAAGCTCCTGCAGGGTCCTAGCCTCCGTCCAGCCAGATACCCATACTAGTGATGAATGGTGAAGATTGACACAGAGAAGATCTACAATTCAAATGTATTCAGTACATGATAAGACATCAAGTCTATTATGCACCAGATAGGCTGTTGAAATTCTCGTCCCAGCATGATGGCATGTATCCTCGATGTAAATAGTCTAAAGGGGACCTGATACATAGGATGGTTTCCTGTCTGCAATTACAAAAATTCTGGTAAGATGTAGAAGAGGCAGGCAAGGCAAGGCAAATTTTATTTTTCTGGAGCCCAATCCAGGAGGCTCTGGGCACCGAACAACAGAAAGAACAGGTTACTCACCTGTAACATTAGTTCTAGGAGTGGTATATGTTGTTCATCCACACTCTCTGGCATGTCCCTTTCCCCTTTAAATCTGGCCGGAAGTCTTCAATCTGGCTCCTCCCACCCACCTGGATGATAAATACCTCAGCTCCGCCCCATGACGCCAGATCTTAGCCTGCTGGAAGCAAGGTGATGCGCCTAAAGCCAGGGAGGTCGGGTGGGTGCATGTGGATGAACATATACCACTCCTAGAACTACTGCTACAGATGAGCAACCTATTCTTCTAGAAGCGTGGATATGCTGTTCATCCACACTCTTTGGCATACTCCAAGCAGTTCTCCGGGAGGAGGGAGGCAAGGTGCACAACCCCTATTTAGGAAACAGAGATTGGAGAACCGAGGCCCCAAAACTAGCATCCCGGTGTGACTCAAGGTCGATGTGGTAGTGGGTAATGAAGGTGTTTGCTGACTTCCAGGTAGCAGCCCGGCAGATTTCCTGGACAGGGATGCAGCAGTATGGCGGGTAGAATGAGCTCTTATCCCTCTGAGAGGCTCCTTCCCCGCCAACTCATAGCACAGACCTATGCATGATGTAATCCATCTCGCAATGGTCCGTCTAGCTGCAGGCCTGCCAGAAGCGGCTTCAGCGCAGGTGACAAACAACTGGCGAACCTCTCCCCGAATTTCCGCCGTCCTTTTCCTTATAATAGGAAAGAGCACATCTCAGGTCCAGAGTATGGAGCCTGTACTCGGCGTCCAAGGTGTAGTTAGGGTAGTATACCGGCAGAGTCAAAACCTGGTTAAGGTGAAACTCTGACACCACCTTCGGAAGGAATTTCAGGTGGGGGCGCAGGACGACTCTGTCCCTGTGAAAGACCAGATAAGGGGAGTCCACCGACAGCGCCTGGAGTTCCCCTGTCCTTCTGGCTGACGTGATAGCCACCAGGAAGGTCGTCTTCCATGACAAGTGTGAGAGCTCACATTTGTACATGGGTTTGAATGGCTTGCCCATGAGTTTTGCCAAAACCAGCAACAGATCCCACGGAGGTGGAGGTTCACGCACCGGAGGGGATATGTGATCCAGGCCTTTGAAAAAGCGTCCGACTACTGTCTCCTGTGCCAATGTCGGCTGACCAGCCCGTGCCCAGTAAGCAGAAATGGCTGCCAGGTGCACCCTAAGGGTCGATGACCATAGACCCCCTTTGGAGAGAGACTAAAGGTAGTCTAAAATGTTAGCCACAGAGTAGGATAAGGGGTCCAGACTCTTACACTGACACCAAATGGAAAACATTTTCCATTTGAAGGCATAATATTTCCTGGTCGATTCCTCAAGAGGTGCCTCCACCACAGGCAGACATCCTCAGAAAGACCCAGAGCCTAAAACTCTAGCCGCTCAGGTACCAGGCTGTGAGGTGCAGGGATTAAAGGTCTGTATGGAATACCTTGCCCTGGTTCAGTGATATCAGGTATGGGTGTGTACAAAGCCGCTCCGGGGCCTTGCAGCTGAGGCTGAGGAGATCTGGATACCAGAACTGGCGGGGCCAATCTGGGGCTACCAGAATCACTTTCGTCTTGTCCCTCCTCACCTTGAGAAGCACCTTGTGGATCAAGGGAAATGGAGGGAAGGCGTAGAGGAGACCTGGGGTCCACAGACTAAAGAAAGCATCCCCCTGCAGCGAGCCCTGCTGAGGGGGGCAGGCATGGTACAGTCTCAGCTTGGTGTTCTCCCTGGAGGCAAACGGGTCCACCAATGGTTTGCCCCAACGGAACAACAGATTGTAAGCTACCTCTGGATGGAGAGACCACTAGTGGGATGTCTGGCCTATGCGGCTGAGAGCATCCGTCAGTTGGCTCGAGACTCCTGCCACATGGATAGCAACAAGATCCGCCTCCAACCAGCTGATGAGGGTCCAGATTCAGAGTGTCTCCTTGCATAGCAGACGGGAGTGCGTGCCGCCCTGTTTTTTCAGATAGTACAAGGTCATGGTATTGTCCGTCTGGACTTGAACCACTTGACCCTGGAGCGGAGGAGCGAAAGCTGACAGGGTCAGTCTGTCTGCTCTGAGCTCCAACAGGTTGATGTAGCATTGGAACTCCTTGGGGGTCCACAACCCGTGGGCCCTGTTGTCCCCCATGTGGGCTCCCCAGCCCATGAAAGAGGCACCAGTTGTTAGGACGACCGTCGGCTCAAGGCAGACAAATAGGATCCCTTCCTGCAATTGGTCTGGGATGGTCCACCACTGGACAGCGTCCCACATCTTCTGGGTTACAGTGATCAGCTGGTCGAAGTGACCATATCGCTGAGTCCACTGGGCGGCCAGCTCCCACTGAAGGGGCACATGTGCCACCTGGCCCAATGGACCATTGAGGTGCAGGCCGCCATACAGCCCAGAAGGCGCAGAAAGTCCCTGAGAAGGGTGCAAGTGCCCAACCAGAAATGATTGGGCAAAGGAGGAGAGAACCTCCGCCCTGTCCGCCGGGAGCTGAGCTCTGGCTTGGCGAGAGTCGAACTCTGCCCCGATAAAGCCCATCACCTGAAAGGGCACGAGTTCCGACTTGGCCTCGTTGATCAGGAGGCCTAGTCTGGAGCAGGTTTGGAGGGCCAGATCCCTGGACCTCTCCACCTCCTGAAGGGAGGAACCCGCCAGGAGCCAGTCATCGAGATAGGGGTATATCCGAACTCCTCGACGCCGAAGATGGGCTGCCACCGCTGCAATGCACTTGGTGAAGACCCAAGGAGCTGATGACAGGCCGAACGGCATGGCTCGGAACTCGTACAGGGTGCCTTTGACCCTGAAGCGGAGGAACCGCTGGTGGGACCGGCGGATTGGGACGTGAAAGAAAGCGTCCTGTGGATCCAGTGAACAGAACCACATGTTTTGCTCCAGAGATGGTATGATCTGGTTCAGAGTTACCATCCGGAAGATGCGAGACCTGAGATATTGATTCAGGTCGTGGAGATCTAGGATGGGGCGCTAACCTCCTGTCTGCTTGGGCACCAGGAAGTACTTGGACATGAATCCTTGGTCTGTAGGAGGATCCGGCACTGGAGCCATCGCCTCCTTGTGGAGGAGCTGAACAATGTCATCCAGAAAGGCCGACTGAGTGCGAGCTGAGATCCTTTCCTCTTGAGGGGCTTGGCTTGGCTGGGAGGGTACTGCTCGAATTCTAGAGGCAGTCCCTGGCCGACCACTTCCAGAATTCACCTGTCCGAAGTGATAACGGACCAGGCGGAAAGAAAGTGGCAGAGCCGGCCCCCCATGGGAGGAACCAGAGCTGGCGTGACGGGTGTAGGGGTGGCAACCCCTGACCCGTCACTGAGCAGGCTTAGAGGAGGAGGAGGCTCCTGGACCGCACCTCGGCCTCCTTTACGGGCTGTTGAGGACCCTGCTTGGGCCTGGGGCACCAAGCTTGAGCCTGCTGCTGTTGCTGCTGACCTCCTTGATAGGAGGGCTGTCTAACCGCAGGGGAAGAGTGCCGAAAGAGCTTCTTCTTGCACTTCTGCTGGTTCTTGCCCGAAGAACCCTTTGCAGAGGTAGCATCCAAGGTGGCACTGGACTGCTCTATACGCTGGAGGTGACCTGCCACTCCCAGACTGAAGAGGTTGGTGCCGAGGAAGGGCACATCAGCTAACTTGTGCTGAGTATCCGACGGGAAGAAGGATAACTTCATCCAGGCCCTGCGGCGACTGGCCACTGTGGCTGCTAAGGAGCGGGCACAGGAATTTCCATTATCTGGGGCCATCTGGAGTCGCTGTTTGGCAACAGCACGGACCTGCTTAACCGTGGTCTACATGTCCGCTGGGAGATGAGGGTGGACTTCATCTAGTGACCCCAGAAGGGCATGAGAGAAGTGTGCCATGATCACAGCCGAGCTGGCCTGATGAAGGCCCAAGGATGAGGCCGCATAAGCCTTCCGGGCAGAACAGTCCATATACTTGGACTGCTTGTCCGGAGGGCGGTCAGTGTCAGCTGAGCTACCCGTGCGTCTAAACACAGAAGCAGTCACAAGGCTCTCGGCCAAGGGATGCTCTGTGAAACCCGCTAGGGACCCCATGGGTACCGTATACTTGAGGGCCATACAGGCAGACGGAGTTGGGCAAGAGGCAGGGCGTTGCCATAGCTCAAGGGCTGGGCCAACAATGGCTTTGGCCACTGGAAAGGCCTCCGTCGGGGTATCCCTCTCTTGAGGATATCCGTGAGGGGGTACTCCCCCTTCTTTTGGATGGGCTCCAAGGGCATTCCAGTCGATTCTGAAATGAGGCAGAGAATGCCCTGAAAGGAGGAAGGACCTTCCTCCAAGCCTGCCACTGATGAATCATCATCCCCCGAATGCGAGTGCAGACCAGTGGCATCCGAGTCCGAAGAATCGGGATATAAGGGTCTCCCACCTATGTCTCCCTCGATACGCCGGGGACCACCGTAATGGACAGACGACGGGGATGGCCAATGTCTGTCCTATCCTCTTTTGAGGGCGACCCTCCCTGAGGCTGCTTAGGCGGTGGTTCCACCAAAATTGGTGGGTAGACCAAAAAAGGCCGAGCTGGAATGCGTACTGGCCCTACGGGTGGAGGAACCAGATGAAAAAATTACTCACCTTAGTAATGTTGTTTCTTCTAATGGAGTCTTGCTATATTATGACTATTGCAGTTTGTCCCACCATTAGAACTGCTCCGGAGGTGAAAGAGTTAACTTCCATGCAGGGCATGGAACTTAGAGCGCGAGCTCGGTTAGAGAAGCTCTGTCTGGGATATTTCAAACCGAAACTGTCAGATCTTTACAGCAAAACTCACTAAGGTTCTGTGTAGAAGCTGTAACCTACACTAGCCAACTGGCTACTAAGATATTAACACATTTTCCTGGTCCCAACACCAAGACTCAAGTCAGGGGACCAGAAAAAAATAAGATAAAATAAAATAAAAACAGAACACCCAAACACCCCAAAAAGAAGGGGTGGAAAACATAAAAAGGGGCATCAATAAGTGCCAACAGTGAACTGCCCACCCCATACCCCAAGCAGAAGTTCTGAGAGGGGCAGGCTGGGGGGGAGGTCATAATATAGCAAGACTCCATTAGAAGAAACAACATTACTAAGGTGAGTAATTTTTTCTTCAAACAACATGAAGTCTTGCTATATTATGACTATTGCAGACTACACAGCAGGACCTCCATGGAGGAGGGACAGAACCTACTTAGAATAGGCTCTGAAGCACATGGTTGTGTTAAACCCAGCATCCCTCCTGGCCTGATATCCAGGAGTAATGTTGGTGAAAGTGTGTACTGTTTTCCAAGTAGCTGCTTGACATATCTCTAAGATAGGATGTCTCTGGCAGCAGCTAGAGACGCAGCTGTACCTCTGGTAGAGTGAGCCCTCAGGCCTGAAGGGAACCTTACCCAGTTTTTGATAGCAAAATTGGATACAAGAGACAATCCACCTGCAATGGATCTCTTAGTGGCAGGTTTCTTTTCCCAACCTCACCATAAGTGAGAAATAGTTGAGGGAGTCAAACCTGTGACCCTTGGTACGCCTATGTAGTAACTTAGGGCCCTCTTAACATCTAGCTGGCAACCTCCTCTCACCAGAGGAGGAATGGTCAGTGAAGAACACTGGAAGTGAAATAGATTGATTAAGGTGGAAATCTGAAACCACCTTAGGCAAAACTTCCTGTTAGTCCTGAGGACTACCTTATCCTGTGAAGGAAATAAGTCAGTCTCCACTGACAAAGCTTTAACTCACTTATACGCCTGGCAGAAGTGATGGCTACTAGAAATACAGTTTTCCAAGTCAAGTACTTGAGCTCTGCCGAAGACAGATGTTCAAAGGGGGTTGCATCAGCTGAGCAATGCAAACATTAAGATCCCAGGCAGGGGCAGGGTCCCTGAATGGTGGATTGGTATGAAGCAATCCCTAAAAACTTGGAAAATACAGGGTGAGCAGAAAGAGAAGAGGCTCCCTGCTGAAATAAAAAGCAGAGACAGCTGCCAAATGCACTTTCAGGGTAGCTGGTCTCAGTCCCAAAGAATTAAGATGGACCATATAGTCCAAAACAGTGGGCAAATCAGCAGATTCCGGGAAATATGATTCCCAGAACACCATACATGGAAAACCTTTTCCATTTGGAATTATAAGTAGCCCTAGTGGAAGGCTTTCTAGAAGCTTTCAAGATTTCGAGAACACCTTGAGAAAGTTGTAGATCAGCAACTCTAACTCCTCAAGAGCCAGGCCTTGAGGTTGAGGGATTTGAGATTGGATACCAGACTCTCCCTGGGCACAGGTTAACAGATTGTGGTTCCTGGGAGACACAGGGAAGATGGACTGCTAAGGACAGAAGGAGTGGGTACCAGGGCTGCCTGGCCCAGTCTGGAGCAATCAGGATCATCTTGCAGGGCTGAGATCTGATTTTGACTAGCACCTTGAACAGGAGAGGGAAGGGGGGAAGGCATAGAGAAACTTCCCTTCCCAATCGAGGAGAAAGGCATCCAGGGGGACTGAGCCCAACACTGGGGGCCTGCAACAAAAAGTGGAAGCTGATGATTGTCTGGGGCTGCAAAAGATCTATCTGAGGGATGCCCCATCTGGCAAAAACTATCCCAGTACTCGGGATCAATGACCATTCGTGATGGCCCTGGGAAATCCTGCTGAGAGCATCTGCCAGGACATTGTCCTTGCCTGGGAGGTGAACTGCTATGAGGGAAGTGTTCAGGAATAAGCCAGAGACCACAACTTCCCATCGCTCGTGCACAAGGCCAAGACCTGCCCGGCCCTTGTTTGTTGATGTACCACATTGTAGTGGTGTTGTCTTGTTCTGACCTGTACCACTTTGTTCTGAACAGATGCAGAAAAACCTGAAGTGCTAGAAAAACAGCTCTGAGTTCCAACAGATTGATGTGGAGCAGAGATTCCTGAGGGGACCACAATCCCTGGGTGGAGAGGTCGCCCATGTGAGCTCCCCATCCCAAGAGGGACGCATCTGTAGTAAGGGTCAAGGAGTGAGATAGAGGGATGAAGGGCACCCCTTGTCTCAGATTGCTCTGATCCTGCCACCACTGAAGGGCCTGGATCAGGGTTCGAGTCACTGGGATCAACTTGGATAGGGAATCTCTTCTTTGAGACCAAAAGGCTCTCAAATGGAACTGAATGTCCCTCATCTGAAATCTTGCTCCTTGCACTACAGCTGTGGAAGCAGCCATGTGTCCTAGGAGCTGTAGGAAATGCCTTGCTGGTCGAGAGACCTGCAGAGTGAAGGACGAGGCCAGGGCCACCAGGTCCTTACCCTTTCTAAGGGAAGGAAGGCTCTGGCCTGCTTTGTGTCCAGTTCTGCACCTATAAAGGTGAGTACCTGGACAGGTTCCAGAACTGACTTTGGAAGACTGAGAAGAAAGCCCAGAGAGGTAAGCAGCTGCTGGGTAACTTGCAGGTGTGATTTGACCTGGTCTGGAGACTGACCCACAATGAGCCAGTCGTCTAGGGTAGGGAAGATGGCAATCTTTTTGCCTTCTTAAATGAGCAACTGCTACTGCCAGGCATTTGTGAATACCCTTGGGGCAGAGGTAAGGTCAAGGGCATTGCTCTGAACTGATAATGGCCTGAGGGCAGTTCGAATCTGAGGTACTTTCGTGGGAGCTTCTGATAAGAACATGGAAGTAGGCATCCTTGAGGTCCAGGGAAGCTAGCCAGTCCCCTGGCCTTAGGGAGGGTAAAATCATTCCCAGAGTCACCATTTTGAATTTTGGTTTTAAAGGTGCTTGTTCAGATATCTTAGGTCCAGGATGGGCCGCTCTCCCTCTTTTTGGGGTAAGGAAGTATCTGGAGTACAGACCCTTGCCCTGGTGTAGGAGAGAAACCCTTTCTACAGCTCTGAGAGCCAGGAGGGTTGAGACTTCTGTTTCCAAAGCAAGAGTCTCTAGAGGGTTTGCAGGTGGAAAGATCTGATTCTCATCTTTGGAAATTTTTGAAGCTGAGAACCAGACCCGGCTTACTACTTCCAGGACCCACTTGTCTGATGTTAAAGACTCCCAGTCCTGGACGAGTAAGCCAGCCTGCCCCACAGGTAATGGAGACCGGCCCTGGGCATCCCATCAGGGTACCTGTTTGGCAGGGCTTTAGGCTGAGGGGTAGGAGCAGGCCTGCTTGTACCCGTCCTGCCTCTCCCTCTGAAGAACCCCTCTGAACATAAGCTGAAGAGGAGGCCTGGGTTTGGTAAAAGGCCTGTGAAAAGCCTGCCTCTACCCTGAGTGCTGCCTCTGAGGAGTTGCTTGCCGCTTCCTTGGCTTGTGCAACTCTACAAGTGGTTCTATATTCATCCATTTTCTTTATAATTCTCTGTCTGCTCCCAAACAGAGAATTTCCCACCACAGGAAAATCCATAGCCTTAGCCTGGGTATCCTGTGACAAACTAGTACACCTGAGCCAAGCCAATCTACAAAAGCCACAGATGTAGCCATGACTCTAGAGGATACATCATTAGAATCCACTGCAGCATGGAATTGCACCTTAGATGCCTCAATACCATCAGCAGCCACCTACTCCAGCTCCTTGGCAAGCTGGCCAGGCCTGTTTGGCTAAAGCCATGACAGTATCCCATCTAGATTTTTGGTATCTTGCAACATAAGCCATATAATTTGCTTGTCTGAGTCCCAAGGACGCTGCCATGTATTGTTTTTAGCCATGGCATCAATCTTCCTGAGTCCTTGTCAGGAGGATGTAAGCCAGGGAATATTAGCCTTATCACAGGCTGCAGCCTGAACTACCCCAACATGGCTGCATTGCTGTGAAAGAAATTCTGTATCAGGACCTGACAAAGTGTACCTCCTGTCCATCTTTTTATCCACAGGAGGCACAGAATTAGGATCTTTTAAAATTGTTATTGTTTGTTTCCTAAAGGATTTATGTAAAGGAATAGACAATCTCCTGGACTCTGGGATATCCATCATCTCTACAAAGTCAGGCTCCTCTTGCTCATCCACAGCTTCCTCCAAAGAAAGCTGGAGGGTTTCAGCAACTTTTTTATAAAACAGAAAGTGAGAAGGGGACTCAGCAAGCCTGGGGAGATTCTCCTAAAGGTCTGTCTGGGAGATGTCTGGTTCAATGGGCACATCCAGACTTTCAAAGTCACATTCACTGTTCATAATCATCCTCCCCTCCTCTGGTTCATAAAACTCCTCTATATCATATTCTTGAACGTGTGGAACCGACCGAACCGACCTCTTGCCAGATAGTGGCGGTTTGGACGAACCGAGAAAGTGACTGGACAATTTGGATTGCCCTGGCTATCTCTGCAGCAGTTGGAGAAGGATTTTGACTCCACACCTGCTGATTTTCTAGTTCTCTTTGCTGGAACTGGCTCCCCAGAAGTCAGCTTTACGTTGCCGAGGAAGTCTGGCCCTGGTCAGAGGGCACTCCCTCGTTCGGTTGGCACCGAACCGGGCTGGCCATCCGGTCAGCGGACTTTTGGTTCTCTCGCCCCTGAGCCTACCAACTCTCTTATCTAGGGTAGCTGCAGGGAAATTCTTGCAAATCTGGCAGTCTGCATTGAGGTGGTCAAACCCCAGACAATAAACACATGTGGTGTGTGGGTCAGCTTTGGCAAAGGCTTCCCCACAGACACTACAGTGTTGAAACCCAGTGGGCCCGGTTTTTCTTTTGGGTTTCTCAGACATAATGCCAGCCTAACCAAAAACTTGCCCTTTTTTTTGGCAGCGCCAGGCAAGACACCCTTATCGGTTCCCAACCGTGTCACGGGTCGTGGAAAAAACCGTAATGAAATCCGTTTTTTTTAGAACCGATAAGAACCGGGAACCGCACTCTAAATGTTTCAGAATAAAGTTTCCATAACTGACTGTCAGTTCAAACCAACTGATAAACATTTACAAGTTCCACACAGAAATAAACCTATCTATTACTTACAATACCATAGACAGAGCTTGAACCGATCGGTTTGCGGTTAAAATAATGATAATCGCGGTTGAATTTAACCGAGAAAAAACTCTTTAAACCGAGAAAAAGAACCGAGCAGTAGGAGGAATCTCCGGAGCGACTGTTCAGTGAGGCGGAGTAAAGAATCTGACAGTTTCGGTTTGAAATATCCCAGACAGAGCTTCTCTAACCGAGCTCGCGCTCTAAGTTCCATGCCCTGGAAGTTAACTCTTTCACCTCCGGAGCAGTTCTAATGGTGGGACAAACTGCAATAGTCATAATATAGCAAGACTTCATGTTGTTTGAATCTTTGGTTCCGGAGGGGTTGGCATCGGCCTAAGAGGCTGAGGCCAAGTAATGGCTGGTGGTGCTGGCGAAGCCAGCTTCTGACCGATCAGAATCAGTTGTTGCCACGAGATCCTCATAACATCGACGGAGTTTCTGTCGAAGTCTCTCCTTGTCCGAGGAGGATGAGGATCGGTGGCACTGCCTCTTTCTAGAGTGCTTGTGACCGTTCTTTGGTTTTTCGACTGAAGGGGTCCTGGGCCTCGATCGAGACCGACGTGATCAGCTGGTTCTATTGGGAGAAGCCGGAGTTGGTGAGAACCGAGGTTCTGGCACCTTTCCCTCGATCGGGATATCCGAGGGCTGAGTCTCCTCATCAGGGAAGGAAATGATAGGTGTCCTTTCCAAGGAGTCATTGACAGGAGTCGGCGACAACGGCTCGATCGGGTCGAGAGAAATCTTGGCCGGTTCAGCCGTGTCCTCGGCCTCAGTGCCTTGGCCTGACGGAAGATCCGAGAAGCCGATGGGCGAGGAAACGATCTTGACCAAGGTCGAGACCACAAGATCCTGGGACTCAGACCGCTCTCGGTCCCAGGAATGTCTTCTTCGGGCAGAAGATTTAGGGTCCTTGTCCCTTTTCTTAGTGCGGGAGGAGTGCGAGCCCGAGGGCGCCTCACTCCTGGTGGGGAGAGACTGGCACAGCTCCCGAAAGGACCCAGTGAAGGTGGAACCCAGGTTAAGCGGCATCAAAAAACTTCAGCTGTCCGAAGCTTGAGCAGCTTCCTCTTCGAAAGCCGCCATCTGGTCGAGCTGCTTGGCAGATCCTGCGGCCGCGTAAACTGCCACCTGGCCTCCTTCGATTTCACCTGTGGGTTGCAAAGCTCTGGTCTCCCTAGTTTTAGGCATGCCTTGTGGTCGTTCAGGACGTTGGGACGGAAGACCAGACAAATGGTGCAAGAAGTGGTGTCATGCACGACACCCAAGCAATAGACACATGAGAGGTGGGGATCGGTGAGCAACATTTTCTGACCGCAGGGACACCGGCGAAATCCGGGGGACGACTTGTCCTCCATGTCCAATGCGCTAGGATCGGAACTGTAAACTCTGATGAGTTTTAAAGAAAGCGACTGTGGTGAAAACCGTCATTGAGAATCCAGGGCCTACGAACTGCAGAAGTAGCACGAGGGAACCTGAATCTTCCAGCGGAAAGGAAGATCTAGCATCATGGGGCGGAGCCGAGGTATTTATCACCCGGTGGGGAGGAGCCAGCTTGAAGACTTTCCGTGAATTTAAAGGGGAAAGGGACATGCCAGAGAGTGTGGATGGACAACATATCCACGCTCCTAGAATAAACTATCGGTACAATACTACAAATCAGTATTAAAAAACAATTGAAATATCAGTATACAGTACATAAATATAATAAATATCTTTATAAAAGCTGAAGCTCAAACAGAAGAGCAGGGTACAAAGGGAGGACTAATACATAAGGTCCAGGAAGGCCTTGAGGCAGGCCTTAAAAACCTCAACCGAAGAGACACTCTCCCAGGTGAGACCGACTCCCATAAACACTGAGCCCCAAATGATATTACTGGGGGAACCTAGAAAACATTAAACGCATCAATGAAAGAACAAGAAAACTTGTTTACAATGCCACTTTGTGTGCCAAACTGGGAATGTTTTTTAACTTTATGTTTATTATTTTCTTGTTTGCACAGAAACAAATTACACTCATATGAAGCAGCAGGTACAGTTAATGACATTTCAAGCCATTGCTTACATACATTTGCTATTCATAGTCAATTTACTTTATATTCTACTACAACAGGAAAAGGGGAAACAGTTATGAATTTAAAGTATCTCACCAAAGACCAGAAATGCTAGCCTCTTCAGTGGCTGTGCTGTGATACACTAGGGAGAATAATGCAGCCTACTCAGGGCTGCTATTAAACCAGACCTTATGAAGGGTATTAGAGAGATTTCTGTCTTCACTCTTGTCCCCTCTCCCACCCCATCAACAGCTATAAACTTAACATACAGATATTTTTGTTCATTAAACTGTAGGCACAACAGCGGCCATAAGCCACCAGACCCTGCCAAAGTATAAAAAGGATGATTCACCTTGAATCTCAGCTGCCTTAGTTCACCCTAAAAGAACTGGTCATAGAAACATTTTCTTTTAAACCAAGCAGACCTGCAAATGCTTAACCCAGGTATATGAAATTCACCTCAGCACCCAGCAAGCATGGCACAATCTAAGCTGAACACTGTATTGTTTTTTTTTTTAAACTTTCTTTATCATTTTGATGTCACAAAAAGACAATACGTACAGACTGCATTCAACCTTTCAGCAAGGATAGTTACAAAGGGTTTCACATAGGCAATTTCCTCTAAGCAGAATACTTGATCACTAGCAACCACAGGTATGATTAAACACCTCCATATTTCATCTGGCTGTCTGCGTATACAGATCACCTCTACCTTAGATATTTATTACTAGGGCCTATTCCCTTTTTTTTCTTTTAATCAATAGAACCGCATTGATCTAGACTAAACTCTCCACGATGGGTTTGCTCGAGTTCAGCAAAGACTCTGTCAACTCAAGGGACAAAGACAGGTCTTGCCTCTGCCATGTATAGGACCCATCGCCTCCATAAAATTTCAAACTGAGGTAATCTCTTATTCAGAGAGGCTGTCAATGCCTCCATCCTATATATATATTTATCAAAATGTCCTGCCATTTATTTAATGTGATAGGGATATGAGACAACCAGTTTTTACTTATAACCTTTTGAGCTGCTATGAAAGCTGTTTTCAGAAACTTAATTGTGAGGGGGTCTCTGTATTCTTTCGGTAGTTCCAGAAATAAAAAGCATGTGGAGGACAGAGTCAAATCTGGAATAATTATTGTCCTCAGGGCCTGCTGCAAATCCGACAGGAAGGGGGACAGGGTCGGGCAACTCCATAACATATGTGAATATGTTGCCCTCACTTGACCACAGTTCCTCCAACAATCGGCTGGGCTGCCATTCAAAAATAATCACATGATCTTTGGGGAACGGAAGTACCTAATAAAGATTTTCCAGGAAAAATCCTGCCAGCTAGTGGCTGATCGGCCCCAATGTATTTTAGTTTGTGCCCATGGCCACACCCCCTCCAAAATCTGATTTCCCAGATCTTTTTCCCAAGCTTTTTTTATGGATCCTGTGTTGTCCCCTCTCCATGCCAGTAGGTCTTTATAAAGGTTGGAAATTATATGTGACCTGATAGGCGTCCCCTCTATCGCCCTTTTGAAAGTGAAGGCAAGCTGAGGAGGAAATAAGGTCCCCCACTTATACTTCGTGGCCAGGTTTCTCACATAATTCCTAATCTGAAAATATCTAAATCTATCCTGCCAAGGGATTTCATATCTGTTAACAAGTGTTTCAAAGGGAACGACCCAACTTGTCGAGCAGGTCTTCTGCCACTGAGGTCAGAAGTTCCCACTTGTGTATGCTGCACTGTGACCTGCTTAGCCTGTCTGCCAAGACATTTTGGATGCCCGGCACATGAACTGCCAAGAGTTCTAGACCATGTTCCACAGTCCAATACCACACTCTCATCACTTCACTTCGTAGGGGTAGGAGTGAGTTCTCCCTTGCTTGTTCATGTAGTGCACCATGCTGATGCTGTTTGTTTGCACCAACAGATGTACTGGGCACAGATGGGTCTGGAAGGCTTGTAGACTATACAGAACAGCCCTTATTTCTAGGACGTTTATGTGGAGGGTGCTCTTCCACAGTCGTCTATGTGTCCTGTGTCTGAAGCGGCCCCAAATGAGTCCCCCAGCCCATCCCCAAGGCATCTGTCATAAGAATTTGATGAGGGGACCAGAAAAGGAACCCTCTTCAGCAGATGATTGGGTGGGGGAGGGGGAAGAGTGTCTGGCGCTTTACAGATCCTAGCGGAAGCTGGGGATAATGCTGCGGCTGGCGCCGTTGCCTGGGGCGGGCGGATGTTGACGCCATTGCATGTCCTCACCTCCAGGGAAACCAGCCTACGGAAAGCCGCCCGGGCATGATGCCCTGCTCTGCCGCTTGTCCCACTGTCTCCGCTGTCCGCCGGGGGGTCCTGCTCCTGTGGCCCGACCTGGGTGTAAGCTGGGACTTGCCTACAGTGTCCATGGGGGGGAGCTGGCCCTGCCCAGGGGGGAAAAGCCTGGGCATGGGAGGATGGCAGGTGGGGCTGACCTCCGAATGGAGGACTGGTGGGGCAGGCCCCCCCCCCACCAAAAAAGGAATGTTCTGGCTGTGACACACCTGCTTTGGTATACCATCTGGGCTTGCGCAATAAGGTGTTCAGCCCTGTCCTGAAGCAAAATGGCTAAGCCTTGGGCTTTGTCCAGGATTGCCTCTATGTACTGCAGGCAATGACAAGGGGTTATGACTGATTTCGGCACAACTGACCGTGATGCCTCGAGGCATCAAGAAACTGCCTAGTGTGTGTTACAGTCAAGTAGAGCTGCTCTTTGGACTGAGCTTTGAGGAGCCAGTCATCCAGATAAGGGAATACATACAGTTCTTCTCGCCTGAGGGCTGCAGCCACTACTGCTAAGCATTTGGTAAATACCTGTGGCACAGAAGATAAGCCAAAGGGCAATGCCCTGAACTGGTAATGTTCCCCATGGAAGAGGAACCTGAGGTACTTCCTGTGAGAGGTACAAACTTTGATATGCAGGTAAGCGTCCTGCATGTCTAGTGAACATATCCAGTTCCCTTGTTGCAGTAGTGGCAACAGGCCTTGTAGTGTGACCATTCTGAACTTTTTGTACTGAATAAAAAGGTTCAGATTTTTTTAGGTCTAGGATGGGCCTCAGGTCCCCTGTGCATTTGGGGACTAGGAAATAGTGGGAATAGAACCTCCAGTTCCTTTGTTCCCAAGAAACTGGCTCTATAACCCTCTTTCACATTAGGGTATGTATCTCCTCTAGCAGCACTGGTATGCGTTCTGGAGGATAAGCTGAAGAGACTGGTGGACAGTCTGGGGAAAGTTCTAGAAGTTCTAGAGCATGGCCCTGTTCCATTATCTGCAGGACCCAAGCATCTGATGTGATCTTCCTCCACTGGTTCAGGTGGAGGGAGAGGTAACCCCCTACTACTATTCCGAAAGTACTGGAGAGTGGGGGTCTAGTAAAGAGTCATACAGACACAGATCCTGCGGCTGCAGCTGCACTTCCACCTCTAGAGGCTTTTGAATGGGCACCTAAGGTGGGTCCTGGGGCAGGCTGAGCTGACCCTCCTCTGCTTTTGCCATGATATCTGGCTTTTAACCAGTGTCTGTTACTAGCTGGATAAAAAGGCACCCTCTGCCTACTTCTGGGTTGTGTATGGTAGAGGGAGTGTACTGATTTTAGAGTCCTGCCTGAAGCTTGAAGGTTTGACATGATATCCTGAATGTCTGCCCCGAAGAGTCTGTATCCTCTGAATGGGGCATTCAAGATGGACTGCTGCACATCATTAGCAAATCCAGCTACCCTCAGTCAAGAGTTGGCCGAAGCATCCCAGATGTTACAGATCTCAACAGATGCTTACCCACCTCTGCCCCTGCCTGGAGGGCTTTTAACAGCTCCTGCTTGGGAGTGCCCTCTGGGAGGGCCTGGGCTGCAGCTTTGGCCTTCCTCCAGAAAGTATTTTGGTACTTTACCATATGAGCCTGGTAGTTTGCAGATTCCCTGTCAGGAGGGAGAGAGCTGAGGTGTTTAGGTACTTTAGACCTATCATGGGCTGCATTTATTACAATTGAACCAGCCTCAGGTTGACCTGCAAAAAATGGCCTACCAGAGGGGGCCTGGTACAAGTTGTTTGCCTTCCTGGGAAAAGCAGAAATCATACATATTAGGTCCATACCAGGCAGCCAGGGTGGCATCTTCTAGGACAGACAATAGAGGAGGAATCATGATAGGTTGGGAGTCATGTAGCTCCAAAACTTCTACCAAGTTCCTCTTGGTGGTAACGTTTTTCTTATTTGATTCAAACCCCATGGCAGACTGGAGTTGCTGCATCATGGAGATGAATGCGGGTCTTGGGGGGGACCTCGGAGTATATACAACAAAGTCCTCACTCCCTGTGGAAATGGTGGAGCTTGATCTCTCATAAGCACTCTACACATTGCCTTCCTCCTCGTCTTGTAACATCAGGTCAGGGTTACATTCCTGATCTTCGCTGATGGCTTCTGTGGGCCTCAAAGAAGGGATAAAAGAGGCTGTTGACGCCCAAGAAGCTGCAGGGCACGTCGACTGCTGAGGTGTCGGTGGTGGGGCTTGCCTGGAGTGTCCCTGTCGATGCCGCTCCTGTGGCAGGAGGAGGCGGTGAGCAGCCAAATGTCCACGATGATTTAGCACCGCCTGCATGTCGACGCCGGTGTATACTACAAGCATGCTCTGGGACATCAATGAAGAGAGTGATGCCCCGTCGATGGTCCTTTACCAGCTGTGGTAGGTCTGGTGGTACTCACAGCCTGGCCTGACCTGAAGGGGTCACAGGTTTGGGTAGCTGGAAGCATCGTCGCTGATGTGGTTGACGGTGCAGCAGCAGTCACACTGGGTTGCTTGGGTGACTGAAAACGTATAGGGGAGGACTTCTCCTTACTCCTTTGTCTCTCCCAGTGTTTGTGATGCCTGGTACTTTCATTCGGGAACTTCAATTATTTGAAGCTCGAGGAGTGGGCCAGTGATGCGGTGGAGCCCTTCTCCTGGAGCTCATTCTTCATCCTGGCTACCTGCTGTTTTAAAAGGTGGGTTTCTAGAGCATTCTTTCTGCATCGCCAGGTAGCAGTATTAAATGTAAGGCAGAGTTTGCAGGCCTTAATGTTATGGATCATGCCGAGGCAGCACAAAAAGACATCATGTGGGTCGCCTGAATAAATCTTTTCACTGCACTTGCAGTATCTAAAGAGCTTAGCGGGGTCTTTAGATGACATACAGGTTGGTGACGATCACTTTTAAAAAGTGACAGCAAACTAGGGAGAAAAAATTTCTAAGACTAAGTTGCAGTCGACTGAAGGGCAGCATCTCCATGGAGGGTCCAGCGAGTATGGTCGATGGCAGAAAAAGAGCTGAGGAGGGAATGGGCCGCCCACGTTTATATGGGAAGTGTCAACATAGGATATCGACATGAGTGGCCCCTAGCGGATTGCTTGCAAAAACGTTTCTGTGTGGTCCTAGTGCCTGGTAGCTATAGTTCCATAGGTGTGGCCTGATAAAAGAGATAGCCTTGAAGAAGATCTTCACCAATTCTACCCTGGTCCAGGATGGTATATCGGTGGCCCTAACCAGGAAGTGCAAGGGGGTGGGGTCTTAAGCACACTTTCCAGGCACCGCAGCTGCAGGATTCAAAGCCTGCAATACGAACAGAAGTACTGAACAGATTAACCTACAGGGTGCAAATTCAGGCTTTGCAGATCAATTTCTATCCGCTACTTGACAAAACAATCCTTTCTTCTCAGATAACAGACAAATCAAGGTGAAAGTAAGAGAGGAATCCATGTGGAGCAGGGAGCTGTCTACTAGCTAGGACAGTTTGTAAAAGACTGAGAAAGTCTGGGAAGGGGAAGCTGCTAAGACTTCTCACAGACTGTTACAACATGTCCCAGCTAGCAAAAAAGGACAACCTATTCCATCTGACAACCCATAGGAGCTGACACACAAGAGCCTTCTATTACATTTACATACGAACATGCCAGCAGATAAAGGCCTTACGGTCTATCTAGTCTGCTTGAGTATGCAGTTACCACTGTGTTTACAGAGGGAACTGCCTCCCTCCGCTTTTCCCCTTGCCCCTCTCAAATACCCCCCCAACCTCTAACATTCCCCTTCACCATTTTCCATCCTCTCTTGAACTCGTCTGTCATTTTCAGGGATACCACCTCCTCTGGCAACTCATTTCACTTGACCACCACCCTCTCTGTCAAAAAGTGCCTCCTCATCTCCCTCCTAAACCTTCCCCCACCAGCTCCAGGCTGTGCCCCCTAGTGGTCTTGTTCCCACTAAGGCTGAATAGGCCCTCAGTGCTCACCCTGTTTATAGCTCTGAGGCATCTGAAGGTCTCAGTCATGTCCCTCTCCTCCCTTCTTTCCGCAAGAGAGCAGATGTTGAGCCCCTGAGCCTCTCCTTGTAGCTGTTGCCTGCCTGCCCTGGATCATTTATTTATTTAATTTTGGTAACCGAGTGAGCCCACTGAGACCATGAGTTAATTACACATACAGTGGTGATACATTTACAAGCAGTAATATAATATACAAGGACATTTCTACATACACATTTCTGTAAGTTTCCAGCTCACTTTATATTTGCTAACCGTGATTATTTACAGGCCAATAACTACAGTCATTTTTAGATAGTTGTTAAACCTCATTAGATAGTTGTGGAACAAATAAAACATAACACACGTTGTCTACTTCAAGTGCTGTGCAGTGAAATGGAGGTTTGGGATGTCAGCGATAGCAGGTACACTAGTTGAGCTCCAGAAGGTGTACCTTGAATCCCTTTTTAAATCCCTCAAGGGAGGAGCAGTTCTGTAGGCCTTTTTCAGGGAGTGCAATCCAGAGCGGTGGGATGCTAGCTGGATATGACCTTTACCCTAGGGACAATCTGACTTTGGGCACCTTGAGGTTGTGGTTGGAGGATCTGAGAGACCTTCTAATCGGTTTGTCGGACAGTAATCTGGCTTTGCTAGGAGGGGCATTTCCCTGCCATAGCTTGAAGGCTAGACATAGTGCCGAGTACTGTAATCTCCCTTCTAGGGATGGCCATGAGAGGGCATGTAGTGTCTGTCAGTGATGCGCACGGGGTGGAGCTCCTGAGAAGAATCTGCCAACTGATACAGGGTTCTGAGCTTTTGTAATTCTGCCCCTCTGTCAGTCAGTAGGCCCGGAGTGCCATAGAATAGGGTAGGTAGTATGGTGCCTGTAACCACCTTTAGCCGGGATTCACGTGCGAAGAAGGGGCTTAGGCGGTAAAGTAGGTCCAATTTCTGGTTCAGTGTCTTGGTTAGTTGGTGGATGTGTGCTTTGAGAGTGCAGTTTTGATCTAGAGTTGTACCTAGATATTTGATGGATTTGACCACCTCAATTGTCGTTCCATCGTAGAGAGTAGGTGCCAGAGTAGATGATCTGTCCGAGCCTATGCTTGCCTTGCCAAACAACACTGCCTTTCTTTTTTTTGCCATTCAGCACAAGGTTGTTTCTTACCAGCCACCGCTCGAGGAGTTGTAGGCCAGTTGTCAGTTCAGTATTAAGGGTCGCTATATTTTTGGAGGACCTGTAAAGCACTGTGTTATCAGCATACAGGGGTATGTTTGCATCTCCGCAATTATTTAGCATCCTGTTAATACATACTGTGACAGTTTTGTGGACCCTCCCCCCCCCCATCACCACTAGACACTCCTCTTACCCTGGACCCTATTTCTTAAAAAAATCTACTGCAGTAGTACTTGTCTTCTCTATAGGTCTCCCTTGACCTTTTTCACCTTTCTAACACAATGGGGTGGCCTCCTATTGTGGTATTCTTCTCTTTTTTAACCTGCTAATGTTCTACTTTTTGTCTAGGTGGTGATACTGTAGAGGCTGACTTAGTTGCTTGTTTTGGCTAAATAAATATTGAGAAGTAATCAAATTAAGCTATGTCCCTTTCAGTTTTAAAAAGGGAAGCTTGGAAAATAATTCATACTGTTTAAGTAAAATGCAGTAAAGCAAAGCCTGGTTGGAAAATAGAAAAGGGGTGGTTGCTTTGCACCACTTGATAAATGCAGTCACATTCCCAAACAGACCCTCTTAATTATATGTGCACACTTCTCATCAGTACTTTTCCCTTGCCCTATACCTCCCATATCTGTACTGCTAACATGGTGCTGTTCACTTGTTTAGGGCTTAAATTGTATTGCATACAGACTGACACTTTTGGAGGCTTTTGGGGCTTAAAACTAAAGAAAATACTTCTTAGAAACCAGCCTTGTTCTGTGGTTGGTAATGCATTTAAAGGTTCTGATAAAGAACTGTTTCATGACATTCTTAGGGCATGTTTTGTTTTCAAGTTAATTTAAGCGAGAAATAAAGGAGGTACCTGTATGCTCTTGATGCCTGCTCAGATGTGCCCTTGATGCCTGCTCAGATGAAAATTAGTTTCCTTAAGGGCTGCAGGCCCCCCTAGTGGACTCTATTTATTATACATTTAAGGTGATGTCATGATTTGGAGGAGGAGACAAGGGTCATTATAGGACCCTTGCTTATTCATCTCTATTTATTTCTCCTATGAATAATGCTGTTTTATAGTTTGTAAAGATTATTGCAGTACTCTTCAAGTGTGATAGATCTAGCAGAGTCTGAAGCCCCATTTCTTGTATTAGTATAGGGTTACTTATTTATTTAGATTTTGTTTACCAGGTAAGCCATCTGAGACCAAAGATCCCTTTTTCAGGGGCGACCCGGGGTTGAGAAAACGAACCACATTACATTAGGATACAGTAAGACAGCTTCAAAATATATACACGATTTATTCTCTGTATTAGATTAAGGGGGCGGACACATGATTGATGATGTCACGGTTTTCAGTATATAAAAAGACTTGGACTCAGTATGTGGTCAGATAGGTTGTGGAGGACAGATGATGGTGGTCATGCTGAGAGGGAGCTAGTACCACTCTGTGACATTTGTTTTTTTTTTTTCAGAGAAGAGTATCTGAAGCTATTTCTTTTGGAATTAAGTTTATTTTCTTGTTTTCCTGACGTTTCCTTTATTTTGTTTACTCTAATAAAAGTCACACTACATGAATTGGTGTAGTTTCAAGAGAAGACCTGTGTCAAGAGTTGTCACTACCCACACCCGCTCACACATACTGAGAATAATAGTGGTCCCAGGACAGACCCCTGAGGGACCCCATCGAGAATCAGGTGTGTGTCAGATTTGGGTTCCCTGCCATTTTACAAGCTGTGTCCTACCCTGTAGGTGGTCAGAAAACCATTGTACTGACAGACTATCTAGGCCTATTGTGTCAAGATTTTTGATGAGTAGCTTATGGTCCACCAGGTCAAAGGCCTTGGTAGGGTCGATAAAGATCGCACTGGTTAAGAGGTCTTCCTGTCTGAAGATTTTGAATCCCAGCTTCCTGACCAGTCCCTTATAGTGTCAAAGGCCTTGATGAAGTCCACATATAGGACATCAACTGCTTGGCCCTTGTCCACTGTCCTGGAGACCCAGTCAAAGAAGCCAATTAGGTTAGTCTGGCAGGATATTCCCAACACAAACACATGCTGCTTTTTGTCCTGGAGTCCAATATCCTCTAGAAAGCTCGCCAGTCTCTCTTTCAGGATGGTCTCCATCAGCTTGCTCACTATTCAGGTCAGGCTAACTGTCCTGTAGTTCTCTGGTTCATCCCTCAGCCAACTTTTATTAAGAGGCATCACATGTGCAGTTCTCCAGTACTGGGGCACGGTTCTCCACTTCAGAGAGGTGTTAAAACAGGCCTGCCAAGGGGCCCTCCAGAACCTCTGCTAGTTCCCTTAAGACCCTTGGGTGCTCAGCATCCAGCCCTGGGGATTTATCCACCCTCAGGCCCTTAAGTACACTGTTGGCCTGTATTACGCTGCCCGAGACCCCCCCCCAGCCCCCTCACTCCCCTGGGGCACTGGCCCGTCCTTCTCGCTGGTGAAGATTGAGCAGAAGTACCTGTTGAGTACCTCTGCTTTCTCCTCACTACCCTTAGCCCAACCTCCCTTTTTTAATCCGACAATCTCATCCTTTATGTTCTTTTTCTCTCTTATATACCAGAAAAAAAGCCTTCTCAGCTGTTTTTACCTCCTGTGCTAGCTGTACTTCCCTAGCAGCCATAGCCACCCTAACCGCTCTGCTAGCCTCCCTTGCTTTAGCAAAATAATCCACCCTATCCCTCTCCTTCTGAGTAAGTTTGTACTTCCAGAAGTGAACCCTCTTGTCCCCTATCACTTTTGCCACCTCCTTGCCAAACAAGGTAGGCTTTTTGGCCTTAGACTTCTTACTTTTTATTCTGGCACGCTCCTAGTAGCCTCCATCAGCCCTTTCCTTATTTTGGCTCATTTCTGTTCCACTTCCATCCATATCCTGATCCCAGCAAGGTGTCTTACTAGAATTTCTCCCATCTTACCAAGGTCAACCCTCCTAAAGTCCAAAACCCTTGTCTTGGTCCTGGCCATCACTCTGCCCATGTGGAACAACACCGTGTGGTGATCACTACCTACAAGGGACGCTTCCACTTTCACGTCCTGAACATGTGCACAGTTGGACAGGAACAGGTCCAGTATGGCTCTCTCCATAGTGGGCTCCATGACACCTGAAGGCACAGCAAAACACACTGCGATCACTCTGTGACAGCTGTTGAGAGGGCTTTTGGGGGCTTGGCCTTCATTTACAAAGTCCATACTGGAAATGTTTCCTGTGCTTCAGGTACCACTTTTGTTGTACTATCATGTGGGTTGTTTCTCTGTTTAATGGGAGAGCACTGATGTTGCACACTTTAGCCTGTCCATCTGCTTTTTGCTCACAATAGTGGACCCAAGCCTTACAGGTTATTTTCCCATATGGTGAATATGGCACCTAGTCTGAGAGTGGCCATCAGTATGGTGTGGGCAAAATATGTCCCGTTATGAGATGAGCTTGAAAAGTGCAGAAATGAGCTGACTGAAAAGGCACTTACAAAGCACTGTTATTTAAAGTGATACGGACACAAACAGGGAATGCTTAGTGCGAAAAGGTAGTGCTCAAAACTGGCTACAGAAAATAGGTTACTCATCTGTAACCATAGTTCTAGGAGTGGTATATAGGTCACATCTATCTGAAGGCAGTTCTTCCCTAACAGCTGATTCACTGGAATGTCTTTAGGTAAAGTTCCTCCTACCACCTCGGCTCCTACCCATGATGTCAGATCCTGCATACTGAAAGCAGGGATCCATGTGCCATTTGCCAGGAGAAGCCAGGTTGGAGACATGGATGTGAGCTATACACCACTCCTAGAAAATGCGGTTACGTAAGAACTTACCGTAACAGTAGATCTTCAAGGGATGTCTCTTGCAGTAGGTAATTACTTCTGGGAGGTTCCAGCAGAGGGCGTTGTCACACGGCAGCTCTTCTAGCAGTTTTCACCAGGGGCCGCCCATCAATGACATCATCTTCCTGCTTCCTATATAAGTGTGGGCGATCCCTGGTATCCTCAGTTCCACTGCCGGATTCAGCCTGCATAGCGAGGACTGAGGGAAACCGAGGTACCAAAGAATCCCAACCTTAAGTCCTTGGATCAGAATTTGCTCCATTAGAGAAGGTGAAGGATGGAGGGTGGGATCGGACCTACTACAAGAGACATTCCTTGAAGATCTATTGTTACAGTAAGTTCTTACGTAACCGTACTATCTTCTACGGAATGGTCTCTTGCAGTAGGTAATTACTTCTGGGAGAATTCCCGAGAACTTATGTCCATATGGGAGGACAATTATGATAGGACACCTTGCAGGACTGCACGGCCAAAGGCCCTCCTACAGCACGAGGCAAGGTCCAGATTGTAGTGCCTTGTAAAAGTATGGATCGTAGAATTGGTAACTGCACTGCAGATATCTGGAATGGAGGCTCCTGTAAAGCAAGCCGCAGTAGTGGCCATGGTTCTATTAGAGCGATCCTGGACAGATCCAGGGACAGTCTCTTTGCACTTTTCGTAAGGTAATACAATTCGTCAACCATGAAGAAAGGGTTCGATTGGAGTATTCAGGACTGTAGATCGGAAGCTCCAAGGACGGAATTAAAGTAAGTTCGGAAAGTACTTTAGGAAGGAAGGAAGGAAGGGCTGGTACAAAAGACCACCCCGTCCTGGAGGAAAATCAAGTAAGGTTCCCTACACAGGAGGGCCTGAAGCTCACAAATACTGCGAGCTGAAGTGAGAGCCACAAGGAAAGTACAGTTACGTAAGAACTTACCGTAACAGTAGATTTTTGAGAAGAGCTCTTGCAGCAGGTAATACCATTAGGACTGAAGTCAGCAGGCGTCAGGAGCCCACGGAAAACTTTTAGCTAACAGTCTGAGGCAGTGGACCGCCCCAGACATTGGCTACACCCGACGCCAGACGTGGTATAATGGGGCGGTCCCCTGACGCCATTTCAGTTCTCCCACCGGAGAACCGGCTAGAAACAAAACTGGAGAACTGAGCAGGACGTCCTCACCATGTTCTGGTGATGTAATAACCAAAATATTATCCTGGGGGATGGAGGGTGGGAAAGCCACCTGCTGCAAGAGCTCCTCTCGAAGATCTACTGTTACGGTAAGTTCTTAGGTAACTGTACTATCTGTCTTCGAGGGTGGAGCTCTCGCAGCAGTAATATCACTAGAACTGAGTCCCAAGCAGTACCCAAGGATAGGCCCAGGTCTGAGGGTGGCAGGGGAGATGCTGAAAAGCTGAAAATGTTAGAAAAGCATCTAAGAGGGTAGGCCTTGCAGGACTGCTAGTCCAAAACCTGCTCTCCTTCTGGATGCAATGTCCAGGTTATACTGTGCAATGAAAGTGTGGCCTGAATTTCAAGTAGCTGCAGCCCAAATATCTGCCAAGGAGAAATTTTTTAATGCTGTGAAGGAGGAGGCCACTACTCATGTAGAGTGGCCCCTGACTGTTCCCGGAAGTGGTTTGTTATGATGCTGGTAGCAATAATGCACTGCACCAGCCAAAGGGCTAGTGACTCTTTGGAAACAGGAGCCCCTAACATTATCTTGGTGAATGAGACAAACAATTGGTCCGACTGTCTGGAGGAGCGAGTCCTGTGGAGGTAATACCTCAAAATCCTGTGAACATCCATGGTGTGCAACAATGCTTCACCTTGGTTAACAAATTCCGGATAATAAACTGTAAGACTGATGTCTTGGTTAACAGTCAGCACAGACACCACCTTTGGCATGAACTTAGGGTTCATGCACAGGGTCACCCTGTCCCTGTGGAAAACTATGTAAGGTTCCTTACACATCGGGGCCTGGAGCTCGGAAACCCTTCGTGCGGAGGTAATGGCTACCAAAAGGAGGGTTTTCCATGAGAGGAAGCACAGCTTGCAGGAGGCTGCTGGCTTGAAGGGAGGAAGGGCGAGTTTCTCCAGGACGAAAAGTAAGTCCCATGGAAGAATGATGTCTCTTCTGGGAGGTCTGATATGTAAGACCCCTGGCAGAAATGTCTTACAGACGTTGAGCTGTGCCACTGTTTTATCTCCGATAGGATCATGATATACAGAAACCGCACGCATGTGTACCTTAATGGATGAATAGCTCAGTCCTAAATCCAGAAGGTGACAGGAGATATTCCAGCACGTGCCTAGCTGGGCAACCCAGGGGATTTAGGGCACGGGCTGTAGCCCACAGACAGAAGCGTTTCCAATTCAGAGCGTAGGTGGCCCTGGTGGAAGGCTTCCTTGTTGCAACCAAGATCTCAGCCACCCTACTCAACACTCCTAGTCTCTCTTCTGCTAAGACTGCATGAGCCACGCGTGCAGGTGAAGAGAGTGAAGAGCAGGATGGACGAGTGTCCCCTCCTCTTGTGAGAGCAAGTTGGTGGAGAGTGGTAAATGAACTGGAGGCTCCAGTAACAGTTGCTGGAACAACAGATACCAGATCTGACAGGGCCAAAGAGGAGCCACCAGAATCATTCTGGCTCCCTCTGACTGCAAATTGAGCAGTACTCTCTGAATGAGGGGAAAAGGAGGGAAGGTGTACAGGAACTTCCCTGTCCAAGAGAGGGACAATGCGTCTCGCCAAAAAACACCAGGCCCTGGAACGAGCGAGCAAAGAGGTCCAACTATGGATGGCTTCAGTGACCAAACAGGTCGTCTGCGACATCTTGGAGCAGTTCCCACTCGTGATTCAGAGAGACAGAGCGGCTGAGACTGTCGGCGAGAACATTCTGAACTCCAGGCAGATGAACTGCAATGAGATCCAGCCAATGTTCTATTGCCCAATCCCACACTCTCATAGTCTCCCTGCAAAGGGGGTATGAATGAGTCCCCCCCTGTTTGTTGATGTAGAAGACCACTGGTGTGTTGTCTGTCTGCACCAGAAGAGGACCCAGCGACAGCTGGTCTCTGAATGTGATAAGTGCATTCAGTATGGCACTCATTTCCAGAACATTTATATGTAGAGAGCTCTCTATGGCAGACCAAGACCCCGGGTCCTGTGATCCCCTAAATGAGCCCCCCAACTGGACAGAGAGGCATCTGTGGTTAAAGTCTGGAGAGGAGTGAGTCTCCGTAATGGAACTCCTCCTGCTAGATTGTCGTGACAGACCCACCATTCAAGGGAACGATGTACTGCTCAATACATCTGGATTCGGAGATCCAGACCATCCACCAACTGGTACCACTGGACCCTGAGATACCATTGGAGGGTCCTCGTTTGTAATCTGGCTAAGGGTACTGTGGCTATGGCAGCCATTGTATGGCCTAGAAGCTGTAGAACTGCCCGGGCAGGGGAAGAGGGGGCCTTCTGGAGCCTGCTGGCCAAATCCAGAAGGTGGTCTGCCCTGTCTGGAGGCAGAAAGGCGCTTCCCTGTTCGGTGTCCAGAATAGCCCTTATGTGTCAGCCAAGGGTGTGATTTTGGCCAGTTTACTGTGATACCCAGGGAGGAAAATAGAGCCTGTCTCTCTCGTAAGATGATTAGATGCTCCTCCTCCGACCGAGCGGAGAGGAGCCAATCGTCCAGGTAAGGGTAGATGAAGAGGCCTCCACCGCTACCACTGTTAGACACTTGCTGAAAACCCTGGGGGCAGAAGAAAGGCCAGAAAGAAGTACCTGGAAATAGTGCTCGTCCTGGAAGCTGAAGCACAGAAACTTTCTGTGAGACTTCAGGACCTTGATATGCATGTAGGCATCCTGCAAATCTACTCTTGCTGGAATAAGGGGAAGAGACCTGCCAGAATGACCATCCGAAACCTCTGGTATTTTAAGAGAGACTGAGCTGGCTCAGATCCAGAACTGGACAAAGGTCTCCCATTTTCTTCGGGGACCAGGAAGAAACGGAGTTGTAACCCTTTCCCTTCTGGGCCTGTGGAACCTTTTGGAAGGCTCTTTTTTCTAGGAGCTGTTGAATCTCCACTTCTAGAAGAAGACTGTGTTCCGGTGGACAACAGGCCGGGGGGAGAGGTTTGTCCGGCGGGATAGAGATGAACTCTATTATGTACCCTTTTCGAATGGTATCCAGTACCCATTGGTCCGCAGTGATGCTGGACCATTCGAGTGGGTAAAGCACAAACTGTCCTACCTTCTTGCTCTGCCTGTCCCTGAAGGGAGGAAGGGGGCAGAGGGAGTCAGGCTGAGGGGGTGGAGGGGCCCTGGGAGTTTTGGGCTGCATGGGGCCCTGGGAACCTTGAGGGGCAGGGTGACCCCGCCTCTTGAACCCCTTACCATGGGACCGTTTACTCCCCTGTCCTTGCCCTTTACGAAAAGGGCGCCGGCAGGGTTCCTGAGGCTGGGATTTATACATGCGGTGCACGTCGGCCACTGCTTTTCCTGACTCCTGAAGTTGCTTAATCATTTGTTCAACTTCTGGGCTGAACAGAACGGGACCCTGAAAAGGGGAATCCAGAATGGACTCTTGTAGGTCTGGCTGGAAGCCAGTGAGCCTAATCCAAGACTGCCATCTCATACAGACCCCTGAGGCAGCTGCTCTGGAGGCCATATCCACGGCGTCGCAAGAACACCCGGGCGCGTGTTTGTCTACATCTAAACCCGACTGGGCACATGCTAGAATTTCATGTTTCGAGTCGGAGTCTGGCATAGCTTCAACGAGGTCCACTGTCTTCCTCCACAGTGACTGCTGGTAGGCAGTCATGTGGGCCATGAAGTTCAAAAGACCTGATGGCCCCAGTGGCTGAGGAGAAAACTTTTCAGCCCCATCTGTCTAACTTTTTAGAGACGGGATCTGGAGGTTGGGAACTCAAATGCTTTGGCTGAGTCCCTCTGCCGTGGGCAGCCATCAGGACCAACGAATTGGCCTTTGGTTGGTTGGCTAGAAAAGGTTCAGACTCTGGAGGCTTATAAAGTCTGTCCGCCTTCCTAGGGACTGTCAGAATGGAGGACAGCGTACGCTAGGTGAGGCATGTTACATCCTGAAATGGTTCCACGAACAGTGGAATCACCAAAGGTTTGGGTTCCTTCTCTCCGATGAACCTGGCCATTCGCTTGCGCTCTGGGTCCAGATCCTCTGTGTCCCACTCGTATATAGCCTGGATGTGCCTCATACTGTTCAAAAATGAGGGGTTATCCGGTGGGGGGCTTGGGAATCTTTAAGTCCGGGAGGAGAATAGAAGAAAAATTACTCACCTTAGTAATGTTGTTTCTTCTAATGGAGTCTTGCTACATTATGACATATGCAGTGAGTCCCAACCTTCGAACTGCTCCGGAGGTGAAACAGTTAACTTTCCATGCCAGGCATGGAACGCTGAGCTCAAGCTCAGTTGAAACTCTGTCTGTTGTTCTTCAAACTCAAACCGTCAGATCTTTACGAGCTAAACTCACTGAGGTCCTGTGTGGAAGCTGTAAACCTACACTAGCCAACTGGCTTCTAAACATAAGAACACATTTTTTGGTCCCAAAACAAAGACTCAAGTCAGGAGACCCCAAAAAATGAAAACCACAACACCAAGCACCCCAAGAAAGGAGGGGTGGAAACAACAAGGTGGGCACCTACTGAGTGCCAACACTGCACTGCCCACCCACATCCCAAAAACAGAGGTTCTGAGAGGGGCAGGCAGAAGGTCATATATAGCAAGACTCCATTAGAAGAAACAACATTACTAAGGTGAGTAATTTTTCTTCAAACAACATGAAGTCTTGCTATATTATGACATATGCTAAACTACAAAACAGTACCTCCATGGAGGAGGACAGAACCTACTTAGGAAATAGGCTCTGAAGCACAGCTGTGCCAAACCCGAGCATCACTCCTAGCCTGGATGTCCAGGGAGTAATGCTTGGTAAAAGTGTGAACTGTTTTCCAGGTAGCTGCTTGACATATCCCAGGGAAGCAGCTGTACCTCTGGTAGAGTGAGCCCTCAGGCCTGAGGGGGGAACCTTACCCAGTTTTTCATAGCAAAATTGGATACAAGAGACAATCCACCTGGCAATGGATCTTTTAGTGGCAGGTTTCCCTTTACTAACCTCACCATAAGTGAGAAGCAGTTGGAGGAGTCAAACCCTGTGACCCCGCAAGCTCTATATAGTAACTAAGGGCTCTCTTCACATCTAAGCCAGCCTCCTCGCCAGAGGAGGAATGGTCAGTGAAGTACACTGGAAGAGATATGGATTGATTAAGGTGGAAATCTGAAACCACCTTAGGCAAAAACTTCCTTTTAGTCCTGAGGACCACCTTATCTCTATGAAAGGAGATAAAATCAGGCTCCACTGACAAAGCTTGCAATTCACTTATCGTCTGGCAGAAGTGATGGCTACCAGAAACACAGTCTTCCAAGTCAAGTACTTAAGTTCTGCTGAAGGACAAGGCTCAAAGGGGTTGCATAAGCTGAGCAATGCAAACATTAAGATCTCAGGCAGGGCAGGGGCCTGAATGGAGGGGTTGTATGAAGCAATCCCTTAAAAAACTTGGAGAATACAGGATGAGCTGAAAGAGAAGAGGGCTTACCTGCTGAAATAAAGCAGACACAGCTGCCAAATGTACTTTCAGGGTAGCTGGTCTCAGCCCAAGGTATTTAAGTGGACCATATAATCCAGGACTGTGGTAAGTCAGCAGATTCTGGGGAAATATGCTTTTCAGAACACCATATGGAAAACCTTTTCCATTTGGAATTATAAGTAGCCCTGGTGGAAGGTTTCCTAGAAGCCTTCAGGATATCCATTACATCTTGGGAGAGGTGTAGATCAGCAAACCCTAACTCTTCAAGAGCCAAGCCTTGAGATTGAGAGATTTGAGGTTCAGGTGCCAAACCCTCCCCTGAGCACAGGTTAACAGGTTGTGCTTCCTGGGGAGACATAGGGGAAGATGGACTGCTAAGGACAGCACGAGTGGATACCAGGGCTGTCTGGCCCAATCTGGAGCAATCAGGATCACTTTGCAGAGTTGAGACCTGATTTTAACTAGCACTTTGAACAGGAGAGGGAAGGGAGGAAAAGCATATAGAAACTTCCCTTCCCAACTGAGGACTAAGGCATCTAGAGGGACTGAGCCCAACACTGGGGGCCTGCAGCAAAAGAGAGGAAGTTGGTGATTGTCTGGGGCTGCAAAAAGATCTATCTGCGGGGTGCCCCATCTGGCAAAGATCACCTCCAGAACCAGGGGGTCCAGTGACCATTCGTGATGGCCCTCTGAAATCCTGCTGAGAGCATCTGCCAGGACATTGTCCTTGCCTGGGAGGTGAACTGCTGTAAGGAAGGTATTCAGGGAGTAAGCCAGAGACCACAACTTCATTGCTTCGGTGCACAAAGCCGTAGACCGAGTGCCCCCTTGCTGGTTGATGTACCACATTGTGGTGGTGTTGTCTGTTCCGACCTGTACAACTTTGTTCTGAACAGATTTGGAAAAAGCTTGAAGTGCTAGAAAAACTGCTCTGAGTTCCAACAGATTGATGTAGAGCAGAGATTCCTGAGGGGACCACAACCCTTGGTAGTGAGGTCGCCATGTGGGCTCCCACCCCAAGAGGGATGCATCTGTAGTAAGGATTAAGGAGTGAGACTGAGTGACAAAGGGAACCCCTTGTCTCAGGTTGCTCTGATCCTGCCACCACTGTAGGGCCTGGATCAGGGTTCGAGTAACTGGGATCAGTTTGGTTAGAGGGTCTTTCCTTTGAGACCAAAAGGCTCTCAAATGGAACTGGATGTCCCTTATCTGAAATCTTGCTCCCTGCACTGGTGCTGTAGAAGCAGCCATGTGCCCTAGGATCTGTAGAAAATGTCTTGCTGGTCGAGAGACCTGCAGGGTGAAAGAGGAGGCCAGAGAGACCAGGGTCCTTGCCCTGTCTAAAGGAAGGAAGGCTCTGACTTTCTCTGTGTTCAGCTCTGCGCCTATGAAGGTGAGGAGCTGTACAGGCTCTAGAACTGACTTTGACAGATTCAGAAGGAAACCTAGAGAGGTGAGCAGTTGCTGAGTTATCTGCAGGTGTAACCTGACCTGGTCTGGGGACTGGCCTACTATGAGCCAATCATCCAGATAAGGGAAGAGGGCAATTTTTTGCCTTCTTAAGGAAGCAACTGCTACTGCCAGGCATTTTGTGAATACCCTTGGAGCAGAGGTGAGGCCAAAGGGCATTGCTCTGAACTGGTAATGGCCTGAGGGCAGCTCGAACCTGAGGTACTTTCGATGGGAGCTTCTGATGAGAATATGGAAGTAAGCATCCTTGAGGTCCAGGGACGCTAGCCAGTCCCCTGGCCTTAGAGAGGGTAGAATAATTCCCAGTCTCACCATTTTGAATTTTGGTTTTAAAAGGTGCTTGTTTAGGTATCTGAGATCCAGGATGGGCCGCCATTCTCCTGTCTTTTTTGGGGTAAGGAAGTACCTGGAGTACAATCCTTTGCCCTGGTGTAGGGGTGGAACCCTTTCCACAACTCTGAGAGCCAGGAGGGAAGAGACCTCTGCCTCTAGGACAGGTGCCTCTGGTGGATTTGCAGGTGGAAAGGATCTGGTTCTCATCTTTGGAAACTTTTTGAAGCTGAGAACCAGCCCCTGGCTTACTACTTCCAGGACCCACTTGTCTGATGTCAGAGACTGCCAGTCCTGGACAAAGTAAGCCAGCCTGCCCCTACAGGTAGCTGAGAATCGGCCCTGGCAACCCCATCAGGGTGCCTGCTTGGCAGGGGCTTTGGGCTGAGGGGTGGAAGCAGGCCTGCTTGCACCCCGTCTGCCTCTCCCTCTAAAGAAACCCCTCTGAGCAAAAGCAGAAGAGGAGGCCTGGGCTTGGTAAAAAGGCCTATGAAAAGGCCTGCCCCTGCCCCTGGGAAGCTGCCTTTGAGGAGTGGCCTACCTTTCCTTGGCCTGTGCACTCCTATAGGTGGTCCTATACTCATCCATTTTCTTCATGTAATTCTCTGTCTGCTCCCCAAACAGAGAATTACCCACAACAGGAAAATCCATGGCCTTAGTCTGGGTATCCTGTGACAGGCTAGTACATCTGAGCCAAACCATCCTCCGAAGAGCCACAGATGTAGCTATGACTCTTGATGACACATCATTTGAGTCCACTGCAGCATGGAATTGCACCTTGGATGCCTCAATACCATCAGCAGCCACCTGCTCCAGCTCCCTGGCAAGCTGGACAGGGACCTATTTTGCAAGAGCCATAACAGTATCCCATCTGGATTTCTGGTATCTAGCAACATAAGCCATATAATTTGCCTTTCTGAGTCCCAAGGATGCTGCCATGTACTGTTTCTTTGCCATGGCATCAACCTTCCTGGAGTCCTTGTCCGGGGGGGTGTGAGGCCAAGGGGATATTTGCCTTGTCACAGGCTGCAGCCTGCACTACCCCAACATGGCTGCATTGTTGTGTAAGGAACTCCGTATCAGAGCCTGACAATGTGCCTCTTGTCCATTCTCTTATCCACAGGAGGTATAGTGTGAGGAGTTTTTAGAATTTTAAAAGTCTGTTTCCCAAAAGATTTATGCAAGGGAATAGACAGTCTCCTAGACTCTGGGATATCCATCACTTCCACATAGTCAGGCTCCTCTTGATCATCCACAGCTTCCTCCATAGGGAGCTGGAGGGTTTCAGCAACTTTTTCATAGAAAATAAAATGAGAAGGGGGACTCAGAAAGCCTAGGAGGGGACACTCCTGAAGGTCTGTCTGGGGAGATGTCCGGGTCGATGGGCACATCCAGACTTTCAAATCCACATTCACTCTCCTCATACTCCTCTTCCCCCTCCTCCGGTTCATAATATTCCTCTAAATCGTAGTCTTGAACCGAAGGAACCGGCCGAACTGGGCGATTACCTGATGGAACCGGAGAAAGTGACTGGACAATCTGAATCGCTTTGGCTATCTCTTCAGCGGTTGGAGAGGAAAGTTTTGGCTCCACACCAGCTGATTTTCTAGTCCTTTTTGCTGGAACTGACCCGTCAGAGTCGGCTTTCCTTTTGCCCGAGGAAGTCTTGCCCTGGTCAGAGGGCACTCCCTCTGGTTCGGTTGGAACCGAACCGGGCTGGCCATCCGGGTCAGCGGACTTCTTGGCCTCCCTTTCCCTGAGCCTACCAACTCTCTTTTCCAGGGTAGCTGCAGGAAAATTTTTACAAATCTGGCAGTCTGCATTGAGGTGGTCAAACCCCAGACAATAAACACAGGTGGTGTGGGGGTCAGCCTTGGCAAAGGCTTCCCCACACACACTGCAGTGTTGAAACCCAGTGGGCCCGTTTTTTCTTTTGGGTTTCTCAGACATAGTGCCAGTCCTAACCAAACTTGCCCGTTTATGGCAATCCGCCAAGCAAGACCCTCTTATCGGTTCCAAACCGTGTCACGGGTCGTGGAAAAAACCGTAAGAAATACAATTTTTTTTAGAACCGATAAGAACTGGTAACCACACTCTAAATGATAGAATAAAATATTTTAAACAACCTGATCGGTTCAAAAGCGAACTGATAACAGTTTACAAGTTCCACACAGAAGAGAAATAATGTAAACCTATCTAGTACTCATAAATACCACAGACAGAGGTTGAACCGACTGGTTGCGGTTTAAATTCGGTCAAAAAACCGAGAAAATAATACTTTAACCGACAAAATGAACCGAGCAGAAGGAGAAATCTCCGGAGCGCCTGTTCAGTGAGGCGGAGTAAAGAATCTGACGGTTTGAGTTTGAAGAACAACAGACAGACTTTCAACCGATCTCGAGCTCAGCGTTCCATGCCTGGCATGGAAAGTTAACTCTTTCACCTCCGGAGCAGTTCGAAGGTTGGGACTCACTGCACATGTCATAATATAGCAAGACTTCATGTTGTTTGAGCTCCCAGTCTGAATAAGGCTCTGAATCCACATCGCCTTCATCCGAGGAGGACGTGACAGGAGGGGAAGAAGGAGATGGAGATGAGGGTCATTTCCTACTCTTCCCCTTAGGGTCCGGACATGGGTGCTCACCCTCACCCCCGAGGCCCTGGGGTAGGCGAGGGACCCATGGGTGGTGGAGGAGGGACAGTGTCTGGGGGTCTATACAGAAGATCCCCTTTAACTGTATTCCACCATGTAGTGAACAGACTTCCGATGGCTGCTACTGGGATGACTGCAGGGGCCGGCGCCAGGTCTAAGGGGCCAGGCGTCAGGTCTTTAGGTGCGGCCGTCTGGGGCTCTGGCTCAGCAGGCATCGGGTCCTGGATCCCCGCGTCAGTAGGCCGACGACCGGCAGCGCCTTTGTCTATAGGTCTGGCATCTGGTGTGGCTTGTCAGGCGTCTGGTCCCTCGGAGGAGGAGCGGACGGCTGGTCTTCATCTGGCGACCACCCCATGTCAGGCATCGGGGAGCGGGTCGATGGCTTAGGCAACCGGCTGAGCTTGCTGGTCTTGAGGAGGGCACACCTTGGCGGATGGGAGGCGTCAAGCCGGGCGCCTCCTGCTTCATCTGAGGGTTCTTCTGAGCTTGCATTTATCAGAAGAACTGGGCCTGCCCTGAGCCCTGGAAAGGCTTTTCTGGGTCGACCCTGAGGGTTTAGGGGTCGGTGAGCCAGGGAAGAGTGATGGTGTCCCAACGAGGCTGATTCCCTATGTTTGCCCTTAGAGGACGCGGGAGCGGACTTAGACGTGCGGGAAGGTTAGGATGACTGGGCCAGAACCGAACCGGACCTCTGGCCAGAGGACGAGGAAGACGAGGCCTGCTTGGCTGGCGACTTAGAGCGGGATTCAGACCTGGCCCGATCCTTATCCTTGTGGTGATGCTTCCCCACAGATTACCTATCTTTGGGTGGGGAATCCCTGGTGGGAAAGGATGAGCTGGCTCCGGACCCTCGCTGCAAGGCCGCAAGCTTTTTTTCTAGTAGGAAGGTCCTGAGTTTTGATCTTTTGATCGTTTTAGGTCATTTTTGAACACTCTTTATGATATACATTGTAATTGTTTTGGATGAAATTTGCACCTTATCTACACTATTTTGACTGATCATGTGTTATGTTTTGTATGAAATAATTGTGCATGTTTGTAAACCTGTAGTTTGTAAGTTATGTGATAGATTCAATTGGAAAAGAGATTTTTTTATCTCAATTTGATATCCAATAAAGTTGAAAGAATGTGTGGGCCCTCCTGGCGCACATCTTCTGGTTGAACTTTTGACAATGTGTGCAGGCGTTGGGCTGGTGTTCCGGGCCTAGGCAGAGGAGGCAGGCCATGTGGCTGTCTTTGGCAGGTATCTGCTTCCCGCACGCGCACTTTGTCTTTTGCCGCAGTGGGGAGGGCGACGACATAAATGAGGCATTGAAAAAAGTATTTTGAAGAATTCACACACTTCTGACGTTCAATGGCTGTCGACTGCTAAGGAAGGCATCCAAAGAGCCGAATCTCGCTGGTCGACGCGGAAAAGAAATGAGAAGGCACCAGGGACCGCCTTTATACCACGCCTGATGTCAGGCGCGATCGACGCCAGGGGCGGTCCCCTGCCCCAGACTGCAAGTTACAAGTTTTCCGTGGGGTCCTGCCACCTGCCGGCCTCAGTCCTAATGGTATTACCTATTGCAAGAGCCCCACCCTCGAAGACAGATTAGTATGTTCCATAAAAGAAACGGATGTCACAAGTGGCCGGTGGCTTCAGTGGCTTGAGAGTCAATTTTTCTATCATAAAATAGAGAGCCTACAAAGGAGTGGGTCCACCAATAGGAAGTGTAAATGTAACATTCCTTTCAAAAACATCTTAGCTAGATGATGTTGGTAAAGTAACGTGCCATGCAGAGGTTCATGAAAGGCTGAAATGGCAGCCGAGTGGTTTTACTGTGATGTAAGAATAACAAACTGGACTTAGATAGTGAGGCCTGGTAGTCCAGAACCTTCATCAGTGGACAAGAGTAATGGCCCCAAGAGCGAAAGGTAGACCATATGGAAAAGCGCTGCCTTAGAAGTGTATGTTGCTATGGGTGCTGGCTTACGGGAGGCCAGGAGAAGACAGGCAACAGGAGAGGACACTGGTAGTTCTTTAATGTGCAGTCAAGAGGTGGAAGACAGGAGCACCTCCTTGATCGGTGAGGTAGAATACTAATGCAGTGTTGTCTGACTGGATCAGCAATGGTCTAGAGTCAAAATAAGGCTGGAATGCTGGAAGGGCTAAGTGGAATGACCTCAGCGCAAGGTGACTGATGTGAGGCTGAGGGAGAGAAGTGGTCCATGTGGCCATGGCTGAAAAGAAACCAAGGGCGTTCACTCTTCTGCCAGGGAAGCAAACATGGTGAATGGCTGCGGGGAAGGGAGCGACTGAAAAAGGCACTCCTTGTTCATAAATTGGTTTCGGTTGACCATCACAGCAGAGCCAAAGGCACAGAGGGAGTGACTCTGAAGTGACTACTTTGTAAGTCTGTATGCGTGATGCCACAGACAAGGATGTGGCATGTGGGTGGCTGGCCGGTGAGTTCTGGCTGAGATTGTATCTAGGACGGCTCCAATGTATTGGAGACAGAGTCAGTCAATGTGGACTATGGCCAATGGACTGGGCCTGTTAGAGCTGTTACAACTATCTCTAGGTATATGGTGAACACACTCAGTGCCAAGGAAAGGCCAAACCGGAGTGATTGAAATTGATAGTATTAGCCTAGCAGGCAGAGATGAAGAAACCTGCAATGAGCAGGATGAATGCAGGTAGGCACCCTTCATATCTAGGGCACAAAGTTAATCTTACTGTTTCCGGCAGAGGCATGATGAGCATCATGCAAAACCGTTTGTACTGGATAGAAAGGTTCTGATGTCAGGGGTCCCGTATCTGACCATGGTCTCCAAGTCAGTTGGGTACCCGAAAGAAGTGGGAGTAGAATCCCATGTGAGGGGGTACTGGAGAAATGGCGTGTGTCACCAGTAGAGCCCTCAAACCCTCTGAAAGGATAGATATATGATCTAAGGGTTATAATAAATATGATGGGGAGGATGAGGGGGCCTGGAGATAAAGTCCAGAGTATGATCCCTCTGTATAATCTGGAGTACCCATTCAATGAAGTGTGTGTGCCGGGCCTATAAATGAAGGGCAAAACAAACACCCACAGCCTCCGAAGCTGGGTCAAGAAGGGTCAGGAAAAGAAAAACCCTAGTGAATCACTAGGCGTTGGACTGCCCAGCTCCCCCCGGTAGAGTGGGGGCAGGAGCCATGGGCGGCGGAGGTGTTGCCTCATGTGGGTTGAGTACGATCTCAAGAGCCGCCAGTATTGGTTATCTGACAGGAAGAGAACAGAGTACGGTAGGTTGTATGCGGAGTATGGTACATGCCATGAACCGTATGTAGAGTGTTGCCTGATGCCTGTAAATCATCCAGTAAAATTTGAGTACCTGGCCCAAAGAACTGGGACCCATTAAGAGGAGCCCTAGGTATGTTATAATGCACATCAGGCGTATGTCCCGAAAAGCGGAGCCCTGTATGGCGTCGCAAAGAAATGCCAATAGCTGACAGTCGGGCAGAGGAACAGCCGGCATCTGATCCCGACCTGGGTATGTGACAGGAATTAGCAGTACTAGTTTAATATAGTAGCTAATAATCACTCCCCATGCAGGTGAAGGTGGGAGGCGAGTGATAAGCTCAATGGCAGATGACCCAAGGGTATGGCGGTATTTTAATTATATGATCCATATAAAGTGGAATTCTGATTTTCATGGAACTGGAGTTTCCAGAAAACCAAGTCTTCGGGATTCTTCATGAGGTGGTAGGGAGCTCATGTGATAATGAGTGGCAGAACACAGTCTACTTCCAGGAAAGCTGGAAAGGAAGGGAGGAACCAGAGGAGCAAGATAAATATGACCCACCTTATGTGGAACAGCTGAGATAGCGGAAGGCTGATGGATGTTAAGGCAACCAGCATGGCCTGCTGGTAAGTTTGTAATTAGTGGAGAAACCACAAAAAATAGGCTTCTCTCGCAGATCAAGGTATTCTGCCATTTCCTTACTTTGTCATGATTTTGTGATGGAGAATCCCATGACTTTCTATATTTGTATCATCATTTCATAGATTGAAGGGTCATCAGGAGGGTGTACTGCGGAGTTCAGGGAGGCCCTCAGCCAAGGACGAGACTTCCAAAAATGGGAGACTGTGGAAGAAATTCCAGCTCCTAGAAATCGTCAAGGCCAAGATCACCGGTGAGGTTAAACTAGGAGCAATTGTTGATCTGAAGAATAGTCTTCCACATAAGGAGGAAATGACCAGGGTGGGAATGGATCCTGGTCATCATGAAAATTCTTAGACGGAAAAGGAGAAGATCGTGGATGGTCGCCGTGCCCCCTAGGATCGGAGGGCAGGGAGTGCCATAAGGCATGCAAGACATGCCGTACGACAGTGGAGATGTCCAGTGCCTTCCGAGAAGGGGGACATGTAGCCTGAGCAGGTCTTGCCCCTGGGTGGTGAAAACCAGGGTCCCAATCTCTGTCCGCCTGACCCCTGTGATTGTCCAACTAAGAGGGTGGAGGGGTAGAAAACATGGCATAAGCCACTGGGGTTTTTGTGAAGCCCCATTTACTAAAAATGAATATAAGGGTGCATTGTCGACTGAGGGACACCAGGAGCAGTGGCCATCGATGAGGCATGAAGCACAGAGGTTAAGGAGGATCTCTCCTGCTTTGTGACGCTGATGTATCCCAAATAGAGTTATTTATGTACTGCCTTTTTTATAGTGCTGGAAGCACAATTGACGAGGTAGTGCAGACATCCCGTAAATGAGTAGGCAGAATAATGAGACACCGTTGACGGGGGACAGCCACCGGTGAGCAAGAGGGATGCATCATTGATGGGTGTTACAGTCAATGATAATAGCGAGGCATCGTTGACAGAGGTGGCAGTTGATGAGAACACTGATGGAATGGTCATCAACGAAAATAGGTAGATGCACCATCAACGGTGGGAGCCGTCAATGAGGGTGAAAGTCTACATGCATCATTGGCGAAGGAAGTCGTCAATGACAGCAGAGATATATCGTCGATGGTGGTAGCCATCAATGAGATTATAGATGCATCGTCGATGGTGGTAGCTGGTGATGAGAACACAGACGCATCGTCGATGGAGGTCGCCGTTGATGAGAATAGAGATGCATCGTCGACGGTGGAAGCTGTCAATGAGAATACAGATGCATCATCGATGGTGGTAGCCGTCGAGAATATAGATGCATCGCCGACGGTGGTAGCCATCGTTGAGGAAGGTGACGGGTATAAGCTGTCAACAGAGATGCATCGTGGACGGTATGGAGGCCGTCGATAAGGAAGAAAGACATAGAGGGTGAGGAGGGGTACTCCTGTTCTGTGTGTCTGTCTGGAAATGTAGATCCGTAGAAGGGAAGCTCTGGGTGGAAGAGTTCCCGGGTGTTGTAGATTCTTCGATGTTTGTTTCTCGTCGATGACTGCTGTTTTCAGAAGTTGTTCTAGCTGCTGTGCGAGCTGAAGATGGCTGAAAATTGAACTGAGGATACCACGGACTGCCCACACTTATATAGGAAGCAGGAAGATGATGTCATCGATGGGCAGCCCCTGGTGAAAACTGCTAGAAGCGCTGCCGTCTGACAGCGCCGTCTGCTGGAACCTCCCGAGACCATTCTGTAGAAGATCTACGGTTACAGGCGAGTAACCTATTTTTCTAAAGATGTGAGTATGGTTCACTTATGCACATAATGGTAGACTTCCAGCAGTTCTCAGTAAGGAGGTGGCAGAGCGTGTACCCCTACTTGACAAACAGAGACTGGAGAACCAAAGCTCTAAATGTAGTATGCTGGCAATACTAAATTGATGCTGTAATTGGAGATGAAGGTGTGTGCTGACTTCTAGGTGGCAGTCCTGCAGATCTCCTGAATAGGGATGTCTGTGAAAGCAGCCGCTGAGGCAGCAGTATGTCTGGTGAAATGAGCCCTGAGCCCTACAGGAGGCTCCTCACCAGCCAGTATATAACAGAGGTCAATGTAGGAAGTGAACCACCTACCAATCATCCTCTTAACTGCCGGTCTGCCAAGCGCGACTTCAGTGTATGTTACAAAGAGCTGGTGAGCTTCACCCTGAACTCTAGCTGTGCACACCACATAATAGGAGAGCGCTTACTGCAGGTCCAAGGAATGGAGCCTGCATTTGGCCTCCGAAAATGGGGTTGTAAAGCAGACTGGGAGGTTCATCACCTGGTTAAGGTGGAACCCTGAGACAACCTTTGGGAGGAACTTCATCTGTGGACAAAGGACTACCTTGTCACTGTGGAAGACCAGATAAGGAGGCTCCACTGAGAGCCCCGGGTACTCTGTAATTCTCCTAGCTGACGTGATGGCCACTAAGAAGGCCATCTTCCATGACAGGTGTGACATCTCACACCTGTGCATAGGCTCAAAAGGCCTGCCCATGAGCACACCAGTACCAGCAGTAAGTCCCAAGGTGGTGGTGGCTCATGCACTGGTGGGAACAAATGGTCAAGGCCCTTAAAGAAGTGTCCGACCACCTTCTCTTGTGCCACCACCAGCACACCAAATTGGGCCCGGTATGCAGAGATGGCTGCCAGGTGCACCTTAAGGGTTGTCAATCACAGTCCCAGCTGGGACACATGCCAGAGATATTCCAAGATGCTAGCCACAGGGCATGGAAGGGGATCAAGTTCCCCTGCCCTGACACCAGATGGAAAACCTCTTCCATTTGAAGGCATAACACTGATCTGTTGACTCTTTGAAAGGCCTCCACAGCATGGAATACATTTTCTGAAAGACCCGGAACCTGCAACTCTAGTCACTCAGGAACCAGTCTGTAAGGTGCAGTGACTGAAGGTCTAGGTGCAGGACCTTGCCCTGTTGTCGGGTCTGCAGATCCAGGTGAAGAAGCAACTGCCACAGGGATCTACTGCTGAAGCTGCGGAGATCCAGGTACCAGAACTGGCGAGGTCAGTTTGGAGCTACGAGGATCATCCGGAGCCTTGTTGCCCCGTACCTTGATCACCACTGTGTATATCAGGAGAAAGGGAAGAAAGGCATACAGAAGGCCTGGGGTCCAGGGCCTCTCAAGGGCATCCCCCACCAGTGTCCCGGACTGTGGGAGCCAGGCACCAAATAGTCGCTGTTCTGTATTCCCCATGGAGGCAAACAGATCCAACAAAGGCGTGCCCTACAGGGAGAACAGGTGGTTCGCCACCTTCCGATGCAGGAACCACTCATGCAACATCTCGCCCACCCAGCTGAGAGCATCTGCCAGCTGACTGACTGTGCTTCTGTGACATGAACCACCAGGAGATCTGCACCCTGGCTGAGCACGAGGGTCCAGCTGCGGTGGGACTCATGACACAATAGAAGGAAGTGCGTTGGCTATAGTGTTGTCTGTCTGGACTTGCATGACCAGACCCCTGACTAGAGGAGTAAATTCCATAAGAGCTAGCTGCACTGCACAGAGTGCCAGCAGGTTGATGCGGTGATGGGACTTCGTGGGTGACCAGAATCTGTGAGTCTGGTGGTCCCGCAGGTATGCTCCCCACTCCACCAAAGACGCGTCCATCGTGAAAGTGATGGTCAGTTCTGGGTGGACAAACGGGACACCTTCCTCCAGATGTTCTGGGATCAGCCACCATTGGATAGCATCCCACATCAGCTGCATCACTGTGAGTGGCTGGTCCAGGTGTCCTAAGCATTGCGACCAGTGATGGCCCAACACCCTCTGCAGGTGCTGCACCTGCCAGCGAGCCCACTGGACCACACTGGTGCAAGATGCCATGTATTCCAGCAGCCACAGGAAGTCCTGGGCAGGGCGCAAGTGCCCAGACTGAAATGATCAGGCAAAGGAGGTAAGATCCGATGCCCAGCCTACAGGGAGGCAGTCCTTGGCCAGTAGGAAGTCCAGCTCTGCCCTGATTAAATGAATAACTTATGAGGGGATCAGTTCGCACTTGGCCGGACTGACCAAGAGGCCCACATCTCTGCAGTTCTGGAGGGACAGGTTCCTGAACTGCTCCACTGCCTCTTTAGACAGCCCAGCTATCAGCCAGTCATCTAGATGGGGTTAAACCCTAATGCCCTGGTGCTGCAGGAAGGCTGTCACCACTATAATTCATTTGGGGAAGACCCTGGGCACCGAAAAGAGGTGGAATGGCGTGACCTGGAACTGACAGAGTATCCCTACTGTGCGGAAAGTACAGTTACGTAAGAACTTACTGTAACAGTAGATCTTCGAGAGGAGCTCTTGCAGCAGGCTATAACCATTAGGACTAAGGCCGCAGGCGTTAGGACCCACCAGAAAAATCTTAACTAGCAGTGCCCAGCAAGGACCGCCCCTGGCGTTGGCTACACCTAGTCGGTCCCGGTACATAAGAAGGCGGACCCTGACTCCACCCAGTTCCCCTGCTACCAAGACCAGCGAGCAATCTGAGAGAAAGCGAAGACATGATGTGCTGAACACCTCACCTGGGGATGGAGGGCGGGAAAGCAGATCCTGCTGCAAGAGCTCCTCTTGAAGATCTACTGTTATGGTAAGTTCTTACATAACTGTGCTATCTTACTTCAAGTGGGAGCTCTTGCAGCAGGCTATAACCATTAGGACTGAATCCCAAGCAGTCCCGAGCCAAGGAGGTGCTTAACCCCAGGAGGAAGAAGGATAGGAAAATGCTGACAATACAGTAAATCAAGACAGAAGTCCCTGAAGGACTGCCAAGCCATAACTGGAACAGCGTCTGGATGCAATGTCCAGGCTATAGTGCTTCACAAATGTTTGTACAGAATTCCAGGTCGCTGCCGCACAGATGTCTCTTATGGAGACATTCTTCAAGGCGGCAAAAGAAGTTGAGACTCCCCTAGTGGATTGACCCATAACCGGGCCCGGAAGGGGTTTGTTGTGCTTCTCATAGCAAAACACAATACAGTGGACAAGCCACCTAGAAATCGTCTGTTTAGACACCAGTTTGACTAAGTGTTGTGGCGCGAAGGCCACAAACAGTTGTTCCGATTTATGGTGTGTAGCTGTGCGCTTGAGATAGTACCTCAGCACCCTGTGAAAGTCCAGTGTGTGTAGAAGAGCTTATCCCCTATTAGAAGGAGAAGAAATATAAACTGGAAGGTCAACCGACTGGTTGAGGGTCAACTCTGAGACCACTTTAGGAAGGAACTTAGGATTCGTTCGGAGGGAAACCCTTTCCCTGTGAAAAACCAGATAAGGCTCTTGACACATCAGAGCCTGCAGCTCGGAAACTCTTCAAGCTGAGGTAACGGCAACTAAGAAGCAAACCTTCCAGGAAAGGTAACACAGCTCACAGTCAGCCGCTGGCTCAAAATGGGGGAGAGTGAGCATCTCCAACACAAACAGGAGGTCCCAGGCAGGGATAGGATCCCTAATGGGAGGTCTCATATGCAGAATACCCCTTAAAAAGGTGCGGGCCACGTCCAGTTGGGCTAAGGTTCTATCCCCCAAGAACACATGATATGCAGAGATGGCCCACATGTGCACCTTCATCGAAGTGTAGCTCAAGCCTTGTTGGTATAAGGATAGGAGATACTGTAATGCTGAGTTCACTGGACAGGTAAGAGGGTACAGACGATGAGATGACGCCCATAAGCAGAAATGCTTCCACTTCATAGCATAAGTGGAGTGAGTAGAGGGCTTCCTCGCTGAGACGAGGATATCCGCCACCTCCTGGGAGACCCTATACCTGGATTTTGCTACGTCTGCAGGAGCCAAGCACGAAGGTGCAAAGACCTGAGGTCTGGATGGATCAGCGTGCCCCAATCCTGGGACAGTAACTGCGAGCATATTGGCAGCGAAATTGGAGGATCCGAGGACAACCGCTGAAGTAGTGGGAACCAAATCTGCCGAGGTCACAATGGGGCGATTAGAATCATCTGAGCCCCCTTGGCCTGTATCTTCAACAGTACTCTCTGAATGAGAGGGAAGGGAGGGAAGGCGTAAAGAAACCTCCCTGCCCAACAAAGGGACAATGCGACTGGCCAGAAAGCACCAGGCGCAAGCTCTCGCAAGCAGAAAGTTGGCAGTTTGGCATTGCGTGTGGACGCAAAGAGGTCCAGCTCTGGATGACCCCATGTGTCAAAGAGCTGGTCCGCTATAGAGTGTAGCAACTCCCACTCATGCATCTTGGACTGAGACCTGCTTAGGCTGTCTACCAAGTCATTTAGGATGCCTGGGAACGTGCACTGCGGACATAGAGATGTGATGCTCCAGCGCCCAGTACCAGACTCTCATCGCCTCCCTGCATAGGGGGTAGGAGTGTGTTCCCCCTTGTTGATGTAAAAGACGACGGCTATGTTGGCTGTCTGAACTAGGAGAGAGCCTGGGACAAGGTCCTCTTGGAAAGCATGCAGCACACTGAGGACTGATCGCATCTCCAGGACATTGATGTGGAGGTCGTGCTCCTCTGGGGTCCAGACCCCTGACGTTTGGCGGGCCCCTAGATGCGCCCCCCCATTCCAGATCTGATGCATCTGTCATTAGGGTCTGATCTGGGGGCTCCTGATGGAAAGGGACCCCCTTTCTCTAGATTGAGAGGGTCCAGCCACCAAAGTAGTACCCTCTTGACTGGTTCTGCAACTGTTACCATGTGGTCTAGCTCATCTGAGCATTGATCCCACTGTACTCTGAGATTAAAATTACATACCTACCGTAATTCCTGATCTTCTCTTGTATCTTCACCATTCATTACTGCTGGGTGTAAGCCGGAAGTGCGCACCCGCTATGGGAGTTTTTTTTGAGGGAGGAGTTGGCTCCTATGGCACCACCCACGAGAGTGACACACTACGTGGTGCGCAAGGGGTGGCCGTTAGGCACCGCCTACTCCTCCTCCAACCCAGTTCTGTAAGCCGGAGAGGCGAACAGAAGAATAAGAGCGAGGCAAGAGAGCCGAGGGATAGTAAAACGAAAGGAAACAAACTGAAAAAGGAATAAGCTGATAGAGGACAGTAAAGAGGAGAACCCTACCCTAAAGGACCGCAAGGCCTCACTCCTGGGGCGGCTCCAAGGGAGGAACAGATAAGGAAGAGGAGGAGAAGAAGAAGAAGACAGGGGGATGTTGGGAGGAGGGAAAAATTCTGCCAAATTGTGAGTTAAATTGGCTTAAAGGCTTATTAGCTCGGAATCAAAGGGCAAGGAAGCAAGAATCCCTTCAACAAAACTGACCTAAAAGGTCCGACCGAACCTTTTGCACAGTTTGATACACAAAAGGCAGATTTCCTACACCTCCCGCCATCCTGAATCCCATCACTCAAGCTGAGAGATCACAGATTGCCAAGGCAAATAATCTGTTCCAGTGGGAGAGCGCCCAACTAAGAGAGGGGGAAAAAAGGGACCCCACTAGTATAGTGCCATATGTTAATAACGGTGGTGGGGGGGGAAGAGAAGGGGGATTTGAAGCTCTAAGGAGGCACCCCCTTGGGAAGGTAGACAGAGATAGAGAAGGAAACTCATTCCGATTCCCTGAGAGGCAGGGGCCAAAGAATCAGATCACCAGTTCCAGAAGGCAACAAATTTATTTATTTATTTATTTTTTTGAAAATGGGCTAGAAGATTTTGACTAGCACCAGACTGGTGAACACAGGACAAGATCCAGAGATACCAGTGAGGTCAGAGAACCAAAGGAACAGGACCGTTCAAGAACTTTCCTGTTAACTGGTGACTGAACTAACTAGGCCTACTGTAAGAAAAAAGATGCCAGAAGGGACACCTTCAAGGGTGATCAGAAAGAGTTCCCTCAGGAGAAAGATGAAGCTCTACTAGCTCTCCTCCTTCTCTAGACTTATGATACCTTCTTCTGAAAGAAGAACAGAAGACCCGAAAGCTAGGGGATTTAGGCTCTAAAGGCCATGAAAGGAGATGGGGAGGGAGAGCGAGCAGGGCGGAGGGGACGCCCCGGAAGGAAAGGGAAAGGGGAAATTGTTTAACCAGGAAAGGCACACTAAGCTGGAGCTTGTTTCCCGGGGCGACCTGGGAGCACAAGGAAGTTAAGTGACTTGCTCAGGGTCACACAGTATGCAAGTGGAAGCTGTGGGATTCAAACCCAGGTCTGGTCTGCTGGATGTCACCAGATTTGGCCCAGTAATGAATTGTGAAGATACAAGAGAAGATCAGGAATTATGGTAGATAAATAATTTTAATATCTTCCCTTGTCAATCTTCACCATTCATTGCTGTTGGGTGAGTACCAAGCCCCCCCTATAGGGGGACTAACATAACCCTGAGGGAACAAGACCCTCAGCCTCCTGTTGGTGAGAAACAGGAAGGAGAGACTGGCCGTACTAGACTGGAAGCCTAAGACCGAGGAGAGCTAGAAGGTGCCCCCTGAAGACGAGGGGACAGAGGAAGACCCTGAAGCAGCCTCCTAGCCCTGGTGGAAAAGAGGCGGGTCCCTCAGTAGGTGGAGCGAATAATCCTATGCCAGGTAAGGGGTGACAACCTTGATAGACGAAGCCATGCTGTCCGGCTGATGCAGATCACTGTCCCTGCGAGCCTGGAAGCGAACTCATTAGCGTCGTAAGATGCCCTTGCCTGGTGCCTTGCCAGTTCCAGGCCTATAGCGGAGAGGGCAATGGCATGTCGAGATTGCTCCATATCAGGCATCGATGCTAGTACCTGAGCCAGCATCAACCACAAGTGCCTGTTATAGGCAGCATCATGTGCCTGATGTGACGCAATGCACAACATCGCACGAGAAGAAGAGAACACTCTTCGCCCCCACCGGTTGAACTGTAGGGAATCCAAGTCTGGCGGTTGGTCGTGCGCCAGGCGTCGGCATGCAGAAGGGGTCTCTAGGAACACCAAGCCCGAGGACGGGTTAGGGAGAGAACCTAGGGACTCAGATGGAGCACAATATCTCCTCCTGCAGTCTGCTGGGGCTGAGAGAGGGTCGGCTGGAGAATGCCAGGTGCGGATAGATGCCTCCTGGAAAGGAATAGGCCAGGATGGCACCAAGTGCTGGGCACTGAATTCACTGAGGAATTTGCGTGTCTCCCGCTCAGTATTGTCCCGTCTCACATAGGAAAGAGAGATCCACAACCATCCTTGAAAGGAAGCGCTGATATTCAGTAAAATCAGTGTTGGAAGAGAGATGAGCAGTGGGTTCCTCTCCCTCCGAGGACGGGAACTCAAATGTCCAGAAGACTCCTGCGGCGGTGAGGACAGGCAAGACCCATTCAGGCATGTACCTAACATATGCGACGTGGAAGGCCGCCGCAGTGCTTCTGAACGTCTCCCAGGATAACGGTCCCGTAGGACTCACATGGCTTGGAAGAGAGTGGGGTGGCTGCAGAGGAATGGGAGAGGGGCACCTACAACAAGGCGACTGTCCTCTGCTAGGGCTCTGAAATCCAGGAAACGGAGCCCGAGCTGGAGGGATCCCTGAAATCAAACTGGGTCGTATGACGGAACCCTGGGAATGTGAACTCCGGAAGAGCCCGAATGGGGAATCTCCCCTGTGATGCACCTGGGGTTGTAGGAGTCCAGAAGGGAAACCCACGGCGGCGCCACTGGAAGGGACCCCTAAACCTAAGGAGATGCAGGCACAGCGCTAAGGCTCCTCCCTGCACCCCGAGGGATGGCAGGGGAGTGCTGACGCCTCTCATTCTGACCCCTCAAGACTCCAAGGATGCCCTTCTCCTCGACCCCAGCGAAGGGATCCCTCGATCCAGAGGCCCCCAAAGACAGGACTCCCATCCCCGAGGAGGCGCAGCAGCACCAAAGGTGGCAGCTGCCGCGCCCCTCTGGGAGACGCCACCCTCCCCCTATGGACCCCAGGCCACCCCCAGCCTGGGAGTCCCCAGAGGGAAGACCGCTGTGAAGATTCAGGAATGGGAGCGCTGGGCTGCCTGACACCGCATCCCACAGAGAACTCTGATTCGGAAGAATCAGGGAGCCAGATCGGGTCCACGTCCGAATCATCCCCCTCCAAAGAGGACTCGTCCAGGAGGACCTCGAGGCTGGCCACCCCGAGAATCCCCTGAGAAATGGCACCGCGAACGGTGCTGGTGTTGCCCGCAATGCCGACTGCTCACAGCGCATCGCCTGTGGCCCTGGAACCCGTCCCCGACACATCTACAGCCTTGCTCGAATCCCCAGTGCTGCGCATGGCACCGCCAATGGAGTCAATCAGGTCAACGGTGCCGTGAGCGGTGTCGAGCAGCAGGATCTGAGACGGCGCCAGAAGGTGGTATCGAGGGTCCGCCAGTATCGGACCCATCAACCGTGGGTCACGACACTGGGGGAGCCTGCACCTCAGGAGAGGTGACTGCCGACCCCAGGAGGGGCCACGGCATTCCCCTGACACCGCAAGAGAGGCCTCTTCCTCGGCAAGGCTTGAAGATGAGGAGGCCTCCTCCTCACCAGACTGTATAGGCTTGGGAGGGGACCTGGAGGAAGGGCCTAAAGTTCTGGCCTGGGAAGGCCAAGATCGACGCCGCCCTCCGAAAGTGGGGCCTTGCCGACTTTGAACGCGCAGATTTCAAGAACACGGCGGTCCATCAAGAAGCAGGCACTGCATCTATCCGTATCATGGTTCGATCCCAGGCATCGAAGGTAGACATTATGCCGGTCCGTCACAAAGAAATGCCGGCTACAGGAGCACAGACGCATTGGGGCATGGCCCGCTTTCGACTTTTGCTTGGCTCCCGAACTGGACATGATGCAAAAACAACTTTAAACACAGAAAAGCTCCCGGCGCCGTCGAAAAACAGAATTAAACGATCTTACTGGTGTCAATGGCGTCGGGAGAATCGATGCAGGAGTCGAATGAAACGGCTTCAAAAATGAACTAGGCCTGGCCGGCCTGGTGGCGCTGAGGTTTGAGGCACTGGGTGCCACACTTCGCTCCACACCGACGACCCGGGTTTGGGAATGAGCTCGGGCTTTTGGGGGTCGGCAGGGGACAGAAGGATTGAGCGCCTATTGGCAGCTCTCCTCCTCTGGGAAGGGTTCAATGCAAGTCTCGCTGCTCTTCTGCCATCTCTCGGGTGAACCTGGGATTAACAGTGCAGATCGGGGCATGCAGAAGGTATGGGGGCAGCATCGGCCGGGAAGCCCTGGGAGGAGCTGCGTCTTAACGCACACCCCTCATTGGCTCTCCTAGAGTGCTGACGCTTGAGGGAACAGAATACAAGAAAATGGTGGCCTGTCACTCGTAGGTGACGACCCCTTGTGGAGGCCCGCAACCGCCAAGATGGAGCAGACTCGCTGTAAGCACCTGGCCCACCGTTGTGTGGGGAGAAGGTAAGGGGGACCTCTCCTCGCCCCACCCGAGGGGATATCCGAGATACCTAGGAGTAATGGGGGGGGTGAAACACTCTAGGGGCAGATTCCTGTGTGTCGGGACACCAAGGTTAGCGAGGCATGTAGGGGGTCTGATTGAGTGAAGTGATGTGGCTGGAAGGAGGATAAATCGGAGTTAAAAAAAAACAAAAAAAAACTAACTAGGCCTAATGGCACACTAGAAAACTTCTCACACGTGCAGCAGGTGCAGCCTCAATGGCGGGAGAAACAGAACTGGGATGGAGGAGTCTGCAGCGCCTAACGTCTGCCCCTTGCACATCATGTAGTGCGTCGCCCTCGTGGGCTGTGCCATAGGCGCAGACTCCTCCCTCAAAAAAAAAAACCCGTAGCGGATGCACACTTCCAGCTTACACCCAGCAGTAATGAATGGTGAAGACTGACAAGGGATGATCATCCACTGTGGAATTCTCATGTGGATGCGGGCCAAAGGAGTGACAGGGATGGCCGACGCCATGTGCCCCAGAAGTCTGAAGAAGCTATTTTCCTGGACCTGAGGGGTTACTAGGACTGATCCGGCTATCTCCCGCAGGCAATCGCCCTTCTCTGGAGGTAGAAAAGCCATGCCCTGGATTGAGTCCAGGACCGCCCCTATGAAGACGAGTCTTTGGCTGGGCTCCGGGGAAGACTTTGGAAGGTTCAGAGTGATCACCTCTCGGAACACAGTATAGGTGTCTCTGAGAGCCTGAAAGAGGTGCATCCTTGACGGGGCTGCAAACAGCCAATTGTCGAGGTAAGGGAAGACGTAATGCCCCATGCGCCTTACAGCTGCAGCTACCACTACCAAACATTTGGTGAAGACTCGAGGAATGGATGAGAGGCCGAATGGGAGAACCCGAAACTGATAATGCTCCCCCTGGAAGTGGAATCTCAGGTACTTACTGTGAGGGGGAAAGACTCCGATGTGCATGTACACATCTTACATGTCTAGGGAGCAGAGCCAGTCTCCCTGGTGCAGCAGATGAATAAGACCTGGAAGGGTCACCATCCTGAACCTTCAGTACTCTATATAGTTGTTTAAGGAGCTGAGGTCCAGGATGGGCCGAAGATCTTGCATCTTTTTTGAAACTAGGAAAAAATGGGAGTAACATCCCTTTTCCCACTGCTGCAGAGGACCTAGTTCTATTGCCCTTTTTCGCAAGAGGGCCTGAATCTCTCCTTCTATAAGGGGTATGTGAGAAGGGGGATATCTTGAGAACCTTGGTGGAGTGTTTGGGGGAATTTTGGTGAACTCCAGCGTATGTCCCCTCCTTATAATGTCTAGGACCCATTGGTCTGCTGTAATAGAGATCCAACCCTTCAGGTGAAGGGAGAAAAGACCCCTTACTGCCTCCCTTGGAACCTCCTCCGGAGGGGGTCAGGAAGGAGTCACTGGGTGGAGCCGGGAGTGGGCAGAGAGGCTTGGGAGGACTTGGGGCCTCGAAAAGCAGCGCCTCCAGGTTGCTGGTTGCCGGCTTTCCTTTTCAAGCCACCTCTCTGGTCCTGTTGGTTTCCACGGGCTTGAGCACTTGAGGGCTTACGAAATGGCTGTTGTCTTGCGCGTTTCTGGTCCCCTCTGTACATCTGCCTGACGGACCAGATACTGTAGATTTGCCCGACTCCTGGAGATGAGCGATAAGAGACTCCGTCTCCTGCCCAAAAAGGATGGAACCCTGGAACGGGAGGTCCCGGATTCCGGACTGCAAATCCTGGTGAAAACCTAAGACTCTCAACCAGGCATGGCGCCGGAGGCAGACACCTGACGCTGCCACTCTGGCCGCCATATTTGCAGTGTTGTATGAGGCACAGAGACATGCGTGCCTACGTCCAAGCCCGATTTTAATATGTCCAGAAGCTTCATCTTTTGTGTGGAGTCTGGCAGGGCATTGGCTAGCTCCTGTCCTCTCTCCCACAATGCATTCTGGTACTGGACCGTATGCGTGAGGAAGTTAAGGGATCTAATGGAGCAGGTGGAGGCAGAGTAGACCTTCTTGCTCACCTGGTCCAAGTAGCGGGATTCTGGGTCAGGAGGCTGGGAGCTTAGGTGCTTGGGCTGCTTAGACTTGTTGTGAGCAGCTGTAGTGACCAATGAGTGCGCCTGAGGGGGTTCCGCCAGGAAAGGCTCATCCCTCGGGGCTCTTTACAGCCTATCTGACTTCTTCGGAACAGCCAAGACTGAGGCTGGATGCTTCCAAGTTATCCTGGTGAGATCTTGGAAGTTTTCCACTAAAGGAGGCACCACCAGAGGCTTGCGCTCCTTTTGTCTCAGATAACGGGCCAGTTGACGGCGTTCCGGATCCAGGTCCTCCATCTCCCATTCACTGGAAGTCTGGATGTGCCTCATGATATCAATAAAAGTTGGATTGTCAGGAGGCGAGTGAGGCTGGTCCTATCCCCCAGGGTACCCCCGACCCCCGAGAGGGATGAGGAAGCAGAAGAAGGAGAAGACAACCTGCTACTGGGCCTAGAATAGCCTGAGCTGTGTCTAGGACTCCCCTGCTCGAGCGTCGGTGGCTACCAGACAGACGTCGGTCCAAGGAGTGACGACGGAGCAATGACCAATGGCTTTGGGACCAGCATTGGGAGCGGGCCCGCCTGGGAGAGCAGGATTGGCTCCTGGGCTGAGACCGGGACCGATGACGGCTGCCCAATCGAGAAGGGCGCCAACGACGGTCCTCAGATCAGGAACGAGCTTTCGAGGGTGGGCAAGGCAACGGCTGCTCTGGGGTCTTCTTCGGAGAAGGAGTGGGAAAACCCTTGGGTTCAAGGTTGTCCGGCTGGTCGGAAACCGGTGTCGGGTCTAGCTTTGGTAGAGTCTCCTCTTTTTTTACCTGACTCCACCAAAAGAAGAGTTCTTGCAGTTCCTCTTTGTTAAAAACAGCGGCTACTGTTCCCGGAAGGACCCGGAGAAGCTGGGAGGGCATGAGTGGGGGAGTCCCCCGAAGAGCTCTGTGGAGTGGAAGATCTGGGGGTCACCGGAAGGTTAGTGGGTGCCCCCTCCGTGGGAGTGTCTTCCACTGGAGGAACCTCCACCAGCGTCGGTGTTGGGACCGGTGCTGGTTTCACCGGAGGCAGTGTCTGGGTGTCTATCATCTGGCGGCTTGCCCAGACCTGGCAAAGCCGAGACCTTTCTTGGGCAGGGCCGAGGCTTGTGCCAAAGAGGCCTTGGTCACACGAAGCGGCACCACCTTGGGCTTCGCTGGCTTTTCACCAGATGGTCCCACCTTGATCAGCGTTGTTTTTTTGGCGGGAGGGCTTGGTTTCTTGGGGTCCTTGCAGTGTTCTCCTGAGCCCGAGGAAGAAGAGGCTTTTCTTTGTGGGGGAGGAGAACAGGACCGATGATTGGACCGGCTACGGTCCTTGTCCCTGTGTTTGCCCATGTCCCCCGAGGTGTGCAGGGCATCCATTTGTTTTTCCAACAGGTAGGCTTTGAGGGCCTTCAGGTGTCGAATTCTCATCCTGATGGTGAAGCCTCTACAAGTGTTGCAGGCAGCGCTGTCATGGTCTGGACCCAGGCAGAAGACGCACTTGGAGTGGCCATCCTTTGATGGTATCTGGCGGCCATAATCACACTTGTTCCTCTTCGGCCCGGACGAAGACACAGATGACAGAGACGACATACACCGCACTGAAGTCGAGAAAAGTAGAAGAACGGTTGATTTCCAATGAGAAATCCAAAATTTGAGCTGGAAACTGCTGGATAGCAAAGAACTTCCCCAACATGAGCGGGTCGTGGCAGGAAAAGAACTGGGGTGGAGCCGGGGTCTGCCACCTTATGTAGCCTGACCCGACATCGATGCGGGCAAGTGGGAGGCGGTCACTGCTGGGTACTGCTAGCTAAGATTTTCCTATGGGTCCTAAGGCCTGCAGCGTTAGTCCTAATGGTTATAGCCTGCTGCAAGAGCTCCCACTCTAAGTAAGATCTGGAGGTACCGCCAGTGGGCTGGACTGGGACGTGAAAGAATGCATCCTGGCGGTCCAGAGAGAAGAACCACACACCCTGCTCCAGAGGCGGTATGATGTTGTGCAGCATGACCATCCTGAAGTTGTATTTCCTTAGAAACTGGTTCAGATTATTAAGGTCCAGTATGGAGTGCCAGCCCCCCCTTGTCCATTTCAGGACCAGGAAGTATCTGAACATGTACCAGACTTGCCAGGGCTTCTGGGACATGGGCTATAGCTTCTTTTGAGAGAAGCTGAGAAACATCCTCCCTGAGGGTGGACAGCATGTCCTGTGACACTGAGGACTTCCTAAGAGCGTGGGATCGGTAAGGCAAAAGAGCCTTGAAATCAAAAGGCAACCCTCTCCCAACCACCTCGAGAACCCTCTTGTTGGTAGTAATGATAGACCAGTGAGGCCAAAAGTGCTGAATCTGAACCCCCCCTTCCCCAACTAAGAGCTGGGTCAGGGACTGGACAGGCGAGAGGTGAACACCCCCGATCCATCACTGGGCAGCTTTGAAGGGGCACCGGCCACTGAGGTCAGAGGGGCAATACTTCCCCAACCCCCACCTTTTTTGGGTCCTAGTCAGAGAACTTGGTCTTGTGGAACCAGGCTTGGAATTGCCCCTGCTGGGGCTGCTGCTGCTGCTACTGCTACTGCTGCTGAGACTGAAAGGGCCAAAACTGAAAAACCTTCTTTTGCTTTTGACCTTTCCAGTCCTTCTGGGATGAAGCCACAGAATCAGTGTGGCGCTGGGCTTCTCGGTTTTTCGTGAGATGCCCATCCACCCCTGGGCCACAGAAACCAGTGCCTAGGAAAGAGACATCATCCAATTTGTGCGGAGTCTCCACCATGAAGGTGAAGATCCTCAGCCAGGCCCTGTGACGCATCGCGACAGCCACTGTCATGGTACAGGCACAAGATTCACCAATGTCCAAGGCCGTCTGGAGCTGGTGTTTAGCCAGCGCTTGACCTTAGTCTTGGATTACCTTTACTGGGAGCTGCTTGTTGGCAGGCAGGACCACCGTATCGGGCACATCCAGCAGGAAGTAACCAAAGTGGGCCATCATCAAGGTGCAGCCTGCCTGGTGGAGACTAATGGAGGACACAGCACAGACTTTCTTAGCCATGTGGTCAAGTTTCTTTGACTCCTTTCTGGGGGGGCCTGTCCACGTCCCCAGTATTACCGGAAAACAGAATCTGAGACCAGGCACTCTGCCAAGGGGTGGTTGGAGAATCCAGACAAACAGCCCGTAGGGACCGTATATTTGTGGACCATATGGGCTTAGGGTGCTGGGCAGGATGCTGCCAAAGCTCTGGAGCCGGTCTCATAATGCCCTTAGTCATGGGAAAGGCAACCCCTGGGGATTCATCCTTAAGTAGGATGTCAGTGAAAGGATATTAGCCTTCTTTTCAACCAGCTCCAAAAGAATGTTCATGACTCCGACTTCAGTTGAAAGAGAGCCCCAAAAGACACCGGCCTGTGGTCAATGTTCAGTTCCTCAACCGATTCCCAGTCGAATGTATGCATCCTTGAAGACTGCATGGAGGACCCATCGGAGCCATCAGAGGACTTAAAGATGGCCCTCAATCGCTAACCACCATGGACCAACCTGGATTCATCCTAGTGGGTAATTTCGACTGATATTTCGTCTGGCATCCTTTGAAGGAGCACCCCACACATGGGCTGCTGTGGAGGTGGTTCTGCCAACAAGGGTAGAAAGACATATCGAAGACAGCTATTTTGAGTGGACTGGTGTGGACTTGACTGGCATTGGCCAGCTGACCATAGGGGTTGGGGGTAGAGCCCTACCCAGCCCAGCCAAGGCCCACTGCTGCCAGAGGAGTTCCTTGTAGTGCTTCCACATCTGCCAGCAGAGCCTCTCCTCATCCAAAGATGAACAGGACAGGAGCATCAATGGCAATGCCTCCTGGTCCAGCGGGATTGAGAACACGAGGAGCCCTTCAACCTCGACCACTGACCCAGGGATCGATGTCAAGGAGATGCAGCCAGAGGTGTGGTGTAATTCACTTGCACCAGTCTCGACTGCATGACCTCCAGTGAAGATTGATACGGAGCGGTGACAGCCAAAGTACAAGACCGCCTCCAGTCTCCCAATGTGAGGAACGGATGACCAAAGTCTTGGAGACTGACTCATTGTTGACCCCTCCGATGATGGTTCAACAAGGTTGAGAAAAATCTCGATCACCTGATCAACCGCTGTTGAGGACAGCAAGCCTGACAGGGGTATGGTGGAGCTAGCAACCTGTCCCTTGACCAACTGCAGCTCAGCCAAAGTCAAGAGCTCGACAGTCATCAAGCGGTCAGGGAAGTCAAGGGAGTGGAAGGAGCGTGATCTCTCCCAGTCTCACGACTGACAGTCGTGCTGCTTACACTGGCGGGCATGACTCTCCCCAAAGGTCTGGAGGGCCAGACACGTCATGACACTTCCCTGTGAAGGACACTCTGATGATGGCCCCGGCCAGGAGCAGCACTGAGGCCAATTACATGCCCACTGCAGCCTTCACAGCTGCTAGTTGGACTACGGAACCCACCTCAGTGGAGGCCGCCTTACGACCACCTTTGGCCCACAATTTAGGATCTCGATCAGCCGTCTGGCCGAGGAGAAGGCAAGCCTTATAGTCTATGAGCGATGACGGGAACATCATCTGGCAGTGGCCACAACCAGCAACGTGTATTTCCAAGGCAGTACAGGCACGACACGTGTGGGTCGGTCTGCGACATCTTCTGCTGGCATGTGACACACTGTTTGAAGCCAGGAGCTGGCTTAGCTTCCTCATGTTCCATGTTTTCAACTGAGTGCTGAGAGTGAGATCAAGGAATATACTGGATATTAAAAGGTAAAGAAAAAGTCACTACTAGATATCCTAAAGTAGGAAAAAAGTAATTAAGTTTGCCAATGGCGCACTTAATAGGCCCTATAACGCTCATTGAAAATCACTTTATAAAATGCGATAGTTACTTAAGATGAGAAATATTAGAAAACAGTTGACTATAATGGCGGCATTTCCGTGAAGGGTCTGAAGAGTATTGTCGACAGCGGGAAAAGAACTGAGGAGGGAAGGGGTCGCCCATGTTTACATGGGAAGTGCTGACGTAGGATGTCACTATGGGCGGCCCCTAGTGGACTGCTTGCAAAAAGTTTCCGTGTGGTCCTAGTACCAGACAGTTATAGTTCCATAGGTGTGGCCTGATGAAAGAGATATCCTAGAAGACGACTGAACTCTTCCAGTGGAAAGGAAGATTTGACATCACGGGGTGAAGCCGAGGGATATACCAACCGGCTGGTGGGAGAAGCTTTGCTTAAACATGCTCTAGTGAATCAGGTGAATCAGCTCTTAAGAAGAACTGCCATTGTGTGGATAAGTGAACCATATCCACGTCCCTAGAAAAGTCTGTTTTTCACAGGCAGTAAATCTTGGAACAAAACATACAGGAACAGTTACTTATCTCCTGTCTGTCACTGTGATTGATGAAAGGTTTCTCTGTGTAATCTCACACAGTGGTGCAGGAACTCATGTAAGCCATGGTACACAAGTTTATCGGGGGAGGGGGGCATCCTAAGCCCTCATCATTGGTTGTTCTTGTGCTTTTTGTACTATATATCTGTCTTTTTTCTACCAACAATACTTCTTGTGCTTTTTCATACTGCTCCTGTAGCACTGTTCAGTGGTTTCTCTGCTTCCTGGAAAGGGCAAAAATATTACCAATACAGCCGCAGCTTGTTCCTGTATGCGGCCTTCATATGTTTGATCTCCTACACAGGGTACACTTTTTACATCTTTCCAACATGGCGAACAAAGCACATGGCCTGAACATGGCCATCAGCACAGTGTGGGAAGACTAAGAAAAGTTCCATTCTGAAATGAGATTAGGAGAGCAGAAACGAGCTGACTGAAAATAAACTATCTCCATTTCCAATCAGCTGTTTTCTAAACTTCCAAAGACTTCAGAATAACAAATGCCAGGAATAACCGGCACCAACAATAAAATCAGAATCCATGTTTTGACCTTAGGTTTTCTTCAGGTTTTATCTATAAAGAGAAAACTAAGCAAAGTCCTTGAAATATGGTTAAGAAATGGAGTGGGTCTCCAAGAGAATACTATAGAGACACTATCTGCTCCTGTTAGCAAAGAAAATCTCCTCAACCTTTTTTTGTATATCTGTGTAGTTTGTAGGCATGAACAATGATTCCCTCGCTTACACTACCCTAATTTCATCCTCATTTAAATGAAGTTGCTTCATTCTGTTCTGCCCTGGTGTGGAAACCTGTTTGACTCCACCGCAAAGGTCAAGTGACATGACTCTTGCAAGGCATCATGGTAGCTGATAATGCGTAAATGCATAAGCCAGCAGAAGTGCTACTCTCAGTTCTGTTGTATGTCTTCTGAGGTGTGTTCTTGTCTTGTGCTGCACAAACTTTTCAAGTTAAGTTCCCAACTGCTTTCTGCTGTTTAAAGTCAGGGTTGGAAAAAAGTTCAGTTGGAAGGATGCTGGCACTTGTGATGTTTTGCTATTCGACTGAATAACTTGATTACATGCTAGGAGCTTTGCTTGCTTGCTTACTGAGCCTGCAGTCCCTTTGATGTCATTGTGCTTGTCTCCTGCTGATGACCTGCTTTTTTTGTGGTTTTACTTCTCAGTAGGAGTAGAACATTTTAGAGGATGCTTATGACATCTTAGTTCTGCTTTATCATACCAGCTGGTTACACATGTTCTTTGTTTGCTCACTAAGCTTACAGTCTGTTTGTCCTTGACTTCTGCTATCAAACAAACTTCTCAGCAAATGACGTGCTTGTTGGATTAAAGCATCTCCCAGATGGAACAAAAACAAACAAAAAAATGCTTTCCATGATGTTTGTGTTCGTAAAGTTTTATTTCTGCTTTATCTAGCTAGTTTGAAGTTACAAGTTCTCATTTTGCAGATTGAGCACACACACCCATTGTTCTCATCGTTGTTCTTTGAGCCAGCTAACGAACAGGGTGTGACAGAGTCTGAGGAAATGTTTTTAAAGAAGTTTTTAGTTTAACGTTCTTACGTCTGCTTTAGCAGAATAGCTGAACCCCCAGAAAAGACGAACACTATGTGAGCATCCCTCTGAATACAAGGTATTAAAGGGACGGTGCCACACCTGTATGCCCAGTGTCCCTGTTTTATGGACCCCTGACTAAGATATCCTCCAGCGCTGGGGAGATGACTGAAAACTTGTCCTGAAATTGGTGGTGGTGGTGGGGGGTGCAAAAAAACAAACAAAAAACAAGTATGTCTTTGTAAGTACCATGGGAAGGGGATATCTTTGTTGAAAGCCTAGCTTGAATGTTTGGGGGGGGGAGACAGCAAGTCAGTTTGTTTCTGTATTCCTTTGGAAGCACCAGGGGAGGAGATCTGTGCTGAAAACCTGGGCTGAAAACAGGGTGGGGTGGTGTAGGGGGTGTTTGATGTCTGTTTGTTTCTGTATGCCTTTGGAAGTGCCAGGGGAGGAGGATATCTGTGTTGAAAGGAGGACGCAATATAGTGCAGTGGTTTAAGGCTCTGAGCTGCAGATCTGGAGACCTGGTTTTGAATCCCACAGCTGCTTAGGTGCATACTGTGTGATCCTGAGCAAGTCACTTAACGTCCTTGTGCTCCCAGGTCGCATCTGAAAACAAACTTCGGCTTAGTGTGCTACTCCTGGATAAACAATGTTCCCTTTCCCTTACTGTGTGACCCTGAGCAAGTCACAACTTCCTTGTGCTCCCAGGTTGCACCTGTAAACAAGCTTCAGCTTAGTGTCTCTCTCCTGGTTAAAAAAAAAAAGCCTGGCTTGAAACCAGGGTGGGGTAGGGGGTGTTTGATGTCTGTCTGTTTCTGCATACCTCTGGAAGTGCCAGGGGAGGAGGATATCTGTGCCAAAAGCCTGGTCCAAAACCAAGGTGGGGTAGGGGGTGTTTGATGTCTGCATCTGTATGTCTTTGGAAGCACCAGGGGAGGAGGATATCTGTGCCGAAAGCCTAGGCCAAAACCAGGGTGGGGTAGGGGGTGTTTGATGTCTGCTTCTGTATGTCTTTGGAAGCGCCAGGGGAGGAGGAGGATATCTGTGTCAAAAGCCTGGTTTGAAATCAGGGTGGGATGGAGGTGTTTGATGCTTGCTTCTGTTCTGCAACAGTTGGGTGGACCTCTCTTGCCACCAGACGCCTCCTGCATGCTGGCATTTGGACCCTCAAATTACTACTCCACAAACTGCCTGTCTATTTAACGTCTCTCATACACATCTCGCATAGCGCCTACTCCCTAAGGAAATCCGACCTTATCCTACTAGATGTTCCCAGGACACGTACCACAGCTGGCCAAAGAGCTATCTCATACGCCCTCCCAAACATTTAGAACCAACTACAAGCCATGCTGAAGCTAACCAGCATTGTATCACTTAACTCCTACAAAACACTAGCTATCTCTAAATTAAAAGACATATGTAGGTGCTACTAGGCCCCCAACACCAAGTCAACTTCCTAGGTACCAACCGGCCTTCTACTTATTAAGCTGAAATGTGTTGCATAATTTAGGGCAACGTTAAAGCTGGAATGTACTGCATATATAGCATAAGGACTTCTATTGTGTATACCTCTTGTATTATATATTTTTTTCTTCGTTGTTCTACATTTTATGTCTCCTGTCTGTAATTGCGAACTGTATGTGTATGTGCCTCAGGACCTCCTTGTGAATGAGCTTGCTCAACGGAGTCTTTCCTGCAATAAACTTGAACTTGAGTGCCAAATGTGGAAGGGGGATGTCTGAGCTGAAAGCCTGGCCTGGTAGTTATGTTGTTCAGTGCTTTAAATCCTACTTATTTTTGTTTACATTAGTGCTGGCCCTGAAACTGAGTACCCAGAAACTGTAAAGTACCACAAACCACCCTGCAGCTTTTAGAATGTAATTCCTGCAGCTGATTTATTAATAAAAAGGGAGGCTATATATGATATACACTGCTATATGCAAGTATGATATCCCCTACTATCTGTGTGGTGAAACCATACATATCTTCTTTCACAACAACTGGGTTGTGCGCCCTTAGATTTCCTGTGTGTGTGTATAAATGTAAGCATTTTTTTTCCAACCAAGACCCATTTTAAACAGAAAATGGGGTGTAAGAGAGGGAATCACTGTTCATGCCTACAAACTACAAAGGTATAAAGAAAATAGGTTGAGGGGATTTTCCCTTTAATAAGCATAACAATTTCACTACTACAACTTGCAAGCAAACATAATTGGCACTGGCCACTGCTTGGCTGAAATGGAAGGGGCACCATACTGGAGACTGGTGGGGCTTTATGTAAAATGGGAGGGACCCTTTATCGGAGATGGGAGGAGCCCATTTTGTGATATGGGAGTTGCCCTTTATTTGAGAAGGCACAGTAGCTAAACTTCATCTGGCATGGGAACTGCCATCTATGTCAGATGGGAGTTGCCCTTTAAGATGGGAGGAGCCCTATATCTCATTTCAGACTGGTCCTTTATCCGAGATGGGAGGAGCACTTTATACGAGATGGTAGGGGCCCTTTACGTGATATGGGACGGGGCCCTTCACATGAGACAGGGGACCCTTTACCTGTGATGGTATGGGCCTTTTATGTTAGATGGGAGGACATGCTATCTGAGATGGGAGGGGCCCTTTACTTGGGATGGGAGGAGGGCCCATTACCTGAAATGGCAGAGGTCCTTTACTTAAGTTTTATTTGAGATTGACCCTTTATGTTCTGTTTTTCAGAAACTTCAACAACTGGAATCATGACCTCGTGACTAGGAAAGCTGCATCCTTAAACTGGTCCTCCCTATACCCGCTTGATAACGTCTCCTTTGCTGTCATCTACTTCTTCAGCACCCATCGGAAATTACAGGACCAGTATTTTCCAATCAAAACTAGAAGGGTTAGAAGCGGCTGCACGCACTGGATAACAAAAGAACTATTGATGCAAATGAAGGTCAGGGACGCTAAATGGAGAGCATTCAAAGAATCCCCCCCTCCCCAACTATGGAATGCCTACAGGCAGCTGCAAAATGCCTGCAAGCAGCTGGCAAGGTCACTAAAAAAGAAATGCTTTACTGATCTCCCAAAAATCACCCTGGGGAATCCTCGTAGATTCTGGGCCTCAACTGGATCCATACTAAATCCCAAGATCAGCAAGCACATAACATTAACTTACATCCCCATCAGGCACCATCAATGACTCTGCTGACATCGCTGACCTCCTCAATGCTATGTTCACCGACTTGACCCCGTACTTTAGCAAGCTCCCTCCTCACCCCCTCGCCAGTCCAAACAGAAACGGTAACCCCTCCACCCTTCCTAACTCTGAAGCATCTACCCCCCTTCTATTTCAGGGCCATTGGTCCTCAGACCATCTTAAAACTCCTGAAAACCCTCCTCTCCAGTGGTAGCCCAGGAAGTGATGGGCTCTACCCTGCTTTCCTGAGGATCATCTCCCCAGCCCTTGTCAGACCGCTAACTCACATTTTCAACTTGACACTGTCTACATCAACAGTGCCTGACAGCAGGAGACATGCAAATGTGGTTCCCATCTTCAAAGCGAGAGACCACTAGCTCCGGAAAACTACAGACCCATCTCCCTACTCACATCTTAGCAAACTGCTAGAGAGGGTAGTCCATTCAGAACTAGCTGAGCATCTTAATAAGTACAACCTCCTTTTGTCCCTATCAGCACGGTTTCTGCAAACACCACAGCACCTCCTCTGCCCTGGCAACTTTTTCAAACCATGTCTTCAGAAATATGGACATGGAAAAGGCCATGGGTGCAGTTTCTGTAGACTTGTCTAAAGCATTTGACCTCGTAGATCATCATCTTCTTCTCTCCACTCTTGAACTACTAAGCTGTGCCCCTGGACCTGTAGCCTGGTTTCATAGTTACCTCACAAACAGGTCACAATCTGTGCTCGTAGCCAATGTTGCCTCAACTTCACTTCCCACCTACACTGGAGTTCCTCAGGGATCAATTCTTGGCCCCCTTCTCTTCTCTGTATTTGTCAATGCTTTACCAGTAGACAGCCTAAATTGCAATGAACTCCTCTACGTGGATGACCTAGTCCTCTACCACAACAATAAGTCCCTTGAATCCATTTCCTCCACTCTCACTGGCAACTATGCTGTGGCAGTTGGGTGGCTTGCATCCAGAAAACTCCTTGTAAATGGGAAAAAGACAAAGGCCATGCTCTTTGGATCCAAGCCCTTCCTAATTAAGGCCGCCAAATCAAACTCCTCCCTCACAGTATGTACACCCGCAGGCCCTCCACTCGAGCAGGTCACCTCCTTTCAAATATCTCAGGTTACTCTCAACCCATCGCTCACTTACAATTATCATGCAACACTGACCATAAGTAAGATTAACCAGAAGCTAGGTGCGGCGTACCGTGCAAACCACCTGCTATCACCAGAAGCTTGCCTTGCCATTGTGCAAGGCAACCTTCTCCCACTCCTGGATTACTGCTCCTCCATCTACTCCCACATGTCCATAAAGCAACACTCCCATCTCAATACGACATACAATGCCATCTGTAGCTTTGTTCTCAAAGCCCCCTCGTTAACTCACCACTGTTCACTCTACCAGTCCCTTGCATGGCTCCCTCTCCAGGCACACTTTGACTATGCCACAGGCTGCCTAGTGCACAGTGCTCTCAGAAGTAACCAACTATCCCCCTATGCTTCCCTATTCACAATCAGAGCGGCCACTAGACCTCTTAGGGCCTCCTCCAGTCAAATCCTTGAAGTTCCCCATGTCTCTACAGTGATGGTTAGTAAGGCCTTCATTGTCTTTGTCCCCTCCCGCTGGAACCGCCTTCCCGAATCCGTCCGTACATCTCCATTCCATGTGTCTTTCAAATCTAACCTGAAGGCCTGGCTACTGGAAGAATCCACCTGTAAATGCTCACAGGGCAGCGTAGAAGCCCGAAAGCCACCATAATCCTACCATAACCTGGCACCCTCTTTTCCCCACCCGTCCCCTATGCCCCAGAGCAGAAACCTACACGTATTGCACAAATGCATAACACTGCTGCCTGCTTTCTTAGGGTACTTTGTTGCCATGCTGCTGAACATACGTAAATGTCTGTTTCGTTGTTCACTTGTGCTATACTGTATAACAATTGTATATATTATATATTATGTCTACTCAGTATCACTGCATCGCTTGTGGCCCGGGTCATGACTGAAAATGGTCCTCTGGATCAGTGCACTTACCTGGTAACCAGAAACATAAATAAATAAATAAATGTGAGATGCCAGGGGCCTTCCATCAGAAGTGAGAGGGATCCTTTACCTGATTTTGACATGAACACAAAGGGTGTGAGGAATGGCTGTCTAGCCTATTGGTTAGAATAGAAAGCTAAGGCACCAGAGACACAGGCTGTAATCCAAGAACCATCACTTACTCAGTGTGTGACCTTGAGCAAAGTCAGCCTTGTGCTTAACCTTGTCTCTTTCACTATACTTAACCTGCTCTCTCTATGTGGTTAACCTTCCTGAGCTTTCCTTAATCTCTCATTCTCCCTGGCTGCACCTAATAGCGGCTGCAAGTATTCATGGATTACACAGCCCTTTGGGACACACTGTATGGAAAACGCTACAGGAAAAAAAAATAGAGGTTACTCACCTATAACCATAGTTCTACTACAAGTATTCAATTCTCATCCACACTTCGGCAATCTTCCATACTCAGTCATTGGACAGTTTTCAAACTTGACTCCTCCTACCACCCAACCATGTGCTCCCCCCCGGCTCCACCCCCTTTGTGCTTAGATCTGCATGCTGGGACAGGAATCCAAGGCATGCCTTGCTAGGGAAGGTCGGGTGAGTTGTGTGGCTGTGAAATGAATACTAGTAGTAGAAATAAAAGTTATGTATGTAATGCAGTTGTTGGGCTTCCTGAACATCTTCTCTACATATTATCATTTGTGGATCTGAGCTGGAGCTGCTAGGACCCTGCAGGAGCCAGAACTTTTCTGGTGGGGGGTGGGGCTAGTGACATGAAAGGCCCTGCTAGCACGTCACTACATGTGCCCACTGGTATAAAGTGGCACCAGCCCCCAACTGCCTCTGTACCTTTTTAACTGAGGAGGTGAGCAGCACGAACCTGAAGAGTACCCTATGCACTTAACCTAAAGGCATTAAATATCCCTGGTGGGCTATGTAAGAAGACCCACCAAACACAGTGTCTTCACAGAACAAAGAACAAAGAGGTTACTCACCTGTAACAGTAGTTCTAGGAGTGGTATATGTTGTTCATCCACACTTCTTGGCATGTCTCTTTCCTCTTTAAATCTTGCCGGAAGTCTTCAAGCTGGCTCCTCCCACCCATCCGGGTGGTATAAACCTCGGCTCCGCCCCATGATGCCAGATCTTAGCCCGATGGAAGCCAGGTTGTGAGCCTAAAGCTGGGGAGGTTGGTGGGTGCGTGTGGATGAACAACATATACCACTCCTAGAACTACTGTTACAGGTGAGTAACCTGTTCTTCTAGGAGTGTGGATATGTTGTTCATCCACACTTTCTGGCAGACTCCAAGCAGTTCTCTGGGAGGAGAGAGGCAAGGCACACACCCCCTACTTGGGAAACAGAGATTGGAGAACTGAGGCCCCAAAACCAGCATCCTGGCGTGACTCAAGGTCAATGTGGTAGTGGTAATAAAGGTAGTTTGGGGACTTCCAGGAAGCAGCCCAACAGATTTCCTGGATAGGGATGTCCCTGGAAGCAGCCATTGATGCAGCAGTATGGTGGGTAGAAGGAGCTCTTATCCCCCTGGGAGGCTCCTTGCCCGCCAACTCAAAGCACAGACCTATGCATGATGTAATCCACCTTGCAATGGTCCATTTGACTGCAGGTCTGCCAGAAGCTGCTTCAGCGTAGGTGACAAACAGCTGGCGAACCTCTCCATGAATTTCCGCTGTTCTCTCCTTATAATAGGAGCGAGCACATCTCAGGTCCAAAGTATGGAGCCTGTACTCGGCGTCCGAGGTGTAGTTAGGGTAGTATACCGGCAGAGTCAATACCTGGTTAAGGTGAAACTCTGATACCACCTTCGGAAGGAATTTCGGGTTGGGGCGCAGGACAACTTTGTCCCTGTGAAAGACCACATAAGGAGAGTCCACCGACAGCACCTGGAGCTCCCCTGTCCTTCTGGCTGACGTGATAGCCCCCAGGAAGGCTGTCTTCCATGACAAGTGTGAAAGTGCGCACTTGTGCACAGGTTCGAATGGCTTGCCCATGAGCTTTGCCAAAACCAGCAACAGATCTCACGGAGGTGGAGATTCACGCACAGGAGGGGATATGTGATCCAGGCCTTTGAAGAAGCGCCCGACCACTGTCTCCTGCGCCAATGTCGGCTGACCGGCCCGCGTCCGGTAAGCAGAAATGGCTGCCAGGTGCACCCTAAGGGTCGATGACCGCAGACCTCCTTTGGAAAGAGACCAAAGATAGTCGAGAATGTTAGCCACAGAGCAGGATAAGGGGTCCAGACTCTTACTCTGACACCAAATGGAAAATCTCTTCCATTTGAAGGCATACATTTCCTGGTCGATTCCTTATGAGATGCCTCCACCACGGTGTAGACATCCTCGGAAAGACCCAGAGCCTGGAACTCTAGCCGCCAGGTACCAGGCTGTGAGGTGCAGGGATTGAAGGTCCGGATGGAATACCTTCCCCGGGTTCAGAGATATCAGGTCCGGGCATGTACAAAGCTGCTCCGGGGGCCTGCAGCTGAGGCTGAGGAGATCGGGATACCAGAACTGGCGTGGCCAATCTGGGGCTACCAGGATCACCTTCGCCTTGTCCCTCCTCACCTTGAGTAACACCTTGTGGATCAAGGGAAATAGAGGGAAGGCATAGAGGAGGCCTCAAGAAGGCATCCCCCTGCAGCGAGCCCAGGTGAGGGGGGCCGGCATGGTACAGCCTCAGTTTGTTGTTTTCCTTGGAGGCAAACAGGTCCACCAACGGTTTGCCCCAGCGGGAGAACAGACTGTAAGCTACCTCTGGATGGAGAGACCACTCGTGGGATGTCTGGCCTATGTGGCTGAGAGCATCCGTCAGATGGTTCGAGACTCCTGCCACATGAATGGCTAGGAGATCCGCCTCCAGCCAACTTACGAGGGTCCAGGTGTGGAGCGCCTCCTTGCACAGCAGACGGGAGTGCGTGCCGCCCTGTTTGTTGTGGTAGTACATGGTCGTGGTATTGTCCTTCTGGACTTGAACCACTTGACTCCGGAGCTGAGGAGCAAAAGCTGACAGTGCCAGTCTGTCTGCTCTGAGCTACAACAGGTTGATGTGGCATCGGGACTCCTTGGGGGTCCAGAACCCATAGGCCCTGTTGTCCCCCATGTGGGCTCCCCAGTCCATGAGAGAGGCATTGGTCGTAAGGGCGACCGTTAGCTCGAGGCAGACAAACGGGATGCCTTCCTGCAACCGTTCTGGGCCGGTCCACCACTGGAGAGTGTCCCACATCTTCTGGGTTACAGTGATCAGCTGGTCAAAATGACCGTGGCACTGAGTCCACTAGACGTTCAGCTCCCACTGGAGGGGGCGCATGTGCCACCTGGCCCAATGGACCACTGAGGTGCATGCCGCCATGTAACCCAGAAGGCGCAGAAAGTCCCAGGCAGGGCACAAGTGCCCAACCAGAAATGATCGGGCAAAGGAGGAGAGAACCTTCGCCCTGTCCACCGGGAGCCGAGCTCTGGCTTGACAAGAGTTGAGCTCTGCCCCGATGAAGCCCATCACCTGAGCAGGCACGAGTTTCCAACTTGGCCTCGTTGATTAGGAGGCCGAGTTGAGAGCAGGTTTAGAGAGCCAGATCCCTGAACCTCTCCATCTCCTGAAGGGAGGATCCTGCCAAGAGCCAGTCGATGAGATAAGGGTAGATTCGTACTCCTCTACACCGAAGATGGGCTGCCACCACTGCAATGCACTTGGTAAAGACCTGCGGGGCTGATGACAGGCTGAACGGCATGGCTCAGAACTCGTACAGGGTCCCTTCGACCCTGAAGCGGAGGAACCGCTGATGGGACAGATGGATTGGGACGTGAAAGAATGCATCCTGTAGATCCACTGAACAGAACCACATGTTTCGCTCCAGGGATGGTATGATCTGGTTCAGAGTTACCATCCAGAAGGTGCGAGACCTGAGATATTGATTCAGATCGTGGAGCTCTAGGATGGGGCACCTACCCCCCGTCCGCTTGGGCACCAGGAAGTACCTGGACACGAAGCCTGGGTCTGTAGTAGGATCTGGCACTGGAGCTACAACCTCCTTGCGGAAGAGCTGAGCTATGTCATCTCGAAGAGCCAACTGAGTGCAAGCTGAGATCTTTTCCTCCCAAGGGGCGCGGGCTCGGCTGGGAGGGTACTGCTCGAACTCTAGAGGCAGTCCCTGACTGACCACTTCGAGAACCCACCTGTCCGAGGTGATATCGAACCAGGCGGAATGAAAGTGGCGGAGCCGGCCCCCCACAACCCGTCACTGAGCAGGCTTAGAGGAGGAGGAGGAACCTGGACCTGCGCCTTGGCCTCCTTTACGGGGCTGTTGAGGACCATGCTTGGGCTGTGGGCGCCAAGCTTGAGCCTGCTGCTGCTGCTGCTGTTGCCCTCCTTGATAGGAAGGCTGCCTGACCGCAGGGGAAGAATGCCGAAATGGCTTCTTTCTTTTCTGCTGGTTCTTGCCCGAAGAACCTTTTGCAGAGGTAGCATCCAAAGTGGCATTGGACTGCTCGATACGCTGAAGGTGACCGGCCACTCCTGGACTGAACAAGTCGGTACCAAGGAAGGGAACGTCAGCTAACTTGTGCTGGGTATCTGTCAGGAAGGACTATAACCTCAGCCAGGCTCTGCGGTGAGTCGCCACTGTGGCTGCTAAGGAGCGGGCACAAGAAACCCCGATGTCTAGGGCCGTCTGGAGCTGCTGTTTTGCAACAGCACGGCCCTGATCACGGACTTGCTTGACTGTGGTCTGCATGTCTGCTGGGAGATGAGGGAAGACTTTGTCTAATGACCTGAGGAGGGCATGAGAGAAGTGTGCCTTAATGACAGCTGAACTGGCCTGACAAAGGCGTAAGGAAGAGGCCACGTAGACCTTGTGGGTAGAGTGATCCATATTTTTGGACTCCTTGTCCGGGGGTCGGTCTGTGTCGGCTGAGCTACCAGTATGTCTAAACACAGGAGCAGTCACGAGGCTCTTGGCTGAAGGATGTTCTGTGAATCCTGGCAGGGACCCCATGGGCACTGCGCACTTGCGGGCTATGCGGGCAGACGGTGCTGGGCAGGAAGCTGGGAGCTGCCAGAGCTCAAGGGCCGGGCCAGTGATGGCTTCGGCCACTGGAAAGGCCTCCATCGGGGTATCCCCCCTTTTTAGGATGTCCGTAAGGGGGTACTCTGCCTTTTTCTGGATAGACTCCAGGGGCATTCTGGTAGATTAGGAGATCACGCGGAGAATGCCTTGAAAGGAGGAAGAACCCTCCTCTAAACCTGCCACGGAGGACTCATCATCCCCAGGATGGGAGTATAGTCCTGTGACATCAGAGTCTGAGGAGTTGTGATACAATGGTCTCCCGCCTACGTCCCCTTCCATCCGCCGGGGGCAGTCGGGGGTAACCGTAATGGACAGACGTCGGGGAAGCCCGGTATCTGTATGGTGCTCTTTCGAGGGAGCCCCTCCCTGAGGCTGCTTACGCGGTGGTTCCACCAGAATCGGTGGAGAGACCGAGATGGGCCGAACAGGAATACGGGCCGGCCCCACGGGTGGGGGAACCAAAGGCTTCGGTTCCGGAGGGGTCGGGGTTGGCCCAGGAGGCGGTAGCCAAGTGATGGCTGGGGTGGACGGTGGAGCCGGCTTCTGCCCGGTCAAAATCAGCTGTTGCCACATAAGATCCTCATAGCGTCGACGGAGTTTCCATTGAAGCCTTGAAGGATCTTCGGCGATGCCTCTTTTTAGAGTGCTTGTGACTCTTTTTCGGTCAGTCAACCGAGATGGTTCTGGACCTCGATCGAGATCGGGCTGGCCGACTCGGTCGATCGGGAGACACTGGGGTCGGTGAAAACCGAAGGTCCAGAACCGTGTCCTTGATGGTGACACCAGCGGGCTGGGTCCCTTCATCGGGAAAAACAAGGACTGGAGTCCTTTCTAAAGAATCGTTGACCGGAGTTGGTGAAATAGGGTCGATCAGGTCGAGAGCTATCTCAACCTCATCGGCCACTTCCTCGATTTCTTGGCCGAACAGAAGAGCCGTAAAGCCAGCGGCCGAGGATGCGATCTCGACCGAGGTCGAGACCGCGTGTTCCTGGGACTCGGACCTTTCTCGGTCCCAACGTCGTCTCCATTTGGACGAAGACTTAGGGTCCTTCTCCCTCTTCTGAGGGCGGGAGGAGTACAAGCCCGAGGGTGCCTCACACCTGGTGGGGAGAGACTGGCACAACTCCTTGAAGGAGCCCGAAAAGGTGGAACCGAGGTTCAGAGGAACAAAAAAGCCATGGCCTAAGCTTAAGCCGCTTCCTCCTCAAAAGCCTTCATTTGCTACAACTGTTCGGCGGATCCCGCAGCCGCTGAAACCATCCACCTCGCCTCCTTCGATTTCACTGGCGGGTTCCTTTTCTCCGGTCTCCCCAATTTTAGGCGCGCCAAGCAGTCGTCCAGGACGTTGGGATGGAAGGCCAGGCAGAATGTGCAGGTGGAGCTGTTATGTCCGACACCAAGGCAGTAGACGCATGTTAGGTGGGGATCGGTGTGCGACATTTTCTGGCCGCAGGAGCACCAGTGAAATCCGGGAGCAGATTTTTCCTCCATGTCTGATGCGCTACTATCGGAATCGACAACTCAAATGAGTTTTAAGGTAAGATTCGATAAAAAACGACGTTTGAAATCCAGGGCCTACGAATTGCTGTGAGGCACGAGGGAACCTGCATCTTCCAGCGGAAAGGAAGATCTGGCGTCATGGGGTGGAGCCGAGCTTTATACCACCTGGGTGGGTGGGAGAAGCCAGCTTGAAGACTTCCGGCAAGATTTAAAGGGGGAAGGGACATGCCAAGAAGTGTGGATGAACAACATATCCACGCTCCTAGAACACAGCAATACTGGAGTGAGTCTGGGGGATGGTGGGTAGGTGTGGTACTCTATGAAGAAGATATTCAGGAACATCAACAGTTATGTTAAGTACATAACTCTTGTACCTTCCAAAAATCTAATTTCTCCATAGATTCCCACTTGTAGGTCAGAGTACCGAGCTCAGAGAGAAGTCCCCCGGACTAGGGAGGTGAGCACTCAGGACTCACTCAGGACAGCAATCCAATCAGAACTGTCCTGCCAAAGATGGCAGGTTGCCTTGCATGGACATTTAGGGCATAGTGCTTAGTAAAGGTATGCACTGTACTCCACATTGCAGCTCTGCAAATCTCTCCAACAGGCACAGAGGGTATTTCTGTGGAAGGTCCAGCACAGTCAAACCTCAGAAAAAACAAATACTTTATTTAGGGAGTAGCTCTATTCCAGTCAAGGCAAATAAGAATACAAAAACAGATTGGAAAATACAGGCCCACTCACACAGTGTTCTATGATTATGATATAATATTTATATTCATAAAAAGATGACCAGAGCATGGGTCAACATAATTTGACTCAATTTCCAACGTTTCAGATTTCTCCTTCCTCAGGGATACATTGGTAACAATCTAAAACAAATAAAATTATCTAATCTTGAATTATTCTGACTTCGATACTAACACTTATTATCATTTTAAGATTAGGAAAGCTTCACTGCAGTGGACACTTGGTTCATCACACAGAAGCTTGTGCTCAGCTACAAAAAAACAAAGACTATGCTCTTCCATGGCTTGCACAACAAACACAAAATCACTCAGCTGATTGCCAATAACAGATCAGAAGTTACTCTGGAGCAGACGAACACTTTTAAATACCTTGATGCAACACTGGATAGCACACTGCCCTATTCCGCCCATATTAACCATTTTGCCAAATCCGTGAATATCTGTATTGGGCTTTTCTATAAACATAAGCACTTGCCTTACTGCTGAAGCCCTAAAGCTTGCAATCCAAAGCTCAACTGTCTCCATAATAGACTATGGGCTGGTGATATATGGTGCTCCCTCTAACACTGCCCTAAAATGAATACCAATCGCCCTTAACAAGGCCTGCCGACTTCTAACTGGGGCTGCCACATGGACTCACACTTGTGACCTCTATGAGCAAGCAAACTGGCTGCCTTGTAGTAAAGAAGGCCACCCATGGTCTTCTACCCCCTGGGGTCAACAATCTCCTCAGCCCTTTCTGCAATACTCTCTCCACCAGAAGTGTTGATCGCTCAACCCTCCAAGTCCCTTGATGCTGGACTTCGCAAGGGCAACGGTCGTTCACAATCAGAGTTTCAAAACTGTTTAACTCCCTGCACAATGAAATTGCGAACGCAACCTCACTTGGCTTTTTTAAATGCAAACTTCATGAGTCTCTTGTGGCTTGTGCCTCCTGTGACTGTTTCACATAAACCTGGGGACACCACTGTCATTGGTTCGCCTAGACTGTGGGCTCTCACCTTAAGTTCTCTATACCTCTTTCCTAACCCCCCCCACCCTTCCCACCAATCTAACAAGGCATGCTGGCTGCTTCTCTGGCTACACTGGTAGCTCTATCTCTCCCAGTAAGTTCTCCATACCTTTTCCTAATCTCCTCACCACCCCTCTCTTCAATTTTGCAAGGCCTGATGGCTGTTCCTCTGTCTGTACTGGTAGCCACTGTGTTATATTTATCTACCTTCTCTAATTATCCTATCCTGCATCACTACCTCAGCAGCTGACCACCTCAACCTGTACCCACTTCCTGCGGCCTCTACACTCACTCTTGTGTCTTATGATTGTCAGTTTTTACCCGTTCACTTCTTCTAATGTTTTATGATATATTATAGTATTTTGAAGTATTATATTGTGTATCTCCTATATTGTGTTTTAATGTACCTTGACGTGGAACCTGTGTAAAAGAGCCTTTGTCTCAAAGGTGTTAATCCAAGAACTTCAAATAAATAAGATTAGATATTTTTATTTGTTTTAGATTAAAGAGCTAGTGCACTGCCTAAAACTAGTATTAGATTTTAAAGGCAGCCAACCATTACATTTTATATCTGAGGTACTTTTTCTTTTCCCTTTGTTTAATTACAAGATTGCTTACCTCATGTTAGTAGGTGTGATATGTGGAACAAAACTCTTAGCCTGGCAGCTGACATATCTTATTTATTTATTTATTTATTAACATCTCTGATTAAGACCTTTGAGCTGAAAGCTCATTTACAGAGGTTCCACGTGAAACAGAGTTCAAAAATACATACAGAGAATATTTAAGATAATAAAGCTATGAACAACAACAAAGTATTACATATTCTAGTAAGACGCACAGTTTAAAAGATGACAGCACTTTGTAAAATAGTAACTATTAAATAGGGTTCAGGGAGGCAGGGCTGCAGCTATGAATTTTGGGGCCCAGGACAAGTCAATCGAAATGGGCCCGTTTCCCAAACCAGCTAATGCCAAGGGTAACGCCAGCTCCTCAGGTGGTCCCCTCCTGAGCTTGGGGCCCCGGACAACCTCCCCACTTTCCCCCCTATTACTGTGGCCCTGCGGGGAGGTATAAAGGAGATGAGAGGTTAGGGGGAGGGCAGAAGAGGGCATAGTGGTTGAGGAGGAATTAGGAACACGAGAGGCCAGGATGGGGAGAGTGGGGGAACAAATCTTGCTCTATTGCCCCACACTACATCATCGGATCAGCATTGTGACCTCACTGCTACTTAGAAACAGCAAGTGAGTGACTGACAGGTCATTCACCTGTGATGTCACTGTCAGTGAGATCATAATGCTGATGATGCAGTGTGGGGCAGTAGAGTTAGATATGTCAGCTGCCAGGCTAAGAGCTGTTCCACACATCCAGCACAATATTATCACACAGAAGACTTTCTGATGAGCAAAGGAAAAAGGAAAATACTTCAGAAATAAAAAGTTACAACTGACTACTACTTACAATTTGTATTATATTCCTGTCTGCCTATTTTGGCTCCATTAGCTCTTTAACTTACCAGCGTATCCCTGAGGAAGGAGACATCCAAAACGTTGGAAATTGGGTCAAATTGTGTTGACTATACACTGGTCATTCTTCGTTTTATGAAAATAAATATTATATCACACTGATAAAATACCCTGTGTGCAGAGGTAACAGCTACTTCAGAAACTTCAAGTCACAAGTCGCAATAGGCTCAAAGGGCTTGTGCGTAAGCATATAAAGCAAAAGGCTAATATGCCAGGGATCCATCGGTTTCCTGAAGGAAGGTCTTTTGTGTGCAGAACACACCTAAGGAACCTCTTAAACAGAGGCAGCTGTGCCAAACAGAGGGTACCTATAGGCTCGTGGTATGCGGATATAGCTCACAGGTGGACCTTAACTGTGGAATACTGCAGGCCAGCATTTGAAAGGTCCAGTAAGTACTCCAAAACCCTTTCAGGGGGACACCTGAATGGGTCTACAGAAGTTTTGGAGCACCAGATGGAAAATCTTTTCCACTCGGTTGTGTATGTCTTCATGGTGGAAGGTTCAAGATCCCTGGCAGATAGAGTGCTTGGAGCAAGATCCCCTGCTCCAGGCACCATTCCCACACTCTCACTGCCTCCCTGCAAAGAGGGTAAGAGTGTGCTCCTTCTTGCTTGCTGATATAGTACATGACAGACTTGTCCGTCTGGAGGATCTGGGCAGACTAGGTGGGCCAAGTGGTCCTTTTCTGCTGACAAATCCTATGTTTCTAACAGTCTTTTGGCCGACCAAGTCCACTAAGGCTTTCAGACCATACAGAACTGCACGATCTCCATTAGACTGATGAGTTGATGTGTTTCTGATGAGTCCCAGACACCTTCTGTCTGGAGACCCTGGCAGTGGGCTCCCCACCCCAGTGGGAAGGCATCCATGGTGCGAGTCTCCTCTGGCTCCAGTGGGGAGAAGTGGGAACCCTGGAGGAAACTGTCCTCCAATGACCGCTACATCATGGACCTCACCAGGGGTTTAGCCACCTGAATGGGACAGTTTTGAGGGTGTGATGCCTGTGACCACTGGGAACTGGCATCCACTCAGTTGACCTCGATGTACAGCCTTGCTAGAGGTACTGTGAACACTGAGGAGGCTATTAGGCCCAGCGTGCATTGCATGGACTGGGCTGGCACAGGCTTGTGTTCCATGTTGTAGCATGCCATCTGCAAGGCTGCCTGTAGTCTGCTGTCTCGGAGGAAGGTTCAAGCCCTGGTCATGTTCAGAATACCTCCTATGAACAGCAGTTCTTGGGAGGGAGACTGAGGGGTTCAGCAGGACTCCAATGGATATTGGAATTGGGAGGCACTGATCACTGTCTGCTCATTCTCCAGTCTGGACAGGCTTGAAATGTGCCAATCGCCCAGATATGAGAAGACTTAGTCCTAGTTTTCTGAGGTGGGCTGTGAGCCCTGCAAAGCACTTTGTAAAGACTTGCTGTGCTGAGGAAAGCCCAAGGGGTAGGACTCTGAACTTGTAGTGTTGCCTTCCACGTAGAATGGGAGATACCTGTGGTGGTTGGGGTGCATCAGTAAGTTGCCTTCTGGGAGGACTGCTTTTTTTGGGGAATGGTACAATAATTCCAGGGGACACCTTTCTTGGATAAGCCTTAGAACCCACTTGTCCATCGAGATGGATTCCCACTTATGATAAAACTGGGTTAGGAGAGTTGGCCCCCATGGGTAGCTGAAGCAGACCTGGGCCTAGAGCTTCAGATGGTGGCAATAAGCATCTGTGGTGCTTGTGCCATATGCTGTGCTTTCTTATGGGCCTGGGGAGGCTGGGAGTTATTGTTTTGGGCTCCTCTGCCCCTAACACGAAAGGACTGCTTGTTGTGATGACAGCCACATCCTCTAAGCCTTTGTGAGTTACAGGAAGCCGGTCTGGAAATCTTAAGAGTTATTCTCAGTTCATTAGATTGTTCCACCTGATGTCCAAACAGATAAGAGTCACTGCAGGGCAGATTCATGATCTGTTGCTGGATGTTGGGGTGAAGCTAGCAGTTTGTAGCCAGGAGTGAGCTGCTGCAGCAAAAGCATCCACAGAGGCTTTAAGCTGGTGGTTGTTAAGATTCAATACCTTGTTTAACAGCTAGCAGTATCTCTTGTGTTGCCTCTGTGTCTGGCAAGGCCTCTGCCAAAGACTTAAGCTTGCATTAGAGGGCATACTCGTACTCTGTGAAGTGGCCCTGGTAGCTAACTATCCTCATGCCAAGGGTAGCTGAGGTACAAACTTGTTTGCCCATGGTGTCTCTACCTTGTGCGACTCCATGTTTGTGGGGTGCATGGTGACCTCCTTGGGCACTATCGCTTTGTCATTCTCAGCCAGAATAACAATGGCATCCACTATTGTCTGAGTAAACTACATGGGCTTAGATTTAGGCACCACGTATTTCTTGTCTGCCTGCTTGGTGACAGCTGCCACAGTAGCAGGTCTTCTCCAAGCTGCCTCAGAGTGTGTCTCCAGGGCTGGCAACTGGAATATAAGGCACGTTGACAAATTCCAGTTCGGGGTGCCTAGCCTGATCTATGGCTGCTGGCTTGTAATTCAGTGCAGAGTACATATTTCTTAGCAGAGCCTGAAAGGAGAGATCATTCAGAGGTATGGTGACAGGAACTGGCTCTGGGTCCTCTGTATCATAGTATGAGTCATCGTCATCACAACCTGAGATGATGAGGTCAGGATCAGACTCGTCTCCCTCTGCTTCCTCAACACCTTGAGAGTAGTAAAGAGGAGGGGAGATGAAAGGCCAATAGTGCAGGCCAAAGTATTGGCAACACTGGACCCAGCCTTGGATGGGGCCTTGGGAATGGCAAGGGCACCAAGGATGGCCCTGGGACTGGCTCCGAAGGGAATGATCCCAATATCTAAGATCTGCGCGGCATTGTTGGCAGTGCAGGCACCTGACTGGCTCCTGAAGAGCCCAATCCCGGTGCCGGACATGATAGTGTTAACTATGTTGATAACCCCGCTGGCCCCGAAGGAACCGGTAGTGGCATCATGGCTGCACCTGTCCCCGGAGGGGACAGTGGTGACACCACAAGTGGGGCAGTCATTGGCAGCACCAAAAGAGTCCCCAGGCTGGAGGCTGGAGTCAGAGTCGGACGCACGCCAAAGTCAAGTGGCACTGAAGATGATGCTAGCTCAGCTGACCTCAAGGGGTCAGGAGCTGCCACCAAAAACAGCACAGCTTCATTTATATGCTGCAATCCCTGCTCCGTAGGAGCTGCCCAATGGCTTAACTACCCGGAAGAGTCCATTCTACTGGACAGAGAGGGGCTCCGGGACAGAGACATCAACCTCAGAGGCACCAGCTTCCCTGATGTGTGGTGGGTGACAATGGTGGGGTAGTATGGCCGTAGAAGTCGAGTGTCTCACAGAAGAACAACCAGAAGATTACCGTGACTGGTGTTGTTTCTTTCTCTTAACCTTGTTGTGGGAAGAGGTTGAGGGGCCTAACGGTGCCAAAGACCACAGCGCATGGTGTCTTGAGGATTTGGACTGTTTTTTTTTGCGACTCCGGAAAGACTGTCCATCCTTCCACAAGCAGGACTGCCCTGCCCATGGAGAGGTGATGGCCAAACACAGCCCTGCTGCCAAAGCAACCTGCTTTTCAGGCTCCCTACCTTCTTCCATGGTTGTCGACCATTGACATGAGGTACAGCTGAGAGAAAACTGTTGATATTTGTATGATGAAGTAACTGAACTGAAAGATAAATAAAAACTCTAGTGTGTTTTAAACTAAAACTGAAGAACTGAATGCTGTTGTTGTATAGATGGTGAAAATTTGGCCCTGACATGGAGAGCAGCAATACTGCTGCTGTGTACTTGATAGCAGGAAAAAAAGGAACTGAGGCAGTTGGGGGCTGGCACCGCTGTATACCAGTGGACATGTGTGGTGAGGTGTGCGTGGAGCCTACTCGCGCCGCCAGCCCTCCAGAAAAGTTATGGCTCCTGTAGGGGTCCTAGCGCCTCCAGCACAGACCCCTTTAGTGGGAATCTATAGAGAAGATTATCTCTTGAAACATCTGTCCTATTTTCTTTGGGGTATCTCCCTCCAGTGAGTCACACCTATGGAACGATTTCCAAGCAGTATCCAGAATAATGAGGGGCAGCAGGAAGGAATAAGAGCTAACCAACACAGACCAAGAAAAAGGGAGCCATAACAGGGTGACCCAGCAGAGTACTTAGGGCATAGTAGTAAGACACTTGAAAGCCCTAGCCAACGATACATAAAAAAGCATCAACAGCAGACAAACACCACGGCCAGCATACAGACATGGAGACAGGTACATGACAACTTGCTCCCGTCAATTCGATCCCGACAGCTTGCTCCAATTAAACTCACCTCCACTCAAACTCTCTCCTTCTCAAATTCGCTCCCTACCCCTGACCACTCAGGCTTGCACGTAAATTTCTGAGGCTGGCTATTCAATTGCTCTCGAGTCTGTACAGTCGGCATCTTTTTTTCATAAGAAAGAAGCTGTAGCATAAAAGACGCAGTTCTGCAGTGTTTTCAGCACAGACTGCCTTAACATAAATGTCTGTCAACACAAAATAGCACATATTATGAATAGTGGACTGCCGCAATTGGCAAATACTATGCAAAGGAACACATGCTGAGAGGGACGACTGAAGGTTCTGTCTCATATTAATCTGGTGCTGTCATGCTTTTGGACTGGGTTTTTTGTTGTGTTTCTTTTTTATAATTAATGTACTATAGAGTGCCAAGAGCAAGCTCATGACCAGTGTGTGCGACCAAGTAAAGAATAAGGAGGTGGAGGCATGTTGACAGTTTAAATTGTCATCCCATCTTTTTGGGACCTGATGCTATGAGTACACTGAAAGTTCACTGTTGCCATTACATTTTACAGGACTTGTCTTTTGAATTTTATTTTTTTTTTTGTTTTACAGAGTCTATAAATGGACAGGGAGCACCGTAAAAGTACTTGTTTGTCCTGTTGCTGCAGTCAGCAGCGTGCTTTAAAAACTAGTGCCTACATTTAAGAATACAAACATTATTCAGTGGTATTGCGAGTGGTGGTTCACAATACAGTGAATCAAAAGATGCACGCTATTAAATGGTTCAGAAATCTCAGCAACTCCATCTCTTTACATGCTGCTAAACTGGTGCTGCTACTGATTTATTTTATATGCTGGTGCTACTATTTCATTTCGTTTGTTTAGTTTATTTACTTTCTTTAGTTTACTGCTACTGGTTGGTCAGGGAGCGTAGTTGTCTGGAGCGGATTGCTAAAGAGCGAATTGACGGGGGGTTGAACTGTCGGGAGCGAAATGTCACAGAGTGAGTTGTCGGGAGCGTATTGTCGTGCTCCCCATGGAGACTGATTATAAAGAAGGAAAGTCGACAGGACCAGGCTCTGTGAACAAACTACAGTGTTTACTGGAAATCTGATGAAAAAGAATACCACCGAGGCAAAGCCAAGCGGTAACCAAACACAAAACATGCTGCAAGGCAAAGGCCTGTGACCGGACCCGAGAAAGCCTCAGGTCCCATGATCACAGGCAGCCCAGTCATAGGCCAGAGACCACGTGCAATGGACAGAAGGACTCGCTGAAAAATCATAGCCGATGGGAAAGCCGACAATGGCACCTGGGGAAACAGCCATGTAAGAAGCTGAGGGGACAGGGACAAAAAGCCAGGCGATGACCAGCAAGAAGAGGGATGCCAACAAACTGTGACCCCATCTTGAACAGCACAAAGTTGTATATGAGGCAGAGCCAGGAGACGCAGCCACAGGGAACCACAAGCCCCAAGGTGCCAGGCAATGAAGTCAGGAATCGACTGAGGTGTCTCAAAGGAATGACCAGATCAGTTGCAGAAAGTCAAGGCAATGCTGACAATGGCAACATGCACACAGCTCTGGTCAAAGTAAAGGACTGGGCAAGCTGAAGAAACAAAGCCCAGCGACAGCCAGTTGAAAACGGAGACATCATAAACTGCAAAACTGGCTCAGTCAGTGAACACATCAATCGAACAAGCCCAAGAGATGAAGCCAGAGGTAAATACGGCTCTGTGGAAACAGGGGAAGGGAAACAAAACCAGAATGACCAAAGTGTTCTGGAGGACAGCTGGACTGGCTAGAAAGCCAGGTTGCAGGCAAAGCAGATGACAGAAAAACATGAAAACAGTCCTGCACAAAGCAAAGGATTGCACAAGTCACAGGGATGATGGGCCAAAGCCAGGGAAGGATCAGCAGAAAAGGAGATGGATGAAAAACTGCAAACCGTAACCTAACAATGAGACTGTTGACGGGGCCAAAGAGAGCCACAGGCGCCAAAGAATCGGGGGGCAAGGAGGAAGCCAGGAACTCATCAAGGCACCCCAGGCAGTGGCTGGACCAATCAAAAAGTCAACTCGAAGGCACAGCCAGTGAAGGAAACATGAACACAGCCATGCACAAGGAAGGGGACTGGACACAGAGTGGTAACATCGAAGAGGCAGAGCCAGGTGATGACCAGCACAAACGGGAGTGCTGAGAAAATGGCAAGCCCAGGCCAAACAGATGCAAAACCAGATGACAGAGCCGAAGGGAGTCACGAGCCTTGCGGTAATGGAGGGCTGTGCTATCAAGTCAGAAACTGACCTTTGCATCCGAAAACGGTCAGAATGGCAGTAAAGGCCACATATATGACATGCACTCACCATCTCCATGAAGCAATGCAGCCACCAACGGAGACCCATACCAGAAAGAGTGGGATGAAAAGCCAGCAGCGGGAACCTGGTTAACAGCAGGAGAACGGCAGAGAGCCATGAAAAGGGAGACCATTAACAACAGACATTCAGCGACAAGGCAGTAGGCAGCATCGGCAGCACAAGAAACAGGGACCATGTAGGAAGCAGAACAGGCCCACATCACCAAAAACAAGAGATGAAGGCTGGCGAAGCACACAGCAATGAAGACCGTGGAGGGAGTTTTTCAGTCCGACGTGAAGTCATTGGCGGGAAAGGAAAGAACTGAAGAGGTTTGGGGTGGCCCATGCTAAATGGGTGACGACAATGCACATCACCATGAGTGGCCTGCTAAGCAAAAGTTTCTGGACAGGTTCGGCACCGATGATGTCTATGTTCCATAGTTGTGGCTCACTGGCGGGAGATATCCACAAAGAAGATCCCACATTACCTTCCCCTAGGACAACCACTTCTTCCTCCACCCTCTTTCTCTCACCCATAAAGGAGAGTGAGTGCTACTTATGGAGACTCAGTGAAGCATGAAGGTGAACACACACTCACCTGCATCATTCTTTTCTCAGGTGTGTTTGTAGGCGTGGCCATATTGCTCTCATCAAGATAGACAGATGTGTCACGGGATGCACTGAGACAAGTGTTGCTGTCATAATAATCAGGGGGCTGCCAAATAAAAACAAGAAGTTAGTTCTACCCCATTAGTTCACATGATTTCTTTTATGAACTTTGGAGCCCATGAAAAGTGTGACTGTTCACACACCTCCTTACACTGCTCAGTCAAGGATTCTACAGTTCTAGGTTTGAGCCATACTGTCTCTGCCTATATTGTAGACAATGGGACAGCCACCATTAGTGTTATACACTAGACAGTGGACAGCCACCATTAGTGTTATACACTAGACAGTGGACAGCCACCATTAGTGTTATCATAAACTGGAGTCATTCCATAGGAGAAATGAAAATTACGTACCTACCATAATTCTTGATCTTCTCTTGTATCTTGACCATTCATTATTGCTGGATGTAAGCGGAGGCGCACACCCACCACGGGAGTTTTTCCCCCCCCCAGAGGTATCGGAGCCGATGGCACCGCCCCCAAGAGTGACGCATTGCGTGATGCGTGAAGGGGAGGCCATTAGGTGCCGCAGACTCCTCCTTCATCCCAGTTCTATTAGCTGGAGAGGCGAAATAAGGATAAGAAAAAGAGAGCGAGGCAAGAGAGCCGAGGGATAGAAAAAAGGAAAGGATATAAACTGAACAAGCATTTGTCAATGCCGAATGTTTGCTTGCTGGCATTGGCATTGGTAGTGTAGAAGTTACAGAACTGCATAATAGGAATGGCAGCAAAGTACTGAACTGAAGCCAACCCCACCACCACCCTGCAGAGAGTGACAGGCACTGGGGTGTGCCTTTGGGTCGTCAGGCATAACGACCACGCCATTTCACCACACCCTACCCTGCAGACACTGACAAGTGTCACGGTGTGCCTTGGGGTCTTTGGCTCTTATGCCCATCCCATTCCATCAGGAAATACGGTGAGATGGGTGCGGTATAGGAGAATGGGGTAAAGTTTGGGCCGAAGAGTCCGAGGCACATCTTGATGCCTCTCACTGGCTACAGGGTGTGGGTGGGGGTGGAATGGTATGAGCATTACAGGCAAGAATCCCAAGTCACACCCCTGATGCCTGTCATTCTCTACAGGGTGGGGCGTTATGGTCGGAAACCCTAATGCCTCAGGCATTCTTTGGTATTTTCACTCCAAATTTTCAACATGGTTTTTTTGTGACCCCCACCTCATGAACAGTGGCAATATCAGTTTGTTAGCCAAAAACTGCTTTTGCACAGCGACTACGCCATTTGGCACCACACATTCCGAACAGGATGTGAAAAATGACAGCGGTACTGTTCATGGGGAGGTGTAAAAAATGGCAATGATGAAAATCTGCTGTGAAAATCTTAAAAAAACTGGTGAAGTCACGAGCGTGCGTAGAAACTGTGCAACGCACACCCGTAATGTAACTAGTTTGGGGATTTTTTTACAGCAGATTGTTAACAGAGGCATTCTGGGACCTGCAGTCATGAACAGTGTCACTGTGATTTTCTTTATCTGTCCCGACCAATGATTTCCCACAGCGACCACGCATTTCTGCGCTGAAAGTGTGAAAACACATTTCGGCCATGTTGTGGAAAATGACAGCAGTACTGTTCATAAGGAGGTGTGGAAAAATGCCACTGGTGAAAATCTGGACTGAAACTATTACAAATTCGTGAACTTACGAGGGTGCGTGGAAACTGCGCAATGCTCACTCGTAACACAGTCATTTTAAGGAGTTTTGTCACCAAATGTTCAACATAACCATTTTAAAACCTCTGCTCACGACCAGTGTCACTGTGATTTTCTTAATCTGTCCCAAACATTGTTTTCGAACACCGACTGTACCATTGTGCGCTACATGTGCGGATTCACATTTTGGGCGAGATGTGAAAAATGGTAGCTGTACTGCTCATAAGGAAGTGCGGTAAAATGGCACTGTTGAAAATCTGGTGTGCAAATAGTACAAATTCGCAAACTTACAGGCGTGCGTAGGAACTGTGCAACGCACGCTCGTAAAAGTCATTTTTAGGAATTTTTTCATGACATTTTCAACATAGCCATTTTAAGACCTCTGCTCATAAACAATGTCACTGTGATTTCTTTTCTTAATGTGTCCGCATACATTGATTTCTCAAGATAACGACCATTGTGCGCTACATGGGCAGAAACACGCTTTGGGTGAGATGTGAAAATGACAGCTGTACTGCTCATAAGAAAGTGTGGTAAAATGGCAATGCTGAAAATCTGGAGGAAAATATTGAAAATTACGAACTTCACGAGCGCATGAGGGAACCGCGCAATGCACGCTCGTAAAACAGGCATTTTTAGGAATTTTTCCACCAAATTTTCAAAATAGGCTTTTTGAGAGCCCACCTTATGAACAATGACAGTGTCGTTTCATTATTCGGTCCCAAAAGGTGATTTCGCGTAGTGACTGCGAAATCACCCTTCGGGCCTGATTAACACAATGACAGTGACGGCACTCATGAGAAGGGGTCCCAAAAACCCCATATTGAAAATTTGGTGCAAAAATTCCAAAAAATGCCCGAGATATGCAGCAAAGTTGAAAAAACCCTATCTATCCCATTATACAGCTTACCGGCATTTCCTCAGTTCGCGGTCGGCTTTGAAGAGTGCAGACGTGTTCCCGGTCCACCGAAGATCATCGTGCCGGACTCCGGAGGTAAGTATGGGGTGAGGTGGGGTTGTGGGGAGGCAGGGTGCGCAGTGGGTGGGTACGGGTGGGGCAGGGAGACTGCGAGGGACCGCTTTCTAATTTACAGGTTTTTTTTTTTTTTTTTATTATTAAGACGACGCGGGACGCTTGCCACGCTGGGGTGGGCTGGAGCCGGCCGGGATTGGGCACCCCATCTGCCATCTGGGACGTGTGCCACGCTGGGGTGGGCTCCCAGCGTGGCACCAGGAAAGCTTTTTGGGGGGCGGCGGAGCCGATGGGGCATTGGGCTGTACAGTATGTGGGAAGGGGGAGCGCGTCATCATGCAATATGCGTGCGTGCGTGTTGGGAGGGGCTCTGCTCACTGAAGCATAGCTCTCCCTTTTAACTGTATGCCATTGGATTTTCAACTGCTGTCATAGACAGCTGGAGCAGTGATTGGCGCACTGCGACCGCGCCTGCAAACACACTGACTGAATTGGAAGAGGCTGACACACCTCTGGAAAACTCGGATGATGGCAATATGTTTCTTGCACATGCGTGCAAGCAAACATAAAAAGGAATAAGCCGGTAGAGGACAGAAAAAAGAAGAAATGCCTACCCTAAGGGACCACAGGGCCTCACTTCTTGGGCGGCTCCAAGGGAGGAAAAGATAGAGGAGAGAAAGAAGAAAGAAGAAGGAAAGAGGGAACAGAGGGAAGAGAAAGAGGGATGTTGGGAGGGGAGAACTCTGCCCATTGAGAGACTGGTTTAAGGCTTATAAGCTCGGAACCAAAAACAAGGGAGCAAGGATCCCACTTGATAAAACTGGAGAGAAGGTTCAACCGAACTGCTTGCACAGCTTGGACACAAAAGGCAGATTCTCTACACCTCCTGTCATCCCTAACCCTTTAAACTCTAGCTGAGAGCTCACAGACTGCCAAGGCAGAAATTCGGTTCCGAAAGGAGAGCGCCCAACTAGGAAGGGAAAAGAAGCCCACTAGCCCCTTGTTAAGTGCTAACACAGAAGTCTGTGTGTGTGTGTGTGGGGGGGGGAGAGCCCTACAGAGGGCACCCCTCTACGTAACGGATAGAGTGGGAACTCAATCGGACTCCCTGGAGGCAAAGCAAAGAACACCAACTCAAGGTAGTGCCAGGACAGCGCCAAACCAGCAGAAGCTGACACAATAGGAGATTAAGACCTGCCAGAGGGGACCTGGAAAAAGGGGACCGGGCCATTTAAGGGACAGTCTGTTTAACTGTCAACTGAACAACATGGCTAAGAATGAGCCAAGAGGTCACCCCTAGGGGCATTTAGAAAGAGTTCCCTCAGGACAGATAAATTCCGCTCGTTCCTCCTTTTCCCAGAGGGAAGGGATCAGTTCAGAAGAATGGAAGAAAAACCAAGAAAGGGTTTTTTTTTTGCTTAAAGGTCAAGGGAGAAGGGGAGGAACAAGCAGGGCGGGGGAGACACTGAAGAAGGAGGCCGGTGAGGGGATGGTGGGCAGGAATCAGTAATGAATGGTGAAGATACAAGAGAAGATCAAGAATTACGGTAGGTATGTCATTTTCATTATCTTCCCTTGTCAATCTTCACCATTCATTACTGCTGGGTGAATACCAAGCCCCCCTCCCGGAGGGGGCCTGAATAGACCCTGAGGGAACAGGACCCTCAGCCTCCTACTGGTGGAAAGTAGGAAGGGAAGACCCTAACCAACACACTGGAACAGTCTAAGGTTGATGAGGATGAGGAGGTGTCCCCTGTTGGCTGGGGGAGGGAGGTTGCCCCTGAAGAAGCCTCCTCGCCCTGCGGGAAAACAGGCGGGTCCCCCGGAAGGCAGAGCTAGTCACCCTACACCGGGCAATGGGTGATAGTCTGGAGAGACGAAGCCATGCCGTCCGCCTGATGCAGATCGCTGTCCCTGCTAGTCTGTACGCTACCTCGTTGGCGTCGCAGGACGCCCTCGCTTGGTGCCTTGCAAGCTCCAGACCTTGTGCAGAGAGGACAATGGCTTGTCTAGACTGCTGTGAGTCAGGCAAAGATGCTAGGACCTGTGACAGCATCGACCACAGATGTCTGCTGTAAGCAGCGTGGTGTGCCTGATGAGAACTGATACACATCAACACTCGACTTGAAGAGAAAACCCTTCGTCCCCACCGGTCGAATTCAGCAGAGTCCGGATCCAGGGGTCTGTCGTGTGCCAGGTGCTGAGGCCCGGAGGGAGTGTCCAGGGATGTCAAGCCTGAAGGTAGGTGAGGCAGAGAACCTAGAGACTCATGGGGGGGCACAATACCGTCTCCTGCAGTCTGCCAGGGCTGGAGAAGGAGTGGCTGGAGACTGCCAGGTGCGGATAGACGCTTCCTGGAAAGGGATAGGCCAGGAAGGCACCACTAGGTGGTGAGTGCTGAATTCGCTAAGGAATGCACGCGTCTGCCACTCAGTATTGTCCCTACGAATGTAGGAGATGCAAAGCTCCGAAACCAACCTCAAAAGGAACTGCTGATATTCAGTGAAATCAGCGTCAGAGGAAAGGTGGATGGAAAATTCCTCTTCCTCAGATGAGGAAGTCAAGGAGGAAGTGGAGCTCGAATGCTCAGAGGACTCCTGTGGCAGAGGGGACAGGCAGAAAACCTGTTCGTCCATGGCCCTGACGTAAGATGGGAAGGCCGCCGCAGTAGTTCTGAATGTCTCCGAAGTTAACGGTCCCGTGGGGCCCACATGGCCTGGGAGAGAGGGTGGTGGTTGCAGAGGGATGGGCGAAGGGCACCTAACAGCACGTGCTTGACCTCTGCCAGGGCTCCGAGATCCAGGTAGCGACGCCGCCAGACTTGGGGACCCTGAAATCATACCAGGTTGCGAAGAGACAAGAGGAGGAGGCAACTCCTTAAAGAGCCCTGAAGGGGGATGTCCCCTGTGACGCACCTGGGATTGCATGAGTCCAGAAGGGCAACCTTCAGAACCACCACTAGAGGGCACTCTAGAGACCCTGAGAGAAAGGTGGGGATCAGCGCTGCGACTCCACCCCACGCCCCACAGGGCGGTGGGGGCTCGCCGTTGCTCTTCGCCCCGACCTCTCAATCCCTCAGACTCTGAAGCAGCCCTCTTCCTCAATACCAGTGTGGAAGATCCCTGCTGAGCGAGCCCCCAAAGGGAACTCACTGTTACAGGATCCTCCACCCTCCCCTGAAGGACCCCAGCAGCACCAGTGATGACAGCTGCCTGGGACCTCCGGGAAGAGGGCATCCTCTCCAGGCCTCCTGAAGCGTCCACCACAGAAGACTCCAGGCCACCCCGAACCATGGAATCATCAGAGCTAACCAGCTCCGGGGACTCATGGAGAGGAATACTGGATCGCCTAGCGCTGCGGCCCACCGGAGGTTCCGAGACAGAAGACTCAGGTAGCCGGACAGGGCCCTCCTCTGAGTCATTCTCCTCCGAAGGGTCAACCAGAGCAGACTCTGTCGGAGCAACTGGAGGAACCTCCGTCAAAACGGCACCAGGCCTGGCATCGTCGAAGGCCGCAATGCCGACAGCGCCAGAGGAGTCAGCTGCACCTCTGTCAGCACCGGAAACCCGGGCCACACCGCGAACGGCGCCGTGAACCAAAATGGGACCGCCCGAGTCACCGGCGCCGCAGATGGCGCCGAGAACCAAAATGGCACCGCCAACAGCGCTGCCCGAGTCCCCGGCGCCAGAACCCAAAGCGGCACTGTGAGTGGTGCTGTCCGAGTCCCTACAGCTGCGAATGGCGCCATAACCCAAAGCGGCACTGCTCGAGTCGACAGTGCCGCCAGAGTCTCCGGCGACGCAGATGGCACCAGACTCCACAGCAAGGTCGGGCGAGATCGAGGGTCCACCAGCGCCGGGCCGCGACACTGGGGAAGCCTGCACCTCCGTGGAGGTGACTGCCAGGACGGCGCCAACGGAGTGAACCCAGGAGGAATCACCCCATTCCTCCAGCGTCGAAGAAGAAACCTCCTCCTCGGTAAGACTAGAAGTGGAGGAGGTTCCCTCCTCGCCGGGCCGTATAGACCCAGGAGGGGAACCAGAGGAAGGGTCAAGAGATGCCTGGGAGGCCCTCGGTGGATGCCGTCCCTCGAAAGTCGGTGGAGCTCTTCTGACTTTAAATGCACGGATTTCTAACATGCGGCGATCCATGGAGAAACAGGCATCGCAATGATCCATATCATGGTAGGGTCCCAGGCACCGAAGACAAACATCATGACGGTCCGTGACGGAAAACTGTCAACCACAGGGGCACGGCCCACCTTAGCCTTGCATTTTGCCCCCGAACCTGACATGATGCAAAATTAATACAACAAACAGCAAAGCTCCTGGCATCGTCAAAATATCAAATAAAGGAATGATCTTACCAGTCAATGATGTCGGGAATGAACTGGGATGAAGGAGCGGCATCGAAAAACACTATGTGGCCTATAATGCAGAAACAAGTCAGCGACTCCACACAGCAGGTGCCGCCTCGACGGCAGGAGAAACAGAACTAGGATGGAGGAGGAGTCTGCGGCGCCTAACGGCCACCCCTTGCACATCACACAATGCGTCACTCTCGGGGGTGGCGCCATAGGCGCGACTCCTCTGAGGAAAAAAAAAACTCCTGTGGCAGGTACGCACCTCCGGCTTACACCCAGCAGTAATGAATGGTGAAGATTGACAAGGGAAGATTTACATCACAGATTGGCATTTTCTGGGAATACCTGTCACCATGCCAGACACAGCTAAATCGACTGTGGCACTCCAGTGGTATGTCAGCCACAGCTGCACCACTGCAGCCCTCTGAGGGGGGATGTTAATCATAGCAGCACCCACTGCGGTATTCCATGGGGATGTCAGTCATAGCTGCACCTACTGTGGCACTCTATGAGAATTTTGGTCACAGCAGCATTCACTGCAGCACTCTGTAGGAATGTCAGTCACAGCAGCACCTGCTGTAGGGATGTCAGTCACAGTACCACCCAGTACAGCCCTCTGAGTGGATGTCAATCACAGCAGCACTCACTACGGTACTCTATGGGAATGTCAGTCACAGCAGCAACCACAGTGGCACTCTGTGTGGATGTCAGTCACAGCTACACAGCCAGTGGCACTATTGGGGATGTCAGTCACAGCAGCCCACAGTGTGGCACTCTAGGGGAATGTCAGTTGCAGCAGTACTCCTCTGCGACACCCCACAGGGATGAGTCACACTTGTGCAACTGCGGCACTCTGAGGGGATGTCAGTCACAGCAGCACTCGGAGGAGATATCGGCCACAGTCGAATCCCTATTGCACTCAAGAAGGCATGTCAGTCACAGCTGGGAAAGCTGCAGGGATACTGGTCAGTTGACATTCTGCTGTTCACTCTCTTCATACTAACCTGAGGCGTGTATGGTCCTGGGGTCATAGGGTCAAAGCTTTCCAAATCTGCAGCATCCAGAGCCGCTTCCTTGGCTGTAGCAATGTCCTTCTCCAGCTGAGTCAAGTGCTCGTCATACTACACACAGCAGAAAGAAGGAGGCAGAAGTCACGTTACATAACAACTAGCAACCAAATTCCAGGACAAGTATAATGCTCTGCATGGCAAGAGACCCTTGTCGATCACATTTAATTACCTCAGCCAGAGTTTGGTGACAGACGCTGACAATTTCCTGAGCAGTTTTGGTGTAAACGCTGTCTGGACCTATTATTAACAAGAAGAAGAAGAAGAAACAATTAAGTGAAAAATATGTAGTGAATGGACTACATGGTGCTGGAGCAGAGAGTGCAGTCTACACAGGTACTGAGTGCAGAGTGTAAGGAGGAATATATGGAACCCAGACAAAGAGAAGAGAGAAAAAAAGGTGCCTTAGCTGAGATTTGAACCCAGGTTGCCTGGAATACCATTCCAGTTGAGCTACCAGCTGCCCCACCAAGGCAACTGAAAACCTGGGACTCCCAGAAGTAGCTTACACTTTCTCTAATGCTCAACCTGGTGCTGCATGGATAATTACATTTTCATATACAAGGTGTGCAGTGTGCACATCTACCTAGTAAAAAAAAAATATTAATAAGTGCTGAGGGAACAGGCTATGGGTGTATGGATACAGCAAGGAGCACAGTGTACAAAGTGTTGGGAGTGCTTATACCATAGCAGGGAGTGCAGTACACAAGACTTAGAATGAAGCATGGTGTACAGATGTAGAGGGAAGCACAGTGTACAGAGGTAGCAGAGTGTATAGAGAAGTACAGTGTGCAGAGGTACCAGGGAGCATGGTGTACAGATGTAGAGTCAAGAGTGAAGCACAGTGTACAGAGGTAGCAGAGCGTACAGACGTAGAAAGAAGTACAGTGTCCAGAGGTAGCAGGGAGCATGGTGTACAGATGTAGAGGGAAGTACAGTCTACAGAGGTAGCAGGAAGGATGGTGTACAGATGTAGAGCGAAGCACAGTGCACAGAGGTGGCAGTGAGCACAGTGTACAGAGGTAGCAGAGAGCATGGTGTACACATGTAGAGAGAAGTACAGTGTCCAGAGGTAGCAGGGAGCATGGTGTACAGATGTAGAGGGAAGTACAGTCTACAGAGGTAGCAGAGAGGATGGTGTCCAGATGTAGAGCGAAGCACAGTGCACAGAGGTGGCAGTGAGCACAGTGTACAGAGGTAGCAGAGAGCATGGTGTACACATGTAGAGAGAAGTACAGTGTCCAGAGGTAGCTGGGAGCATGGTGTACAGATGTAGAGGGAAGTACAATCTACAGAGGTAGCAGGGAGCATGGTGTACAGATGTAGAGGGAAGTACAGTCTACAGAGGTAGCAGGGAGGATGGTGTACGGATGTAGAGCGAAACAGTGCACAGAGGTGGCAGTGAGCACAGTGTACAGAGGTAGCAGAGAGCATGGTGTACACATGTAGAGAGAAGTACAGTGTCCAGAGGTAGCAGGGAGCATGGTGTACAGATGTAGAGGGAAGTACAGTCTACGGAAGTAGCAGGGAGCATGGTGTACAGATGTAGAGGGAAGCACAGTGTACGGAGGTAGCAAGGAGCATGGTGTAAGGATGTGGAGAGAAGTACAGTGTACAGAGGTAGGAGGGAAGAAAAAATTACTCACTGTAGTAATGTTTCTTCCAAAGGGACCCCTCACTAAGCTGAACAAGTGCAATCATTCCCCTGGAATGAGCAGTCCTGGAGCTTCAGAATTTTATGCCAATTATGGAATTTAGAATGAAATTCAAACTCTGCTGTGTGGTAATGCTCACCCCTGCACTATAAAGTCAGATTTATTTCTATAGGTAAAGTAAGTACTGGCCACTGAAACTAGCTAAATAGCAACCAAAATTTCTTTTATCCCAAAAATATTTTAAATTTGTTAAAACAAGGTGGAACAAATACATTTTTTTACGAAACCAAGTGAAAGCTAAGTCACTTGGACCACTTTAGAAACAACTGTTTTAACACTAACAAGTAATGCTCAAGCAATTTAAAAAGGAATGGACTGCTGAATGAACTATTTTGGGGGTTTTGGAAGGGGAGGCAGGGATTAGGGATTGTTAAATTTAGTACAGGATCCCTTTGGAAGAAACAACATTACTACAGTGAGCATTTTTTCTTCAAACCCCAGGAATCTCTCACTTAAAGAGCAGCTGACGCCTTCAAGAGAACTTTAACAAAACATAATATTTAGACACTGTCCAGCTTGCATTTCACATCAGCTCCATATTTCTCCTGACCATTAATTTTTACTGTGGTCATTTCCATGAAAACAGGATATTTGCTCCTGAAAAGTTTAACTATTACTGCTGCTTTCTCCCTACCTGAGGTCATAATACACTGCTTGTGACATCACAGCTACTTCCATGGCAACAGATTGTGTTGTCACAACACAGGATTATGACTTGAAGCAGAGAATCAGCTATAGAGGCAGATGAACTCTAAGGGATAAAGATCTTGTATTCATGCAAATTTCCTTAGTAATAAATAATGGGGAGGAGAAATCTACAGAATATATTCAATTTAATTTTATTTTTACCAGGATAACACCACTGAGACAGCTCATTTGCGAGGCGGTCCTGGAAGGACTAGCATATGTAGAGGTACACAGAATTAAAAATCACACTGGCTAATGCAAAAACAATAACAATAACAATACCAGTCATACAAAACAAGTAATGTGCAGGGACAGCTTACTTAGGTTCTATACATAAAAATCTGGGTGTCAGATACAAAAAACAATGCTAACAGTATAACGGATATGAGACAGGTAATGTGCAGATACAACTTAAAATAAATACAGAGAGAAAACGAGATTTGTATAAGAAGCAGGTTAGGTAAAGAGGAATAACCTACGGGATGCCTCCACCGGAGAAGAAAAAAAGAATAGGCAGAGTGTGGAACACACGCCACCATGGTAGCAATAAGAGCAGTAGAGCCTCTTTAGGAAATGGGCCCATTATTTTGCAAAGCAAGAGCACTTGTCCTTTGTCTGCAAAGTGGGTTTAAGCAGGTACTTAAAGGTACACATCCCAACGGTATGCATAAGTTCTAATGTTTTTTTTTTGTAGGGTATTTCACAGAGTGGGTAGTGCATATCCCATGGATGCGGACCCAAAGTGGCTTCTTATCTTGGGGGTATCAAATAAAATACAGCAAAGTTTTCTGAGGGAATACCTGCAAGGGGAGCATTTAAAAAGGTTGCAGATGTAAGGGGGAAGCTTCAGGGTGATGGCTCTATACACTCAGGGCCAATTAATCTGTAGGTAAAGAGAACAGTGGTGAGTGTTGAAAGATGCATTTAAGATAAATCTCAAGGCTCTGTGATAGCGTGTGTCTAGAGTACAGAGGACTGTTTTAGGGCACTGGCTGTAGAGGAAATCCGCATAGTCAATTAGGGGGAAGAAGGTTGTCTGGACTAATCTTACCTTGGCTTCATAAGTAAGTAGGTGCTTGATGCGGTATAAGAGTCCAAGTCTTTAGCATAGTTTTTTAGCTAGTTCCTCGATATGGGTAACAAAGTTTATAGTCCAGCCAGAAACTTAGATATCTGAATTTCTCTACTAGTTCGAGTGGTTCTCCCAGAATTGTGATGATCTGTAGACTGGTATTCGAGGAATGGGGAATTGGTTCTTTGGAATAAGAGGAGAGGAGCATACTTTGTTTTGGTTTTTTTGGCATTGAGATGTAGTTTCAGGTGAAGCAGATTTTGTTGGAGAAGGTCAAATTCGTGCTGTAATTCAAGGCAGGCGAGTTGTAAGGAGGGCCTAGTGACATAAGGCACGGTGTCGTCCGCAAAGAGGTGGACACTTGCAGTGTTAATATTAAGCTGAATTGTACCTAATTATTACATTATTCAAAGTTTTCTTTGAGGCGTCAGCAGCTCTTTAAGTTTAACTAGTGCATACTTCATAGCAGTACCTTGGGAGGATGTGTACAGAACCTATTTAAGGAAAAGGTTCTGCAAGACAGCAGGGTTAAAAATTAAAATTACGTACTAAGTCTTGATCTTCCTGTGTATCTTCGTCATTCATCACTGACTTGGGTGATCACCAGAGGTGCAGCATACCGCAGGAGCTCCCCACAGGGGGAGGAGTCAACGCTGGAGGCGCCGCCGCCCTCGAGGCCGACGCGTTGCATGGCATTCGCAGGTTAGCCAGTAACAGCTGTCAACTCCTCTGCCCCAGTTCTGCTCGTTGCAGAGAGAGGAAAATAAATGGATAGAGAAAAAACAAGGGTGGGGCAAGGGAGCCCAAAGAATAGCAAATGGAAAGGATATAAACTGGAAAAGGATATGCCGGCCAGAAGAAAGAGGAGAAGGAGGACCTATGGGTGTGGGCTTTGGCCCCAGCCCCTGGGCAGCCAAGAGACAGAAAGGAAAGAGAGATAAAAGTGAAACAGAGGAAAGATGGGTTGGGGGGCAGAGATTGAGAGACCTCACCCCATTCCACCCAATAAGGAGGAACTCAAGCGGTCACCCGTGCAAGGGAAGCATGCCCGACTCTACTCGGCTTTTGAGGTCAGACAAGCTCGGGCGCATATAGGGTGAAGTTCAAGGCGGAGACTCTGGATGAGACTGTACAAAGTTCAGATGGAAGGCTCCTGCACCAAGACCCTCTTAGACCAGGAGTGGAGAAGGTCCACCCCCCAACTTGTACATGGTGGGAGACATACGCCAGGACAGGACCTCCCCTGGTTACCGCTGTGCCAGAGGGGGAACCTAAGTGTTTGGGGGGGGGGTCCTGTCTAGGACAACCTCCTTCCCCCCGAGGAAGGGGGTTGGGGGAGAAGAGAGAGGAAGAAAAAATTACTCACCTTAGTAATGTTGTTTCTTCTAATGGAGACTTGCTATATTATGACAATTGCAGTTTGTCCCACCATTAGAACTGCTCCGGAGGTGAAAGAGTTAACTCCCATTCAAAGAATGGAACTTGGAGCGCGAGCTCGGTTAGAGAAGCTCTGTCTGGGTTATTTCAAAGTTAAACTGTCAGATCTTTACAAGCAAAACTCACTAAGGTCTGTGTGGAAGCTGTAACCTACACTAGTCAACTGGCTACCTGACTATTAAGACATACTCCTGGTCCCAACACAAAGACTCAAGTCAGGGGACCAGAAGTAATAATATAATATAAGTAATAATATGACATAAAATAAAAACATCACACCCCAAAACCCCAAGAAGGGGTGGAAAACATATAATGGGCATAACTAGCGCCCACACTAGGCTGCCCACCCCATACCCAAGTAGAAGTTCTGAGAGGGGCAGGCTGGGGGGGAGGTCATAATATAGCAAGACTCCATTAGAAGAAACAACATTACTAAGGTGAGAAATTTTTCTTCAAACAACATGAAGTCTTGCTATATTATGACAATTGCAGAATACACAGCAGTACCTCCATGGAGGAGGACAGAACCTACTTAGGGAATAGGCTCTGAAGCACAGCTGTGCTAAACCGAGCATCCCTCCTGGCCTGGACATCCAGGGAGTAATGCTTGGTGAAAGTATGTACCGTTTTCCAGGTAGCTGCTTGACATATCTCTAAGATAGGGATGTCTCTGGCAGCAGCTAGAGACGCAGCTGTACCTCTGGTAGAATGAGCCCTCAGGCCTGAAGGGGGAACTTTCCCCAGTTTTTGATAACAAAATTGGATAAAGAGACAATCCACCTGGCAATGGATCTCTTAGTGGCAGGTTTCCTTTTCCGACCTCACCATAAGTGAGAAAAAGTTGGAGGATTGAACCTGTGACCCTTAGTCGCTCTATATAGTAACTTGGGCCTCTTAACATCTAAACTGTGCAATCTCCTCTCACCAGAGGAAGAATGGTCAGTGAAAACACTGGAAGGGAGATAGATTGATTAGGATGGAAATCTGAAACCACCTTAGGCAAAAACTTCCTGTTAGTCCTGAGGACTACCTTATCCCTGTGGAAAGAAATAAAGTCAGTTTCTACTGACAGGGCTTGTAACTCACTTATGCGCCTGGCAGAAGTGATAGCCACTAGGAAAACAGTTTTCCAAGATAAGTACTTAAGCTCTGCAGAAGACAGAGGTTCAAAAGGAGGTTGCATTAACTGGGCAATGCAAACATTAAGGTCCCAGGCAGGGGCGGATCCTAAAGGTGGATTAGAATGAAGTAATCCTTTAAAAACTTGGAAAATAAAGGGTGGCGGAAGAGAGGAGGGCTTTCCTGCTGAAACAAAAGCAGAGACAGCTGCCAAATGTACTTTCAGGGTAGCTGGTCTCAGTCCCAAGGAATTAAGGTGGACCATATAGTCCAAAACAATGGGCAAATCAGCAGATTCCGGGGAAATATGTTTCCCAGAACACCAAATGGAAAACCTTTTCCACTTAGAATTGTAAGTAGCCCTAGTGGAAGGCTTCCTAGAAGCCTTTAGGATTTCAAGAACACCCTGAGAAAGGTGCAGGTCAGCAAATTCTAACTCCTCAAGAGCCAGGCCTTGAGGTTGAGGGATTTGAGGTTCGGATACCAAACTCTCCCCTGTGCACAGGTTAACAGGTTGTGATTCCTGGGGAGGCACAGGGGAAGATGGACTGCTAGTGACAGAAAGAGTGGGTACCAGGGCTGCCTGGCCCAATCTGGGGCAATCAGAATCATCCTGCAAGGCTGGGATCTGATTTTGACTAGCACCTTGAATAGGAGAGGGAAGGGGGAAAGGCATAAAGAAACTTCCCTTCCCAATCTAGGAGAAAGGCATCCAGGGGGATTGAGCCCAACACTGGGGCCTGCAACAGAACAGTGGAAGTTGGTGATTGTCTGGGGCTGAAAAAGATCTATCTGAGGGTGCCCCATCTGGCAAAACTATCCCCAGTACTTGAGGATCCAGAGACCATTCGTGATGGCCCTGAAATCCTGCTGAGAGCATCTGCTAAGACATTGTCCTTTCCTGGAAGGTGAACTGCTATGAGGGAAGTGTTCAGGGAATAGGCCAGAGACCACAACTTCATTGCCTCGGTGCACAAGGCCGAAGACCGAGTGCCCCCCTGCTTGTTGATGTACCACATTGTTGTGGTGTTGTCTGTTCTGACTTGCACCACTTTGTTCTGAACAGACACAGAAAACACTTGAAGTGCTAAAAAGACAGCTCTGAGTTCCAGCAAACTGATGTGGAGCAGAGATTCCTGAGGGGACCACACTCCCTGAGTGGAGAGGTCGCCCATGTGGGCTCCCCACCCCAGGAGGGAAGCATCCGTAGTGAGGGTCAAGGAGTGAGACAGAGGAATGAAGGGGACCCCCAGTCTTAAATTGCTCTGATCCTGCCACCACTGGAGGGCCTGGATCAGGGTTCGGGTCACTGGGACCAACTTGGAAAGGGGTCTCTTCTCTGAGACCAAAAGGCTCTCAAGTGAAACTGAATGTCCCTCATCTGAAATCTTGCTCCTTGCACTCAGACTGTGGATGCAGCCATGTGCCCCAGGAGCTGCAAAAGTGTCTTGCTGGTCGAGAACCTGCAGAGTGAAGAAGGAGGCCAGAGCCACCAAGTTCCTTACCCTCTCTAAGGGTAGGAAGGCTCTGGCCTGCTTTGTGTCCAATTCTGCACCTATGAAGGTGAGCACCTGAACTGGTTCCAGAACTAATTTTGGAAGATTGAGCAAGAAGCCCAGGGAGGAGAGCAGCTGCTGGGTAACTTGCAGGTGAGATCTTACCTGTTCTGGGGACTGCCTACAATGAGCCAGTCGTCCAGATAGGGAAAGACAGCAATCCTTTGCCTTCTTAAATGAGACACTGCTACTGCCAGACATTTTGTGAATACCCTTGGTGCAGAGGTGAGGCGAAGGGCATTGCTCTGAACTGGTAGTGACCTGAGGGCAGTTCGAATCTGAGGTACTTCGGTGGGAGCTTCTGATTAGGGCGTGAAAATAGGCATCCTTGAGGTCCAGGAGGCTAGCCAGTCCCCTGGCCTTAGAGAGAGTAAAATCATTGCCAGAGTTACCATTTTGAACTTTGGTTTCAAAAGGTGTTTGTTCAGATATCTCAGGTCTAAAATGGGCCGCCATTCTCCTGTCTTTTTTGGGGTAAGGAAATATCTGGAGTACAGACCCTTGCCCTGGTGTAGGGAAGAAACCCTTTCTACAGCTCTGAGAGCCAGGAGGGTTGAGACCTCTGTTTCTAAAGTAAAGGTCTCTAAAGAGTTTGCAGGTGGGAAAGACCTGATTCTCATCTTTGGGAACTTTTTGAAGCTGAGAACCAGACCCTGGCTTACTACTTCCAGGACCCACTTGTCTGAAGTTAGAGACACCCAGTTCTGAGCAAGTAAGCCAACCTGCCCCCTACAGGTAAAGGAGAATCGGCCCTGGCACCCATCAGGTGTCTGTTTGGCAGGTGCTTTAGGCTGAGGGGTGGGAGCAGACCTGCCCACACCCCGTCTGCCTCTCCCTCTGAAGAACCCCCTCTGAGCATAAGCAGAGGAGGCCTGGGTTTGGTAAAAAGGCCTGTGAAAAGGCCTACCTCTACCCCTGAGGGCCTGCCTCTGAGAAGTGGCTTGCCGCTCCTTAGCCTGAGCACTCTTATAGGTAGTCCTATATTCATCCATTTTCTTCATATAATTCTCTGTCTGCTCCCCAAACAGAGAATTTCCAACCACGGAAAATCCATAGCCTTAGTCTGGGTATCCTGTAACAAGCTAGTACACCTGAGCCAGGCCAACCTGTGAAAGCTACAGGCGTAGCCATGACTCTAGAGGATACATCATTAAAATCCACAGCAGCATGAAACTGCACCTTAGATGCCTCAATGCCATCAGCGGCCACCTGTTCCAGCTCACTAGCAAGCTGGCCAGAGGCCTGTTTGGCCAAGGCCATGACAGTGTCCCATCTAGATTTCTGATACCTTGCTACATAAGCCATGTAATTTGCTTGCCTGAGTCCCAAGGACACTACCATGTATTGTTTTTTAGCCATGGCATCAATCTTCCTGGAATCCTTGTCAGGAGGATGTGAAGCCAAAGGAATATTAGCTTTATCACAGGCTGCAGCCTGAACCACACCAACGTGGCTGCATTGCTGTGAAGGAATTCTGTATCAGGACCTGACAGAGTGTACCTCCTGTCCATCTTTTTGTCCACAGGAGGCACAGAATTAGGAGTTTTTAAAATATTTATTGTCTGTTTCCTAAATGATTTATGCAAGGAATATACAATCTCCTAGACTCTGGAATATCCATCATTTCTACAAAATCAGGTTCCTCTTGTTCATCCACAGCTTCCTCCAATGGAAGCTGGAGGGTTTCAGCAACTTTTTTGTAAAACATAAAGTGAGAGGAGGACTCAGAAAGCAAAGAGGGAGATTGTAAAGGTCTGTCTGGGGAGATGTCCGGTTCAATGGGCACACCCAGACCCTCAAAGTCACATTCATACTGTTCATAATCATCCTCCCCCTCCTCTGGTTCATAAAATTCTTCAACAACATATTCCTGAACCGGTGGAACCGACCAAATCGACCTTTTATCAGACAGTGGCGGTTCGGACGGAACCGGAGAAAGTGACTGGACAATCTGAATAGCTCTTGCTATCTCTGCAGCAGTTGGAGAAGGAATTTTGGGCTCCACACCTGCTGATTTTCTTGTTTTCTTTACTGGAACTGGCTCCTCCAAGCCAGCTTTACGTTTGCCCGAGGAAGTCTCGCCCTGGTCAGAGGGCACTCCCTCCGGTTCGGTTGGCACCGAACCGGGCTGGCCATCCGGGTCAGCGGACTTTTTGGCCTCTCGTTCCCTGAGCCTGCCAACTCTCTTATCCAGGGTGGCTGCAGGGAAATTTTTACAAATCTGGCAGTCTGAATTGAGGTGGTCAAACCCCAGACAATATACACATGTGGTGTGTGGGTCAGCTTTGGCAAAGACTTCCCCACAGGCATCACAGTGTTGAAACCCAGTGGGCCCGGTTTTTCTTTTGGGTTTTTCAGACATAATGCCAGCCTAACCAAAAACTTGCCCTTTTAAGCGGCAGTACCAGGCAAGACACCCTTATCGGTTCCTAACCGTGTCACGAGTCTTGGAAAAAACCGTAATGAAATCCGTTTTTTTTAGAACCGGGAACCGCACTCTAAAACCTTCAATTCAAGTTTTAAAACAAGCTGATCAGTTCAAAACCGAACCGATAACATTTACAAGTTCCACACAGAAAATAAACTTAAATTACTTACGATACCACAGACAGAGCTTGAACCGAACGGTTTTGCGGTTAAAATAATAATATTCTCGGTTGATTTGAACCGAGAAAACACTGTTTAAACCAAAAATGAGCCGAGCAGTAGGAGAAATCTCGGGCGACTGTTCAGTGAGTAGGATAAAGAATCTGACAGTTTAGGTTTGAAATAACCCAGACAGAGCTTCTCTAACCGAGCTCGCACTCCAAGTTCCATTCTTTGAATGGGAGTTAACTCTTTCACCTCCGGAGCAGTTCTAATGGTGGGACAAACTGCAATTGTCATAATATAGCAAGACTTCATGTTGTTTGAAGCACAGGTTACTCACCTGTAACAGTAGTTTTAGGAGTAGTATATGTTGTTCATCCACACTTGTTGGCATGTCCCTTTCTCCATTAAATCTTGCCGGAATGTCTAAAAGCTGGCTCCGTCCACCCACCCACTTGGGTGGTATATGCTTCGGCTCTGCCCCATGATGCCAGATCTTGCCTACTGGAAGCAGAGGTTGTGCGTCAAACCCAGGGAGGTCGGGTGGGTCAGTGTGGATGAACATCATCTACCACTCCTAGAATGTACAGTTACGTAAAATCTTACCGTAACAGTAGATCTTTGAGGAATGTCTCTTGCAGTAGGTAATTACTTCTAGGAGTTCCAGCAGAGGGTGCTGAAACACGGCAACTCTTCTAGCAGTTTTGTACCAGGGACCACCCACCGATGACATCATCTTCCTGCTTCCTATATAAGTGTGGGCGGTCCCTGGTATCCTCAGTTCCCCTGCTGGATTCAGCTCGCAAAAGCGAGGACCGAGAGGAAGCTGAAGTACCAAGGAGTCCCAACCCAAAGGCACTGGACCAGAATTTGCTCTGTTAGAGAAGGAGGGGGATGGAAGGTGGGATTGCACCTACTGCAAGAGACATTCCTCGAAGATCTACTGTTACAGTAAGATTTTACATAACTGTACTATCTTCCATGGAATGGTCTCTTGCAGTAGGTAATTACTTCTGGGAGAATCCCCAGCAGTTATGTCCATATAGGAGGACAATTACGATACGAGACCTTGTAGGACTGCATGGCCGAAGGCTGTCCCATGTCATGAGGCAATATCCAGATAGTAATGCCTTGTGAAAGTATGGATTGTGGATCAGGTAGCTGCACTGCAGATATCCGAAATAGAGGCTCCTTTAAAGCAAGCCGCAGTAGTGGCCATAGCTCTAGTGTAATGGGCTTGGACAGGTCTAGGTAAAAGCTTGTTGTAACAAAATGTAATACAATTTGCCAACCAGGATGAAAGCGTACTTGTAGCAACCAAGAGGCCATTGCAACCTGGGGCGAAAGAAATGAACAGTTGAGACGTCTGTCTAATCGACTGTATCCGATTAGCATAGTAGCGATCATACGGTGCACATCGAAAGTATGTAGGAGATGCACACCCTGAGTGGAGTAGTTTGGACAGTAGACCGGAAGCTCCAAGGAGTGAGTTAAAGTTTGTTCGGAGACTACTTTAAAAAGGAAGGAAGGGTTGGTGCAAAGGACCACCTGGGCCATGTGGAGAATCAAGTGAGGTTCTCTACACGTGAGGGCATGGAGCTCGGAAATACATTGAGCGGAAGTGATAGCCACTAATAATAGGGTTTTCCATGAAAGAAAACGGAGGTCACAAGTGGCAGCCAGCTCAAAAGGCTCAAGGGTCAATTTCTCTATCATAAAAGTGAGAGCCCATGGATGAGTGGGTCTTCTAATTGGAGGTTTAATAGGTAACATTCCTTTCAAAAACATCTGAGCTAGATTATGTTGGTAGAGTAATGTGCCATCCAGAGGTGCATGGAAGCCTGAGATGGCGACCAAGTGGACTTTGATGGAGAATAACTTATAGTGAGGCCAGGACATCCAGAACCTTCGTCAGTGGACAAGAGTAAGGGTCCCAAGATCGAGAGGCAGACCATATGGAAAAGCGTTTCCATTTGGAATGGTATATTGCTCTTGTTGCTGGCTTACGGGAGGCCAAAAGAAATTTGGTAACAGGAGACAATGTTTATAGACTAGTTATGAAAGCGTCCCATGGAGCCCAGCGTGAAGGTGTAGAGCCTTCAGGTAGGGATGTAACAGGGTTCTTTAAGTTTTATTCAAGAGGTTGAAGACTGGAGTACCTCCTTGATTGTTGAGGTAGAACACCACTACAGTGTTGTCTGACTGGATGAGCAATGGTCTCGAGTCAAAAGAGGTTGGAATGCCGGAAGGGCTAAGCGGAACACCCTCAGTTCTAGAAGATTGAGGTTTACCAGCCCTGTGTCCGATAAGTCCCAGGCGCGCACTCCATACTGTCAGGGACGCATCTGTGGTGGACGCCCGCGGTGGAGGGAAGGACTGAAAAAGGCATTCTTCAGCATAAATTGGTGTCTATTGACCAGCAATGCAGAGCTGATGTCAGAGAGAGACAGCAACTCTGATCACGCCTTTTAAATATTTCTTGGGCTTTGAGACCACTGATTCTGGAGGGTTCACTGAATAGGTCTCATAAGAAGACGGGCGAGTGCTACTGTAGGGATGGCAGTGACCATGTGACAAAGAAGGCACAGCAGCAGTGTAGCTGTGACTACTTTTTATATCTGTAAGCGTGATGCTGGAAACAAGGGTGAAGCCTGCCGGACAGCAAGTTCTGACTGAGACTACATCTAGGATGGTTCCAATGTATTGGAGACAGAGTTGGGGTCAGGTTGGACTTTGGCCAATTGACTGATCCCTAGAGTGTGAAAATATTTGCAGGGTAACCTCTAGGTAAGAAAAACAAAGATGTTCCGCTTTGAGTGGCCAGCTGTTGCAACTACTGTTAGGTACTTGGTGAATACACTCAGGGACGAGGAGAGGCCAAACTGGAGTGCATAAAACTGTTTTTTAGTGTTAACCTAACAGGTAGAAATGAAGAAGCCTGCGATGAGCAGGATGGATAGGGATATGCAGGTAGGTACCCTTCATATCTAGTGCACAAAGCCAATCTCCTAGTTTCAGTACTGGCATGACGGGTCAAGGTTATCATGTGAAACCTTTTGCACTGGATGGAAAGGTCCATTTTTCTGAGGTCCAGTATCGGACTGAGGTCTCCAGTCTGTTTGGGCACCCAAATGAAGTGGGAATGGAATCCCTTTTGATGTTGGGAGGGGGTTCTGGAGAAACGGCCTGCATTACCAGTAGAGTCCTCAAGTCCTCTTGATAGAGAGGTACATGATCTGATTAGATAAATTCCAGATCATGACCATGCTGTATAATCTGGAGTACCCATTCGTCTGAAGTGATCAGTCTCCCGGCCTCTAAATAGAGGGTATAACAACCTCCCACAGCCTCCGAGGCTCCGTGTCGAGGAAGTGGGAAAAAAACTCTTGTGGGTCAGTGGGTAGAGGGTTGCCCAGCCCGTCCGGGAGAGTGGGGGTGGGAGCCATGGGCAGCAGAGGAGCTGCCTCATGTAGGTTGAGTACAACCTCGATAGCCACCAGTATTGGTATGGTAGGGGGTATGCGGAGTATGGGATGCCTGTAAGTCATCCAGTAAAGTTTGAGTACCTGGCCCGAAATAACTTGGACTCGCGAAAAAAGGGGCATTAGGTACGTTATGTTGCATATCAGGCGTAAAGCCTGAAAAATGAAGCCAGGTGTGGTGTTGCAAGTAAATGCCAATAGCTAACAGTTGGGCCAAGGTATCTATGGCATCATAACCCAACCTGGGTAGGTAACGGGAAATAACATTACTAGTTGACATAGTAGCCAAGAATCGCTCCCATGCTGGTGAAGGAGGAGGCGAGTGATAATCTCAATGGCAGGTGACCCAAGGGTACGTTGGTATGGAATCATATGACCCATGTAAATTGGAATTTTGATATTCATGGTACTGGAGAAAAAGACCTGTTTCTCCAGACAGTGAAGTCTTCAGGATTTATTATCAGGTGGTAAGGGGCTCATGTGATCATAAGTGGCAGTACAGAGTCCACTTCCAAGATAATTTGAAAGGAAGGGAGGAGCCAGAGGAGCTTGATGAATGTGATCCATCATAGAGAGAACAGCTGAGACAACTGAAGGCTGATGCCAAGCAACCAGTATGGCATTCTGGTAAGTTTAAATTTTTTTAACATGTCATCATTTTCTCACCTGGGTCAGAGCAGTCCCCCTCGACCCCCGGCCACCACACCCCTGGAGTTGGTCAGGCGTGCGAATCGATATGCCACATCACACTGTCCGGCCAATGGCAGCATTCCCCTCCCCCTCAGTAGGGACCTGCGGCTCGGAACTGGCGAACACGCCATGCAACTCCAAGGGTGCAGGGCTGTCCATCAGCCACCGAGGTCGCCCCACCAATTTTTCTCCATTTCTACCCCTTGAGGAGCCGGATGTGCAATGGCGTTGAAGCACAGACATGTGTATGCCCGTGTCTGTGGAGCACTCAGCCTCCGCTAGGTGTCGCTACTGCGTGGCACATGTCCCTCACCCACCTGAAGGAAGGACAGTAGTCTTGGGACGCTCGATTCTTCCTTCCCCCTACCAGCCCCCGGTGGCCAGAGTCTGTTCCTGAACCCGGGTCGCCAGCGCAGCGTGAGGTGTGGCGTCCAGCGCCTCAACCCTCAGCACCACTGGGCTGTCAGGTAAGTTTAAATTAGTGGGGAACAAACCACCAAGATGGGCTCCTCCGGCAGAGCAAGGTATTCTGCCATATCCTTACCTTGTCATGTTTTTGCGGTAGAAAAACCCCATTACTTTTTTGTATTTATATCATTATTTTGTGGAAAGAAGGGTCATCAGGAGGGGGAGCTGCGGATTCCAGGCAGGCCCGCATCCAAAGAAGAGATTTCCAAAAAAAAAAAAAAGGAGACTGAAGGAGAAATTTCAGCTCCTGGAAATCCATGTGGCCAAGGTCACCAGTGAAGTCAACTGGGAGTACTTGTTCATCAGAATAGTCTTCCATATAAGGAAGAAGTGAATAGGGTGGGAATGGATCCAGGTCATAATGAAAATTCCTAGGCAGAAGAGGAGGAAATCATGGAAGAGTCGCGCTGCCCCTGTGGAGCGGAGGGCTGGGAGTGCCATATGGCATGCAAGACGTGCTTTACTATGGTGGAGATGTCCTCTTCCTTCTGAGATGGAGGGGAGGGGGAGAGTGTTTAAGACACATGGGGGTGATGGAGGGGAGTGGATGTGTAGTCTGAGCAGGTCTTGCCCCTGGGTGGTAATGTCCAGGGCTCCGATCTCCGGCTGCCTGACCCCTGTGATTGTCCACCAAGAGAGTGGAGGGGTAAAAACATGTCATAAGCCATTGCCATGAAGCCTCATTTGCTAAGAAAGAATATGAGGGCGCACCGTTGATGGAGGGACACCTGGAATGGTGGCCATGGATGAGGCATGTGACGCTAATGGAACCCAGAAAGGGATATTTATTTGCCTTTTATAGTGCTGGAAGCATCGTTGACGAGGGAGTGAAAAAACATCCCATCAATGAGTAGGCAGCATAATGATGCACTGTCGACAGGGGACAGCCGTCGATGAGAAATAGGGATGCCACATTGATGGGGATGGCCGTCAATGAGAATATGGATGCATCGTCGACGGTGGTAGCCGTCGATGAGGAGACAGATGCATTGTCGATGGTGGCAGCCATCGATGAGAACAAAGATACATTATCGACGCTGGTCACCGTTGATGAGAATACAGATGCATCATCGACAGTAGTAGCCGTCGATTAAAATACAAATGCATCGTCGACGGTGGTAGCCGATGAGAATACAGATGCATTGTTGACGGTGGTAGCTGTCAATGAGAGCACAGATGCATCGTCGACGGTGGCAACCATCGATGAAAATATAGATGCATTGTCGACGGTGGTAGCCGCCGATGAGGATGTTGATGGTTATAAGTTATCAATATATATATATATATATATATATATATATATATATATAGATGCATCATCGACGGTGTGGTGGTCGTCGGGGAGTAAGAAAGACATAGAGGGTGAGGAGGGGTACTCCTGCTCAATGTGTGTCCGGAAATGTACATCCGTAGATGGGGGAGCTCTTGTTGGATGAGCCCCGGCTGTGTAGAATATTCAGTGTTGTTTCTCATCAATGACTGCTGTTTTCAGATGTTGTTCTAGCTGCTGTGTGAGCTGAAGATGGCGAGGAAACTGAACTGAGGATACCAGGGACTGCCCACACTTATATAGGAAGCAGGAAGATGATGTCATCGGTGGGCAGTCCCAGGTACAAAACTGCTAGAAGAGCTGCCGTGTCATAGCGCCCTCTGCTGGAAACTCCCAGAAGTAATTACCTACTGCAAGAGACCATTCTCGGAAGCTCTACTGTTACAGGTGAGTTACAGGCGAGTAACCTGTGTTTCTAGGGATGTGGATATGTTGTTCTTATCCACACTTGCTGGCAGACTCCTAGCAGTTCTATGGGAGGAGGGAGGCAAGGCACACACCACCTACTTAGGGAACAGAGATTGGAGAACTGAGGCCCCAAAACCAGCATCCCGGAGTGACTCAGGATCAATGTGGTAATAGATGATGAAGATGTTTGCTGACTTCCAGGTAGCAGCCCTGCAGATATCCTGGATAGGGACGTCCCTAGAGGCAGCCACTGACGCAGCAGTATGGCGGATAGAATGAGCTCTTATCCCTCTGGAAGGCTCCTTGCCCGCCAACCGGTAGCAGAGATCAATGCAGGATGTAATCTATCTGCCAATCGTCCGCTCTGCTGCAGGTCTGCCAGGTGCGGCTTCAACGTAGGTGACAAACAGCTAGTGAACCGCTCTCCGAACATCAGCTGTTCGGTCCTTATAAGAGAGCGCTCATCTAAGGTCCAAAGTATGGAGCCTGTACTTGGCCTCCGAGGTGTAACTGGGGTAGTACATTGGCACAGTCAACACCTGATTAAGGTGAAACTCCGACACCACCTTCGGAAGGAATTTCGGGTGGGGGCGCAGAACAATCTTGTCCCTGTGGAAGACCAGATAAGGAGACTCAACAGTGAGCACCTGTAGTTCCCCAGTCCTTCTGGCTGACATGATAGCCACCAAGAAGGCGGTCTTCCATGACAGATGTGGCATCTCACACCTGTGCATCAGTTCGAATGGCTTGCCCATGACCTTTGCCAAAACCAGCAGTAAATCCCACAGAGGTGGAGGTTCACGCACCGGAGGGGATATGTGGTCGAGGCCTTTAAAGAAACACCAGACCACCTTTTCCTGTGCCACTGTCTGCTGACTGGCCCATGCCCGGTAAGTGGAGATGGCTGCTAGGTGTACCTTAAGGGTCATAGACCGAAGACCTCCTTTGGAGAGAGACCAAAGATAGTCGAGGATGCTAGCCACCATACAGGATGAAGGGTCCAGGCCCTTGCCCTGACACCAAATAGAGGATCACTTCATTTGATGGCACAGCACCTCCTGGTCGACTCCTTCCTAGAGGCCTCAACTACAGTGAGTACATCATCGGACAGACCCAAAGCCTGGAACTCTAGCCGCTCAGGAACCAGGCTGTTGGGTGGCAGGGACTGAAGGTCCGGATGGAATACCTTCCACTGACTGACTAAGATCAGGTCCGGGTGTACTGGAAGATGCTTCGGGAGCCTGGTGCTGAAGCTGAAGAGATCTGGATACCAGAACTGGTGGGGCCAGTCTGGGGCTACCAGGATCATCCTTGTCTTGTCCCTCCTGACCTTGAGGAGCACCTTGTGGACTGAGGGAATGCATAAAAGAGGCCTGGGGTCCACAGCCTCGAGAAGGCAACCCTCTGCAGCGAGCCCCGCTGAGGGGGGCGGGCATAAAACAGCTTCAGCTTGGTGTTCTCCATGGAGGCAAACAGGTCCACATGAGAGGTGCCCCACTGGGGGAACAGGCTGTGAGCTACCTCAGGATGAAGAGACCACTCGTGGGATGCCTCACCCACACGGCTGAGGGCACCTGCCAGCTGATTTGAGGCTCCAGCCACATGGATGGCTAGATCTGCCTCCAACTGGCTCACGAGGGTCTGGATGCAGAGCGCTTCCCTGCACAGAGGCTGGGATGCATGCCGCCCTGTTTGTTGAGGTAGTACATGGTCATGCTGTTGTCCGTCTGGACTTGAACCACTTGACCCCTAAGGAACGGAGTGAATGCAGCCAGCGCCAGCCGAACAGCTTGGAGCTCCAGCAGGTTGATATGGCATCGGGATTCCTTTGGAGTCCAGAGCCCATGGACTCTGTGAATCCCCATGTGGGCACCCCAGCCCGTGAGAGAGGCACTGGTCGTTAGGATGACCATAGGCTCAGGAGGAACAAATGGGATCCCTTCCTTCAGATGTTCCCGGACAGTCCACCACTGGAGGGCGTCCAACATCTTCTGGGTCACAGTGACCAGCTGGTCGAAAAGACTGTTACTGGGACCACTGGCTGGCCAGCTCCCACTGAAGGGGGCGCATATGCCACTGGGCCCATCGGACCAAGGTGGTGCAGGCCGCTATGTAACCCAAAAGACGCTGGAAGTCCCGGGCAGGGCGCAAACACAAATGATTGGGCAAAAGAAGGAGAACCTCCGCCTTGTCCGCTGGGAGCCTGGCTCTGGCTCGGCAAGAGTCCAGCTCTGCCCCAATGAAGCAAATCACCTGTGAGGGCACGAGTTATGACTTGGCCTCGTTGACCAGGAGGCCAAGGCTGAGGCAGGTTTGGAGGGCCAGATCCCTGGACCTCTCCGCGTCCAGTCTGGAGGGACCCGCTATGACGCTTGGCCAGCTGGTTCTGATTGCTCTATGATTTTGTAATATAAAAATGTAGTATGTGATTGTCTGTCATGATGCATCCTGTGCTCCTGGGATGACTCCCCACCTCTCCCCCCCGGTTTCAGTTCAAATGACAGGATATGTTAAACAGCAGATCTCTGTAATGTGATTAACTTCCAAGTTGCATTTTATGGCCGTGTTTATGATCTGAGTTGCTTTGAATCCAGGAAACTAAAATATCCATTTTATGACGTCTTCAGAGGAAGAACAGTTAATTTCAGCTGGTGTTAAAAAGCTATATAACATCTAGGTGAGAAAACTGCTGAGTTGTAAAAGGTCTTTTGATATGGGCTGGGAAGCAGAAAACCACTCAAGATCAAAGAGTCATATTGGGAAATGAGTTTTTGCTGATGTCACCTTATTTAATACACCTCCTGAGTGATAAGACATCCTGGTTGTATAATTTTTAATATTCAAGGAGGAGCTAGGTGACATCATGGAAGAGGTTGGTATAGAGACAGTTTAAACTATTCTGTGTATGATCTTTAGGGACACTTTTCTTTGTGGGCTCTTAGAAACAACATCTACTTTAAACACTGTTTAGAAGGTAATACATTAGGTAGGAAAGTCTAATTGTATTGTGGTAGGAGTTTATGTTTGTACTTTAACCTTGTTCTTTTAAGTGATTGTATACTTTGTGATATATGGTTCTGTGTTTACAGTTTACATATTTTTTATCCATTTTTTTAGTACGCCTCTTATTTTAAAGAGACTGCCTGGTGTGCCTTCGAAATTCTTTCTTTTGCATGTGAAGTATAGATGGTTAAAGTTGACAGCTGTTCATAACCTTAATGGTAATACCAAACTGGGAAAAGGTAAGAATTTTCCTAAGGTCTTTCACAGAGTTTTTAGGGTTCATTTTAGATATCTGGTTAGGTGCCCTCACGCGAAAGATATCTGGCATTCCCAGAGGAGCAGAATTATCTGAGCCTGTACATTTGGGTACACTAGCATAAGGTTCACGGTTTGAAAACCTTCCAGAACTTGAGAGCAAAGGTGATTTGGACCCACAAACAGACCGGAGGGTTACCCGTTCTGTTACCTGTTCACAATACTGCGCTCAGAGGTTGGCACTGTTGGAGCAGAGGGCCTGACCTACTGAGTAGGTTTGTGACAGACGGGTGGCAGCGGTGCTGATAATTTTGGTAACAAGCTTTACTGTTCAGTGTGTCAGCTTAATACTGTTCAGCTCATAGCTCAGTTGCAAAAAAAAAAAAGGCAGTGATTTATTTTTAAAAAGGAAACAGAACTATAACATTTGGCTTACAGTCAAGTTCCTACCCGTTTTAGTCTTTTTTTCTAAAGTGCAAGTTAGAGTAGCTGTAGTTAGGGAAGAAGATGGCTTCCAACAACAGCGGGCACGCTGTAAACTACTTGAGGCAGTTGTGCAAGGACAAAGGAGTCCTGTACGAGGTGAGAGCCACCAAGCAGAACCTCGTGGATGCCCTGATGGCAGCAGATACCCAGAGCATTGAGTCACTGACTGGGACTGAAAAGGACCAAACCTTGAGCGTGGAGGGGCTAGCGGCCAGTGCAGTGTCCAGATCCGATGAGGATGACAGCAGAGCCAGTGCCAGCGAAGGGCCACAGTAGCAGGGGAAGGTCACCAGCATTCTGGAGCTAGAAATAGGCTGCAGATTGAGTTGCACAGAATGGAGCTGGAGTTCCAGAGGGAGGCAGAGCAAGAGCACCGAGCTGCAGAGGAAAAGAAGGACCGTGAACAGCGCGAGGCGGAGCGAGAGCACCAGAGGCAACATGAACTGGAGAAACTACGACTCCAACCACCCACACCAGAGCAGGTAAGTCGCTTGGGCTTAACTGGAACTACAGGACTGGGTTACAAATTGAATTCCAAATTGATAGCTGAATTTAAAGAGGGGGAGGATATGGATGCCTTTTTAAATTCCTTTGAAAAAGTTTGTATTCAGGCTAAAATTCCTAGAGGGTCCTGGAGCTTCCAGCTATCCTCGCTACTTACCGGGAAAGCTCGGGATGCATTGGGACAAATGGACAATGAGGACAGTAATGATTACAGTAAACTTAAAGCTTCACTTTTAAAAATGTTTGATTTAACTGCTGAAGCATACAGAGCTAAATTCCGTAAGCTACGAGGAGCTAGCCACGAAACAACGTCAGTTTTTAAAATGCTGGTGGGGCCGGCTCGTTGGCGCAGTGGTGGGATTTCCGCTTGCGACGCCGGGGACCCGGCTTCGGGAAAGGACCCAAGTCGTTGGAGGGCTGGCCAGGGGGAGAGGGATGGAGCGTCCTATGGACTGCTCTCCTTCTCCGGGGGGAGGTTGGGGGCAGCATCCGGAGCGCTGAGGACTCCTGGTGGAGGCCGGGAGCTCTCGCGCTGCTGCGCTAGTTGCTGGGGGAGGCGGGGCGGACGCTGGCGTCATTGCACGTCCCCGCCTCCGGGAGGAAAACTCAAGGAAAAAGTGGGAGGGGAGATCCTCTGTCTGGGTGACCCCGGACTTCAATTCACCCCTACGCGCACTCCCAACTGATTACTGGTCCCGCAGCACTGGAATTAGGGGAACCAGTGCTGCGGCCCTGCCCTCCGGGGGGTATGCCGGGGGGTGACCGGGAGGGGCGGCAAATAGGCAGGTGGTGGAAGCTCCGGGGGCCGTGACTAGGCGGATGAGCGACGGAGGACCCCCCCCCCCAAAGGAATAAATAAATAAAACGCTGGTGGGAAGGAATTGAAGCAAACTCTGTACATAAAATTGAAAATGCTATTTTGTAAGAACAGTTTTTTGGGGCATGTCCAGCAGAGCTGAAAACCTGGCTGGAGGACCGAGATCCCAAAACAGTGCAAGAGGCTGCTGAACTCTCGGACCGCTATGTCAAGAGCAGACCTGCTCTGAGAGCGAATGGAACGGGTGTGGCAGCGCAGAAAGGGAAAAGCATGCCTTCAGGGCAGCTAAAACCCTTACTGCCTCCACCAAAACCAGTTAGCCCCAGGTTTCAGAGAAAAGATTTCTCCGAGAAAAGAAATGAATGTTGGTTGTGTAAAGAAACTGGGCATATTGCCAGACAGTGTCCCAAAAGGGTGAGAAATACGCCACAGGGGGCTAGGAAAGAAGTGAGTTGTTTGTGTGTCCCTGGAAGCATGCCTGTGAACATGAGGTAACACATGCACCCAGGCACGGTGAATGGTGTACAGACACAAGGGTTAAGGGACACAGGAGCACCCCTGACATTGGTAAAAGGGGATCTAGTTGAGCCTGGTCAGCTAATACCCAATAAATACGTCACTGTACAGGACTTTACTGGTGAGGAGAAAACATTGCCCCTCGCTAGTGTTCTCCTAGACTGGGATGAAACAGGGGGAACTGTGCAACAGGTGGCTGTAGCCAAAACCTTAGCAGTGGACGTCATCCTTGGCAACCATCTCAAACAGGGGATGGTGTGTGCAGTTACCCGTAGCCAAGAGGCATGGGAAAGCTGTAGTTCCCAGGCCTCCACAGAAACCATTGTGGAAACCACTGGGAGGCTGGTTCCCCAGCCTGTGTCTCCTGATATGGAGACTAATGAAAAGGGGGTAGAAATTTCCCCAGTAGCAGTTAACCACACAGCTATGAAGGGCTGCTCCTAAGAGGGAAGGGTGACCCACTGTCAGAGGGTTAGGGATGACAGTGATCCTGAGTGCTCTGACGCTAGTGCTAGGGACCCTAGTTTAGAGACTGAAGGGTACCTGCCCATGCCTTGGGAATGTGTGAGGAGTTTGCAGCTGCTCAGAGAAGTGACCCTAGTCTAGAGAAGCTGAGGTCTTGGGCAGGCTCTGATGGAGCACAGGGAGCTGATGGCAGACATAAGGTTTATTGGGGAAATGGACTTATGTATACTTAGGCTGTGCAGACAGAGGGAGGGGTGATAGGCAGGCAGCTTGTCGTTCCCCAGGGGTATCGTGAGCAATTGCTCAAGATTGCACACAATAGTGCCTTGTCTGGTCTTCTGGGAATTGCGCGCACTATGCAGCTGTTGGCCCAGAATTTCTACTGGCCCAACTTCACCCAGCAGGTGAAGGAGTATTGCAGGTCTTGTCACCGGTGCCAAGAAATAGGGAAGGTGGGCAAGAAAACCCAAGCCACCCTGATTCCATTGCCCATAGTGGAGGAGCCATTCCAGAGGGTGGGAATGGATATTGTGGGGCCTTTAAATACCCCGCTCCTCCAGGAAGAGGTTCATCCTGACTGTGGTGGATTATGCCACCTGGTACCCCGAGGCAGTCGCCCCATCCTCACTGAGGACAGACAAAGTGGCAGATGCCTTACTTGGTATTTTCTCCCATGTTGGGTTTCCGCAGGAGGTTATCACTGATCGAGGGGGTTCCTTCACGTCAGACCTGATGAAATGTTTGTGGGAGAAGTGTGGGGTGGTGCAGAGATGCACGACCCCATATCATCCACAGGCCAATGGGCTTGTGGAAAGATTTAATGGTACCCTGAAGTCAATGCTCTGAGCGTTTTCTGAACAGCATGGGAGAGACTGGGAGAAATACCTTCCCCACCTGTTTGCATACAGAGAGGTGCCCCAAGAGTCGACAGAATTTTCCCCCTTCAAGCTCTTATATGGACACCAGGTACGTGGGCCCCTAGATTTGATCCGGGAGGACTGGGAAGGCAAGCATGCCACCCAGGGAACTCCCCTAGTGGATTACATCCTTAGGTTTAGGGAAAGGCTGAAGGAGCTTATGGGGACAGCCCAGAGAAACCTGGCAGCTGCCCAACAGAAACAAAAAGTGTGGTACGACCGCAGAGCCAGAGCTTGCTTGTACATGGTGGGTCAGGAAGTCATGATCCTTATTCCGGCCCGGAAAGACAAGCTGCAGGCTGAGTGGGCAGGACCATACAAAATAGTTAAGAAGGTAAATTACGTGAACTATATTATACAGTTACCTGACAGAACACACAGAAAGGATGTACCATGTCAACATGATGAAGCCATATGCTAATAGGGCTGACATGGTGTTTGCAGTATGTAGTCCTGGGGAGGGGATGGACGAAGGAGACCCCCTTCTGGACTTGCTGGAAGAAAGCAAGCGGGAGTCCTCAGTGGAGGCAGTTAAACTGTCACCCCAGCTGGCCCCAGACAAGATCCAGGATGCAAGGGAGGTTTTAGCAGACTTTGACCCACTGTTTAGTGCCAAGCCTGGACTAACCCCCTTAGCGACGCACGATGTGGAGACAGGGACACAGAAGCCCATATGGCGGACAGCATATCATGTGTCAGAGGCTGTCCAAAAGGACATTACGAGGGAAGTGGAGGAGATGCTGGATTTAGGGGTAATCCAGAGATCCCACAGCCCCTGGGCCGCACCAGTAGTCCTTGTGCCCAAGCCAGATGGCTCTACTTGTTTCTGTGTGGACGATCGTGGACTGAATGCAGTCACGAAGTCAGATGCCCACCCGATGCCCCGGATGGACGAACTCCTGGACAAGTTGGGAGGGGCGATATACCTTACGACTACTGATCTGACAAAGGGGCATTGGCAGGTCAAGTTAACTAACAGAGCTAGGGAGAGGTCGGCCTTCATCACTCCGATAGGCTTATTTTAATTTAAAGTAATGCCTCTCAGAATGAAGAATGCCCCGGCCACTTTCCAAAGGTTGGTGAACCAGGTATTAAGTGGTACTGAGGAGTATGCCATGGCGTACTTGGATGACACTGCCATCTTTAGTGCCCGCTGGAAGGAACACCTGTCCTACCTTAGGGAAGTGCTAGGCAGGCTACAGAGGACCGGGCTCACTGTCAAAGCTGAGAAGTGCCAGGTGGCCATGGGAGAAGTGGCATACCTCGGGCATGTTGTAGGCCAGGGACAGCTCTATCCTAACCAAGCAAAAATAGAGGTGATCAAGGCGTGGCCCAGACCAGAAATGCAGAAGCAGGTCAGGAGTTTTCTAGGGACAGCAGGGTGCTATAGCAAATTTGTACCGAATTACAGTGCCCTGGCTGCTCCCCTATCTGACTTGGTAAACAAAAGGATGCCAAAGAAATTACCTGGAGACCAGCCTGTGAGAAAGCCTTTACCAGACTGAAGGAGGCACTGTGCAGTGCTCCTGTATTGACAAGTCCTGACTATAGCAAACCTTTTATAGTTCAGACTGATGCCTCGGACGTGGGTATTGGGGCAGTACTGAGTCAGACATCCAACCAAGGGAAAGATCACCCAGTAGTGTACCTGAATAAAAAGTTACTTCCCAGGGAGCAGGCATACTCTACTGTGGAAAAAGAGTGTCTTGACATAGTGCGGGCCCTAAAGTTAGAGCCATACTTACATGGGCAGCATTCTGTGGTACAAACTGACAACAATCCCCTGGTTTTGCTGACGCAAATGGGAAAAACTAATGGTAGACTGTTAAGATGGAGTCTTGCCTTACAAGGTTACGACATGACAATCCTCCATAGGGCTGGAGTGACCAATCAGAACAGCGATGGCTTATCGCGCGTCTATGAGAAGTGAGCTGATTTGGGAAGCTCATCCCATGCAGGGGATAGAGCCCCAAATTCAGTCTCGGTAGAGAGGATTGTGACGCTTGGCCAGCTGGTTCTGAATGCGCTATGATTTTGTAATATTAAAATGTAGTGTGTGATTCTCTGTCATGAGACATCCTGTCCTCCTGGGATGACCCTTCCCCCCAGGTTTCAATTCAAATGACAGGATATGTTGAACAGCAGATCTCTGTAATGTGATTAACTTCCAAGTTGCATTTTATGGCTGTGTTTATTATCTGAGTTGCTTTGAAGCCAGAAAACTAAAATATCCTATTTATGACATCTTCAGAGAAAGAACAGTTAATTTCAGCTGGTGTTAAAAAGCTATATGGCATCTAGGTGAGAAAACTGCAGAGTTGTAAAAGGTCTTTTGATATGGGCTGGGAAGCAGAAAACCACTGAAGATCAAAGAGTCATATTGGGAAATTAGTTTTTGCTGATGTCACCTTATTTAATATACCTCCTGAGTGATAAGACATCCTGGTTGTATAATTTTTAATATTTGAGGAGGAGCTAGGTGACATCATGGAAGAGGTTGGTATAGAGACAGTTTAAACTATTCTGTGTATGATCTTTAGGGACACTTTTCTTTGTGGGCTCTTAGAAACAACATCTACTTTAAGCACTGTTTAGAAGGTAATACGTTAGATAAGAAAGTCTAATTGTATTGTGGTAGGAGTTTATGTTTGTACTTTAACCTAGTTCTTTTTAAGTGACTGTATGCTTTGTGATATATGGTTCTATGTTTACATTTTACATATTTTTTATTCATTTTGTTAGTAAACCTCTTATTTTAAAGAGACTGCCTGGTGTGCCTTCGAAATTCTTTCTTTTGCATGTGAAGTATAGATGGTTAAAGTTGACAGCTGTTCATAAGCTTAATGGTAATACCAAACTGGGAAAAGGTAAGAATTTTCCTAAGGTCTTTCACAGAGTTTTTAGGCTTAATTTTGGATACCTGGTTAGGTGCCCTTAGGCGAAAGATATCTGGCATTCCCCGAAGAGCAGAATTATCTGAGCCTGTACATTTGGGTATGCTAGCATAAGGTTCACGGTTTGAATCCCTCCAGAACTTGAGACCAAAGGTGATTCAGACCCACAAACAGACAGGAGGGTTACCCTGTTCTGTTACCTGTTCACAATACTGCGCTCGGAGGTTGGCACTGTGGGAGCAGAGGGCCTGACCTGCTGAGTAGGTTTGTGACACCCGCTATAAGCCAATCGTTGAGGTAAGGGTACACTCTGAACCCTCGACGCCGAAGTTGAGCCACCACCACTGCTATGCATTTGGTGAAGACCCTGGGGGTCGATGACAGGCTGAATGGCATGGCTTGGAACTCGTAGAGGGTTCCCTCCACCCTGAAGCAGAGGAACCTTCGTTGGGCAGATGAATCGGGACGTGAAAGAATTTGCCCTGAGGATCCAGTGAGCAGAACCACATGTTCTGCTTGAGGCATGGTATGATCTGGGACAGAGTTACTATCTGAAAGGTGCACGACCTGAGAAACTGATTCAGATCATGCAGATCTAGAATGGGGCCCCAGCCCACCGTCCGTTTCGGGACCAGGAGGTACCTGGAAACAAACCCTGGGTTGTCTGGTGGGTCCATGACTCTGATGACTACCTCCTTGCAGAGGAGTAGGGCAATGTCGTCTCTTGAGAGCCGACAGAGTATGGGCGGATACCTTTTCCTCCCGTGGGGTGTGGGCTCGGCTTGGAGGGTACTGCTCAGATTCCACAGGCAGACCCTGGTCGACCACCTCCAGAACCTACCTGTCCGTTGTGACAGTGGACCAGGCAGAAAGGAAGTGGCAGAGCCAGTCTCCTACGGGAGGACCCAGAGTGGTTGTGGTGGGTATGGGGTTGGCAGCCCCCATCCCATCACTGAGCAGGCTTGGAGAATGAAGAGCTGACAGCGGGATCGCGAACCTCTACCTCCGGGCTTCTACGGTTGTGAGCCCGGACTTCAGGCCAGGCGCCAGACTGAGCCTACTGCTGCCCAGTTTGATACTGGGGCTGCTTGGCCACAGGGGCAGAAGGTCGAAAGGGCTTCTTCTTCTGCGATTTCTTAGAACCCTAGGGTTCTTTTGGGGCAGAAGTAGCGGAGTCCAAGGTGGTTTTGGACTTCTCGATCTGTTGAAGGTGACCGTCGGCTCCTGGCCCGAACAAGTCAGTACACAAGAAGGGAATGTCCGCCAGTTTTTGTGCTGGGTGTCTGTCGTAAAGGTCAGGACCCTCAGCCAGACTCTGCGGTGCATGGTGACTGCAGCTGCTACTTATCGGGCACAAGAATCCCCGATATCCAAGGTCATCTGGAATTGCTGTTTAGCAACAGCCCGGCCCTGATCACAGACCTGCTTGACCGTGGTCTGAAGGTACGTGGGGAGATGAGGAAGCACCTTGTCCAGGGAGCCCAAGAGGGTGTGGGAAAAGTGTGACATAATAACAGCTGAACTCGCCTGTCGGAGACTGAGTGAGGAAGCAGCACAGACCTTTCTGGCTGTTTGGTCCAATGTTTTGGACTCTTTATCTGGAGGTCTATCAGTGTCTCCCAAATTGCCCGAGCGCCGGAACACAGATTCGGTCACCAATCCCTCGGCCGAGGAATGCTGTCTAAACCAGGAGGGGGCACCGATGGGAACTGCAAATTTGCGGGCCATATGAGCGGAACGCGTGGGGTAAGAGGCTGGGTGCTGCCAAAGCTCCAGGGCTAGACCAACTATGGCCTCGGCCACTGGGAAGGCCTCAGACAGAGAATTCCCGTTTCTGAGGATGTCAGTCAAGGGGTATTCGGCCTGTTTTTCAACGGGCTCTAATGGCATCTCCGCTGATTCAGAGATGAGACGGACGCTGCCCATGAAGGACATGGGACCCTCCTCTGTAGCTAGACTCATCGAGTCGTCATCACAGGGATGGGAATGAAGGTCCGAATCCTCGGACCCTGAGTCCGGGTAAAGCGTCCGACCACCTCAGTAACTCTCGACCTGCCACGGACGGTCGAGAGTGAGGGTGACTGACAGCCTGTGTGGGAGACCCTGATTGGATCGAGACTTCTTGGCAGGAGCCCCTGAGGAAGGCTGCTTAGGTGACGGCTCCACCAGGATAGGTGGAGAGGCAAGCTCTGGCCAAGCCGTGAGGGTCTTCACTAGCTCCGTGGGCGGAGAAGCGGTGTCGACCGGCTCCGTAGGAGTCGGCCTAAAGGGCGATAGCCAGATGATGGCCAGAGTGGAAGCTGGGGTTGACTATGGACCAGTGATCATTAGCTGTTAAAACATGAGATCCTCGTAGCAATGATGCAACTTGCGTGAAGCCGCTCCTCACCCAAGGAGGACGAAGACGAATGGCGGCATCGCCGCTTCTTGGAGTGCCACTTGTGTGATTTCCTCTGCCTATCTGTCGAGGGGGACCGAGATCTAGAAGATGACCATTGGGACTTCTCAGAAGGAGCTGGGGAGAACTGAGGCTCCTCCAGATTAGGGACCATGACCAAGGATGGAGCACCAGCTAGCTGGGTCTCCTCTTCAGTCGGTAGGACCGGAGTCCTAAACAAGGAATTGTAGGCCTCAGTCAACATCGGGTCGATGATAATTTCAACCTGGTCATCGTTTTATGTTTCTATGATAGCCAACTCTGTTAAGAAGGGAGATAAGACCTTTTATAGGTACATTAGGGAGTGAAGAAAGACCAAAGGAGGGATACTGAGGCTTAATAAAGGGGAGGGAATGTGGGCAGAGGGTGACAATGAAAAAGCAGGGATACTGAATGAATATTTCTGCTCAGTATTCACAAAGGAAGAGGAGGGGAAGTACCTAAACCAAACAAGAGAAACACTCTGAAGACAGGGGTCGATACCAGTCCATTTACAGAAGAAAGGGTTCTGAAAGAACTAATAAAATTGAAGGTGGACAAAGCAATGGGGCCTGATGGGATTCACCCAAGAATTCTAAAAGAACTAAGGGTAGAACTAGTGACACCACTGACTACTCTCTTTAACAAATCATGGGAGGATGGGGTGGTACCTGAGGACTGGAGGAGGGCGGATGTGATTCCTCTTCACAAAAGTGGGAGCAGGACAGAGGCAGGAAACTACAGACTGGTTAGTCTGACCTCAGTGGTAGGGAAAATGATGGAATCACTTCTGAAGGAAAGAATTGTTGAGTACCTAGAGGCCAGTGGGGCACAGGACCCAAGGCAGCATGGATTCACGATGGAAAGGTCGTGTCAGACAAATCTAATAGATTTCTTTGACTGGGTGACCAAAGTAGTAGACCAGGGGAGGGGCTGTGGACATGGCCTACCTACATTTTGGCAAGGCATTTGATACAGTCCCACACAAAAGATTAATATACAAGTTAGCCAGCCTTGGAGTGGGTCCCAAGGTGGTAGCCTGGATAAAAAAAAATTGGCTAGACAGCAGGATGCAAAGGGTAGTAGTAAACGGAGTCCACAGTGAAGAAAGGAAGGTTACTAGCGGGGTACCGCAGGGTTCAGTACTGGGACTGGTCCTTTTTAATGTCTTTATAAGTGACATTGCAGAGGAACTGGAAGGAAAAGTATGTCTCTTTGCAGACGACACAAAAATCTACAACAAGGTTGATACACAAGATGGAGTGGAAAGGATGAGAAGGGACTTGGCAAGGTTGGAGGAATGGTCAAATGTATGGCAAATCAGATTCAATGCAAAGAAGTGCAAGGTAATGCACCTGGGAAACAAAAAAACAGGGGAAGAGTACACAATGGGAGGTGAGATACTGACAACAGTAAAAATGGAAAAGGACCTGGGGGTAATTATATCAGATGACCTAAAAGTGGGCAGGCAATGTGAGAAGGCAGTAAGGAAGGCTGGGGGGATACTGGGATGCATAGGGAGAGGCATCAATAGTAGAAAACAGGAAGTTGCTATCCCTCTGTACAGACAGTTGGTGAGACCCCATCTGGAGTACTGTGTGCAGTTCTGGTGACCCCATCTCTGCAAAGACATAGACATAGTGGAGGCTGCCCAGGGAGGGCAACCAAAATGGTGCAGGGTCTGCACCAGAAGACATACGAAGAAAGACTAAAGGAGCTTAATATGTATACCCTTGAGGAAAGAAGGGAGAGACGGGACATGATAGAAACTTTCAGGTACCTTAAGGGAATCAACAAAGTCCAAGAGGGTAGCATCTTTCAGAAAAAGAGATGTGCAAGAACAAGGGGGCACAATCTGGAGACAGAGGGAGGACGGCTCAGAGGTAATGTGAGGAAGTATTTTTTCACGGAGAGGGTTGTGGATGCATGGACCAGCCTCCCTGAAGAGGTCATGGAGTCAAGAACAGTGGGGGAATTCAAGAATGCATGGGACAGACATAAGGCAGTCCTAGTGGGGGGTAGGAGGAAGTAAGCTGTTGGTTAACTAGGATCTGCAGCTTATCTGTTAGGTAGGAAAATGGACAGACTAGGTGGGCCAAGCTGTCCTTATCTGCCATCAAATTCTATGTTTCTATGTCCCACATCTGTGCGGGCCTGATGGGGGTACCGTGAAGCCAGCGTCTGAGGCCGTAATTTTGACCGAAGTCGAGATAGGAGATTCATGTGACCGAGATCTCTCTCTGTCCCAAGAGTGTTGACGTGAAGATTCTTCTCTCAGCTCTCTGTCCTTTTTATGAGACTGGGAGGCGTGTGAATCCGACGGGCCCTCCCCTCTAGTAGGGAGAGACTGGCACATCTTTTTGAAGGAACGGGAGAATGAGGTACCTAGTTTGAGCAGAACAAAAACCGACAATGAAGAGGATTGTTTGGCGGCATGAGCTGCCTCCTCCTCGAAGGCTTTCATCTGCTCCAATTGGTCGGCGGATCCCGCAGCCACGGAGACCACACGACAGGCATCCTTACATTTGACTGGCAGGTGCTGTTTTTCCGGTTGTCCCAGTTGTAGACGTGCGAGACGACTGTCAAGCACCTGGGGTGCCGTTTTTTCCAGTCGTCTCAGTTGTAGATGTGAGAGACGATCGTCCAGCACCTGAGGATGGCAGGTGCGGCAGAGATCGCAGACCTGAGGTTCATGCGCATGGCCCAGGCAGTAGACGCATGTGGAATGCGGAACAGTGCGGGACATTTTCTGTCTGCAGGGACACCAGCAGAACCTTGACGAGGACTTGTCCTCCATCGTGGTCGTGATCGCAAACTGTCGAGAAGGTACTCGAACGAGTTTTAATTTCGGTATTTTAGCCAAAGTTTTGAATGCCAGGGCCTACTCAAGGCGAAGCCTGCATCTTCCAAGCGGAAAGGAAGATCTGGCATCATGGGGCGGAGTCGAGGCATATGCCACCCGGGCGGGTGGAAGGAGCCAGCTTTTAGACCTTCTGGCAAGATTTAAAGGGAAAGGGACACGTAAACAAGTGTAAATAAGAACAACATATCCACATCCCTAGAAGGAAAAATTATACGAAGAAAGAGAAAAAGAGTCCCCGTGGGCCCTCTCTTCCCTTCCCATCAAGGGGAAGGAATCTCCCACTAAGGGAGTCGACCATGTCTCGCAGGACCGGACTGAGTCCCGGAGGAGCCCACCTGATGAGAAGGGAAGGACTCACGTGGAGTCTACAAGGCCAGGGTGAGAAGCCCTACTTGCCCTCACCCTCAGGGTGGGTCCTCTGTCACTTAAGAAGGTAAGAGAGGACCTGGAGGTACAAGTGGGACTCTGCCCACAATTGGCCTCGAGGAGGGAGAGGGCAAGCAGGAAGGAGGCATCGCCCGGAGACTAAGGCCCAAGAGGGGAAGGTGGACGGGTTTCAGTGATGAATGGTGAAGATACATAGAAAGATCAAGAATTACAGTAGGTACGTCATTTTTATGTCTCCCCTGTGTTGGTCTTCACCATTCATCACTGATTGAGTGAGTACTGAGCCCCCCGAAGGTGGTTCAGCACTGCCCTGAGGGACGTGGACTTCTGGTTCCACCACGGGGCTGCTCACAGCTTAATCTTTACCCTCCAACCTGCCTTGGGCTTTAAAACATCTCATCCAGCCAAAAAGAACTCAAAAATGTCAAAAGGATGACTAAAAAAGACAGAGGTGCCTCGTCTACAAAACAAACTCCTTCCAAGAAGTGAGATACTATCGGATTGCCAGGCAATCTTCATCACCAAAGTAGGAGCCGCTCGCCAGGCAGCACTCGTGGGTCAGGCTATGACATCGACGGGGAGGCCGATCTGCTGTTTAGGACCCATTTTGAGACCTGGCTTAAGGAAATTTGGGACTTGCGCTCAGAAACCAAGAAGGAATTTCAAACTCTCAGCAAACGTCTAAGATAGACACCAGGATCACTGAAACAGAAGACCGAATCTCCGACCTAGAAGACACTACCGCACAGCTTGGTAAAGCAGTGGAGGCCCTCCTTCAACACTCCGTCTCACTGCAGGCAAAATGTATAGACTTAGAAGGACGCTCACGCTGGAGTAACATAAGGCTGTATGGCCTAGCAGAGGGAGCCCCGATGACAGCCTTCCTAGAGAATCTCTTGAAGGATGTCCTCGAGCTCCCACAGGGTTATGTCCTATCCATTGAGCGGGCCCACAGATCCCTCGGCCCTAAACCAATGGACCTCAGTGCCAGACCACGCTCAATTATATTTAAACTGAACAGCTACAAAATCAAAAAGGATCTTTTAAAGAGAGTGTGGGCCAAAAAAAATCACTATATACCTCTCCTCATGACTTTCCCTGGACCATGACTACTCTCCTGAAGTCCAACAGGCTAGGCAGATGTTCACCCCCCTACTTAAACTGCTAAGAGAAAAGGGGAAAAAAATTCAGACCCCATTCCAGGCAAAATTACGTGTACACTGGAAGGATGTAGTGCAAACTTATTCTACTCCCTGCAAGGCTTTAGAGGAAATGCAAAAAAGAGGTATAACCGTACCAGCTACAGAGGCGGAAAGTATCGTGCGACGACGACCACTCCCTCCGGTCTGGAATGAAGTGACACAGCGCCGCAGAGGTATTCCCTCTTGAGAGTTACGCAGGAAGCCCTGGATCTCATACATTCCTTGAGATTTTCGACCCATTGAGAAAACAGGCAGACATTTGAGACGTCGATATGGCTCCGTGATAAGAAATTATCCTGTACACCGGTAAGGGCCCAACAGCTGTCTTCCTAGGCACTCTACTTATTAGACTGATATCCTGAGTTGCAATCTACAATGCACGTAGTGAATGTAAAGCCCAACTACCTGCATCACTCAGGAACTGGGAAAAGCTCTAAGACTAATTTATCTCCTCCTATACAGTGCAGGTTTTAGCAAAAGTTGACTTCTTCTCAAAATGCTAAATCTTGGTATATGTTTAACCTGTGCAGTGAATAAGCTGACCTGTAATTTTTCCACACTGCAATCCTGTAGTAAATAGTGGATGTAGATGTAAAATAAAATCTAAATGCACATGATTTGATCTCACCGCCCTCGGCGGGAAGGAGGAGGCTGCTCCTGGCCCCATATTCCACCTATTTCTCTCATTCTCCACGTGGCGGAGTATACCTTGCAAATCTCTCCTCATGGAGTCTTTTGTTGAAGAGGACTCGATACAGCGAGTCATCTCCCTCTTCATAAACCCCCCCCCATAACTTTCAACAACAGGGAGAGGTGTAGGTGTGGATCCCCTACCTTGGAATCCCAACTACTGTAATTTATAGTTACCTCAAGGGTTGTTTTTATTTTTTAATTTTTGTCCTGTTGACAAATAGATAAAGAAAAAAACTGGTACTTATTATACATACTTGTTCTTTATGTCTAACTTGATGCTTGTTCAACTAACTTTGGTTCCAATTCAGATACAACTGGATTTATTAAAGGGTCCTCACATTTCTTACACTATAGAAAGGGAAAATAAGCCTAGTCTCAGATGGATAATAAAAAAATATACCATGTGTCTCAATACCTTACAAGATGGTAGATAAAGCAACTATACTTTGCTCTCATAATGTAAACGTACTAACGAATCCGGTTAAAAGGAGCAAAGTTATTGGGTTCTTAAAAAAACTAAGCCGACTTTATCATGTTACAGGAGGCACACCTGTCATTACAAGAACATAATAAACTAACCAAATTTGGTTTTAGCGCAGCAGCATGTGCCTTATATGGGAAAGGACGCAGGCGTCGGGTTGCTGTTTTCGTGCCCACTAAGACACCCTTTATACAAAGTGATAAATTACTAGATAAGGAGGGAAGATATGCCTTCCTCAAAGGAAAGCTACATAATAAAATGCTTACATTGGCCTCCATCTATGTACCCCCCCCCCACAGATCTTATTTCTCAATATATCGCTCCATCCTTTAAAAAATATTTTTTTTTTTTTAGTCTTTGGTAACCGGGTAAGGCTCCCTAGGCACAAGTGCCTGTTTTCAGGGGTAACCTGGGAGCACTGGGCGGTTAAGTGACTCACTCAGAGTCACACAGTATGCAAGTGGAGGTTGTGAGAATCAGACTCGGGTCTGGTCTGCTAGATGTACCAAGCTCATTCATACCTCGTTCCTCTAACCTCTAGGCTATACTGCCAGCCTGTAGACTGAAGAAGAACTTATTACAGGAGATGATCTAAATGTCACACTGGACCCGTCATTAGACTCCACCTCTAATATCCTAAGAAAAGACCGCAACTTGGCTAAGAAGCTGTCTGCCCTCCTATCAGAGCTGGGATATGTGGATATATGGACAGCCATACACAAGGCCCAGAGAAACTATACTTTTTTCCCTCCCCCCCCATAATAATCACTCCAGATTAGATTATTTTCTGGTACTCAAGGAAGCAGCAGGACGAGCAAAGGATTCCTGGTTTGGCACCAGACTATTATCAGAGCATGCCCCCATTTTCTTAAGAATGTTTTTAGGGGACTTCTCCAAACGCACCTTTTGGAGACTAAAAATCTTCCTGTTGCAAGACCGGGGGGTGACAAAACTTATAGAAAAGGCTATAGATCAAGCGATAGCAGACAATACTTCCCTGGATGTCTCTCCTGCACTCCTTTGGGACACAGTAAAAGCTATTCTACGAGGGAAACTGGTTTCCATTTCGGCCTATAGGAAAAAAACAACGAGAGGCTAGACAAACTGCACTGAAAACTGAGATACAATCCCTAGAACTCCAACTCCAAATCAAATATGACATATCCCTCAACAAACAATTACTGCAAGCTAAAAAAGAGCTCAATAAAATTCCTGATTATCAAGTAGAGCAAAAGTTTCTCTACTTGAAACAGAGATATTTTGAGGGTGGCCCTAGATCTGTGAGATTATTGGCGAGGCATATTAGAGCCCAGAGGGCACGTGCCATTATCTCTACCCTAAGACACCCTATAAATGATAAACAGCTCCTACATACCCCAGATATTGTTGAGGGCCTTCGAACCCATTACACCCAACTGTATGACAACCCGAAGCCACTCCCGGAAGAATCCAAAATAATAGACTATCTGGTGCTATTACCCTACCTAAGGTCCCCCCTTATCTTTAAGACTCAATTGGCTGCCCCAATCACCAACCTAGAACTGAATAATGAAATGTCTAATCTAAAGACTACAAAATGTCCTGGTACTGATGAACTTCCATCAGAATTCTACAAACATTTTAAAGAAAAGCTATCACCCATACTTCTCCAGGTATTTAATTTGGCTATGCAAGACTCTGGATCCCTTCCAGAATAGCGGGACCATGCAATCATATCATTTATCCATAAGCCAGGTAAGAATCCCACCCTATGCCCCTCCTATCATCCCATATCAATACTCAACACTGATTATAAAATAATTATGTCAGTGTTAACAAGACGCTTGCAACAAATTATACAGACGCTGATCCACATGGACCAGGTAGGATTTATACCGGCCCGCCAGGCACAGGATAACCTGCGTTGGACCACCCATATCATAGATTACCTTAACTCAACACCCCTGCCAACTACCTTAATAAGTTTAGATGCTGAAAAGGCCTTTGACAAGGTATCCTGGCCTTTTTTAAAGGCAGTGCTCCATAAATTTGATATCTTCCCACAGTTTATAAATGCAATATTTAAAATCTATAAAACACAGAAGGGATTCATTAGGGCAAATGGCCACATCTCCCCCTCATTCCCTCTAAATAGAGGTACACAACAAGGATGCCCGATGTCTCCAATTCTATTTGCACTATACTTAGAACCTCTAGCACAAGGCATAAGGGAAAACTCGAGCATCCAAGGAGTATCAGTTAATGGACTGTATCAGAAATTGGCACCCTACGCGGATGACATTCTGCTGTTTATAAAAGAGCCAGAAACCTCTATCCCTAACCTGTTTAAATCTGTCCAAGAGTTCTTAACACTGTCAGGTTACTCATTAAATACAAATAAAACTGAAGTATTATGCTTCAACTTCAAGCCTTCCTTATCACTAAATGCTAACTACCCCTTGAAATTAGATTTACCACACATAAAATACCTCGGGGTGAAGCTTGCAAGGAAAAATTCCCTTTTATTTTCATTAAATTATCCTCCTCTAGTGCAACAAATCACAAAGGATATAAGGAGGTGGTCCTTACTACCCATACCGCTCCATTCAAGAATACGTGCTATAATAATTAACATACTACCTAGATTCCTTTTTTTATTTCAATGTGCACCATGCCTAGTTTCCAAAGCTGCTCTTGACAAATGGCAAAATCTCCTGCTAAATTATGTATGGGAGGGTAGAAGGCTGAGGATCAGAAGCCAAACCCTTTGCCTACCAAAGGCAGAAGGTGGATTTGCCCTACCCCAACTATCCAGGTATTGGGTTGCTTCCCAGATGTGAATTGCCTCAATGTTATTGCACACAAACTACCAAACACGATGGAAAAACCTGGATCTGACAATACCTCATACCCCTAGTATACAAAATCAAGTGTTTACCATCCACCCAGTACAGTCTAACCCTCCCTTGACACACAGGAACAATAGCTGCTCTTGAAGGCTGCCGAAGAGGCTGTCAAAAAGGCTTGACTTGGATATTTCTTTGGAAGTAACAGAGCTGGTCCCAAACCGCACAAAAGATAAAAGCACATGCAGATCCCTGGTATGTTACTCAAGAGGCGAATGGCTGTAGAGCTCCTTGGCAATTTTTAAAGGGGGAGAGGATTATCACCTTTGAGGAAGCTAAACATGTATTTCACTGGAAACAAAGTGACCTATTACACTATTACCAAATTAGAGACTACATAAACACACAGTTCAAGAAGGCACTGCTGCACTCCACAGCCAAAACACACACACCTGTATTTGAAGCCATATGGAGCTCCAATGCGGGAGAGAGAACAATATCCCTCCTCTACACAAATTACATAGCGGACCAGCAACATTCCACTCATTATATTAAAGAAAAGTGGGTGGCAGACTTGAGGCAACCAATAACAGATAATTCCTGGTCCCAAATCTGGAAAAACACACGGTGCTCAACCTCCACCCCAGGATGGCGAGAATGTTTATGGAAATTGAGATGTAGGTACTTTAGGGTCCCAGCTCAGGTAGCCAAATGGAACCCTGCAACTGGGACAAGTTGTTGGAGGGGTTATGGCACAGAAAATGCCACGCAGGCCCACATTGTTAGGCTTTGCCCTGTCATACAGGACTACTGGAAAGGCATACAGACACAACTCCAGGCCATATTCTCGCTCTTAACCCCCCCCGGCCCAGAACATTTGATTTTAGGACTATTCCCCCAGGGAATTAAAGGTATGGATTCAAAATATCTCTGGAACATCTTGATAGCAGCTGCAGGTAAAGGCATCACCAAAAAATGGCTCACCAACATCCCCCTACTCTTAAGGATTGGAGGGATATAGTATCCACGATCCAGACTAATGAAGGGATGACTTTTTCTCTATCTCACCGAACCCCACAATATATCAACAGATGGACTAGATGGGACCTACATTGAGGTGAAACACCAAACACCGAAAATTAGCCTATAGATAGATAAAGATAAGACCCACTGATGAACACTTTGTTCTATGTAGATCTAGGCATACCTTCTCTCTGATTTACACAAAACCTTATTGGTGGACTACTAATAATGCACTCTCACAGAAACTATAGTGAATCCTATGAAATGTAGATCCTCTTTTACAGTTACTCAATGGTTCTTTTTTTTGTTAATTTACTTTTTAGGCTATTACTAACACATTTAAGATTTCACGGTTTAAACCTATTAGCGATAAATTTTGTAAAGTTTTACTAACTTAAATAGAAGTTGATGTTTAGATTGTGTAAAGGTGCAAGGCCTTATTTTGTGTGATATAAGTTAATATTATAAAGATATGCTTTTTCTCCAAAATATCTCTACTGTAACAGGAGGTGAACCAAGGCCGTATGGTCTTGCCCCTAAGTACTGAATGTATCTGAAGAAGAATTTTGTAGTTTTCCTGTTTGTAAAATGTTTATTCCATTAACTGAATAAAATCAGAAGTTTAAAAAAAAAAAAAGGGCGCCCCTGTCAGGGTGGGGGAGGGAGGGCTAAGGTCCCTGGGTGCCTTAGACCTATATGAGCTGCCTTGATTACAACTGAGTTGGTTTCTGGCTGAGCTGCATAGAAAGGCAGCCCCAAAGGTGCCTGGTAAAGCTTATAAGCCTTTCTGACAGGCACCAGGTTGGACCTATGCCAACTATCATTGGCAGCATCATGCAGGGCTGGAAGCAGAGGAGGACTGACTTTGGGTGGAGATTTTGGGATCTCCAAGAAATCCCTCAGGTTCCTCCTTGCAACATCTTCCTCCTCAGTCTGAAACCCCATGGTGAAGGAGAGCGATTTCATAAAATTAAAGAAGGAGGGGGTCCTCCGGGGAGGGGGACCTTGGGGTGTGTCTGACTGAGTCCTTACTCATGGAGGAGACAGTAGACCTATCAGAGGAATCAACCTCCACATTTTCCTCTTCATCCGGGAGGATGAGATCAGGGTGACAGTCCTCCTCAATGCTGGCCTGTTCTGCAACAGGAACCGATGATCAGGATACTGACGGCCCTCTGGAGGGCATGGAGCAGATGAATCGAACTGGCGTTGACACCAAAGCAACGTCCGATGGCAAGGGCGATGAAAGCCCATGCCATGGAACAAACTGCTGTATGAGAGCTTACAGAAGTAAGAACCACACTGAAGTCGATGGCAGGGTAAGGGAGCATCATCGACACAGTTATTGACAGAGAGGGCAAAAGGCCCGACTCTGGTGAAGCACCACTAGCTGTACAAGATGTGGTGGGGCTCAGTGCCTGCAGACCTCGTGATTCAAGAGGTTTCGATCGTGGAGCTGGGGCACACGGTCCCTCCACAGCCCTAGAAAGGCTGGGGGAACTCTTCACTGTCGGGGGCTTGACAGGAGAAAAGGCCCACACAGAGGGCGGCATTAAAGCCTAAGCATTCGACAGTGTGATCCCAGATAAAGAAGGGACCAGGATCGCCATGGGGGGGGATGGTCCGTGGGCCAGTCCTTATCCCGACGGGAAAGTTTCCATGAGGACTTGTCCTGGGCCTTGTCAGTCTGACAGCCCAAAGAGAACTCCAGCGACTGGGAGGGGGGGAGCCCCGGAAGATCCCTTCTCTCTGCTGGTTGCCTGTTGCTCGATAAAAAAAAACCTCTGTAGGGCTTACTTGCGTCGTCGCCGGGTAGTGACATTGAACTTCAGGCAAAGCTCGCAGGCAAGAGCATTGTGACCAGTCCTGAGACAGCAGACACAAAGTTCGTGGTTGTCAGGTGAAGAAATCTTTCCACAGCAGCAGCGATGGAAAAGAGGCAATGAATGAGTAGTTCTCAATAAACAAAAATAAAAGAAATCACTTCAAAATAAAGTGATTCAAAACTGTAATAAAAGAAAAGGTAAGTAGAATTTTGGCAGTCGACTGAGCGACAATGCTTCCATGAAGTCCGTGTGCAAATAGTCGACGGCGGGAAAGAACTGAGGAAGGAGCAGGGCCGCCCACGCTTATATAGGGCTGTGATGTTGGAGCCTGACATCAGCGAGGGAAGCCCCTAATAGACTGCTGCAGAAAAGCTTCCATGTGATCCTAGCACCTGACAGCTATGTTCCATAGGTGTGACCTGATGACAGAGACATTGTGAAGAAGATCGGAGACATACTCAGATAGAGGGTTTGCCTCATAGCCAGGATCAGCACTGTTCTCGACCCCTTGCTCGGTGTCTGCTTCCACATCATGCTCAGTGCCATCACCGTTCACGGTGTTGCCGGTGACATCAGAGCCGGGTTCAACCTCCGAGATGACACCGTCATCAATATTTCACTTGGATTTGGGTCTAGGATCGGCAATGCTGCCGACCCTGCCTCCATCATCATGTTCTGAGCAGTCATCCTTCTTGGTGTCACTAGCAACACTGTGGTTGGTGACAACATCTGAACCATAACAGAGTGGCTAACAGTCTCCATGCTTGTCCCAGCAACATCCTTGGTGCCACCCACCGCTTTGTCACGGCAAACGTTGACAACAGCACGGGTGACACCGGAAGATGATTTTGAGGTGTCCACTGGTGCAAACTGAACATATAGCTTTGGCCTCACCACCGGGGATGTCTGCTGCTGAAGGCAGCCAGACTGTTGATGGTTTGCAGATGACCGCCCAGAAAGAGTCGCCTGTCCACCAGACCCATCCACCAGAGTCTCTGATGCCTCAGCATGGTGAGGTCAAGGAAAATTCCTTACTTCCATGGAACCAGAGGTCTAGGAAAGAGGCCCAGGGGACAGCCCTAAAGACCTGGTCTTGGACACATGTGTGCAAGGCCTGCCTCTAAAGGTAGGAATCTGAAGACCCCACCTTAACATGTGGTTCTCAAGGGTACAACAGTCCACTGAGAAGCAGGCATTGCACACATCCATGTCATGCTCCGTTTCAAGACAGACTGCACAGGACTGATGCCGGTCTGTTACAACCATCATTTTCCCACAGGGGCAATGATGCATGATTGGGGGGCTGTTGGATCTTTTTACGCAGCCCCTTTGTTTTTGGACTTCAGCATCACAGAAAAACAAGAAAACAAAATGGCACCATGAATAAATTGAAAAATACATGGTGATGCAGAAATATTCTGGTAGTGATGAGGTGAACTGAGGTGCTATGCTCCAACGGTGTGCACCCGACAGCGGGAAGAACACAACTGAGTTTGGTGACGGAGCCAGCAACGGTTATTGGACAGTGCGTAACCGAGGTTGGTGAGGGAGGCAGCAGTGGTTACTGGGTAGCACGTGGCACCACCTGGGGGGTGCCGAGGTGCCGTGACTAGTAGCCATTGCCAGCCCACTGGCGAAGAGCTTTGCTCCTGTGGGGTCCTAGTGCCTCTGGCCAAGTCACACAAGTGGTAATCAATGGTGAAGACTGATTCTTGGAAGAGCAGTAACAACACAATAAGGGGCATCAGGTTAAATAAAATTAATAATTGTGCAAAAGATGAGTATACAGTTCAGAGTATCACAGTACAATAAGGGTCAACAGGTTAAACAACATTAGCAATGGTGCAAAAGACAAATATAAACTCTCTAGGACTCTGGTGTTGTCCTACTGTATCACCTGTTATACCTTGTAACTACTGTTTGAAACCTATAACCATTGGTGTGTATTGATCTATGAAACATTGACTGTCTTTGTTATCTATGACGAGGTGCCTTTGTAAACAAGTCTTTGACTCAAAGGTCTGGAAATCCGATATTTCAAATAAATAAATAAAATTTAAAGTGGGATAGAGCTGTAACTGGGGATGGTGGGTTGGGCTGAAAAACATTTGGACAGAACCAGCACAGTTTTAAACTTTAAATTGCAGTACTTTTAAAATGCTTTTAACATTTTTCATTTGCTCGCCATGAGAGCAACCAGTTCATAGATATTACAAGTAATGTGCAGGAACTGTCATTTATCATGTATAAATGCTATTTTACTGTCTTATTCAAAGGTTTCACAGAAAATTCCTCAACTATTTTTAGACCAGCTGGCAGAATCTTGGGGGACTGCTGAGGTAATTCAAGCAACAATGACTTCATGTTCCTCAAGGTCCTGGCAGCTCAGTACACAGAGAGTGCATCCGATTATGACATTCAAAAATCAGTCTTTGCTCTCAATTTTTTGATGGGGCTTTATTAATCAAATAATTCCAGTAAAAGACCACGAGTAAGCATCTGTCAATTTCTCTAAGCTGATCACCAAACATTTTAAAGATCAACTGCAGTGTATTGGTTAGGGGATTAGGTGGCAGAGAGTGGTGGTAAACGGGGTCCACTCAGAGTAAGGGAGGGTGACAGTGCCTCAGGGACTGGTCATTTTTTTTTTATTTCACCTTCTCTTACTCCAGACCGGCCACTCCTTCAGTCCGCCTAGGTCTGACCGATCCTCTTTAATGTCTTTATAAGTGACATCACAAAGGAGCTGGAAGGGAAGTTCTGCCTCTTCGCAGATAACACCAAAATCTGCAATAGGGTGGACACTTGGGGGAGAAGATGAGCAGAGACCTGAGAAAACTTGAAGAGTGGTCAAGGGTACAGCAGCTGCATTTCAACACAAAGAAGTGCCAAGTAATGTACTTGGGCACAGAAACCCAGGGGCAGAGTGCAAAATGGGGGGGGGGGGGAGTGGTACTGATGACCACCAAGCAGGAAACAGACCTGGGGGGTAATCATACTGGATGGCCTAAAGGTGGCCAGACAGTGCAACAACTTATTTGGAGAGCTAGTGGGATACTGGCGTGCATAGGGAGGGACATCACCAGCAGAAAGAGGGAGGTGGTATAGATCACTAGTAAGACATCATCTAGAGTACTGTGTCCGGTTCTGGAGAACTCATCTCTGGAAGGACATGACAAAGTGGAGGTGGTCCAGAGGAGGGCCACTAAAATGGTGCCCAGTCTGAATCAGAACACCTAAGAGGAGAGACTTAAGGACCTAAATATGTACACCCTGAAAGAGAGGAGGGAGAGGGGGATATAACAAAGACCTTTAAATACCTCACTGGGGTAAATAAAGTACAGGAGGGTGTGACTGATAGCCAATCTGCTTGTTATTATTTGTATCATATTTGTAATATGAATATATGTTTCTTTGAATTTCTGCTTGAGAAATATGGCAGTCAGTACAGGGCATCAGGGGATATTGGAATTTTAAAAGAAAAAAAATGTGCTGGCCTTGCTGTTGTCACCTCTAGCTCGTAAAAGCTAACTTCCTGGGACTATAATAAAACCAGTTTGTATAGGTTGTAAATTAGCCAACTTGTATAAAGTATTGCATTTTATGACCTATTAGGAGGAAAGCAACTTCTGACAGATGCCTGCGAGGATCTTCACACCACTAGGAGAAACAGCTGTCAGGAAGTTCCTCTGAAGATCAAAGGGGTAGTTCTGATCTGCCATAAAACTGTGGCTCACTAATCAAAAAAAAAAAAAATACATATATATTTTTTTTAAGTGGGGTGCTTAGGAATATGCAGATGCATGTGACTAATTTGGTATACAGGAACTATGAGTGACCTCACAGCCAGCATCATCACTGAGCTGTGACCTCACAAGCTGGGTGGGACACTTGTTCCCTATAGATTGCCAAAGCTGAGAGAAGACTGTGCTTTTGTTTTCTGGACTCCTGAAAGAACACACTCTCAAGAAGCACTTTTACCCAAGGTTAAGTAATTCAACTTTAAAGACAAAAGTCATGGCACTCACCATCGTACAATAATGCAAGTAGGCACAAAACGAAGAGTCCTGTATATCAGTTCATAGAAGAACAATTCCTTCGTTTATTCACAGGACCACAAAGTTCAAAAAAAGACCCAACAGGGTCTGGAGGACAAGAAAGCTTCTGACATTTCACCTGCAAATGAGGCTTTTGTCTTTAAAGTTTCTAGTCACTGTCATAGAGCACCACGCTCTACCCTATTGAGGCTCTTCTTGTAGTTTTTTTTTTTTGTTAAGTAATTCAACCTCTACTATTTACTAACTGAAACTAGGGCAGGATTAGATACTCAATATAAGGCAGTTTGTTTTAGAATGATTGTACCCTAAATGTTATGTGTTCTGTGTTTTGTATTTCATTCTTCACAGAAAGGGTGGTGGATTCCTGGAACAGTCTTCCAGCAGAGGTAGTGGGGCGAACACAGTAGTAGGGTTCAAGAATACATGGGATAAGTCGGCCCTTTGGTGTCGAGGGTTGAGGCGCTGGACGCCACACCTTGCGTCATGCCAGCGACCCAGGTTCGAATAAGCCCGGACTGCCGGGATCGCAGGGGAGAAAGAGGATCGAGCATCCGGCTGACTGCTCTCCTTCGGAGGGATCCTGTGGCAGTCCGGGCATAGCAGCGCCCCTGGTGGAAACCGGGCGCACTGCGACGCACAGGGGCCTCGCAAACAGTGGAAGACATCAGGCAGCTGCCTTCCGGACATGGGTGGGAGATCCATGTCGCAGGCTAGGGCGGCACTGCACGCTCCACGCCTGGGGCGAACTCAAGAAAAAATGCCCTCCAGCCTTGGCGGAGGCGATGAAAACAGCAGTGCCTGCCCGCCACAAGCCAACACCAGATTTCCACCCGTCCCTTCAATCTCCTCGTGGACCCTGGCCAGAGGGTTCGCCAAGGAGAAAGTAATGCCCTTGAGGAGGTGGGATCACGGGGTGGTAGAAGTGGCAGTATACTGTGTAGCCAGAGAGAGTTTACAGTACCTGGAGTGAATAAAAAGAATTAACAAAAAAAAAAAAAAAAGAATGCATGGGATAGGCATAACAGCATCTTTGGGAAAGGGAGGGCGGGGGTATGGAATGGAGATTAAGTAGGACTCACGGTGATACTACTGGCAGAGAACAATGGACATACTAGGTGGGCCAAGTGGTCCTTATCTGCCAGCAAATTCTACATTTCTATGTAATTTGTGCTCAGTATCACTCTCCAGCCAAGAAACAACAACCTGATGGGCTCTTATGTACATTTTTAATTCCTTTGTTCTCTTCCATCCCTGAATGCAGCCCCCACAGCTCCTTCCTCATTTCAAACTCATCCTCTTTGTGGAGGTTCCCCAACACTAATAACATATTTAGCACAACCCCTGTACTCCTCCCCAAATGCATGAGCCCACAAAATTAAAAAACTATCTGCCACTCCCTTTCACCTCTCTCAAGCGTCTACTTTGCACCACTCATCTAATTTCCCTTCTCTCACTTACTTCCTTTAATTGTACGTAGCATTATACTCCTTGTGTGAGCATGTGTGTGTACTGAACTGCCAGGACCTTGAGGAAAATGATGTCACTGTTACCTGAATGACATCAGCACTCACCCAAGATTCCGCTAGATGGTCTAAAAATGTCTGAGGGATTTTCTGTGAGATCATCAAATAGGAGAGCATTAAAATAGTAGCTGTATAAACAAATGGTAAATTCTTCATTTCATGAATAATAAATAAGGCCTGGCTGTAGATAAGTTTGGGAAAAAGAGTAACATTTATAATATATCTGCAGTTGATCTTTAAATGCCGAAAATTGCTGTCAACAAAAAATATAGACAGGAACCCTGTTTATATGTTTACAATGTTGAGAGCTGTTAAACAAATGAACAAACATCTATTTTTTGCTTTTATAATTTTTGGTTCTGGTTCCCTTTCTGGCATATACAAATCTTTATTTCTAGGGTGACCCCATTATTTATGACCACAAGATGAGGACAATAATTAAGCAATAAGGCATGACCAAGGGTTATGTTAATGCTCTGTTAATCACCTTCTAGGGGTGTACTGAGGCACGAGGTGTAGCTGAGTGCCACATGCCCCTAGAGGGTGATTAACTGACCATTAACATAATCCCTGGGAGTGCCTTATTGCTATTATAATAAAAAAATATTTTTAAACAGTGTTAAACCTTGTTCAGCATATGGCTAAGCTCTACATGTATGTTAATAAAAGATTAACATAAGGCTGTTAGAATGTTTGCAGCCAATAAGAAAGCTCCATTTCTCAGACCCTTTTTATAATACACGGTAGTGATAAGTCAGTTATCTCACCATTGTATTTAATACTGTTACTGAGGATCAGATCGACGTCCTCCAGGAAGGAATCCCGGTTCTGGTACTTGTGCTTGGAGATGTTCTGTAATGAGTGGACAGAGAGTTACAAGGGAAACGTACAACCCTATGATTAATAGGATGGGCTTCAGAGGCACAGCAGACTACTTACATTGTCTCTGTGGGACAGTATGTACCTTATTAACTGACATGCAAAGAAAGCCCTTACCTTACGAATCGTCTCAAGGTCCATAGGATTGATGATAACTTTGTGATAATCTGGCACAAACTTCTTGTTGACTGGGTGGTGAAAAGGCCAGGACTAGAGAGGAAAACACATATGATTACTTGTACAGGTACTGAGAAAAAGACACACACACACACACGACAAGTTGGGAAAAAGATCAGATCATAGAAGAGACAAGAGTATGAGCCCAAAGCAGGTCATAGGTCCATTGTGACTGTTCCCCATTTCACAGTGGTCATAATACTGCAGTTTAGGTTTTCTCAAATACCCATCCAGTCCTGACTTAAACAGACTTATGGTTCAGAACCTTAACACGCAATCTGGCAAACCATTCCAGATTTTAACCATCCACTGTTTAGAAAGGTATTTAGACACTTCACACCTGAAGTCTTCCTCTCACACCTTGAAGTCATGTCTTCCTCATTTTGTCCTTATCCATTAGATTAAAATGTATTTTTGTTCAAAAGTTGCCTTCTCCCATTTTCTTGTAAACCATTATTAGGTGCCCTTGAATCCTTCTGCCCTCAAGATTCAGTTCCTCCAACCTTTCCTTGTAGGACCTCTGCTCCATCCCTCTCACAATCCTCATTGCTATTCTCTGTACCCTCTCCATCATACCAACATCCCCCCTCAGGCAGGGGTTCCAGAACTGCCCACAATACTGTATACAAGACCTCGCCACAGCCCTGTACAGAGGCACCATGCCCCCCCACCCCTAATCTGCTTACCAAGTGTACAGGAACGCAACCCAGAATCTGGGATGCTGTTTTTTTGTTACCTCTTCACATTGTGACCTTACGTTCCGTTCCTTGGTGATACCCCCCCAAAAGTCTGTTTGTTCTTTTGCCTTCCTCAGTTTAACTACACTGATGTAATAATTTGTCAATGTGTTCTTTTCATCCATGTGCATCAGTTACCACTTACCCTCATTAAAACCTATCTTCTACCTGCAGGCCCGGTCTGCCACCCTATCCAGGTCTCTTTGAAGAGACTCCATCATATCCTGGTTTCCTGCTGCTGCCGCCCATATCTTGGCATCCTCATCAAACCTGACTGCCCAGTTTTTATAAAAATCACAGATGAAGACTACAAACAGGGCTGGTCTGAGCACCAACCCCTTGGGAACTCCACTCATCACATCTCCCCATTCTGATTCCTGTTGTCCCTCTTCTGATCTTCTGAAGTTCTCAATGCCTAGCAAACCTAACTTTATTACAGGTTTCCTATGGGGCACCAGATTAAAGGTCCTACTGAAGTCAAAAAAGAACACATCCACAGAAGAGCCTCAGCTTTCTGATCTCCCAGGAAGCAAACTGACCCACCAGAGGAATGTCTTGCTAGGCGAACAGTTGTATCACCACATCCTGGTGCAAGCACCGCATGTGAGACATCTCTCCCACTCAGCTGAGAGTATCCACCAGCTGGTTGTCCTCCCCTGCTATGTATGCTGCAAGGAGATCAAGTCTGCAGACTGCATATGAGGGACCAGATGCTGAGCATCTCCAAACACAAGGTAAAGGAATGCGTCTTGCCTTGCTTGTTCAGGTAGAACATAGTAGTTGTGTTCTCTTTCTGGACTCGCATGACCTGACCCTGAATCAGCAAACTCCATCAGTGCTAGCCATGCTCCCTGGAGCTCCAGAAGGTTTATGTGTTGGCTGGTCTCGCTTGGCAACCAGAACCCGTGGGCTCTGTGTTTTGACATGTAAGCCCCCCCCATCCCATCAATGACCATTCCGTGGTCAGGGTGAGACACAGCTCTGGGCGAACAAAGGGAATTCCCTCCGCAAGCTTCTAGGGACATATCCACAACTCAATGGCACTTGATACTGACTTTGTTAACCAAACTGGTTGATCCAGGTGATTGTGGCACCCAACTCCCACAAAGGGGGCATATGTGTCACTGGACCCAGTGTACCATACTGGTCAAGGCTGTGATGAATAGATTCATAGAAGTAGCCAGCAGATAAGGACCACTTATCTCACCTAGTCTGCACATGAAAACCCCCAAACAGAATCCATCTACTGGGGGGCTTGCTAACCTGTCCCTCCCATTACTAGGATACCCATATGCTTATCCCAAGTATGTCTGAACTGCTTGGTTGTATCCACCTCCACTACCACTTCTGGCAATTTATTCCAGTCATTCGCCACCCTCTCAGTGAAGAAGAACTTCCTCCCATCTCCCCAGACCCTGCCTCCTAACAACTTCATACTGTGTCCTCTAGTGTTAGATGCCCCACTCAGCTGAAACAGACTCTCCACTTGTACCTTATTAATCCCTTTCAAGTATTTAAATGTCTCAATCATATCCCCCCTTCTCCTCCAAGAAGTACAGGTTCAATTCCCCAAGTGTCTGCTCATATGGGCCAGCCCGGTGGCGCTGAGGGTTGAGGCGTTGGACGCCACACTTCATGCCATGCTGGCGACTCAGGTTCGGGAACAAGCCCGGACCACCAGGGGTCGGCAGGGGAGGCGAGAGATCGAGCGTCCAACGGACTGCTCTCCCTCTCCGGGGAAGGGGGACTCCAGTGGTCAGCGCACTTCTGGCCCCTAGCAGAGGCTGGGGGACAGTGCACTGATGCTGTGCAAAGAGGGGCTGAGATAGGCAGGCGCTGGGAGGAACGCGTGCGGACGTCTGCATGCTCCCTCCACTGGCGTCACTGCACGCCCCTCTCACGTAAGTGAGAAAAATGTGGAAGAAATGATCCTGCTGGTTGCGCAGAGTGAAACAGTCATCTGCCGCAGGCCCTGACCTGAATGGCACTCCCTGAACTGGATCCGATTCGAGGCGAGTGAGCTTAGGGGGGCTCCTCACCGCCCCGCCATGGGGGAAGAAGGGATACTGCCTGATCTCGGGGGGGTGGGGCTGGACGGGTGGTTGGTGATGAGGGCTGACCGGGGGACCTGGGGCAGAAACAGATAAATAAAAAAAAAAAAAGTCTCTGCTCATAGGACAACCCCTTGCATTCCCAGCATCATCCTATTAGCCCTCTTCTGTACCGCCTCCAATCTGTCCCTGTCCTTTCAGAGATAGGGCCCCAACAGCTGGAGAAATTCACAGGCTGGGCACAACTGCTAAACCTGAAATGATTGGGCAAAGGGTCCTCCGCCCTATCTGCAGGTAAGTGAGCCCTTGCATGGAGGGAGTCAACTCTGCTCAATGAACAGGATATGGAAATTACTTACCATAATTCTTGATCTTCTTGGATGGAGTCTTCAGATTATTCACACTAATGGAGCTGGAGGTGCTTGGAGTCCTAGTGCTCCGCATGAGTCCCCATTAGTGTGAATGAGTGGTGGGAGACTTTTAGTCCAGTAAGATGTGGAAATCATGTACTTACTGTAATTCTTGATCTTCTGATGAGTCTCCACCACTCATTCACACTAATGGGGACTACGCCGGAGGTGCTAGGACCCCACGCCTCCTATTAGTGTGAATGAGTGGTGGAGACTTGAGTCCAAGAAGATCATTTGCTTGGGGACCTGTTTGGACTTTGCTGGGTTGACCAGAAGGCCCAGGTCTCAGAAGGCCAGATCCCTGGACCGCTCCACCGCTTTCCTGGAGACCCCCATGGGGAGCCAGTTGTCCAGATATGGGTATACCATGGCACCTCTGAACTTGAAGTAGGCCACCACAACCAACAAGCACTTGGTGAATACCCTGGGTGCAGAGGACAAGCTGAATGGCATGACCCTGAACTAGTACAGAACACCTCCCACAAAGAACCTGGGGTACTGCCTGTGGGACAGACGAATGGGGATAAGAAAGAATGTGTCCTGGTGGTCTAGGGAATTAAACCACACCCTTGGCTCTAGAGACGGCATGATCTGGCAGGGTGTGATCATATGAAACTTTTACATGTGGATGAACTTGTTCAGATCATACAGGCCTAGAATGGCGTGCCAGCCCCCAATCTGTTTCAGTACTAAAAAGTAACAAGACACATGCCCCTGTGAGTCAATGGCATCAGGAACAAACTCAATGGCACTGTACTCTAAGAGCTGAGTGATACTGCTCTACAGTGCAGCCAGAGTATCCATGGGCACTATGGACTCCCTCAGTGCTTGGGGTTGATATAGAGGGGAAGTCTCAAACTCTAGAGACAGACAGGTACCCACCACTTCCAGAACCCAACTGTCCGACATGATGGCAGACCACAATGGAAGGAAGTGGAGGAGGCAACCAGACTGGGAGCTGCAACAGGAACTGTGCAGGAGGGGGAATGGCACCCCATAACCTGCCAACCTGTCACTTTTTGCCTCTGGAGGAGGCTCTGAAGAACTGGTCTCTGGGCGCACCCCACCCCCCTTCTGACCCTTACCATTGGACATGGACCTTGCTTAACAGCAGTGCCGGTACTGCTGCCTCTGCCGCTGCTGGTAACCTAAATCATGAAAAGAAATCTCCTTGGGCTTGGGCAACTATTTAGCCTGCTGGGATGATGCCACCGAATCTAGGGTGCAGCTGGACTTTTTACTGCAGATGAGATGATCCTCCATACCTGGGCCAAAGAGGTCAGTGCTCAGAAAAGGCACATGCACCAACTTGTACTTGGTCTCCAGGGTAAAAGTTGAGAGACGCAGCCAGGCCCTTCTGCACATGGACACTGAGGCAGCCACTATGTGGGTGTATGAGCTGCCTGTGTCCAAAGCTTCTGCAGTCGGTGCTTCGATAGTGAACATTACAGATCTGCAGGGTCCTGACACCTGTATGGCTGTCTGTTGGGAGCGCAGGAAGCAGGTCCATGAGCTTGTCAAATAACACATGACTGACATGATCCATCAGAGCTGCATAGCTGGCCTGACATATTCCCAGGGCAAGGAAATCTTACTTCTTGGACTCCTTGTATGGCAGCTTGTCTGCCCCCCCCCCATACCTTCCACTTATGGAAGGCCGAGATTAGCCCTGTGCTGAGGGGTGCTCTGAAAATCTGGATGGATCGTGAACTTGTGGTTCATGTCTGGGGAAGGGGGGTCTGGCAAGATGTAGGGTACTGCCAGGTCCAGAGCGTAGGGCCCAGGACGGCCTCTACTACCATGAACATCAACCCCGGGCCACTAATCTGCTCTGGGATGTCCATCAGCGGGTATATCTCACGCTTAAGGACCTCCTCTAAGAAGGGGTTTAAGGTAGCAGACATGTGCTGCAAAACAGCAGCAGAGGAGATCGACTTGCCCATGGTGGACCTACCATCAGAGGAGTCGATATCCACTTGACCTTGGGACGGGGGCAGCCACAGAGGACTTCTCAGAATCTGAGTAATGGTCCCCAAACAAAGGTTGGGGTCTACGATCAGGAGTGTGGATCACCTGCTTATCCACAGTGACCAGTACTAACAGGATGCTGGGCAAACTAGTACTGGGTCAAGAAGCTATCGTGGGACCCCCTCCTGTGCCTGCTGAGGCTCCACAAGGATTGACTCAGAAGTGGGGACTACTGGAGGCAAAACTCTTGGCATGACCCCAAGGGCTGCGGAGGCACTCAAGAGGGAGTTGGGGGGCCACCAAGATAGGTCTACTTCACCTCTGCCCAACAGGGCCCACTGGTGCCATAGGAAGTCTTCGTGCCTCCAACACAGTCAACGTTGTCAATGGCCGTCGTCAGAAGCTGGTGAGAGGTCCCCTAGGACCAGAAATGCCTGGGATAACCGGGGATGGAGACAGAAGCACGGGGGACAAGCTCCTAGCAGCAGGAGAACGGCCTCTGTCAGGGCAGAGGGGCCTAGAGGAAACTCCCCGCAGGGAGAGAGAGACCCGAAGGTCCCAGCAGCTAATAGCTGTTCAACCGAATCGGAACGGTCAGAGCTGTGCCCATGGGAAGAAATCCCCCCATGAGCTGACTGGGACCGTGCGAGTCCAGACGGACAGCCCCTGACCTCCGAGGTTGAAGTCCTTCTCGAGGACCATTCCAGGTAAGAGGAAGGGTCCGCACTGTGGCTCCTCCCAGAACCCAGCTGAGTCCCGTGAGGGCACGCTGTGCCACACCCTGACTCCTCAACCCTTCAGAGTCCTCGAGGGACCGCGTCCTCACAGCCACTAGCCTAGGTAACTGGCAATTCTTGGTAGACTCCGAAGAATCCAACTAGGGAACAGTATCCTCCCCTTCCTGGGGTGGCCTGGGCTGTCTCAAACATGGACTGTCCAAACACACTTGAGAAGAGGGGTGCCCCAGCTGAAGGAGCAGAAGTTCCCGTGGCCCTAGGCTGCATGGCAGCAGCCATGTGGACCACAGTTGGCTGGTCAGTCCCACTGACCCCAGAACCTACAGGCAATGCCTGACCCCCAAAGGGAGGCTGAGTGGGGCCAAGGTGCTGGACACCGAGGGATCGGAGGATTCCAAAGAATCTGGGATTCAATCCGGATCAGACCCAGAGTCCCCCAATCCAGAGGCCCGATGCCAGATCACCCCCCGATCCCCACCAGTTCCTGGACCATGAGCTGGACCACCTTTAGCCCCGACACTGCAGGTGGCACCAGAGCCAAGTGCGGCACCGTGCCCGACGCCGTAGCCCTCCTTGGCGACGTGAACGGTGCCCATTGGACAAACAACACCAGCTGGCACCACACTCCACCGGTGGCATGAATGGCCCGGAGCCAAGGTCAGACCGACCGCGGTGCCGCCCCCATCCCCAGCACCACAAACGGCACAGGAGCCAGGAACGGCGCCAACTCCAGCCCCGCACACGGCACCAGAGACAGACCTAGAACCTGACACAGCACTTTCCACAGTGTCATCGACATCCCCGGCGCTGCGAATGGCACCAGGAGCGACAGTGACACTGAGGGATGGCCCAGCGCCGCCCTCCAGGCCTCCGATGCCGCAAACTGCCAGTCGGCACCAAGGATGGTGCCGGCCCAGGCCCAGAAGAATGACACTGGGGGAGCGTTCATCTCCGAAGAGGCGACTGCCATAGCGGTGCCTGCTTGCCCCCCCGAGAGGGGCAGACTGGGTGTCCTGCACCGTGGGAAAGAGCCCCCTCCGTGGCAAGGCTGAAAAAGGCGGAGGCCATATAGGACTAGGAGGGGACCCAGAGGAAGGGTTGGGAGTCCTGACCTTGGCTCGCCCGAAAGTCGGCGGCGCACATCCTACTTTAAATGCGTGGATCTCAAGAACTCGATGGTCCATAGAGAAGCAGGTGTCGCAGTTGTCCATGTCGTGGGCCGGGCCGAAGCAAGAGAGACAACAGTCATGCTGGTCCATCACGGAATAAAGGCGGCCACAGGGGCACCGATGCATTGGTGGCCGCCCCGCCTTCAACGACTTCTTGCCCCCCCAGACAAGACATGATCGCACGGTAAACAACAAAACAGTACTCGACGTCGCTAGTAATAAATGAAACGGTCTTACCGGCACCAGAAGCAACATCGAGCAGGGTGAAAGAGAACCAAGAACTTCGAAAACTAGGCCACGAAACACTAGGCCACGAACACGCACTTGATAGAAGTCTCCTCATGAGGTCTGCACTCGACGGCCGGAGAAGAACTGAGGCTGGGGCAGAGTCGACTACAGATAATGGCTAACCCACGAGCGCCATGTGGAACATCGGCCTCGAGGGTGGCACCGGCCCTGTGTCGACTCTGTCCACAGAGAGAGGGGAAAAAAAGTCTCCTGCAGGGTCTTAGCCCGGGCAGTACCCAGTAGTGATGAATGGTGAAGATTACACAGATAATACGAGTGTGCCCGTCAATGGGGAAGCAGCCTGCCGACGAGAAGTGCTCAGCAGTGGTTGCCGTCGATGGGAGAGAGTTCCTCGTCAACAATAAATGTGTTTTAGATGCTGTCATCAATGGGAGAGTGCTTTTCGTCAACGACAGACGCCCTGTTGATGGTGCAAGTTTGAAGGAAGTTATCGTCGACGTATGGTATGGAAGGGATTGAGAAGATGATTTTTCCTTGTCCCTTTTTACGCCAGACTGTGACCCAGTAGGTGTGGAGCTCTTGGGACAAGCCCCTTGGGTCTCAAATAGAGCCAGTTGTTCCTCCATTAAATAGGCTTGGATTTGGTGTAGCCTCCTCTTTTCGGTTGCTAGATTAAATTCCTGGCAAAAAGCACAATTTATGGTGTTGCGTGTGGGGCCCAGACACCTCAGGCAATATAAGTGATTATCAAATCTATAAATCTTCCTGCCACAAGGGCAGGAACGAAATAAAGCTTGTTTTTTCTTTGAAGAGCGATCCTTCAGACATTCGTTAGTTCAGTTCTCGACGATGACTGCTACAAAGAAGATTGATCTAGCCACTGTGCGAGATGAAGCCAGCGGGAAAGTGCACAGAGGATACCAGGGACCACCCACAGTTATAGGCAGAGCAAGGAAATTATGTCTTGTGTCGATGGTCCCTGGTGAAAGACTGCTGGAAGAAGCTGCCGTGTGACAGCGCCCTCTGCTGGAACCTCCCAAGAGTAAAAACCTACTGCAAGAGACCATTCCGTAGAAGATCTACTGTTACAGGTGAGTAACCTGTTTTTCTAGGGACGTGGATATGTTGTTCATCAACACTGCTTGGCAGACTCCTAGCAGTTCTCCGGGAGGAAGAAGGCAAGGCGCACACCCCCTACTTTGGGAACAGAGACTGCAGAACTGAGGCCCCAAACCAGCATCTCGGCGTGACTCAAGGTCGATGTGGTAATGGGTGAAAAAGGTGTTTGCTGTCTTCCAGGTGGCAGCCCGACAGATTTCCTGGAGAGGGAAACTCCTGGAAGCAGCCACAGATGCAGCGATATGGTAGGTAGAATGAGCTCTTATCCCTGTGGGAGGCTCCTTGCCCGCCAGCCCATAGCAGAGATCAATGCAAGATGTAATCCATCTTGCGATTGTCCGCTTTGCTGCAGGTCTGCCAGAAGCGGCCTCAGAGTAGGTGACAAACAGCTGGCGAACCTCGCCCTGAATTTCCATTGTGCTCTCCTTATAACAGGAAAGAGCTCGTTTCAGGTCCAGAGTGTGGAGCCTGTACTCGGCATCCGAGGCGTAGTTCCGGTAGAACACAGGCAGAGTCAACACCTGGTTAGGGTGAAACTCTGACACCACCTTAGGAAGGAATTTCGGGTGGGGGCGCAGGACAATCTTGTCCCTGTGGAAGACCAGATAAGGGGAGTCCACTGAGAGCGCCTGGAGTTCCCCTGTACTTCTGGCAGATGTGACAGCCACCAGGAAGGCCGTCTTCCACAAGTGTGACATCTCACACTTGTGCATCGGTTCGAATGGCTTGTCCATGAGCTTTGCCAAGACCAGCAGCAAATCCTACGGAGGTGGAGGTTCATGCACCGGAAAGGATATGTGATCAAGGCCTTTGAAAAAGTGCCAGACCACCTTCTCTTGTGCCACCGTCTGCTGACCGGCCCGCACCCGGTAAGTAGAGATGGCTGCCAGGTGCACCTTAAGAGTCGAACACTGAAGACCTCTTTTGGACAGAGACCAAAGGTTGTCTAAAATGCTAGCCACAGTACAGGACAGAGGGTCCAGGCCCTTGCCCTGACACCAAATGGAAAATCTTTTCCATTTGAAGGCATAGCACTTTCTGGTCAACTCCTTCCTGGATGCTTCCACTACTGTGAGTACATCCTCAGAGAGACCCAAAGCCTGGAACTCTAGCCGCTCAGGTACCAGGCTGTTAGGTGCAGGGATTGAAGGTCCGGATGGAGGACCTTCCCCTGATTGACAGATATCAGCTACGGGCGTGCTGGAAGATGCCTCGGGAGCCTTTTGCTGAGGCTGAGGTGATCTGGATACCAGAACTGGTGTGGCCAGTCTGGGGCTACCAGGATCACCAGTGCCTTGTCCCTCCTCACCTTGAGGAGCACCCTGTGAATCAAGGGAAATGGAAGGAAGGTGTAGAAGAGGCCTGGGGTACACGGCCTTGAGAAGGCATCCCCCTGTAGCGATCCCCGCTGAGGGGGGCAGGCACGAAACAGCCTCAGCTTGGTGTTTTCCCTGGAGGCAAACAGGTACACCACCGGTTTGCCCCAGTGGGAGAAGAGGCTGTAGGCTACCTTTGGAAGGAGAGACCACTCGTGGGATGTCTCGCCTATGTGGCTGAGGGCATCCACCAGCTGATTTGAGGCTCCTGCCACATGAATGGCTAGGAGATCTGCCTCTAGTCGGCTCACGAGTGTGCAGATGCGGAGCATTTCCCTGCACAGCAGCCGGGAGTGCGTGATGCCTTGCTTGTTGAGGTAGTACATGGTCGTGGTATTGTCCGTCTGGACTTGAACCACTTGACCCCGAAGCTGCTGAGTGAATGCTGTTAGTGCCAGTTTGACCACTCTGAGCTCCAAAAGGTTGATGTGATAACAGGACTCCTTGGGGGTCCAGAACCCATGGGCCCTGTTGTCCCCCACGTGGGCTCTGCAGCCCATGAGAGAGGCATTGGTTGTGAAGATGACTGTCGGCTCAGGTTGGACAAATGGAATCCCTTCCTGCAACCGTATTAGGATGGTCCACCACTGGAGAGCGTCCCACATCTTCTGGGTCACAGTGATCAGCTGGTTGAAATGACCTAGGCACTGAATCCACTGGGCGGCCAGCTCCCATTGAAGGGGGCACATATGCCACTTGGCCAAACGGACCACGGTGGTGCAGGCCGCCATGTAACCCAGAAGGCGCAGAAAGTCCTGGGCAGGGCACAATTGCCCAACCAGAAATGATTGGGCAAAAGAAGAGAGAACCTCCGCCCTTGTCTGCCGGGAGCCGAGCTCTGGCTCGGCAAGAGTCGAGCTCTGCCTCGATGAAGCATATCACCTGAGAACGCATGAGTTCCGACTTGGTCTCGTTGATCAGGAGGACAAGTTGAGAGCAGGTCTGGAGGGCCAGGTCCTTGGACCTCTCCACCTCTTGCTGGGTGGAACATGCTAAGAGCCAATTATCGAGGTAAGGGTATACTCTGACCCCTCGACACCTGAGGTGGGCTGCCACCACTGCAATGCATTTGGTGAAGACCCGTGGGGCCAATGACAGGCCGAATAGCATGGCTTGGAACTCGTAAAGGGCTCCCTCTGCTCTGAAGTGGAGAAACCGCTGGTGAGATGGATGGATTGGGATGTGAAAGAACGAGTCCTGAAGATCCAGTGAGCAAAACCACATGTTTTGCTCCAGGGATGGTATGATCTGGGACAGAGTTACCATATGAAAGGTGCGCAGCCTGAGATACTGATTCAGATCATGCAGATCTAGAATGGGGCACCAGCCCCCCATCCTCTTCAGGACCAGGAAGTACCTGGACATGAGCCCTGGGTTGACTGGAGGATCTGCCACTCGGACCACTGCCTCCTTGAGGAGGAGCTGGGCTATGTCATCTCTCAGAGCTGACTGAATGTTGGCTGATATTCTCTCCTCCCAGGGGGCATGGGCTCGGCTGGGTGGGTACTGCTCGAATTCTAGAGGCAGACCTGGCCGATCACTTCTAAGACTCACCTGTCTGTGGTAACAGCAGACTAGGCGGAAAGTAAGTGGCGGAGCTGACCTCCCATGGGAGGACCCAGAGCTGGCGTGACGGGAATAGGGGTGCCCATCCCTATCCCGCAACAGGGCAGGCTTGAAGGAAGAGGGTCCAGGGCCTGAACTCTGACTTCCTCTGCGGGCCTGGGGAGGTCCGGGCTCAGGCTGGGGGTGCCAAGCCTGTGCCTGCTGATGCTGTGCTCCCTGAAACAAGGACTGCTGGGCCACAGGAGCAGAGTGCCAAAAAGGCTCCTTCTTCTGCTGCTGCTACTTCTTAGGGCCAGAAGCGCTTTGAGCAGAAGTAGCAAAGTCCAAGGTGGCATTGGACTGTTCGATTCGCTGAAAGTGACCATCCACACCTGGACCAAAGAGATCGGTGCCCAGGACAGGAACATCAGCAAGTTTGTGCAGAGTATCCGCTCTGAAGGTGGAAAGCCTCAGCCAAGACCTGCAGCGTGAGGCAACCGTGGTTGCCATCGAATGGGCGCATGAGTCCCCAATGTCCTGAGCTGTCTGAAGCTGCTGTTTGGCAATGGCACGACCTTGGTCCCGGACCTGCTTGAACGTAGACTGACGGTCTGCGGGGAGATGTGGGAGAACTTCGTCCAAGAACCCTAGAAAGGCATGGGAGAAGTGAACCATGATGACGGCCGAGCTTGCCTGATGGAGGCCTAAAGAGGAGGCCGCACAGACCTTCCTGGCAGAGTGGTCCACTTTCTTGGACTCCTTGTCCAGGGGTCAATCGGTGTCGGCAGAACTGCCTGTACGTCTGAACACAGAGGCGGTCACAAGGCTCTCGGCTGAGGGATGTTCTGTGAACCCTGAGAGGGACCCCATGGGCACCACATACTTGCAGGACATCTGGACAGACGGCGCTGGGCAGGAGGAACGATGCTGCCAAAGCTCCAAGGCTGGGCCGACAATGGCTTGGGCTACAGGAAAGGCTTTCGTCAGGGTATAACCTCTCTTGAAAATGTCAGTGAGAGGGTACTCCGCCTGTTTCTGGATTGGTTCCAGGGGCATCCCTGTGGATTCGAAGATAGACTGCAGAATCCCTTGAAAGGACGAAGGGCCTTCCTCCATCGACAGATCACCGGCCGACTTGTCATCCCGTCGGTGAGAGTAAAGGTCGGTGTTGTCTGAA